>CM028689.1:54993115-55593115 GCA_016771965.1 Brassica carinata
GAGATTCGAGTGGCGGTGGTGAGATGAGACTTTTCGCCTGGCGACTGTTCTTCTGTGAGCACATAAAGTGGTTGAGCGAGCTACTTGCCCCAACTTGAACCTCTCTCTCTCTCTCTGTCGTTTTCTTCTATTTTCTTTTTGGTTTCTTCTCCTAGGCATCCGGGTCATTCGTCAGGATCGGGTCGGGGCCTTCCGGTACATCTATAATTTTTGGTTTGGTTTCGAATCGGTTTCAACAAGATCCCGGTCAATTCGAATCACAAAACTGAATATTTGTTAAAAGTTGGTTAATTTTGGTTTCAGATCAAATTCGAATCGGTTCAGATATTAAAAATCCAAAAACATGAAACCTAAATTTTTTTCTAAAAAAAACTAAAATTTTATCGGAAACTCAAAACTATATTTGAAAACTTAAAAGTAAAATAAATACCAAAAACATACATAAAATATTTAATATATATATATAAAGAGATTTTGGTAATTCGGATACTCAAAAAGATATTGGTTAACAGAACCAAAACATGCAGGTGCAACAAAAAAACCCTAATAGTTATTTTGTTATAGACCCGAACTCGAGACGTATTTTCAGATCGGTTCTGATTCAGAATTTCAGTCCAAATGAAAATTTCAGACCTAAATAATTTATATCTTTGTTGGTTAGTACGGTTCGAAGATTCTATTCAGTTCGGTAACTATATGCATGGTTATTACCGTTATAGTTGCCTAACTGCACCTCAAGCCTATAATTTATAATAACACGATTGAGATAAATTAGTGTAGCAAAATGACTTTATGAGTTAACTGATCCAACAAAAGTAAATGCGTTATCACTGTAGTCTGTAGTCAGAAACTCTATATGATCATAAAAGGTGTTTACAAACCATTCAAATGTAGCTATCACCAAAAATGGACATGTCAGATCATGAAAAAGAGAGGAAAAGAAGAGCCGCTAGATCATAAAAGTTGCATATTACATCAAGCCCGTTCAGATTCGTGGGCAGTAGTAGGTCCATTTAAACATCCCATTTAAGGAACTCTGATTAATTAACCAAAAGAACGTTGCCTATTTTATAAGAGCAAACTAATAGATCTAAAATCATTAGAAAACTGTAAAACAATATAAATATAAAGAAATCTTCTAAAAAACAGAGATATTTAACAGCATCACTGGGTCTTTATGAACCTAAGTCTCTCGGGCAATCTCTTCACTAAGCGGTAGCCTCTTCAACCTGTATGTATAAATACCTAAATTTATGGGTCTTGACATGTACATATCTCTAAGTAGTAGTGCAATCCGGAAGAGAGAATAAAACAACAAAGAACATAATACATATTATATATAAGGCTGCGATGTACATGTTAGCTCTCTCTCTGTCGATTTTCTCAAAATTGTGTAATGCTTGTGAAAACAGATCATCTGACTCAGGGCCTCATCAACTTGTTGTTTGGTTTCCCTGATCCTCTGATTCCTTGCTACTACTTACCCTGCTTGAACTTGGGTACGATGCTGCTTGATTCTTCAAGAACAAAGACAAAGATCATGTCAGCATTAGTTTCATTCATTTCAGGGGAACAACCCCATTTGTGAAACAGATGAAGTACCTGAAACTGAGGAGGTTGGCTTGGACTGCGGAATTGTTGATACGGATCCATGTAACCCGGATACTGAGCCTGGCTGGAGTTTGGATCAAACTGCTGGTTCGATCCATATACTCTTGATGGATCAGAAGCATGAACAGGAGGGTAACTGCCGCCCATACGAGTTTGTGGAGGTAAAGGTCTCTGAGAAGCTAACATGTTTGGGAATGGCATGAACGGAGGAGGAGGAGGAGGGCGGCTCATACCCATGTCCATGCCCATTCCCATCCCCATAGCCATGTGAGGCATGTACTGTTGCATACCGGTATACATCATTGGCATCATACCGCATCCCATTGACATCATCTGCATAAATCTCAGTCATAAACTGGAGTTTTTTATAGCAAATGTTTAAATTTTCATGGACTTCAACAAGAGATAGTTAGAGCACCCTCATTGAGGGTGTCTCACAAGGAGTTCTACGCACTAAACAAATATTAATGTTATATATTTTTTACGAAAATTTAACTATATTACATGTTTAGATACTTAGATATTCTCAAGAGTATCTAACCAATGCTCATGGTCTTAAAAAAGTTGTAAAAAAATTCATCAATTGGGTTAAAAGATTTGCATATATAGTTCTCCACTGAAACAAGAGATAAAATCTGCAGAAACCACATCTAAACACCCCAAACAGACAAGAAAAGGATAGTAGTTAAGAGGACAGACCTGTATTTGAAGCTGCAGAGATTTCATGTACTCAATAGCTTCATCAAGCATTGAAGCTTTATCTGACTGAGAATATTCCAAAATATATGTATATGTTTTGAGTCAGCAACAAGTGGAAGTATAGTTAAATGGTTATAACACCTTGGAGAGAAAGTGAAAGAAAGAGAGACCTTGTTGCAGCGAGGAATGAGTTCTTGAAGAGCTTTCATCCTCTCGTTGATCCTATCTCTCCGTTTCTGTTTACCAATATTTTTCACCACATTTTTCAGAATATTTGTGAAATAATAATAATAAAGTCGAAAAAGATTATAAAAAGGGAAATAAATACAAACCCTTTCAGAGAGATTATGAACTTCAGCAGCTCGAGATCTCTTTGTCGATGTTGATCCACGTCCTTGTTTAGCCTCCTGCAAAACAAAATTAATTTAAATTCCAAAATTAAATGGAAGCCATGCACTAAAATGCGCAGAAACAGACGCAGCCATTAGTGCGCACGATAGTAAACGTGGAGACTTGAGAATGACTCGGGCTAGTCGACTCACTCACCTCGTTCCGGCACTCAGTCTGGTCAACGGATTCTCTCTCCTTCCGTTTCCTCTCGTCCACGATCGTCTCCGGTTGTTCGATAAGAGGCTCGATTTCACTCTTGGACGCAACAGAAGACGACGTACCTGGATGATTCTCATTCCTCGGCTCCGTCGTGACCACTGCTTTTCCCTTGGGATTACGTCCGTTAGTATACGCTCCGCCTCCAGCTGCGACGGATCTGGATCCGATATCAACCGTCCCTCCACTGTCAATGCCGTCTGTCCGCCGTGTTAGATCGGATTCCCTCGACGGTGTGGAGCTAGGGTTTACGTTCGTCGATTCTCTCACAGTCGACTTCGAAATCGACGGTCCAGATTCTCCTCTACCGTTACCGGCGGTGAAATCCCCTCTCAGCCTCGAGAAGTTCATGAAATTCCGTACCGGAGGCCTCACAGACGACGGTGCTGGTGGTCTTACTGAAGAAGGTACCGGTGGCCTCATAGACGACGCTTCCGGCGGCCTCACAGTCGAAGGTACCGGTGGTCTGGCTGCCGTAACCTGATTCGAGGTCTGTCTCTCAGATGACGGCGCGGCGGGGAAGAAAAGATCTGAGCAGAAATCATCGTCACGGAGAGGATAATGAAGCCATGAGGACATTTCGTCTTCCTGGATGAAGAGATTATGATCTAAAGGCGGTGGAGGAGCTTCTCCTCCTCCTCCGTTGTTGTTGTGAAGCTTGACAGCAGAAGAAGAGGAAGAAGAAGAAGGAGGATGTTTCTTGGTGTTGGGTCTTTGATTGTGGAGAACCACTTGACCGTTGTGCCATAGAAGCTCCATGAGATCATCTTCTTGTTCACCTCTAAATTTATCACATCAACCAATATCAGATTTTTCTTTTTTTTTTTTTATATATATTAAAAAGCATATAGAAATATAAATACAAAGGTGAGAACATACTTACACGATGGTTTTTCTTGGAAGAGTTGAAGAAGAAGAAGAGTTTGTGTTAACGTTGACATAATCATCATCGGTCTCGAAGTCAGGAACGAAATGGTGGTGGTGGTTCATTCTCTTTCTAAAAGAAGAAACAATTAACCTTGAGAGTCTCTGTCTCTCTCTTTCTTTTATATCCAAAATCACACAAGGGCCCAAAAAGACTGTGGAGATGAGATTATTATTGGTGAAGAGGAAGAAACACACACACCCACTAAGATTAAACCTTACCTCTGGACTGAGGTAGATAGGCTTCTAATTGATTGATTGCAGGAACTGTTGTATTATAAAGTAAACTAGTTTTAGCCTTTAGGGTCTCTGAAGGCTCTTCTCAAAATTCGTGCTTTTACAATGTGATAAGCTTCCTCTCCCTCTCTCTCTCTCTCTGTCTCTCTCTCTCTCTCTCTCTCTCTCTCTCTTTCTCTCTTCTAGTTATTTTTGGGCATTTTGTGTTTTGTCTTTATGTTTCTCCTCCATTGGACTCTGTTTCTTTTCTTTTGCCCCTTGGGTGACTCCACTGTGTATCGCATTTACTGTGTTATCATCCTTATTTAATGTAAATCTCCCCTTGTATGGATTTTTTTTTTATATTTTCTTTAACGTGTGTGAACTGCTATGAAACACTTGTGCCGATTTTTAGTCCAGTCAGAAGAAAGTACAAACAAAAATGTCTGAGATCATCGTCATCATAGATAATCACATGACGGAGCCAAATAATCAGCCTCCTTCTCCTCCTCCTTCGTTATCATCCGTACAGAAAAAAAGATGACAATGTTTTTTTTAATAACAATCCTTTATTTCCAAAAACCCCTTTAAAGATTCTAAAGTACTTTACTTCAAAAAAAAATTAATTATTTTCATTTTTATGTCACTTTTATATTGTTAAATATTATATAACCAACTATAGTTTTCCATAAGAATTTATTTACTTTATATATAGAATAGTATTATTTTTAAATAACATTTTGAATATTTATATTTTAAACTAAAACAATTTGTGAAAGCCTTTTAACAAAAAAAAGTAAAACAATTTGTATTATGAAAGTGAAGAAGTACCAATTACTTAAAGCAGGGAAAATAAGTGATGCGACTTTTAGAACTTAGAACTGTAGATTGATCAAAAGCCTTTCTTGTTATGCAAACCCATTGAACTGAATTTGCTTGATGAGACTGAACTATAGTGATTTGATTCCATCTTAAACTAAACAAAAAAAATTTGAAATTAATCATCGAAAGATCAAGTTCAAAATTAATCGTATCTCCTTTTTCTCTACTCGCATTGCATCTCTAACAAACGAATGTATGCATTTTACCATTGATATTGAATATGTGTTTAGTCATAGTATAGATATGTGGTATTATCACAAGCACACACATAAAAAAAAATGCGTACAAACTAGACAATACATGTAGGGAAGAAAGAAAACAGAGGACCAGATATGGACTCACTGTGGCGGCCGGGACAGTATTCAGTCATTAAGTCAGGTTTCTATTGGAAACCTCAACGATTTATCACACATGTGAATATGCTATTGCTGTAAAACAATCTTTCTTTTTCTTTTTTTCTTTTTGAAAGTAATCTTTCTTATTCTTTAACTTTCATTAATTCAAGTATCTATGTATGATGATATTACAATGTGGCACAATCAAAACATTGATCCAATACATTCAGATTGAGTGAGTAGAACCGCAGTGCCATAGCCAAAAATATTTGATACTATCAAGTATTACTTTGAATTTTAATGTTTAATTTAAATGATAAGAAAGAAAGTCAAGCCCCAAACTCTGGTTATTTGAAACACAATGCGAAATTGCTAATGATATTCCAAAGTTGTTAGATCTGTTTATTTTTTGTTCAACCAGATCTGGTCTTCTAGACTAACGTAGCGTTTTTTTAACCTTCATGCCACTATGCAGCTTTTAAATTAAATTGTGATTTCTTATTAAAATATCTCATTGTGATTTTTTGTTGAAATATTAAGTTATGATTTGTGGAGGAATTAGGATTTACGAACTAACGTATAGGTGATAGTTGAAATAGATCCATAAAAGTTGAAATAGATCCATATCTTTGTCGTTTTGTTAATTTGTTACTGGATTAACAATATTAGTTGATTATTAGTTGTAAACACTGAATTAGCGTGTTGGGTTTAAGGAAACAAAACTTAATCATATGTATAAGACAATCTTTTCAGGTAATCACGCATTAATAGTACTTTAACAGGTCGCACGTCCGTAAGCTCGTTTAATTATTTTATTTATGTAAGTTGCAACACTCTCCGAAGTCCGAATCAAATACTAATATATTTAAAAACGAATCTAGTTTATTCATTAACTAGTGATATTCCGGCGCTACGCGCCGGATTCGTATGTTGTATTCTTACTTAAATTTATAATTTATTATATGGTCTTAGTAAATAAAATATGTTAAAAATATGTAAAATGAAAATATGTAAAAAAATGATATTTCTGATCTTTTTGATAGTGGTTTGCGACCGTAGTATATTATTTTGTTTGAAGTTGTTTAGTTCAAAGTAGAATAGCATAAGTAGTTGTTACTGATCGATTAATAAAAATAAAATAAAAATCGATAGTCGTAAAAAAGTTAATTTAGTTGGAATCTTAAATACTCATGTCATAGATCGAAGTTTTCTTTCAAGAAATCTTTGAAGGTGTTAAACCCGAGAAAGTTGATTAACGCATGTAAAAGCACCACCTGAGAAAGGAAATGATGCATAAGAAAACTACTACTTTAAAAGTAAGCAATCATTAACTGGTAAACTGAAATAAGAAACCGGTGTACCTTCCCATTAATCAACAATATATCAACCCCAATATCTCACCCTTTTCTTAACATTTCAGACTTGCCAGAATTGTTGTAGCCTAGCAATGAAACTCTGAACAATGAAACTGGGAATTCGACAATGATTGAATTGGGAAAAGTAAAGGGATTATCATCCGAACTCTCACACCGTCTATACATAATTACATATACAATGAAACTGAGAAAGCAGGAACTAAAGAAGCATTCAATAGGAGATAGTGGGATGAGTGGGATTTCTGGATTGATTATATGAACGATTACGTCGATTGTGTTAAAGAAGGAGAATTGTAGAGGCTATTTCTCCATCATCAACATCAAATACAAAGAAATCATATAAACCAGTATTTTGAAACCCGACCCGGACACTGAATCGGATGATTTATCGGATCACTGGATCATTGGATCAACCACGGATGAATCGCGAATTAATAAATGAATTAGTTTTATTATATAATAATATATTAGCTATGAAAACAAATATATATAAAAACTAAAGTTAAGTATTTTAAGTGTACATACAAAATATTAAGAAATAGTTTAAACTATTTTTAAAAAATTGTAACATAAGAGTTATGACATCTAAAAAAATCAAGACATAAAATTAAACTTTCAATCCAAAATAAACCAAAATTAAAACATCATTGTAATATATTGTCAATAACAAAAATAAACTAACACCATATCACATCAACTAATTTTGGTTTTCTCTAAATTTTAAAACTTACCAACAAAATTTTCTAAATTTGTCACTTCATCATCTTTGGGATATTCTTCAGCAAGAGCATTCTCTAATTTATTATAATCAAGCTCGCCCGGTTTTTCTTCTTCAACAATCCAAAACTCTGTTTTGTAATTCTCATGATCATATGATTTTATTCTTTTTGATCTGTAAATTAAAAATGTAATTATTTGTTATAAACTAAGTTAAATTAAAAATAAAATAAAAAATAATTTACTCACCTTTCTTGCAAACGTAAATTGTAGTGTAGATGAATAATAAGCCTCATCATGCTTTAGTCGTTACACGCAGGCTCGAGCACAATCATGACTCACCTTTCTTGCAAACGTAAATTATAGTGTAGAAGAAGAGGAAGACGGCAATAAACTGAAAATTTTAAATTTTAATTAGAAATTTAGAATATAAAAATAATTATAAAACATAACTTGAACTAAAAATAGTAAAAAATAAAAATTATCTATTGGTTCAACCAGTGCTGCAACATGTATCGGGTTTTAGTGAGTTTTTGTGTGTGTTTATGGGTTTTTCACAAAATCCAAATCCGATTTATATTGGGTCACCGGATTTATCGGTTCAACTACGGGTCCGGGTCAGATTCAAAACACTCTTATAAACGTTTGGACCTGCATGAAGGAAAGTTTAAAATCTCCAATTTATTTCACAATTAATACCAAAATTCATTAAATTTAAATTAAAAAAATATTTCAATTATTAAAAAGAAAATGCCACATGGCATTTTTCCCCCCAAAGAGATAAAAAAGTCTACTTTATTATATAAGATATCAATCAATCACTTAATCAAATACGTCTTCAAAATTTTATACACTTTTCTGTTTACCATCTACAGTTTGCATTTACCCGCTACACGTAAACTACTAGTACGTTTGAATTCACGTAAACTAGTTATGTTGGATTAAAAAACATCTAGAAATGATTGAGAACAAAAATATATAATTAAAAATGATGACGAAAATGGATGTCACAATGATGAAGAAAATGATGTTTGATAGCGACATGGCAATTTTATCATAACTAAAAACCAATAATACGAATATAGTATTCGTATAAGATAAGGTGGACCCGAATATTATTAAAATTATTAAATTCATATATGTTGTGGATCTGACTTTATATATTTCATTTCTTATTTAGGAAAATTGCAAATTATTTCGGCGGTGGTTGGGGAATCCTGTGCCCACACCTTCTTCTCTGCCCACAAACTATTTTATATGTTTTTATTTTCTGACACCTTTATATTGTATTTCTACCGATAATAGGGATTTAAGTAACAAGTATTATTAATATATAAGCAGAGAAATACAAGTTTGCATAAAATTTCAAATATATATATCACGAAAACACATTAGGAAAAGCATAAAAGGAAAGAACCAATAAATTTATGTGAAAATTGGAAAGAAATAAAAAGATCGAGTTCAAAAAAGAAATAAAAAGATGATGTGTTTGCAAGTAAATAATTATCGGAAGTCGATGATTAAAAAGAAGAAGAAGAATATCTCTTGGAAGACAAGGTGTCTGCTCTCTCGTCGTGCTATGTCTTCCACGAGAGACATAAATACTAAACAATTGTAAATATCAAAAATAATAT
Organism: Brassica carinata; assembly: GCA_016771965.1. NCBI lineage: Eukaryota > Viridiplantae > Streptophyta > Magnoliopsida > Brassicales > Brassicaceae > Brassica > Brassica carinata. Next base: position 55,002,116 of record CM028689.1, read on the forward strand.
TCTACTCAACAAATTAAAGTCTATAATTCAATTTAATAAATTGATATTATCAAATGTTGGTGTTGGATCTTGAAAGCCGGCCCATCATAAGGACCCCAATCAGTTTCAAAAAAGCTCAGTTCAATATGACACAACAGGTGGGAATTGAAGTCCAATGAGGGTGCTAGGAAAAACCAATCTTCAAGAGACCAATATTTTAAAAACCAATGTTCTTGAAACCGGACAAGAAGCTGAATCGGATAATTATTTAAGTTACACTTTAATATGGTTTGACCGATAGTATATCACTATTTTAATTAATTTATAACTTATGTTTGAGTCTTTTATCGAGTGTCATGTATTTTAGAATTTTTGGAGTCTTTGGATGTTATTTTGTGTGTTTGCAGAGTTTAGGTTGAAATAGACACAAAAAGGGTAATTAGAGATGCAAAACTATGCAGATATGTCATAAGTTTAGTAATGGATGGAAAACTTCCTACCGGCATAGTTAACTCATATTTGGACACAAAATAAAGAATAGAGTTAGATTTCTAATGCCACTGGTTTGACGTCGATTTGAGAGTTAGATTAAAAATTATACTCATTTTATTGAAGAGTAGTGTGTACGAGAAAATGGGAATTCTCTGCTTTTCGTTTTACCTCGAAACTATCCTAAATGAACCTAATTAGTCGATAACATGTTTTTGACTTATATTTACTATTTTCAACTATTGTTTAGGCTAAGCTTTATTCTGCAGTAAACTTTGAAGTTTTTGAGTTGTGAAGAGACAATAGATTATTTTCTGAACCCTAGTTGTTTCTCTTTTATCTAATGATGTTTTCTATATTGATATGTGTTGCTACGCTACTTCCATGTCTGAGTAATTTCACTGCTAGGTTAAGAGCTACTGCTAGGTTAAGAGCTTCAATGGACTTGAAAATATTGAATGTTTAGGGTTGATAGATTAGGGAATTTACATTATAGTTCTTCATCTGGATTGTTTTTCATGCATGAACTTCATTGGTCATCTTAGATCATTGATCTTAGGTTGATTACAGGTAGCAAAAGTTAGTTTAATTGTCTGAAACAAATCCTTCTGAGAAAGGTGTCACTAGCCAGTGAAAGTTGATGTTAAGGCGCTTTGTGAACCTATCATAACTTGTTCTTTATGCATTTTAACCTTCTGAGTTCAACGACAATTAGTTCATTAGGTTATCTAGGCATAGTGATTGGAGCCATGTTAGTGAAAAGATTATAGAACAATGTTTTGAGTTCAAAAAGGGTTCATCATCAATTCTCCGACAAATATCTTCATTCATGATCTGATTTCCTGCAAATTACCTGATGCCTAGCCCTTTTCTCGTATAGCTTACACTGTTTTAGATTTACTGCATTATATAGTTTCTCTTACAACCAATCTATATTTCTTCTAGCTTAATTTGAATTGAGAATTGAAGTGTGTATATGGTCCTTATTGATTCGATACAGCACTACTACTGTGTACTTTATTATTCACTTGCTGTTAGGTTATCGGGTTAAAATCTGAGTGATAAAAACTAAGTTATTGGCGCCATTTCCGGAGAACAATAGCGCCATTTATTTCTCATCTAGGATTCAGTCTAGATTTTTCTTTTATTTTAGTACTTACCAGCTCTTTTCTTCTTCTTATCTCTGGTGTCTTAAATGCATGACAAGAAGTGGACAACGGTCTACAAATTTGATTTCATTGGACAACAAGGAACTAACAAGAGTAGAGAGAGTAAACCAAAAGACAAAAAGAAACAAGCTGAGATGAGTGACAACAACTAGAATCAGTAATTTCAACTACTACAAGAGCACACTGAGGATCCACTGATACAAACTCAAGTTCAACAAGAGGCCACACAGAGGCGATCCATGAATGAAGATTTTGATTCACCAGAGGCCTTATTTGTGAATCGAAGTCCCATCTTACTTCCTTCTATTGAAAGACAGGATTATGAGATAAAACCACATATCATTCAGTTGGTGAAAAAAATCAGTTTCATGGCTTGACTCAAAAGCACCTTATGAAGTATTTTATAGATGATTGAGGAGATTGCTATCACTATGCGCTGTAATGGTGTATCACCTGACTATCTGAGGTGAAAACTCTTCACTTTCTCTATAGCTGACAAAGCACTAAGGTGGTAGAAATCTCTTCCAACAGCATCTCTGACATCCTGGAGCGAGGTCAAAAGAGTCTTCTTTGGCCACTTTTACACTGTCTAGATCTAACCAGCTGAGGGATGTCAACAAAGACCACTTGAGTTTTTGTTTGAGGCTTGAGAGCGCTCTAAGGAGTACATCAGAGACTGCCCACACCATATTTTCTCTAAGGAGTATCTGTTGAACATTTTCTACAGAGGCATTAAGGTCAAATTCCACCTATCTATGGACACTACTAGTAATTGAGACTTCCTGGATAAGTATATGGAAGATGCATTTCAATTGATTGAGAACTTAGGCATCACCAACAACAACAATTTTCAGATTGTGGCAGGTCTATGAGAGGTGCTACTTCTGAAAGTGCCCATATATCTGAGCTGAAAAAAGTGGTTACTCAGCTTCTGAAGAATCGACAAGGGAGCATAGGCATGTCAACTTCTGTGATGATGTAATTGAGATTTGTGGTATAAAGGATTATGATAAGCAAGATGATTTTAATTACATGGGATCTTAGAACAAATGGGATCTTTTTTTTTCATTCAAAAAAAGATCTTAGAACAAATGATTCAATTCAAACTTCACGAATAATGCCCAAGATCAGTTTTGTCCTCCTCGATAGTTACATGGAAAACCATTCCTGCAGAATGAGGGGAAAAACAACTTCCATCAAGGTTTCATCGTAAATGACAGTCATCTGGGAACTTTAGTTCAGATTTTTAGAAATTCATGCCAGCTGCACCAATTCCCTAGGACAACAAGCTCAAAGATATGATGCAACAACTTTCGGAAGGACAAAAGGCCAGCAACACAAGAGTGGGTGAGATGTTTAGTGCTCTCAATAAAAATTTTGATTCACTTGCCACTCATGTGAAGAAAATTGAGTTGCAGAATGCTTAGAATGCTGAGGATATTAAACGCGAAGCTGGGCGTATTTGAAAAAAAACTGAAGAAAAATCAATTCATTGTGGAACCAGGATCGATAGATCACTTTACATGATCAAACGATTAGTCAAGCAATCAAAAAGCCGTAAAAAGCAAAGAATCGATCACCGGTTCAGATCGATCAACTCAACTCATATACATAAGATCGATCAATCATCTCCCAGTATATATCGATCCAAGCGGACAACCAGATGACTTGACCACGCGATCGATCGATCACCCATCTGGATCAATCAATCCCTTACCTGCTCTGAAATTTTAAGCTTCTCCATCATCTAAACGAGTCTTTGTGCCTAAGATTCCATACCCTGTTGTCCAAATCATACGAGAAAGCCCATCAGTGCTAAGGAACTAACAGGTCTCTACAAGAGAGTGAAAATGATCCATGTTACTATCTCTCTTGAGAATGCTTGGTATGACTACCACTTGAATCAGTTCTTCAAGTACACCAGTGAGTCTCTAGAGGAGATTCAGGCACTGTTTGGCAAGACTAGGAGTGCATCTTCAGGGGAAAGAAGCTTCCTAAGTTAGAAGACCCTTGGAGTTTTGTGGTTCCATTTTCTATAGGAGTTGAGTTCACTGATTCTCTTTGCGATACTAGATATACGGTTAGTCTAATGTATAAGAACATTTTTGAGAGACTGGGTCTTGTTACAGAAGCTCCTAAGCTAACTATGTTGTTTGTAGACTTTCTACCAAATCTCTACAAGGTACATTCAATAATATGGATGTGAAAGTTGGAAATTATCTTGTTTCTATAGACTTTCAGGTTGTGGAGATGGGAACTAGTGCAACAGACCTCTGATCCTGGGAAGAGTTTTTCTAGCTACATTTGGTGTTGTAGTTGACATGTCTAAAGCCATGATTTCATTTGCAAAGATCGATGAGAATGCCTTCTACAAAGTTGTACCACAAGACAAAGGTATTCATATAGCTTCTTATATTGGTAACACTGATGTCATTTGCAAATAGTTGTGCCTTAGAAAGATTTAGGTGACAAAAGTAATGTCAAGGAAGTCCAAGATGGAGACATTAGTATCAAATCACATGTCTGGTGGAAAGGCCAACAAGAAGCTGAAGTGTAAAAGGTTCAAGGGAGATCCTCACTTAACGTTGGTTCCTCAGAGTTGTTTTGATGGTGTGATTGAGTATAAGGTGCAAACCAAAATTATCTTACAACCTTTTGTAATAGTTGAGCTGTTCTCACCTCAGAATTGAAAAAGGGCATGAAGCTGTGAAAAGTATCACGAGCATTGTCTAAAAGCTCTAAATATTGGATATTGGGTCTTGATTTGGAGCAAGTTATCATTCTCATCAAGACAGAATCTAACTCCAAAAGTTGGCTAATGAGGTTAAAAAGTGTTTAATGGGAGGGAACTCATTGGTAAGTGTACATACTCTCTTATATTTAGTTTTCACTAATTTTTGGTTTATAGTTTAGTGTTTTTCAAGAGTTTTCAAGAAAAACAAAAACAAAAAAAGGAATGGTCGATCTCCTCTAAGAATCGGTCGTTCCAAGGATGCTGTGAGATAGTGATCGGCTGATCATCTTCCAGATCGATCGATCGTTCCCAAGTAAATAGTCCGGGTAAAAGTTCCTTTTCTTTTATTTTTTATTTCTTTTTTTCCTTCTTCTTGATTTATTTTTACACCGAGACGATGTAAAATATGTCTAGGGGAGGGTCTTTGTTAGTTATTAACATGTTTGCTCATTTTATTTTATTTTTTATTTTATTAAGTCAACCATTTTATTGAGTCTAAACTTAGTCGGTAACTATTAGCTTTTCTTGGAACTAACTAATGTCTTAGAGCATCTCCAAAAAGATTCTCTATTTTAAAGTTTGCAAAACTCTATATTTGAAGTTTCAATGTGTTCTCTTCCAAAAGTAAAACTTCAAACCAAACTTCAAACCAAACTTCAAAATTATTTATATTTTACACTATGGTCCTTATATTTGTCATAGTTAATGTATAATTCATAAAACTTCTATGGTCCACGCGCGCGCGCACACACACACACACACACCTACACACGCACACACACACACACACACACAAACACACACATATATATTACAACAATATTAAAGAGCTGCATAACACAAGTCGAGAACATGCATCCAAGTGGCGCATCCGAATAATTTGACATTGTGAGTATTTTTTTACTCAATACATATATGATATTTATTTTTTAATTAAAAAATTTTTGTTTCATTATTTTGTAGATGGAAAAGGCTAAGAAACTTTTGCTACAAGATCCAAAAATGAAAAAGGTTTTAAATTTGATCATGTGTAGGTAGTGTTGAAGGATTTCCTAAATTTACAAGAAATGTCAACATCAGTATCCTAAATACTCTTATCACTGAATGCCTTCATTTTCAATAAATTAAAGCAGTGATGATGGCAGATCAAATTCATCATAACGTTCTATTGGAACGAAGAAAGCAGCACTTAAAAGGAAGACCACCAAAGGCCATAATAGGACCGCTGATAGTTTGATATCATCAAAAGAAAAAATCCTTGATTTTTTTAAAGAAAGTACAACAAACAGGTAAAAAAGTCATAAGATGATTGAACTACGAATGCAAAATGAAGCAAAAAAGTTAGCTTTTAAAGAAGGAAAAGAGAAAAACAAAATATTGCTAAAAGACTTAGCTTCTATCGATGATGTTAATACTCGTGAATACATTCAATCTGAACTAGAAAACATCATACCAAAAATACGTCAAGAGCAACAACAATAGCAATCATCTTCGATTACTCAAAATTTGTTTGGACTATATTTTGGAGATTTTGGAGGTTCCGGAGAAAATTTACCAGACTCTTAGTGTTGTTGTAATATTTAAATTTGAGTAATAATTATGTCTTCATGTACCTTTTTAATATTTTTATTATGTCATTTTGTAATATTCTTGTTGGTTAATTCTAGTTTTAAAATATTATAAATCTTATTTTAAAATTTTATTTAATTTCATGTGCAAAACTTAAATTTATAAAACAAATTTGAAATATTTATGAGATATAAAAGTTAAAAGGATTAAAACGATAAACGAAAAAATATTTAAGAATCATAAATATGACGTGTAATTGTAAGGATCAAATTTCAAATAAAAAATGAAACTTCAAATTTAAAGTTTTGAAGTTCCTTTTTGAAGAGAAAAAGTCTCAATATTTGGAATTATAGAATTTTTTTTGGATATTATTAAACTACTCTCAATGGAGTGTAGAATTAATAATTTCAACAGTTGACTCCCTTCAATGAAGCGTTTAATGATGAATTGAAAATAAGTTGTCATTGAACATGTTGAAAATATTAAGCGCGTTGAAATTCGGTGGAAAGGGAAGAAATGGTCGACGTTGCATGGTTGTATTGGCTAGTGGAAAATAGGTGATAATGACAAATTTTTTTTGGATGTGCTAAGTTTTCTTTTCCCTTCTACATTATTTGATTCAATTCTTATATATTAAATTATGTTTTAAAAAAATTAGATCAAAATTTATCATTTTTTGTACTCTATAAATAAAGACTTGTTTCATTAGATTTGGACACAGAAAAAATCATCTTTAACCTCTCAAACAACTCTCATTTTTGTATTTTTCTATCTTCATTGAAAATGGATCCCAACAAAAATCCTTCTAATTATAACCAAAACTCTTCAAACTACCCTTTCAACTATCCAAATCCAACAACTATCCATTTCAAAATCAACCTCCGAATCAACCCCAAAACATTCCAAATTATGGTTTTCCACCAAGTTTCTTCATGCCGTCAGCTGTTCCCAACTATCATCCATATTACGGTTCGCCGATGTCATATTCATCTCAACCACCCGCTTATTCTTCTACTCCGATGGATAATGAAATTTCTCAAAATGTTGGAGCAACTGAATTTCCCGAATTTTCTACATAAATGACTCTTGGTGGTATAAGTGGGGTTAATGAAGCCACTCCTGCTGCAGACACTTCAACCCCTGCTACCCGAAAAAGCGTCAAATGGAACACTGAGTAAAATTTGGTGCTACTGAGTGGGTGGATCAAATATGGAACAGACAACGTTGTTGGTAGAAACCAGAGAAGCGAATCATTTTGGGAAAAAATTTCCGAGTATTGTAATGAGCATTGCTCATTTGATCCTCCGCATGGTGGAGTATCTTGCATAAATCATTTCAACTACATGAACCAAAAATTGGAAAACTTGATTGGCGCTTACGATAGCACTAAACGTATGCAACAAAGTGGGTGGTCGGAGCAAGATGTATTGGCGAAAGCGCAAGAAATCTATTTAGATGGTGGTACCGGAAATTTCAATTTAATGACAGGCTGGATCGCTATTCGTGATCAACCACGTTATGGTAGTCAGGTTGGAGGGAATAGTGGCTTTGGAAGCAGTGAATCTAAGAGAGCCCACGAGAGTGATGCTAGTGACTCCAACTCTGTAGGATCCACTGCTCTTCCAATGGGGAGGGATGCAGCAAAAAAAACCTAAAAAAAGGTAAAGGCGTAGCCTTGGAATTGGTCAACGAATATTTTAATGAATTCAAACAAATCAAAGCTCAAGAGTTCGAACGCTTGGAAAAATTAGCCATGTTGCAAGAGGAGGAAAAAGAAAGGCGAAAGGAGGCAATCCAAAGGCAAGAGGAGGCAAACCAAAGGCAAGAGGAGGCAAATCAATTGATGAAAGAAAAAACTCGGGCTAAGAAGATAAAGATGTGGCTGAAGCTAAGTGAAAAGGAACATCTCAATGACCAGAGAAACGAGTTGTTTCAACAGTTGAGCTACGAATTATTTGGAAAATAATTGTAGTCACAAGTGGTTTCTGCATCATACCACTCCATGCTTGTCTGCAGCATGTCACTTCATGCTTTCGTAATGTCTGTTGTAACTTTCTCCTTTAATAATTCTTTTGTCAGTTGATGCTTTAGTAATATATTGTCACGTTATGCTTAATAATATAAAATCTTATCCTCTAACCACCCAAGATAATTTAATGTGCCCATGACTTTTTCATCAATGTTATCCGTCAATTTCGGCTTTAGATGGCAGAATCTTATCATCCAACCACTCAACATGATTTAATAACGCTGCCCATGACTTTTCTTCAATGTAAGAATCTTATCATCCAACCACTCAACATGATTTAATAGTGCTATCGAGTGCCCGTGACTTTTCAATCAATGTTATTCGTCTATTTTGGCTTTAAATGGCAGAATCTTATCTTCCAACCACTCAACATGATTTAATAACGCTGCCCATGACTTTTTCTTCAATGTAAGAATCTTATCCTCCAACCACTCAACATGCATGATCCATCGGTTTCATTGTCTTATAAATATGGACTCATTCTTTCATTGATGTACCAACACCACAATGGATCCATCAGAAATTCCTTTTGATACGGATCCATCAGAACTTCTTTTTGATATTGAAGCTTACAAAATACAATCTGAAATTAAAGAAAGGTATATCCTCAACCAGTTTAGGGAGCGTCGAAAGAAAATAGAGGAAGACTATCCACCTTGTAGTAAGAGAAGATACCACAAAAGAGATCATGCAGCGCCAAATCAAAGATTGATTGAGGACTACTTTTCCAATCAACCTACATATGACGATGCAATGTTCCGTCGACTATTTCGGATGCGAAAACATGTTTTTCTCCGAATCGTAAGGGACCTATCAAGAAGTGACGATTACTTCACTAAAAAATTTGACGCAGCTAATAAAGAATGTATATCTCCATTAGCGAAATGTACCATAGCCATGCGGATGTTAGCATATGGTATGGCGACCGACGCAGTTGATGAATACATCAAAAGTGGAGGTACAACAGCTTTGGAGTGCTTGTGTAGGTTCGGTAAGGGAATCATACAATTGTACGAACAAGTGTATCTCAGAGCCTCAACTGAAGATGACCTGCAAAGAATTTTACATATTAGTGAAATGCGAGGGTTCCCACAGATGATTGGGAGTATTGATTGCATGCACTAGGAATGGAAATTTTTTCCTAAAGTGTGGGAAGGAAAATATACTCGGGGAGATAAGAGAACTACCACTATTATTCTTGAAGCGGTCGCAACCCATGATCTATGGATCTGGCATGCTTTTTTGGATGTCCAGGCACATTGAACGATATAAACGTTCTAGATCGTTCACCAGTGTTTGATGATATTGAACAAGGAAATACTCCAAGAATGAACTTCTTCGTGAACCAACGACCTTACAATATGGTGTACTATCTAGCTGACAGTATTTATCCTTCTTATCCTATTTTCGTAAAATCGATTAGGCTTCCTCAAAGTGAACCAGATAAGTTATTTGCACAAGTTCAGGAGGGATGTCGGAAGGACATTGAACGTGCATTCGGAGTGCTGCAGACTCGATTTAAAATCATTCGCGAACCAGCTCGTTTGTGGGAAATTTCCGATTTGGCTATCATAATGAGGTCATGTATCATATTGCATAATATGATTGTTGAGGATGAACGAGATACATATGCTCAACACTGGACTAATTATGATCAATCTGAGGCAAGTGGAACTAATGCACCACAACCATTCTCGATTGATGTGTTACCTGCATTTGCAAATCGCGTGCGTGCTAGGTCTGAATTGCGTGATTCAAATGTGCATCACGAATTGCAAGCAGATCTAGTCAAACACATATGGCAGAAATTCAGAATGTTCCGTGGTTAGAAAGATTTATAAGTTTGTGAGTTGAGGTTATTGTACTAATTATGATATGTGTGTTTTATTATTTGTGTTGTATGCTTATTAATGTATTGTATTAAATTTTAAGTTTTCGTTATTCTATTTTTTTTTAATAATAATTCTTTATATTTTTCGTCTTTAATAATTGATATTTTTATTTAAATTATAAAATGAAACATATATTATTTAATCATTTATATAGCTTTTAAGTATTGTAATTTAATTTAAACTTATAATTATTATTAGTATGTAATTAAAAATAAAAGATATAGAAAAAAATATGGAAAATAAAAATGGTAGGGTAGGGTGTTGAATTTTATTAAATAAACCATTGTAGAGTATAAAAAATGAGTGGGTGTTGAATTATTAAGTGGAAGAGAGAGAAAGTGATGTGGAAGAAAGAGAAGATGAGGCGGAAGGTGTTATGTGTTGAAATTATTGTATATAGTCTTACAGTAATTGATTACAGACTCGACATCATAGAAAAGTCAAAGTGGATTGATTTGTCAATACCATCCATGCTTGTGAGGATGTCTGAAGAATCCAAATCTGACCTCCAACATATACTTGATTCTCTTATCTTTGAGTTTTGTATACATTGGATCGGATTTCTCATTCAAGTCTGAAAAGATAAGTTTGTGTTAGTATGGTTGCCCTTTCTCTTCCTTTCAATCTAAACCAACAAAAAAAAAGAAAAAAAAATTAGTGAGAAAAGATTGAGATGATTTATGAGCAGTGAAGGGGTAGGAAAAATTTTCATGACTCCACTATTTTACTTAGAATGAAATGATCACACAAAATTGGAAACAAATGGTAGGAAAAGTTCCTCTAACGCCTACACTTTTGCAAGAAAAAAGAGAAGTCGATTGAAGGAAGTAAGAAAACAGAAAGGAAAAGAACCATTGTTAGACTGTCTATGTGATCAAAACCTGAATGGATAAAAGTTTATGTGCCTTGTGATCGATATTTCCTCGATGAGACTGTACTTTAAATTCTTAAATAAGGTGCGTGCTAGGTCTGAATGCGTGATTCAAATGTGCATCACGAATTGCAAGCAGATCTAGTCAAACACATATGGCGAAATTGAGAATGTTCCGTGGTTAGAAAGATTTATAAGTTTGTGAGTTGAGGTTATTGTACTAATTATGATATGTGTGTTTTATTATTTGTGTTGTATGCTTATTAATGTATTGTATTAAATTTTAAGTTTTCGTTATTCTATTTTTTTTAATAATAATTCTTTATATTTTTCGTCTTTAATAATTGATATTTTTATTTAAATTATAAAATGAAACATATATTATTTAATCATTTATATAGCTTTTAAGTATTGTAATTTAATTTAAACTTATAATTATTATTAGTATGTAATTAAAAATAAAAGATATAGAAAAAATATGGAAAATAAAAATGGTAGGGTAGGGTGTTGAATTTTATTAAATAAACCATTGTAGAGTATAAAAATGAGTGGGTGTTGAATTATTAAGTGGAAGAGAGAAAGTGATGTGGAAGAAAGAGAAGATGAGGAAGGTGTTATGTGTTGAAATTATTGTATATAGTCTTACAGTAATTGATTACAGACTCGACATCATAGAAAAGTCAAAGTGGATTGATTTGTCAATACCATCCATGCTTGTGAGGATGTCTGAAGAATCCAAATCTGACCTCCAACATATACTTGATTCTCTTATCTTTGAGTTTTGTATACATTGGATCGGATTTCTCATTCAAGTCTGAAAAGATAAGTTTGTGTTAGTATGGTTGCCCTTTCTCTTCCTTTCAATCTAAACCAACAAAAAAAAAGAAAAAAAAATTAGTGAGAAAAGATTGAGATGATTTATGAGCAGTGAAGGGGTAGGAAAAATTTTCATGACTCCACTATTTTACTTAGAATGAAATGATCACACAAAATTGGAAACAAATGGTAGGAAAAGTTCCTCTAACGCCTACACTTTTGCAAGAAAAAAGAGAAGTCGATTGAAGGAAGTAAGAAAACAGAAAGGAAAAGAACCATTGTTAGACTGTCTATGTGATCAAAAACCTGAATGGATAAAAGTTTATGTGCCTTGTGATCGATATTTCCTCGATGAGACTGTACTTTAAATTCTTAAATAAGGTAAGTGATAGTGAATTTGGATAATTCTTATGAACTGTGGGCTGAAAATGGTTAGGTTGCTAAGCAGAGATCGAATACATGAAAGTATCTTCTAAGGTTGGCGCTTAATGATATGGTTTACAAATGGTTGAGGTAAAAGTGATGTTCTCAAGGATATGTGAATCCCTATGTTTTCAAACATTTCTAACATATTTGAGTTTTTGTTTATCTCTACTTGATGACAAGCAAAGATTCAAGTATATCGGATTAAACCTTGTTTAATAAATATTTTTGGTATGTTGATTCAAAAGTGATGTTGGTAAATATAATACCTAATTAAAATATAAATAATTTCAAATAAAATATTATAAATGTAAACTACTTTCTTCTCCATATTGTTAATGGATTTTTGATAGTTTTAATGATTTTTATGAATTCAATAACTTTAACATCCAATCCGGTTATGTGAGCAGTTCTTGGTTGAACTAGTTACTAGATTCAGCTTGACAATATAATCGATTCATGGTCGAACCGGATCCAATCATCAAATTGGTCTAGTTTTAAAAACACTAAGAAAAACAGAAAAGGAGGAGAATTAGAGTCAGAATAAAACGACTCTAATATGAACAATATTTTTTGTCATCAATATGAACAATATTTGTATATCACATTTAGTATTAAAAGCTATATTTAATAAAAAAAATATTAATAAATTTTATAAATAAAGTATTTTAAAAGTATTAAAATGGAATATTTATAATAAATATAACTATACATACTAAAATACGACTACAAATACTAAAACATGATATAAAATGATAATAATATATATAACCTTAATATTTATTATAAAATATAATTATAAATAATAATCATACTATAGCTAAACATATATAATACAAACTAAACAAAAATCAGATTGTGTGTTTTATTGAAGATGTAGTATCAACGTTTTTTTGACATTCAAGAAAATGATAATTTGTTGAAACCAAAATGTCAAAATATTTGAGAATTAATGATATATGAAAATGTTTTAAAAATAATGTTGATAATATATATATATATATATATATATATATTTCTTTAAAGAACAAATATATTTTAGAAAAACTAACTGTTGTAAGGTAATAATTAAAATATAAAAAATTGAACAGTATATTTCTTGGAAATTATCAAGTACGAAATGTTACTATCTTCTATTTTTTTCATCGTGGAGTGGAGTGATATTTGTAATAAATTAGTTTTTTTCTGTATGTCTCGTGAAAAAACATTATTACTACTGTGACCTCCCGTCCATAAAATAGTAGTAAACAGATTTTTCATCTTTTTGTCGAGAACTCAAACATTGTAAATAATCTTTCCTAGTGCATATCAAACTCCAGTAACAAAAAATTACAACTGCAATCCCTTTAACACCAGAGGTGACTCGTTATTGTAGCAAAGGACATGTTTGACCTGTCTTTGCATTGTATGTGCATAAAAAATATTTCAATGTTTTCAGTAGGGGTTCTTTAGAAATAGGTCTTGTTTTCAGAATTTTACTTTTTATATTTAACATATTACATCATTTATGTTCTTACAATTGCTAACTAAACACTCATTTTTTTACATTATATAATACCTTTGTTCAATAAAACTAAAATCATACTCTTATAACTTTATATAATATTTTCTTAACAATGCTTTATGAGAGCAAGAAATACAACATCATATTTGTCAATTCTACTTGAACCAAATATTTTATTTGCACTTGTTTTCGAATAATACATTTGTTTCATATAATACTCTCTGATCTATTTTTTTAATCGTAGAATGCATTGATATACATGATAAGGCATTGTCTAATTGAAATATACGAGATATAACGTTTTCCATTTGTCTTAGAAAAAAACATTATTATTACGGTGACCTCCCCCATCCATGAAATCACCGAAGACATCTTTGACAAGTATTTTTGCATTGTATGTACATGAGACTTATTTTGATGTTTTCAAGTTCTTTACAATAATTCTTGTTTTCAACATTTTACATTTTGTTTTTAACATATCACATCATATTTTTTCTCTTACACTTGATAACTAAACACTATTTTATTTTTATATTCTATAATATTTTTTTCTTAATAAAATTAAAATTGCATTGTATCAATTTCATATAATGTTTTTTTATCAGTATGTTTATGTTTTGTGTGTGTTTATGATTACAAAATAACAATAATTATCAGCTGTAGTTAATTAAAATTATTAAATATTAAGTAAAAGTTATTTGAAATTGAAATAAAAAACCAAGTCTGAATTCCTTGAAATAAAAAATGATGAATTTTTATATTAAATACATAAATTATTTAATTAAATATAAAATTACGTATCTTAAATCATGAAAATGAAAAATATCAGAGCTCTTAACAACCAATAAAAAAACAGTGTATGTTCTAATTATTTGTCGATTCAACATCTAATATTATTTCTAATGGCAACATACTATTTTTTTTATGGCAACATACCATGTGATGTGATCTTTGTACCTCTTTTCGTCTTTACGATTAAATATAACTAAATTTACAATATAATCAACACTTATTCAACACACTTTTGTTTTCATCAATCTCATTGCAAGACTATGCAATATCGTTTTCAGTTTCAGCACTCTACTTTAGTCTCTTTAACACTCAAATAAGTTTATTTCTATTTCAACTAATAAATCAACATTTTCAATTTTTCTATTCTAAAATGGTTTAGTTTAATAAATTCAACATTTTACCTACTAATTTTATTTCATATTTTTAGGTCTTTAAATTTTATTAATAACCTATTAATAACAATTATCTATTATAATTGAATTAAAATATTAATTGTTAAGTATTTACTGTTAAAATATGTTTGTAGTAAAAACTATATTGAAAAAATGTTTGTGTACACAACCAAATAAACCGAGTTTCTATCTATAAAATATAAACTAATAATTTTTATTTTATAAATAAACAAATACTTTACTATAAAATCATAAATAATTAATATGGAAAATAACAAATATTTTAGCATCTAATGTTTATCACCAAAAATTGCAATTACTAACATTTTCAATATTTCATTTAATCAGTTATAGTTGTTCATTCAAACAATTGCAATTGTTCAATTAAAAAGTTGCAGTGATTCACCTAAATATCCAACAATCTTCCATCACTAAATGTATCAATAGATTCACTATATGATAAAGTGCTTTTATACAATGTATTTAAATATATATATATATATATAAACCTTAATGTTCCATTTATATTTTAATCAAAACAAATATTACACACAAGTGTGTTTCCATCTTTTTTAATTTTTTCTTACAATTGTCTCACAATAGGTCATTTTTATGTTGGAAAAAAAACAATTTTGCTAAATATTATTTTATTTACCTGCTATGTTTTTTGTGAAACAATACCAATGATATATGATATCGTAACAAATGCATATCAGACCATGTTTCACTAAAAATATTGGCATACATTTTTGGGAGAGATTTTATAAAATACCAATTTTTATATTATCTTAAAACAATAATCAAATAAAATGTAACTATATTGATTTATTTTGCAACAAAAGAATGGTTATATTAATAGAGGAATTTAATTATTGTCAGCGTAAATTTATTTACAAAGTTCAAATTTTTTTTTCTAAGACTTGAAAATTCTGGATCCGAAGTTCCGTACAATTTCCTGGGGGAGATTCCAACCTTGTTAAATTGATTTATCTTAGGAAACCAGATCTTTCCCAACAAAAATCGAACATGCAACCTCTTAGATCCGTAGTAAGTGATCTAAGAGTTTTATCCATTAAGCCAACTCCTTGTTGATTACCAAGCTTATATCTTTCATCTAATAGTAGGAAACTGATAACTTCACTACTTCATTTATGCTTTTCTTCTATTCAAACACCAATGATTTGGCTACTACCTATTGCTGACATCCATTTATTTAGATATCATGCAATTATTTGTAAGTAGGTAAATCGACATTTGAATAATATTGTGAAAATATACAATAACTTCTGAAAAGAACTATTTGTTGTTTTCGAATAGTAGTAACTTTTAATATTTCAGGTAGTTATTTTTGGAAGGTACCTTTACAATATATTTCAAAAACACTTTTACGTAATTTAAAATATTGCACTCTACTACTTTTGTGTATATGTAATACCATTTTTTCTTATTTTACATTTTGTTAATACTTATTTATCAATAAATAATATTGTTTCATTCAAAAAAAAACTATCTAATTAAGTCTGAACATTTTATCTAAAACGAATAAACAAATCCAAGTTATACCAAAAACTCACACCAAACCATGATATTATAAACCACAAAAGAAAATTTAAAAATTATAGATTTAATTTTGTAAATATATAATGTGATACAGATAACTGAATTACCCAAAAAAAACTCAATTACATTAATATTTTAGACAATTATAAAGATTATTTATATGAAAATAAATGAAAGAACAACTCTTTAATAATCTATGCAATTTTTAAAATGAAAATGAATATCTTACACGAAAAATAACTCTTTACAGATTACATGGTTGAAAAATGCGTGATTCTGTTTTGCTTAAGACAATGCTTACCGTTTTGATTCAGGAATACTAAACCGGAGAGAAGCAAAGGAAAAACTACAAACCAGAGGAAAATTCAGTTCCTATCCTAAACCGAAACTGGAGAATTAGACAATGCATGCCAACATTATCTGTCTTTTTTTTGTCAAGGAATAATCGTAACAATAATCGTAACATTATCTGTCTAATCGTAACAATATTGCTTCTGGTGGAATAATTAGATGAAAGTTTTTCCATATACATATTAACAATTCAGTTTTTCATATGCATATTCAATTCAGTGCAGTATAATAAGATTATGTTCACTAATAAAAGTGATTTATCATCAGAAACCAAAGGTATTTAAAAGGAAGTTAGAAGATGCAATTTTTTTTTTTTGTTGATTCGCCCAAAAAACAGAAAAAAAATAGAACACACACACTGTAACAAAATGAACAGAAGAAAAACCACAACTTGCAAAATTACACCAAAAGTATCACAAGAAACACAAAGAACAGAAGACGCACGCACGCATATACCCATATACAAAATGAACAATATTAATGAATATAAACCCTTCAAAGACACGAGGGGAAGGGGAAAACCAATGAACCATGAGCACAAAGTGGCCCGTTAGGTGTCTGGGTCGATAGGGGCACCGGTTCTAGCCTGTGAGATCCTGTTTGCGTAGATGGTCACTAGGCGAACCTGTGTGCTGTTTAGACCTTCCAAATACGGCAAGAATGCTTTCCCAAGCATTATATATATGTCTACCAGACAGAACACCACTGTCTGCAACAACGACAAATCACAAAGGAGAATATAAGTTCTTGGTCGAAAAGTCAAAAGTTTCTTGGAAGCTTTCTTTTTATTCCCGATTTGTTTTATTTACCTTTCGGACATCTGCACTTTGGTTCCCAAATGCTTCGAAAACCGCAGGCAAAAAAGAAGACAATTGATCCATTAGTTCCTCTTGCGAGAGCCTACCCACAAGCTGTGTACACAAGAAAGCAATGTGTCTGTTTCAGCGAGTATCTGATGACTGCATATGTATGCAAACTTTGTATTAACAGCCCACGAAATGATACCTTAGTTAAGCAATTGATGCAAGCGACGAGAGTTTTCTCATCTTCTGTTACCAATTGTGGCACAATCACCTGAAACAAAGATATCACTTAGATGAAGTACAAAACCAAATGGGCCAACTGTGAGAAGAAGGTAACTCTTAGCTACATACACTTAAGCATCTGAAAGGATCGTATTGGGACAAAACTGTGGTCAAACATTGCTCAGCTTCACTGGAAACCTGAAAGGATATTATCATATACGAGGATATCAGGGAGTCACTAAACATATAAGAATGGGGTGGAATGCACATGAATAAGGTTTGTTTTGTTACTTTTGGAATAGAGTCCTTCGAGACATGAAGCAGCTTCTCAATCACTATCTCAACCGAATCTTCCATGGCATCTTTCTGAAATTATCAAGTGAAATATATACAAGTAAGAAAAAGTATTCGTAATTCCACAGAACTGGAAATACAACACCCATTAACGTGTTAGAGACGATTGATTAATGATAAAAGTAACAAACCTGGCTCTTTAGCATTTCAGATATCAGCGAAAGAGCAACTTCTCTGACTGACAAATCTTCGTCATCGACCACTTCAAGAACTACCGTCAATATTTGATTGAAGTACTGAGAATATACAAAAAAAAAAGGAGAATTTCCATTAGGATTGATAAACGAATGTACATGGTAAAGTCACTTTGAACAGCAGTAGACTTCAAAACCACAAATAGTTAAATACAGCTGCTACCACATGGCAATACAAAATCCGTGGCTTGGCTTGTTAAGTTTCTAAT
Source organism: Brassica carinata (assembly GCA_016771965.1). Classification (NCBI taxonomy): domain Eukaryota; kingdom Viridiplantae; phylum Streptophyta; class Magnoliopsida; order Brassicales; family Brassicaceae; genus Brassica; species Brassica carinata. Next base: position 55,020,468 of record CM028689.1, read on the forward strand.
CTTAGGTTAAGACCCATATAAAAAGGCAACCCACCAGCTAAGTTTATCAACCCACATTTTTCTTGTCTTACTAATCCTGTTTAGCCTAGTAATTCCATGTCGTAAATTAAGATATATTATGGTAACTACATTATTTTAAAATAGAATTGTTCTCTATAAGTTATAATGTCAGGACAAATCACTCCGACGAGTGGTACTAGGGTTCATTAAATATACCTTGGTCCAAACTGATTCTTCATTAGCTACAGAGGCTTCAATTAGTTGCTGGAGTCCAGATATCTTGCTCGAAGAAGGGCTTCCATCACTCGCATTTATCTGTAAAAGCATAACCATCAGACATGCTTTAAATACCAGAAGAGTAAATGATAAATGACTTTAAGCAGAAGCGACAATCATTACATACCATATGTAGAATCTGAGGAATGCTAGGTCCAGATTCCGGTGTTGGGCTGACCTTAATAGATGAGAGCATGTATTGACTCAAATCTAATTCGCGGGAAGCCTCATTTTCATGTCTTTCTTCCAAGGAATCAGCGTTTGTCATATTCAGACCATTTTTCTCTAAACGTGGCGGAGATAAACTATCAAAGTTTTCAACCTTGCCTGAGCTTCCATTAGGGCTAGTTCTTGATATCAAATTCTGACCAGCTGAAGTAAACGTGTAATCAGAATCCTTTTGGTTCAACACATCACTAGCAGAAGTTACCCCACTTTTGAAGTTGTGATACAGCTTTTCCTGAGTTCCACTGTAAACACTTTGACCAACACCACCACCAGTGGCCGTTGTTGGCTCCTGGGAAGAACTCCACTTCCTACCATTATCACTGTCGACGGAACCCCCAGAATACCTGCCAAGGAATATATTCTTCTTGGAAGCACCTGGATATCCTTCTTCAGATGATGTCCCAATGGCATCAGATGGGTCATAAGACTTTACTCTCTGTTTCTCCTTCTTACTCTGCATATAATTTAATAAGTCCACCTCGATGCGGGGAGTATACTGTTTGAGGGATCTTCTCAAGGAGTTTTGCTCCTCAACCGACAAACTAAGAATGTAATTTAGAAGTCCCGCAGAATCATAGTGATTGTAAACAGATATGATACAAGTAATGGAAGCTTCTTTTAATTTGGTATTCTTGTCGCGTGTTAATGGTGTCAACTTTGCCAGCCACAACTTGAGGATGCCACTATTACCCGAAATTTCAGGGTTACCAGCGTACCTGTTGAAAGAGTTGATAGCAAATTCGATCACGGCTAATTTAGCCTTTGGTGATCTCTGCTCATCCAGTGAACGAAGCAACGCAGGTAATAGGGAATCTACGCTGTAGGTTTTGCTGACAATATCCAAGGTTGATGAGCAAGGTTGTCTAACTACCTCTTTAGGATCGATTAGCCTAGAAAACACATGAGGTAAGACTCTTTCCATGTAGCTCTCAAAAGGCTTTCGGCAAGATGGTATAAGATCGGCGAGTGTCGACAACGCTGCTTGTGCAACCTTGTGGTGAGGATCATCCAAGTGCCGGAGAAATAGCTTCATTACTTTCTCAAAATTTTGGATTACTTCTTGAGCACCTTTCGGGCCTTGTTGCAGTAAAGTTTGGAGAAAATTAAAAGCTGCAACTCTAGCATTCCAATCAGAACTTGAATTCAGTCCATCGTTAAGGGCTTCGTTCAGAGACGCTGGTCCATCAACATAATTTGACATGTCACCAACTTGCAGTTGGCTATCATCGAAACTCCTCGTCCTCCCTGCCGACAATCTTCCCCCAACATTTTTCCTCAAAAGTGGCCTCTGGAAATTGGGAACATGACTGGCGTTTGAATCCCTGAATGTTGAATCTCTATAAGCGCTATCCATCTGCTGTCTGTCTAAATGACCCACCATAAACCGCCTGGCATCGTTGTTGTCCTCAAAAGAACTTCTCTCGTTTCTCTCTGAGACCCTTTTAGCTGTCAAGGATGAAAAGCTAGGATGAGACTCGGACAACAAATTGCTACGGTGTGGTTGTCTTCCCGAGTCCTTTGAAGCTTGTATCTGGGTGATGATATCTGACAAACCAAGGCCACCACTGCGATTACCGACTCTGTTAATACTAGGCATTGATTCAGCAGCTGTGCTATTTGTGAGAGTATTGGATGCTGGAACAGAAGCACGGAATGGAGGATCACGAGACGATGGAGGGTCAACTCCTGCACTAGGGGATAAAAAAACAATTTAGCTGCGCTAGAATGTTTTAGCTTGTGTCAGAAAACGTTTCCAAACCAAGATATATTCTCACAAGGAAAGAAGCTCAATACCTAGATCCAAACTACTCGAACGAAGGGCTGCTGGATTCTGTCTGTCGGATACATGCAGTCCTCGGAGCATACTTTCAATTGCACTGACCTTCTGCTTGCTTGATTGTAACACGCTTTCCAGACTACGTTCAGAACCTTTATTGAGATCCTTTGACTGGGATAAGAGTAGCCCAGAAGAAATAGATCCTCCTGAGGATAAATTTGAACTTCTATCCATAGCAACTATGGCTGATGTCCCATAGCCAGGTAAATTAGACGTCTGAGAAAATGAAGGCTGGGAGTGTCTCTCACGGACAGATGGTGAGGCATGTCTCCTATGACTTCCACCTTCTTCTTCATTTATCAGCTGAGAACATATGGAATGCATTATTAAGTATCATCAATGCTAATAAGCAGAAATATAGAGAGTCAAGAAGCTTTACCCTTTGAATGACAGGGTCAAAGGAGGAAAATAAACGACGAGAACGATCCGGCCAAGTTTTTGCAAACATTCTGTAGCACATTCTAGCCGTTGCCCGTACCTGTTATTCAACATATTAATACCTTCCAATGATACAAGGGAGAATGATAGATGGTCAATACAAGAAATTCAAATCATTTGAGAATGCAAACATATATTCTATTAGAAGTTGCACTGAACCCTAATGACTGCCTTCCCACACAGATGAAACAAGGGACCTACCTCACTCATAGCATCTGCAACACAGCATCTAATCAGATCCTCGTATAAATCAACTGACCGTTGAATTTCTGGGGCATCAGGCCAATGTTCGAGTGTTAACAATGCATATTCACAACACCTGTATAAAAACTGGGATCAGCTTCCATAAAATAAAAAATCTTATGATTCATATACTAAGGCCGTAGTATACCTTGCTCGCAAAACTGCATTACGGTCATGTTTTGCTGCCTCCGCTATGCGAGGAAGAACACGGGCAGCTTTGCAGTTACGCAGCATCTGGAATAGCAAGAAAGCATATGTGTAAGCGCAAAACTTAGAAGAGCAGAAAAATCTTCTACAAGACAAGATCATAAAAGCTAATAATTTACCGTTTTTATGCAGTTATCAGCAGATTCTGCAATTACAAGAACCGTGATCACAACCAGCTTGAAAAGTACCTGATTACCATATAACAATATTAACATTAATGTACATGCATTTAATGTCATAGCAGTAGATGAAAAGGGTTTAAGCTTACTGGGATAAAAATCTCAGCGCATGCTTCAAAATCGCCCAGTAGCTCTTTTGATAAGAGACACAAGAGATGGCAAGCCTATGTACACGAGAAACAGCATATGAAGGAAACGCAATGACGGAGATACAAAACTAAATAATATAAGGCCGCCTTAATCTACTATAACGTTCACCACTACTGGAACTTAGGCAATTGTATTATTCTGGCTAAAATGAGTAAAAGCTATACAAAGATGTGCACCACAGGCCACAGTGAGACAATGAGTTCCCATAAACTAATGAAAATAGCACTCCTCACGGCATGATAAGTAATCAGTTTGTCTCCATTGCTGGGCAAAGAAGAATCACAAGCACTATAAATCTTAATAATAAAATATCAAGGCGATCATTTATCAAACCTGCTTAACAATGGTAGACCTCCGGTCAGATAACTGTGTACTTAAGGGACCAATAAGTTGCTTCAGGAGACCTCGAAAACAAGAGTAGTCAGTCGCACCTTCAACAGAGAAAGATTTCATGAGATGTGAGATGTGACACAGAAAAATTCCTCCAATGACTAACAGAAAATGTCATGGATAACGGTCAAAGTAAAAGAGACGGACAAAAAAACTAGATTAAGTACCTCCCGCAACAAGTCCTTCAACCCTTCGCATAGCTGAAATACGCATTGACCAGTCTTTCTCTGGGACAAGTGTTGAAGCAATTTTCTCAAATTCTCGTATCAGCTCCTTTTCTGAGTACACATTGATTGGCTCGATGGGTTTTTCAGTGATGTCAGCATCTCCTGAAATGCACAGATACAAAACAAATCAGCCGCCATAAAGACATTACAAGGCAAATTTTTAGACTTAAATCCTTGGGGGAAAAGATCTTCACCTCCAAATAAAGAGTTCTCTCTCGTGGAAGTCTTTGCCTTTGGACTGCTCTTCTTGGAATTGACAGTTGATGCCTTAATCTCATTAACAACATGGTGGCTACTACTACGGCTATCTGTAGAACGCTGTTGTGGCTCAATGCGCTCCAGTCTAGCATTAATATCTTTTACCTGATTTAAACAGAGAAAGGGTTATAGCAGTTATACTATTCTTCAACAAAAGACACTAGAAGTGCACATGGATGAATGAATCTAAATCTGAGATTTACCATATATGATGGGAGATGGTGGCGCTGAAGCTCTTCCCGAAATTGATTCCCACCCTGCATGTACATCTCCTGAGAGAAAACAGAAGTGTGATATTAGCGAGCATATGAAATCAATGGAAGGTCTAAAAACAAATAGACAGGGGCTCCACGGAGAAAACGATGAAACTCTCTACACGAAATTTACGTCTCATATATAACACTGGAATTTGAGGTAAATAACTAGTCAGCCACAATGATTAGAAACTAGTCCAACAAGTTAAAAACTTTACCTCAATGCACAAAATTGCAGCTTCCCTAACAGCTTGATTCGGATCATTTAACATCTGAAGAATCTGTTAGATAAAAAAAAAAAAAAAACCATATAAGATCATTTAAACTCGATTTGACTATATAGCGAATCAATACAATCAAGAAACAATGTAGAATGTTAGTACGGGGGCAAGAATAACACGCTGAAGAGGGAGCTCGGTGGATGCAAAGAGACCAATGGCAGAAGTGACAGTACGGGCAAACTCTTCCCTAACTCTCCAACTCTTATGCAGCCAACCATACGAACCTGCTCTTTCCACAATAATCGTCGGAGATGAAACCTTAACGAACAAAGGAAAGAAACTGTTACATTCTTCCTAGCAGAGGATAGGAGGTAATAATACTTAAAAAAAAAGAAGTTTATTTCACCTCCATGAGAGTTGTCAACAAACGCCTCGCCGCATCCCTAACCGGTTGCTTGCTGTCGCCAAGCCGCTCCACGACGGCAGGGACAAGCGCGTTCAAGTGAAGCTTCAGATGCTCACCGGCGAGCACGGCGGCGGAAGCGAGCGCCTGAAGCGCACCCTGGGAGACTCTGAAATTGCTGTCCTTAAGGAGATCCAGACAAGAATCAACAAGCGAAGTCACTTCGGACGGAGTCAGGCTCTTTCTAGAAGCTTCGAGAAGCTGGTGAAGCCGCTCCACAGCCGCCATGCGCTCCTTGGTGTCCTTGGCTCGCGCCATTTCCAGAGCTTCCTCCATGACCTAGAACTCCCGATCTGGCTCTCCTCCCTTCAGATCTGCCTATTCCCCAATCCGAATCGACCCAAAGATGGATTCGATGAACAGAGCGAGAGAGTGTGCGTCTAACGTGGTGAGTGTAGAGAGAGAGAGCCAAGGAAGAGATTTGGCGGAGGAGTGAGGGCTTAATTACTTTTAGGAAGTAAAGAGGAGAAGAAGAAGAGTAAAGGTGACTCTAAATTGAGACTTAACAAAGTCATTTGAGGACCATATTAAAAACGAAACCGTGTGACCATTTCAGAACTTGCCCCTTCTTCTTTTTATTAATTACACTTTCATGCCACTATTAGTAGCTGTATTATGGTCTGAACTTAACCGCCGGTAGCGACTCTGACCGGTTCAATCCTTTTGTTAGGTTAGTAACAAGACATTTGAACCGAACTCGCAATAAATAAATAAACTAAATTACAAAAAGCCGATGAGCTTGCCTGTACTGTAATTATTAACTTCTTTGACAATTAATCGGATCACTTAATTGTCCAATATTTTTGAAATGTAGCAGTGTTTAAAATGGATAGATCGATTAGATCCAAATCGAACCAAACACTTGATAACAAAATTCAAATGCATTTTATATCAATGATGGCGGTTTTGATTATTATATAACAGACACCAAGTGTATATACTATGTTGATAGTTGAATCAATCCAAACACACAAATTTATAAGACAAAACCGGACAAAAGTTTCATAAAGAAAAATAAACAAATTAAATTTGTCATTAAGTTTAAGTTTACAAATGTTCAAAAAAAAAGTTTTAAGATTTTTATTAAATAACATTAAATCAGAAACAAATATTCATGTCTATTACCAACCTAACCAAACTGGAATAAATCCAAATAATGTATAATAGTGATTGGGACTTTAAGAACATTTTAATAAATAAAATACGTCATGGTAATTGATCTAATCAAATTTCTTAGTGTGAAACTAAATTTAGATTGACCACCCACCTGATAACATGGAGTAGTACAAAACGTCGGTTCAATGTGGATTAGTTTATAGAAATGCAATGATGATTTAGATAGAGCCAAGGCGCTTTATAATTTGTCTGGTAAAGCCTTTTGGAAACCTTAGTCATATTTACATTAATAAAATCTTAATTATTATTAACTTTTTTGTTAACCAAAGGAACCTCACACCCAAATTCACACCAACCTTCTACGCTCTAGTACTGTGAAAAGAATGATTTTTGCCACGTAGAATGTTTACAACGACCCTTAATGAATAGAATCACAGTGAAATGTTTATATCTTTATATACTCTTTTAATCCGTCTATAAACTTGTTGATCCTTTAATCTATACTATTAAAAGAGAAGAAGTTTTAAAAATCTACCTATGAAAGGTTGTTGGACTCTTTCATTATTCATTAGCTAATTATTTATGGTCCTTCCTTTTATTTCTCTAACTTTACAATAGTTAATGTTGTTATTTATTACTTATATTAATAGCTAGAGATATTTTAGGGGTGTGCAAAATAAATATAATTAAAATGTCTACAAATTTAATTATATTCTCTGATTAGATGGACTATGAATTTACCATACTAATTAGTAACATTTAACGCAATGACAGTCTAAGCATATATATATTTCAGGTGCTAACATTAAAGCCTCATGGTTAGATATAAAAAAACTCAGTTACAAAAAAACTCACTATAATAACTAATGTAATGCCTAATTATTATAGCCATGAAAATGAATATAATCAACACATATTTTCCCTATTTTCATTGACTCTTAATTCACCACAGAATTCAGGTCTTGTGGTCGGATACAAATTGATTTATTTCGGGTCCGGATCTTTTAAGTCCTAGACATTTAATCTCAACTAAATATTTCAAAAAAATTTAAATGTGTAATGAATCCGGATATTTAAGACCCAAAAAAAAAGATTTGAAACATCTGAAAACTCAAAAATACCTGAAAACTTAAATAAATACCCGAAACTATTCAAATACCAAATCCCCCCCTCCAAAATTTTATCTGAAATCTGACTGAACATCCAAAAAATACACTCAGAATTTTACCTGAATACCCAAATATATTTTAAAAATCTGAAATTTTATTCGAAACCCGAAACTATACATAAAACCAAACCCAAAACTTTAAACAATATTCGTAATACATAAAACATATTCGAAATACCCAAAATATACGCAAAACATTTTAGGTATTTTAGGTATCCAGTCAGGACTCAAGCAAGACCCAGACTCGAACCGAGACCCGACCCAGACTCGAACCATGACCAGCGGGTCCCCAAAAATACACAACATGTATTTTGCCGTGGACCCGGATCTGAGCAAAACCTGTATTTTTAAGACAATTTTGGTTTGGTTTCTCGGATCCGGATAATATGTGAGGCCTAAATAGGATAAGAATTTACACACAAAAATCTTAAATAAAATAATTCATAAACTATATAGTTTTAAAAATATTCACTTAACAATTTCAAAATTCTTATTCATATTAAACTTTGTTTATATTTAAAAAAAAAGAACCCGCGCTTTCTAAAAGCGCGGATCAAAATCTAGTCTTTGTTTAAATGATAATCTAATCTTCTAGTGAAAAAAAAACGTGTAGAACCACTTTCATAGATTTAGAAGAAGAAAAATGGAGCAGTAAACCAGCACACGGTATACACCTTACAATACAGGTTGGGTTAATGGGTTGCTCGTCCAGCTATTGGCTTGGTTCGTATGGCTTTTTAGGATTTAGGTTCATTCAGATGTATGTCTGTTGGTGGCTAAGGATAGGAGCAGCGAACGCTAATGGATACAAACCTCCTTCCGTAACGTGGCTGTGGTGTCGATGCTATAAAGACATGAGCAGAACTCCTATATAACAGGACCATAGCTAGTTAGAAATGTAATGCATGTTGGTTTGTCTGTGACATTCACTACAGGAAATAAGGGTTTTAATAGCAATGTAATATAGCGGAAAAGAAGTTTGTGCTATTGTATGTTTGTGGCTAGAAATATAATAGCGTTTCTTTAAGTAAAAGCTATTATATCCGAGCGGCAAAATGAAATTTGCAAGCGCGCATGTTTTTGGGATTTTGATCTTTAGATTATAGCACTGAGAAAGAATAATCGTTATGGTATCCTCGACCGCTTATTTTTTTATTAAAACCCGCGAATGATAAATTTTGTGGGAAATATATCTTTGACCAAAGCAAAGAATATTTAGTACTTTTTCATTAAAACAAAAGAATATCGTCTCTGCATTTTCTCTCCCAAGGTGTTCTTCGTGAGACCCCTTCGGAATCATCGATCTCTGTCTTCTTTGTCTTCATCGATCTCTGTCTTCTTTGTCTTCTTCGATCTCAGGTTTGTCTTCTTTGATCTCTGTCTTCTTTAACTTGCATGCATCATGATAATAATCGATTGCTTATTATCTCAATAGATATGTATCTATCGTCTTCCATTTTTACAATCTACAATCATGAAAATTAATCGATTGCTTATTATCTCAATAGATCTCAAAAGTGATTTTTTAGGAACAAATTAACATGGGGCGAAGACACGAGGAGGAATGGTTAGAAGAAGCAGACGCTCCTAAGGTCTGGAAGCGAAACGAGTTCATTGAGATAACCAGAAAGAGTACGAAAATGCGAAGTTAAATAAGGAAAAGAAGTTGCTATTGAAGAAGAAAACATTGAGATAAGGCAAGAAAGTGCTGACGAAGTCCCGACAAAGGTTTCTGAAGATGTTAATGAGGCGGATGGTGATGGTGATGGTGATGATCCACATGTGGAAATTGAAGTTGAGAATGTCATTGCTGAAGAACAGTCTCACCGAGAATGGAGTTATCGAAGAACCTTCTCAGCCGAGAGAAGCTGACATGGAAGCTGAAAATGGAGTTACTCAAGAACCTTCTCAGCCGAGAGAAGCTGACATGGAACCTGAGAATGGATTTACTCAAGAACCTTCTCAGCCGAGAGAAGCTGACATGGAACCGAGAATGGAGTTACTCAAGAACCTTCTCAGCCGAGAAGCTGACATTGAAACTGAGAATGGCATTTCGGAGCGAAGCATCGCCATCTGATGGAAAACAAAAGAAGAAAAGAGGACCCACAAAGATGCGTAGTGGCCAAGGATCATCAAGAGAAGGTTTCGTGTCATTCATCGAGCTTGGCGAACATGTAGGTCCTGGATCAGTGACACTTTCATCATTCCTTGGACCCCTTGTACGCGAACATGTGACTGTACTTCTTGATGATTGGAGGAATCTTGATAAGCAGACAAAGGACACACTATGGGAGGAAATTCAGGTATATATATGCCCTTAAGTCTATTGTATAATGTCTTTGTAAGGATTATAATGTGTGGCATTTGCATACATTACTGCAGGCGAGGTTTGATTTGAAAGAAGAGTGGCAAAAAGATTCAGTCTTCAAACAGATGGGCTGTTTGTGGAGATCTGGAAAGTCAAGGCTTGTATCACAACCGCGAAATGCAAAAGCTCCACAGAGAGAGCAGCACTGAAACCAAGCAACATTCGATCTGTTCAGGTTTGGAGCGCTTGGGTTAAGAGTAGGACTTCGTCTGTGTTCAAGGTGAAATATACAGAGCATTTGGTTTTTAAGTGTTTACTTCGGAGATTTGATTGATCAAATTTGATTTAATGATATTGTAGGCAAAGAGTGAAAAGTACAGAGCACTAAGGAGAGCTCAGATTCCTCACACCACTAGTCGTAGAGGAATGAATCGTCTAGCTTGTGAAATGGTAAGTCACAGTATGTAATTATATTATATCTGAAGATAGAACAAACTGATAAGTAAAACAATATATCACTCTTGTAGAAAAAAAAGAGTGAAGACCCTAAGAAGATTAGCCGGAGCAAGGTCGGATAGCAGGACACACTCACTCGATGGTAGACCTGTTAGACTGAGTTTGCTGAAACCATTGTAAGGTTTCATTGTCTGATTAATTAAGTTACTCTTTTTGGTATTGAAAAGGACCATAACTTATATTGTGTTTGTCTCAGGAAAAAATAATTTCACTTGATAGTCAAATGGACTCCACATCCAGTGTTAATATAAAAGAAGATGCTGTTAGTCAAGTGTTGGGAGTAGACAAACCTGGACGAGTCAGAGGGTTGGGAAGAGGGATTACTGCTACGAAACTAGCATTCTTGTCAGCTAGAGACTCCAAACTTGCCGACTTGGAAAGCGAGATTAAAGACTTGAAGATTCTGGTCCGTGACTTAGCTGGAAATAAGGTGAATTTTCTTTAGTTTTAACTGGTTATATAATGTAGAATTTCCTTGATTGATATAAAATCAATGATTCATTTTATGTTTTTACAGAAAAACAATGATGATTGTGTTTCTCCATCTGAGGCTAGTTATGTATACAAAGAAGGAACTAGAGTTCAACTACTTGATTGGTGTGAGTCAAAAGATGTTGTTGTCGCTGAAGGAGAATTCTGCTCGCTGAAGGTACATACAAGATTGGTCGATTCGATTGGTCCTAACGCCGCGTTGTTGTAAAGTCGGTATCAAACCCGAAGGCATCTGTTTGGAGGCCAACTACGGATGTGCGTAATCTTCAGGAAGCAGCGGGATGCAAAATTCCATGGCCAATTGATAAACTGATACTAATAGTGCATCGAACAACCATCCAGTTTCCTCGGATGTGTTAGGATCAAAGGTCATTCCATTAGCACGATACTTACGCTTGTATTATAAAATTCAACATGATACTAACCATATGCATTGTCAATATAGAATACTACCGTAGATGATCTTGAAAGGTGCAAGATCTACGATTGGGTTAAGGGCCGAGGTAATCGCTGAAGGTTTTATGGGTTCGACCGACCCATATGAGATGGTGAACAATGTTCCTTTGGGTCCGAATGCTGTAGTTATGAGAGTTGCTAAGGTGATTAATGGGAAAGCTTTTCTATGGAGGCCAACAAGTGACATGACAACAATGAGTGATGCTGTTAATGAAAAGATCGCATGGCCGCTCCATAATGTATCAGTAATTAAAGTTCACGAAGATGAAGGGAAGCTAGTGTCGAAGGCCTTCATTGGTAAATTTACAAACTTCTCTCTTTACAAACTTATTTAGATGTAGTTGGTGTGATGTATTTGTTGTGCTTGTAGAGTCCAAGTGGCAGCACTAGTTCCACCCGTTCAGGTGGTAAAAAGAAGTGCATCTTGTTGGACCACAACAACTCAGGACGGAAAGTCGCAGAAGGCAGAGTAAGTAGTACTGATCCATTGTGTTTAGTCCATCACGTCCCGTTAGGTCCCAATGCAAGTCGGGTCTGGGTTGAAGTGGCCTTGATTGAAGATGCATCTCTATGGAGACCAAACTCTTTTCTGGAAGACATATCGATGCTGTGGGCAGCACAGTGGCTTGGCCAAATGATAAGATTCTGTATGTTTAAATGTACTCGATCGAGTATTCTCAAAGACATATTTATGGATCGGAGTATGCTTGTTTTGTTTTAAGACATATTTTGCTTGTTTGGTTGTAAGACATATTTGTTTGGTTGTTAAGACATATTTCTAATAATATTATGTAGGCTTGGCATATATATAAATTATAAAAATAAGTGGTCCTTTAAAATTTTTAAAAAATAAGTGTTTCAAAATAATTTATACAATTTAAGTGTTCCATTAAAATTTTTACAAATAAATTGTTCATAAAAATTTATACAATTTAGATTTTAGGGTTTATTTAGGATTCAACCCTATTGTAACAAATTTAGGATTCAACCATATCATCATATAGAGATTCAACCCTATCATCATATAGGGATTCAAAAAATTTAAATTGTGTTTATAACATAATTTCCCATCATTTTCATGCATTTTTCGTAATTTAAAAATAAATTAATATAGAATTGTACATAAACCAATAATTTATACAATTTAAGTGTTCCATTACAATTTTTACAAATAAATTGTTCATAAAAATTTATACAATTTAGATTTTAGGGTTTATTTAGGGATTCAACCCTATTGTAACAAATTTAAGGGATTCAACCATATCATCATATAGAGATTCAACCCTATCATCATATAGGGATTCAAAAAATTTAAATTGTGTTTATAACATAATTTCCCATCATTTTCATGCATTTTTCGTAATTTAAAAATAAATTAATATAGAATTGTACATAAACCAATAAGAAGGAATGGTGGGGATAGATGACGTGCCTTCATAGAAGCCGTAGGATCTGATTTTTTAATCTTTCAATATCCGTCTTTCCATCGGAGATCTGTTCATTCTCCTTCTGCGATAACTCAAATCTAGGTTTAGTTCCTTTTGCTGACGCCTCCTTTTCGAAAATCGAAGGTTTCAGTCGATTTCCCTCGAAGTTATATTGTTCTGATATGGAAAAAGCATGGGTTTGGCTTCCAAGGTAGTAATCTTTTCGACATTTTAATTCATGACGAGTTCTTCTTCTGTTCCAAATTTGTTGTTCTGATTCTGTTCCTTATATATATATATATATATAGGGCTAGCCTCGAATATTTCGAAGGAGCAACAGGCTTTGTTACTGCATCAGCGAGGAGGTTAGGAGATCCGACAGAAATATTATGTCCCTGTACTCACTGCAGAAACCTTTCCCATCAAGTTTTAGACAAAGTAACGGAGCATCTTGTGATTAGGGGTATGGATAAGAAGTATATGAGGAGTTCTTGTTGGAGTCTTCATGGTGAGAGAAGGTCTGATATGACTGATAGTGTCCCTCAATCAGAAACAGAGGCTTATGGTTTGCTAAGGACGGCTTATTTTGATAGTGGTGAACCTGATGAACCGCCTTCTGATGACACTGGAGGAGAGCCTGTACATGGTGAACCTGATGAAGACTCGGAGTTTAGGAAGAAGTTGAGAGATGCTGAAACTCCATTGTACTTGACATGTAGCAAGCACACCAAAGTTTCTGCGATCATGGCCCTTACCGCATCAAAGTAAAGAGTGGAATGTCAGAGGCTTACTTTGATCAGCTACTGTCGGCATTACATGACATGCTACCAGAAGGTAATGTACTACCAAAGTCGACTGATTCGATTAAGAAGTTCTTGAAGATTTTGGGTTTGGCTACTAAATGATTCATGCAAGAACGATTGTATTCTCTATAGGAAGCAATATGAGGAGTTGGAAACCTGCCCAAGATGTAGTGCTTCTAGATGGGAAATTGATAAGCACAGTAATGAAGAAAAGAAAGGAATCCTGCAAAGGTCCTACGGTATTTTCGATCAAAGACAGATTCAAGAGGATGTTTAGATCAGCAAGGATGGCTGAGGATTTGCGATGGCATGCCAACAATGCCACTGAAGATGGTATAATGCGACATCCTGTTGACTCGTTATCTTGGGCTCAAGTGAATAATAAGTGGCCAGAGTTTGCTAGTGAAGCAAGAAACCTTCGACTCGCCTGTCAACAGATGGTATGAACCCTTTCTATCCAGAACACAAAGTATAGTACTTGGCCAGTGTTGTTAGTCAATTACAACTTGCCACCAACTCTGTGTATGAAGGCTGAGAACGTCATGTTGACTATGTTGATCCCTGGACCGACGGCTCCGAGCAACAACATTGATGTTTATCTAGAGCCACTGGTTGAAGACTTACAAGAATTGTGGAGTGAGGGGATTCAGGTATACGACTCATTCCTGAAAGAGAAGTTCACACTAAAAGCTATGTTGTTGTGGACTATAAGCGACTACCCGGCTCTAGGTAGTTTGGCAGGTTGTAAAGTTAAAGGGAAACAAGCATGCAATGTTTGTGGAAAGGATACACCAAATAGGTGGCTCAAGTTTAGTCGCAAGTATGTGTATTTGGGGAATAGGAAGCGACTAAGCCCTGGACATCACTACAGACGCAGGAAAGGATGGTTTGATAATACAGTGGAGAAGGGGACTGCAAACAGGATTCAAACCGGTGCAGAAATATTTGCAACACTAAAGAACTTCAGGAATGACTTTGGAAGATCTTTAGCAAAGAAAAAAAAAAGGAAGAGAAATGTTGTCTCAGAAGATGAGGTGGCTGAAGACGAAGAAAATGATGAAACGAGTGATCAATGGAGGTGGAAGAAACGATCAATATTCTTCGATTTACCGTACTGGAAGGTATTATAGCTATTGTTAGACTGAGATACGATTGTCACATTTTGTTTATCCATTAACTGATCATTCTGTTTTCAATGTGTTAGGATTTGCCGGTGCGTCACAACATCGACGTCATGCACGTGGAAAAGAACTTGTCTGATGCATTATTATCAACGCTGATGCAGAGTGCTAAGTCAAAAGATGGCCTCAAAGCGAGACAGGACTTAGAAGATATTGGAATCCGGAAAAACTTGCACACACAGGTACGGGGAAAGAGATTCTACTTGCCTCCAGCAACTTATTGGCTCAGTAAGGAAGAGAAAAAGATATTTTGTCAAAGGTTGTCTGCGTTTAGAGGCCCTGACGGCTACTGCGGTAATATTTCAAATGTTGTTTCAATTAACCCTCCTATGATTGGAAGTCTTAAGTCCCATGATCATCATGTACTAATCCAAAATCTGTTACCTGCTGCTACGAGGGTTGCTTCCAAGAGGACCAAGAGTGGCAGTAACTCGAGTATGTAACTACTTCAACAGATTGTGTCAGCGCTATTGACGCGAGAAGCTGATAACTTTGGAAAATGAGTTTGTGGAGACAATGTGCCAACTCGGCGGTTCTTTCCTCCATCGCTCTTTGATATCATGTTCCACCTTCCTTTACACCTAGCAAGAGAGGCACGTTTGGGAGGTCCTGTGCACTTTCGTTGGATGTATCCGTTTGAGAGGTTTGTTTTCATTTTGTTCGCGTAATGTAAATTGTTTATATCCTGAACTGTTTTTCCAATCAACTGAGGTTTGTAACTATTGCTATATTGTTTGAGCTGTAGATACATGAAAACACTCAAGGCATATGTAAAGAATTTTTCTAGGCCAGAAGCATGTATGGCTGAGGGTACTTAGCTGGAGAATGCATAGCCTTTTGTTTAGAGTTCCTAAAGAATTCTGTACCAGTTGAAGAAGTACTTAACCGTAATGAAGATATTCAGTCTGATGGAATGGTTCTTGAAGGTCGACCACTGCAAAAGGGAACAGAGCTTATTCTTTCAGAGAAAGATAGAGACATAGCACATCGATATGTTTTGATGAATATGGCTATTATGGATCCCTATGTTGAGTAAGTTCTACTGTCCCTCTCAAATTCAGATTTTTTATCAGTCGATAACTCTCTACTTTGTTATGAGAACCAGGATGCACTTACAAGAACTGCAAGATAATGATGTTCGATTAGCAACAAATGAAACTTTGTTATGGAAGCATCACACCCAACAATTTGCTGAATGGGTGAAGAATAAGGTTTGTACAACTTCACTATCTGTTCACTTTTCTATTCACATAGCTCACACAGTTTTACATCCTTGTTAGATACCTTCTAACTCAAAGGAGCATTCTACTTAAGCTGAGGTGGTTGGCCTTTGGACCAAGGTTTACTGCTCATACCATTAAAGGTTTTGTCATTAACGGAACCGATTTCACATACAATCCGTTAGTTTAAAGACTCAGAATAGTGGAGTCACTTACGAAGCTTTCAGCATGTGTAGATCTTCTGCAAGAGATACAAGACATACAGCCGATATGGTCACATATTATGGAGTGATAACAGAGATCATTCTTCTCGATTACCACATGTTCAGCGTTCCTTTATTCAAGTGTAATTGGGCGAACAAAGGCTACGGTGTTAAGGAAGAAGATGGTTTCACCCTTGTCAATCTTCATGTCAACCAAACGCCATATTTACAAGATCCATACATTCTACCATCACAAGCAAAACAGGTATTTTACTCTAGAGAAGATGAAGAATCGCCTTGGTATGTTGTTATGAGAGCACCACCGAGAGGATATCATGAACTCGAGACAGAGGAAGACGCTATTCGAGCACCATTACTCGCACAGAATTTGATGATACGAGCAATTGTCCGATGATGAAAGTTTTGTGTTAGAGATGATTGTGATGGAATTATAGTTGCTGATTGATTTTTTGCATGGAAAATTTGTGAGAATTGAATATATTTTTATTTTCGAATATTTTAATTTTCTTCGAATTTTAATTAGAATTAATTTTTATTTTACATTTTTTGATTCTCTATTATTTTAAAAATCAAAATATTAAATAAAATTTGTTATAAACAAAATGAAACAATTGCATATAAAAAATGCAATGAAATGTTCAAATATTGCTATTGATAGAAGACGACAATAGTAATTACAAATCGCTATATTTAATTTTAAAAAATGCTATAGTTAAAAAGTTATAATATCATTTTGACGACGCTATAATACAAATTTACAATTGCATATCAAGAACCGCTATTAATAATAAAATATCAATAGCACAACAAAAATCCGCTATGAAATGTACGAGACCTATTATCGCGGGCGATATTGGAGTGCTTTCTACAACGCTATGGTAGCGTCTTATAGCGCTTTAGCGGTGCCATCAAAACCCTTATTTCCTGTAGTGATTGTGTTAGTAGTAGCTAAAGACCTAAACGTTTTTCTGGCTGCAAAACCATATAAACTGACCGTTTAAACGGTCAATTAGTCAAAATCTCGGTGGATGGCCTCTGTTAAATGTTTTTCTGGCTGCAAAACCATATACTCGACCAAACTTTTGAATTAAAAAAAGGGAATATTGTCACCATGTGAAAAACATGAAAAATTCTCTAAAACGTTTAACTCAAACAATTTCCTACATTTTGAATAAAAATTTAATAAAATATATAAAACACAAACTTACAAATATTTGACATATTTATATGCAAATTGCAAAGAAAAAAAATACATGCCAAAATATAGTTTACCTTTAAAAGATAAAATACGTACGAAATAATAACCAAATAATAACAAAGTCAATTTGATGATGTATTCCCAAAGGAAAAACTGATCCAAAAGAGATTAAATTATGTTATTTTTCTTTTCCATATACGAACTACTTTTGATGCAAATCTTCTATATACTAAAAGGGGGATAATCTGATCAGAGAAGGCGTCCACGTGTGCATTTAAAATAGATCAATGAGGGGTTATTTGTCCACGACACACCCGGTTTGATGCGTTTTTTGATTTGAACCGTGAATCGACTTGGGTTTCTGTTGGGTTATTGCTTTTTAATTTGAACCGTAAATAAAATTGAATTGGGTTTCTTTTGGGTTCGTGAATTGATTATGAGGCCGAAGCCCACTATTGCTCGATTGTAAAACGCTGCGGTGAAGCAACTCTAACCCTAGGACACCGAAGATATCCTTTATCGATGAATCCCTTCGAATCTTCGACAGCCTATGCTCCGTCGTTACGGAATCTCGACGGATGGTCGATCAATCGACGCATTTATCAACCTCTGCGCAATGAATCCTCTGATAATAGCATTGATGGATTCATTTCGGCTTTCTTCATCAAAGGTTCTATATAATGATCTTCACTTCTCGGGGTTATTACGCAGAAGAAAAAATATCTCAAACGATGGATTCCAACAGCAAAAGCTCCATGGCCGGCGATCTTCTCTCCAAGAACTCCAAAGGAAAGGACGGTGTCCCCTCCGCCGCACCGATGAAACCCTCAGCCCCACCGATGAAACCCTCCGCCGCATCGATGAAACCTATTGGTCCATTCGACGTATCTTCAGCTGGAAATGTCTCCGGCGACTCCTCCTCAACGAAACGTAATGGCAAGGCCGGCGTCTGCTCCGGTGTCCCCTCCGCCAAACCCGATGGCGTTGTGCTCTTCAAAGATGTGACCTTTGGTCCGCAAGAGGAAGAGCTAAGGTTTCGTCTGATCCATTTTTGGGAAGCCAGGAACACACTCTCAAAGACCCTTATTGGTCTAGAGATGCTTCTGGTCGATGCAGAGGTTTGTTACGAGTTTTTTTCTATATTTGTTGGTTTACGTTGTTCAACAGGTTACTAACAATCCTCTCTTGGTCGTTTGGACAGGGTACTGTGATGAAGGGATTCATCCCACCGGAAAGGATTGACACTTATCTGCGCCACATGGTCCCCGGTTCCACTTACAGACTCAACAGCTTTTTTGGTTCTAAGGCCAAGGACGTGTACCGGGTTGCTGATCCAGACGTGGTCATTTCTTTCTCATGGAAGTCTGTTCTCTCTGTTCTCAAAGACAACTCGATTCGGTTTCCTGAAGACCGATTCCGTTTCCATGGTTATGAACAGTTCGAATCGGCCTGTGATCTCAAAGGGGATCTGTAAGGTAAGATCTCTCAGTTTTTTATGATTTGCATTGGTTTATTTATAGGATGTTCTGTTACAGTTTAATCTGTTTATGTTGATCAGACATCTCTCATTGTTTATATAGATTGATGATGAGATCTGTTTTTGTTCGCAGATTACATTGGCCATAACAGATTGGTGAATGAGCAGGCTCTTACCGAGAGTCTTGTGATTGATGAAGCCGAGGTAGCTTCGACGAGGTGAATCTTGGTTCATGTTCAGACACATGAGTAAGTTCTTCTTTTTTCATCTATATTTTAAATTCTCTTTGGACCTCTTTATAGATTGATTAGTTATAAATGTTTCAGACATATCTTTGTACAATCTTGGTGTTTTAATCTGTTTTACGCTTACTTTTCAAACATACGTCTAAATATTAGTTTCAATAAAAAGTGCGAAATTCATTAGGTTTTGTTCTATACACTTTTCTCAACTGTGACAAGAGAATAACTGTTACCTTGTGATAAAAAAAATGTGACATATCATTTTTATAATGACATATATAATCTTAATGATAAATTCTTTATTTTTTAAGATTCCTAAAATGAGATATGACAATTGAGTAGATACCATAAATCATATACATTATTATAATTAAAAATTTTAAAATAATATAATTGCAAGTATAAGAATTTTTTCACATCAACGTAATAAAGAATTAACAACATTTTTCAAATACAAACTAAGATAATTTTAACTAAAAATTCAAAATTTTATGAAACAATATCCCAACCAATCAACTCGCTTTATTAAAAGACAGTGACTCTTTTAGAAAGAGAGAAACTTTGGTTCTCCATAGGAAAACTAGTATTCTTATCATTGTAGTCAGTTTTGTTTTTCATGTTTGGAGTCTCAAGAGTTAATCTAACAATAGAAATAAAATAGTCTAACTGAAGTTGTATAGTATGAAGAACAATAATTCTGCATTGCGTAAATATATAGTCCATGTTTCATTCAATTATTGAGTTTCTCATATATATATTTATTGGATGTATAAATAAATACTTCATCTATTTGAAATATGAGATGTTTTAAGCGATGAGGAAGTTAGAAGTGTAAGAAACAACCCAAGCTATGATTTTTGCAACTACCTTTTCTTCTTGTTGAATAAGGTATACAAAACTAGGATTTAAAAACCTATGTATAAGTGACTTCGAGTGGATATCCAACCCTTCATCCACAATATTTTTCACGAGATCTATGCGAGAACTTAATGGATCAAGCGCTGGTTTCAAAAGACACTTCCAGAGCTTCTCCCAGCTATTGTCGTTAATCAACTCATCCAAGCTGCATACATGAACTTCAACTAAGGAAATATAAGCCTCCCATGTATCCTCATGAGCCTTATAGTCCAAAATGTTTTTGGAATTTTGCATAAGAGAGAGAGCCAAATACTCCTTATCAAGTGAGTTTGGCAGTTGATCCTTTGATCTTAGGATAGAGGCACGGGTATTAATAAGATTATTAATTGAAGCTTCATCTTGTTGCCCTATCAGATCATCTCTAGTTAACCTATGCCTAACATAGAGATTCCTTGATGCGTTTTGGAGATGAAAGTAAGAAGGGTCTTGTAACCTTATAATATATTCAGATGAAATTGTTCTGAGGCTCTAGTGGACCTGATACATATGGTAAATAGTTCCACATATGTCGAACCTTCATCATCTGAAATATCATCATCTTTGCAAACGTAAGCTTGATAAGGATAAACTTATATGAAATAACAATGTATTAATCAATAAAATATTTAATTACCTTACATTTTAAATTCTAAGCCTCAGTTCCAACTTCTAAATACTAAACTTTGTTTAATCGCTAAAACCTAAACTCAAATATATAAATGTATTTATTTTTAATAAATGCTAATTTAGAGATTTTCTACATATGATATTTTTTTAAAATAAAATTTTGATTTAATATTATTTTAGGAAGTTAAATCAAAGTTCTGAATATCTTGCTATTAAAACAAAGCTCTAGATATCTTGCTAGCATCTCCCCTTGTATTTCTGAAGTATGCCTTCACTTATAGAAAAAATCTACAATGAAAAAAAAAATGAGAGCTGGGAGAGTAGGAGCAGTAGATCTTTACAAGGCAGGATGTGTGTTATTATCTATGTTGTTAGGAATCTGAAGAGTTGTGTGCTCCAAGTTGAGATTATGCATCCAAGTGGAGCGTCCGAACAAGACATAGTAAGTTAATATTCAACAAGTGTGTTATTTTATATACATATGATATTTGAATATTTACTAAACATAATTTTATGTAAAAATCAATGCAGATGGACAGAGCAAAGCACTTATTGATACAAGATCCAAAACTTAAAAAAAACATTAATTTGATCACATGTGGGTCTTGATGAAGGATATTCTAAAGTTTACCGACAATGTTCACATGAACCGGAAACTCCCACTCCTGGAAGCGTCGGATCTTCAACATCATCCTGGATTATCTTCGTTTTCAATCAACTTAAGCAGTGAAGATGGTAGATCAAATTCATCAGACACCCCATTGGATCGAAGAAAGCAAAAATGAAGAGAAAAATGGCTGAAGGTAATAATTCATCTGCTGACTCTATGATTTCATCAAACGAACAAATCCTTAATTTCTTAAAAGAAAGTGCATCAACGAGGAATAAAAATTACGAGTTGCAGCATTTACATCTCCAAAATCAGGCTTAGAACATAGCCGTAACAGAACGACAAAGAGATGATAAGATATTACTAACAAATTTAGACTTTCTCGATGTTGATACACGTGAGTATATGTGATTAGAAAAAGAGAGAATCATTCAAAAAAGAACTCAAGAGTAGGAACAACCTTCATTTGATCCAAATATTTATCAACCACATTTCGATTATCTTAGAGATGCAGGGTCTGGTTAAACGATGAATTCTAGTATTTTAAAACCATTTGAAATATATGTAATATTTAAATGTTTATGTAATTTAATAAAAAAGGTGATATGAAACAAATTCAAATATTTATCAACCATATTTCAATTATGCCTCACTTCGAGTCGTGGAGCAAGTGCTGTCTCGTTGTGGTTGAAAATGCAATGGTGACTGGTTGGTACCAAGTGATTCAGGGTGATACTAAAGCCGCACCATTGCATTTGTGGTTCAATTATGTAGAGGTCAAACTATGTGTACCTTCTATTGCTGTAACGAAATGTGTCGTTGAGCTAAAAATAAAAAAATGGAGCCGAATACAACCATATTAATAATTCACACAGTTAACCAAACCAATGGATTGACCAGAGAACCAGGCCAGACCAAAGGCCAAACAGTAAAACTGGCCGGTAATAGAAGAACTATCTAAGGTTCATCATCGTAAGGGACGTGTGAAGCCGAGGATGATGGCAAAACAAAGATGGGCTCTCCATTGTGTTGAAATTCACCAAGTAGAGAAGAATGGTCAGCTTCGCTGCTGGTGCAGATATTCCCCGTCATGTCAAGACGTTCGAGATCACCTGAAACAAAATCATCATACACATAGTTACACACAAATCAGCATAAGTGGCTCAAGAATCAAATCGATTCCAGAAAGTTATATAACCTTTTGCACTTCTCAGGGAATCGCATAGCATGAGCAAAGACCCGGGTGGCATAAGATTGTAGGATGCGTCAATCGAGACGAGTTTTGGTGCCAAGGTTATGAGCTTTGACAGAAATCTAGCGGTCTCTAGTCCTCCACGGTTTTTGCTTTAGCGGGATGAGACCACAAGAAGAACATGAGGAAACTGAAAGTGAAACAATGTAATGTATATACGAAACAGATGAGATCGAATTTGCTTTGAACCTTATATTGATACTCATCAGCTTCTCCACCCTTTTTACAAGTCTTTTGCCTAGCTCAAGAAACCCAACATGACCTAGTCCTATACTCGAAATGTCGACAGACTCGATGGAGACTGTCAAGGAGTTTATTATAGCCTCCGCAACCTCGCTGAACAACAAGAACAATAAAATAAGAAGAGACACCTAAATCGGTAGAAAGTGATAAAGAGTTTGTAATCATATGAAATACCTTCCGAGGGCATTATCTGCAACAGATAGGAACTTTAAAGGTTTCTCCACCGTTGAGAGGGTATCAAGAAACTCGATAACTCCACGACATGATAGCTCACAGTTCTCCAAGTTCAAATCAGCTAAAGGAGAGTCCGGATTCTTTTTGAAGTAAGATATCAAGCTTCTGTACCTCATCGAAACCATGCAAGTGAAATGTAACTCTGCTGGTTTTCTAAGATTACAAATTCAAATATTTATCAACCACATTTCGATTATCTTAGAGATGCAGGGTCTGGTTAAACGATGAATTCTAGTATTTTAAAACCATTTGAAATATATGTAATATTTAAATGTTTATGTAATTTAATAAAAGGTGATATGAAACAAATTCAAATATTTATCAACCACATTTCGATTATCTTAGAGATGCAGGGTCTGGTTAAACGATGAATTCTAGTATTTTAAAACCATTTGAAATATATGTAATATTTAAATGTTTATGTAATTTAATAAAAGGTGATATGAAACAAATTCAAATATTTATCAACCATATTTCAATTATGCCTCACTTCGAGTCGTGGAGCAAGTGCTGTCTCGTTGTGGTTGAAAATGCAATGGTGACTGGTTGGTACCAAGTGATTCAGGGTGATACTAAAGCCGCACCATTGCATTTGTGGTTCAATTATGTAGAGGTCAAACTATGTGTACCTTCTATTGCTGTAACGAAATGTGTCGTTGAGCTAAAAATAAAAAAATGGAGCCGAATACAACCATATTAATAATTCACACAGTTAACCAAACCAATGGATTGACCAGAGAACCAGGCCAGACCAAAGGCCAAACAGTAAAACTGGCCGGTAATAGAAGAACTATCTAAGGTTCATCATCGTAAGGGACGTGTGAAGCCGAGGATGATGGCAAAACAAAGATGGGCTCTCCATTGTGTTGAAATTCACCAAGTAGAGAAGAATGGTCAGCTTCGCTGCTGGTGCAGATATTCCCCGTCATGTCAAGACGTTCGAGATCACCTGAAACAAAATCATCATACACATAGTTACACACAAATCAGCATAAGTGGCTCAAGAATCAAATCGATTCCAGAAAGTTATATAACCTTTTGCACTTCTCAGGGAATCGCATAGCATGAGCAAAGACCGGTGGCATAAGATTGTAGGATCGTCAATCGAGGCGAGTTTTGGTGCCAAGGTTATGAGCTTTGACAGAAATCTAGCGGTCTCTAGTCCTCCACGGTTTTGCTTTAGCGGGATGAGACCACAAGAAGAACATGAGGAAACTGAAAGTGAAACAATGTAATGTATATACTAAACAGATGAGATCAATTTGCTTTGAACCTTATATTGATACTCATCAGCTTCTCCACCCTTTTACAAGTCTTTTGCCTAGCTCAAGAAACCCAACATGACCTAGTCCTATACTCGAAATGTCGACAGACTCGATGGAGACTGTCAAGGAGTTTATTATAGCCTCCGCAACCTCGCTGAACAACAAGAACAATAAAATAAGAAGAGACACCTAAATCGGTAGAAAGTGATAAAGAGTTTGTAATCATATGAAATACCTTCCGAGGGCATTATCTGCAACAGATAGGAACTTTAAAGGTTTCTCCACCGTTGAGAGGGTATCAAGAAACTCGATAACTCCACGACATGATAGCTCACAGTTCTCCAAGTTCAAATCAGCTAAAGGAGAGTCCGGATTCTTTTTGAAGTAAGATATCAAGCTTCTGTACCTCATCGAAACCATGCAAGTGAAATGTAACTCTGCTGGTTTTCTCTAAGATTACAAATGCAAGAACTTATAAGGCGAACCTGATCCCACTGTCTTCAATGGGGTTTCCGCTCAGGTCAAGAGATTCCAAGCCAGGCATGTGAAGAAGAGCATGTGCAAGATTCTCTGCATCGTATTTGTTGAGTTCATTCCCCCTAGATATACATTTCCATTAGTTTCACAAGGTTTCAAGGTTTGAAACCGCGTCAATTGTCACTTCACTAAAAATACCTTAAGTTGAGCTTGCACAGGGACTGTAAAGACTTTCCAGATGACAGAGAACCAATAACAGATCTCGAGCTGAAAGTAGAAAGCCATCCTGAAAGCTATATATCGTATGTTGGTCAGCCATGGAAAGCAAACCATGTATCAGTATGAACAAGAAGAACCACCATGGTACCCACGTTGTTTTCAGAGAGGTCAAGGGACGAAAGACCTGAGGAAGAATCAAGTAGTGTAGAGAAAATCATCCGTGCGATATGCCTATCGAGGTGGCTATCGCAAAAATGTAAGGAATGCAAGGACCTGAAAGCAAAAAAAAAAAGATGGTCTTTAAGAAAACAGAAGAAAGAAAAGATGCATAAAGAAACGAAAGTTAATCAAGAAATGAGCAAACGCTTCACAGAGACACGCTTTGGAATCAATTCATATGAAGGTATACCTCACCGAGTTCAGGAATGAAATGAAAGCGGGGGGCGCAGCAAGTGGATCTATGACAAAGCTAGATGCCTTTATACAGAAACGTCGAATCCCATTTGTGTGAATGTCTTCTTCAAGAAGAGAAGCGCAGATTGCAGTGATGAAACTCGAAGAAAGTTTACAGTGAATAAACTCAAGCGAACTTAATGTTTCTCGGCTCTGGCTCAAGAGCTTGCACAAGGGCTCAACCTGTCGTATCATGGATCATAAGTAATATAATTCCGGTCTAGCTAACTAAACATATGAGACTATGACTTACATGTTTCTCGGATCTGATCCAACGTAGAACTAAAGTTTGCAATTTACTTGCCCTCAGTAGCTCCTACATTAACAAAGCATAAACATTATTTCTAGCCCATCGTTTAAAAGGTTAAATGATTGATTCATCTACAGAGATAGAAATTTGAAGTTCCAAGAGAAAAGTAAACATCGAAAACCATTTTAATATTGCCTCGGCCAGTGAATACTGAGACAAAGATGACCCTATTCAGAACCTCAGAGCATAATTTAGTAAACTTACAGAAGTTTCTGCAACGCAGAGTACATTCAGAAGCCTTAAGGACCTGCAAAAGGCAAGAAACAAACATAAAGAAGCATGAGCAGCATAAGAACTTAGACAAGCTGAAAGTAATGAAATGTACTAGTAAACACAAGGACCGCGTGATTTTATGAAACAATTAATCATCAGACGAACGTGAAACGATACTTAACCTAAGATACGGTCCAAATGTCTGGAAATGAAAAGATAGTTCAGTGCAGACACATTTTTGACAATTCGTGTGATCTTCATGGCAAATGTATCTCAATATCTTGTCTGCAACAGAAAAGAAAACAAACTGAATAACGATTCTTACGCAACTGAGGAATCAAACCTCAAGACAAGAACACTAGCCTGATACATGAATGGAACTTATCCGACCACTAAATGCCGGGCGCATAGCTACCTCAGCTGCTTCATCAACACAACTGTTACTCGGATTAACAGCAAAACTCAAAAGGAAGAAGAGAAGAGACAAAGGGTAGAACAGCAAATCAATGGGTCATGTGACTCATGTCATACCTTTGTAGATGCCTTTCCCAGTAAAGTTGTTGCCAGTCAGCAGGTGGTTCCACAGAGTTAATGAGCTCAGGCCACCGCAGCTTAAACAGCAACTTCCAGGAGCTACCGAGTATATCATTTCTGCAGATTAAATCATTTCTCAGTTGTTGGAATAACAAAAAAATAATAATAAAGGGAAGTAATCAAACCTTGGGCGTTTTCTCCCACCACTAGTCAAGCAATCATCACCAGTTTCATAATCATCCCAGCACTTGAACGGCCTATACGAATTCAATTATTCTTCATCAATCCAATTCAGAACCCTAAATCTTCAGAAACTAATCAAAAACTCTAGAGTCGGACCACTCACATGTGGTTCTGGAAATTATGCAAGGCTAGTGCAGGCAAGTGAGCGATAACACCATCAAGCAACTCAGACGGAAGATCGTATACATCAGGAATTGGATTATCGCCTGAGAAATTAATACACAAAGCACCGACTCAAATCAGTTCCAAATTGGCACAAGAAAATTTAAGCTTTGTTCGAATCTATCTCTCCCTATCTCTAGTAACGTGACCTTGTAGAAGCTGAAGCTTGAGGGATTGGATGCAGAGAAACGCGAGAGATGGAGCTTTCGTCATTGTCGAGTGCTTGTCGCTACGCAAACTCCAATTCTCCCGTTGCAGCTGCTCTCGCTGGTTGTTCGAAATGGGAACGGAAGAACTGTAATTTTCTATAGTTGTTATGGGCCGCTTAGTATAGCTCAGTTACTGCAATACTTGGGCCCTTTTTGGGGGATACTAATGATTTATATCATTGTAAGTCTACTTGTTTCTTCTTTTTTCTTCAAATCAAACTGTTATTTCCGCATGTGAACGGCAAAAACGGTTTTTTCTTAAATATCATGTCCGCCTTAGTATTCTATTTCCGGAGAATATGTCTTGTAAGTCTACTTGTAATATAAGAAAACTAAATATTTATACAGATAAGAGTATTTTATATTCAAAATTTTTAATACAAACATAAAGTTTATAAATATTTTGATGAACAATATTTACTCCATACATTAATAAAAAAATTTATACTGGAGTGAAAAAATTATTCAAAATATTATCGATGAATAATTAATGTTAAAATAATTATTAAAATAAGTAGAAAATGTCTTCGAAAACCACCTGATATAACTAATTTAGATAATATGTAAAAGAAAATTTAATGATAGTAAAACAAAACATAGGACATATTCAAAATAGATGAATTAACACATTCCTAAAGATGGATAAAAACACCAGACCCAAAAAAGTTGAACTATATATACCAAAAGATGAATCTGAACAAAATTAAATTCAACATAAATATTCAAATAGGGTTTGTTCTATGATATTTTGGATTTATAATTTTACTCTGACTGAATCCCAACCCGAAAATATCCTACAAAGTAAAAAAGTTTAAAAAAATTAAAAACATATCAAATTCAAACAAATTTCCATATAAGTATCCAAACAACTCAAAGACCCACCAAATATTAAAATAAATATATGTTACATGAATAATTAATTCAGATATTCAATTTACTGTTGTGAACCGACTAGTTCAAATGGATGTCCTAACCATCTAGGTTCTGGTTTGTCTAAACCAAACCTTATCCATAAACTTATCCAGAAGTTTATCCATTCATCAGTCCATCATTATCCGTTCGTCGTTCATGTTTATCTTCCATGTTTATCTCTTTATTTATCTCTCATGATTATCTACTTGTAATCATAGATAGACTTGGAGTTGGATATGTCCAAATCCAAAGTCCCACATCGCCTAGAAACCCCTTAGGGTCGGCCATGACTTGTATATATATGTATCTCCCTTTGCTTATGAATAATACATTGAATTACAAGCTCTCTCTCTTGTCTAATACAAACGAGTTTCTCTCTCTCTTTTCCTCCTTCTTCAAGCTCGGATTCTAGACTTTTACAACATGTTATCAGCACGAGGAAAGCTCTAAAACCCAACTAAAATCCGCAACCACAAAAAACCCTAATTCGGCGCCACCTTCAAACAGCTCTATCTCTTGAACCGTGAGGACTCAGACGACGCGCCACATACCAAATTAAAGCTCTCGACGAGACGAATCCAACGCCGCCGACCTCGCCTTCATCCGATCTCAGACGCGTCCTCAAACTCAACTTCAATACGCGCCGCCGACTTGCCACAAAACCCTAACTTTGTCCGCAACTTCAAACGGCCGTATCTCTCAAACCGTGTGGAGCCAGAAGGCGATCAAGCTATCCACTTGAAGCTCTTGACGAGAAGAACAAGTCTTCACAAACAGATTGCCGATCGGATCACAGACGCGCCGTCACTCGCAGGATCAATACCCGCCGCCGATTTTACTTTGGAAACCCTAATCCCGGACGCAACTTCAACGACGTGTTTCTA
This sequence comes from Brassica carinata, assembly GCA_016771965.1. Lineage (NCBI taxonomy): Eukaryota > Viridiplantae > Streptophyta > Magnoliopsida > Brassicales > Brassicaceae > Brassica > Brassica carinata. Next base: position 55,049,411 of record CM028689.1, read on the forward strand.
TCCAACCGTGAGGAACTAGACGACGAGTAACCTATCAATCTGAAGCTCTTGACAAGGAGAATCCAGCGCCGCAGACAGCATATCGATCCGTGATCAGACGCGCTCTCACCGCCTGCTACAAGACGCGCCATCAAAGACAAAATAAACCTAAGGCTGTTAACTTCTCTTTCTAGTTTACTTATATTCCACTTATAGCCGATTGTCTTTGATCTTACTAACTCCTTTTGATCAATTTTTTTGTTTAAGGAAAACAAAGGATCACATCTAATTCCAGTCAGATCAATTGAGGTGAAGATTTCCAAAGGAACCAAGGAGTAAAATCGAATTAATCTAAAGGTAAGTCATCAAACCCTAATTGTTTGATTGATCCGATTTTATGAAAATAACGTTTGAGGTTATATTTTGATCAATTAGAACTCTAGAGAACTTGAATACCCTGGTTGATTGAATCATTAGGTTGCTGGATAGATTGGCTTGATTAGCTAGTATGAATCGATCAATATCATAAACCCTAATTTGGTAAAATCCCCAAATCGATTTTTGAAATTGAAATCCCTAATCCCCAAAATTCAATTACATGGTTTGCATGGTTATGATACATTTGGTACGTACGTGATGCGCATTCATGCGGTACGCGGTACGTCCACACATCCCATGACCTAACCCGATTCTTGCATGAATCAAACCCCTATGTCGTCCAGATACATAACTGGACTTCTAAAATTTGTTCCTCAGAACATATTACTAAGATCTAACTTGAGAAACACCAAAACTTTCAGATGTCGTATTCCTCCATCATAATCTCAGGAGAAAACTACTTGCAATGTGTACAATGGGCACAAGATCTTAAGACCATACTTGAGTCTGATAAACTCAGCGAATGCATCACAGATGATAGCATGGAACTCCTGAAAATCCGCCATCATCTTTGTGAAAAACTCAAAAGTCTATATCTGACCAATGATCCCTCAGAGCTTTGGACAGATCTAGAAAATAGAAATTGTCTCCAAGAGGAAATACATACCAAAGCTCTACAGGGATGGATAAAACTCAGATTCCGAGACTATAAGTCTGTGGAAGAATATGACTTTGCCCTATTCAAAATAGTTTTCGAAATGAAACTATGTGGTGAGGTAGTGACTGATGAAGATATGTTGGAAAAGACATTCTCCATCTTTCACCCTACCAACTTATTGTTACAACAACAATATAGAGAAATGGGCTTCACTACCTATACGTCTCTAATAGCAAGATTGTTGCAAGCTGAGCAAAATCACGAATTCTAATAAACAGTAGCGAAAGAGAGTTTACGAGACCAACTCCATTTCCACCAGCCAATGCACTACCAGCCGAAAGGGCTGACCTAGAAACCAACCATGTCAAGAGAGGATATGGACGTGGGGGATGGTCTAAGACGTGCAATAATTGTGGAATGGACAACCATATGACTAAGAGATGCAGAACTCCTAAGTATCTAACCGCTATTTATCAGCAAAGCTTTAAAAGAAAGGCTAAGATGGTTTGGAAAGATGAAGAAAAATTGTCAAAGATGTTCTCATGGATCATGACAAGTGTGGTCGGATGGATCACAAGAAAGGATGATCCAGCAAATCATAAGAGAATAGATTGCCATATGAAATAAGCCATGATGACTCGACATCAAGCCCTTAGTGTTCTTACTTAGTTATTTCATACCTCCCTGTTTTCCCTTTAACATTATTCACTTCCTTGTTTTACTATCTTTGAATTAATGAAAGCTTTTATTTCTAAAATCAAAATGTCCACTCTTGTTCTTAAAGAACAAAATATGATCTTATAAGATCAAGCCATACAATCTTAAGACACAAAAGCCACGACCAAATATCCTATTGCCTCAAAAGGTACACAAAGAGAGGACGTGTACGACATAGAGGTCGTGTGCATTGTATTCACATTTGAGGCTATGTACACAAAGAGAGGACGTGTACAATACTCATTCTTATAAGTGAAAAACTTAAGAATTGATGAATGGATAAACTTCTAGATAAGTTTATGGATAAAGTTTGGTTTAGACAAACCAGAACCTAGATGGTTAGGACATCCATCTGAACCAGTCGGTTCACAACACTTCCCCTGGATGTTGAATCCATCTTGAGTTCGCCAGATACCAAATCCTTTTTGGGCTCGTGATACACTTTACCAATTACTTGAATTTAAAAATATGAAACAGGCGGCATCTTGATACTTTCAGTGTTTTAATTTCATGTACGATTGAGTTGTATTCATTCATTACAAGCCCGAAATGGTTATAACTCAGCCTTGTTTAAGATAGTCTCAAAATTGAGGCTATGTGGCGAGAATGTATCTGATAAGCAATTGTTGGAAAAGACTTTCCAGACAATGTCCTCAAGCAATATGTTGCTTCAGCAACAGTACAGGCATAAAGGGTTTAAGACCTATAGTGAGCTCATCTCATGCATGTTGCTTGCAGAACAAAACAACGAGCTGCTCTTGAAGAATAGTGAGCTTAGACCACCCGGATCTAAGCCTGTTCCTGAGGCAAACCACGCCTCAAAGAAACATAAGGATGGTACTGAAGCCAACCATGTCCAGCATGACCAAAGAGGACGCGGTTCTTCTCATGGGAGAGGACGCGGCCGTGGAGGTCATGGGAGAGGACGTGGACGTGGTGGCTATGGCAGAGGGCATTACAACCCTTATGACCGTCCAAACCAGTCCAGTAATGGACGTGGTAAAGATAAAAGCAATGGGACATCTTCAAAGCCACAGAATCCTAGAAACTCACCATGCCATAGATGCGGAATGTCAAATCATTTGGGAAAAGAACTGCCGAACAGCCAAGCATCTCGTGGACCTTTATCAAGAGAGTCTCAAGGGCAAGAACCCGGAAGCTCATATGGTGTACAAGGGCGGTGAGGCCGACTTTGACCATGAGAAGGATGACCTCATGGACTATGAGACTTCGGACATGCTGAATGATGACCAAGTTGAATAAGTGATGCATCAAACGATTTGTGTTTGAATGCTTTGGTGTTTTAGGTTTTAAATTTATTTAAGTGTTTCTCATTTTATGTTTAAGATTTATCTTTGAATAAACTTTATGTTACTTTCATTATCAATAATAATATGAATAATTCAGATTATATTTTTATTGTTTAGAATGAAAGGAAGTATGGACACACTTGTGGTTGATAGTGGATCAAGTCACACGATCCTAAAGGATAAGAAATTCTTTGTTGATCTAACATTGAAAGATGCCAACGTGAGCACAATAGCCGGTGTATCAGCACTGATAAAGGGCTACGGCCAAGCTTATGTTCTATTACCAAATGGAACACATCTAGAAATAGATGAAGCTTTATATTCTCCAGACTCTAAAAGAAGCCTTTTGAGCTTTAAAGACCTTCGCAAGAATGGTCTTCACATTGAGACTGTTGGAGAAGGAGCCAAAGAGTTCTTGAATATTTATGAACTCGGCCAAGGCCATAAGAAGGTCTTGGAAACCATACCGGCTATCTCCACTGGTCTTTACTATGCCAAGATCAGTGTGGTTGAAGCCAATGCTATAATAAGCAAGGAATTCAGAGAGAATTTCAACCTGTGGCATGACCGTTTAGGTCATCCAGGGACATCTATGATGCGTAAACTTATCCTAAACTCTAATGGTCATAACCTCAAAGGTAGACGAGTTGTCCCTAAGAACCATACATGTGTGCTTTGTGCACAAGGAAAACTCCAAATCCGACCATCACCAGTCAAAATAACAAGGGAAACCATAGGTTTTCTGGAAAGGATTCAAGGTGACATCTGTGGACCAATACACCCTCCATGTGGGTCGTTTAGGTACTTCATGGTACTCATTGATGCGTCCACAAGATGGTCCCATGTGTGTCTATTGTCCACACGAAATCTAGCCTTAGCTAGATCGCTTGCTCAAATCATCAGATTGAAAGCACACTTTTCAGACTTCCCTTTGAAGACTATACGTCTTGACAATGCTGGTGAATTCACTTCCCAAGCCGTTTATGAGTATTGTATGTCCATGGGGGTGACAGTTGAACACTCCGTGGCACATGTCCATACACAGAATGGTCTAGCCGAATCCTTTATTAAGAGGATCCAGATGATAGCTAGACCCTTACTCATGAAAGTAACCTTCCAAACACGCTTGGGGACACTTCAGCATGCTGCCGAGTTAATACGATCGACCCTCAGTGAGCATAGATATTCACCATCCCAACTCCTAATGGGTCGAGGCCAGACATCTCCCATCTTAAGACATTTGGATGTGCTGTTTACTATCCAATTGCTCCACCACAAAGAACAAAGATGGGAGCTCAGAGAAGGATGAGAATATATGTTGGATATGATTCTCCTTCAATCATAAAATACCTTGAGCCAACCACGGGAGATTTATTTAAGGCCAGGTATGCAGATTGCCACTTTGTGGAATCTGAGTATCCAACATTGGGAGGAGATAATAGCAAGCTGGTAAAAGAAATTACATGGAATCATACATCCCAACCATGGCAAGATCCTCGAACTCAAGCATGTGATCTTGAGGTTCAAAGATTATACATCTACAGAGCTAGCTAATAAATTGCCGATTCCTTTGCTGACCCAAATGTAATGACCAAGTCTAAACCCAATGTGGTCTTATTGGTGCATTAGCAGCTGGTATGTATGACTTGGTCATTCTATTTGGGTCAGCAAAGGAATCGGCAATTTATTAGCTAGCTCTGTAGATGTATAATCTTTTGAACCTCAAGATCACATGCTTGAGTTCGAGGATCTTGCCATGGTTGGGATGTATGATTCCATGTAATTTCTTTTACCAGCTTGCTATTATCTCCTCCCAATGTTGGATACTCAGATTCCACAAAGTGGCAATCTGCATACCTGGCCTTAAATAAATCTCCCGTGGTTGGCTCAAGGTATTTTATGATTGAAGGAGAATCATATCCAACATATATTCCCATCCTTCTCTGAGCTCCCATCTTTGTTCTTTGTGGTGGAGCAATTGGATAGTAAACAGCACATCCAAATGTCTTAAGATGGGAGATGTCTGGCTCTCGACCCATTAGGAGTTGGGATGGTGAATATCTATGCTCACTTGAGGGTCTGATGCGTATTAACTCCGCAGCATGCAGTACTGCGTGTCCCCAAGCCGTGGTTGGAAGGTTACTTTTCATGAGTAAGGGTCTAGCTATCATCTGGATCCTCTTAATAAAGGATTCGGCTAGACCATTCTGTGTATGGATATGTGCCACGGAGTGTTCAACTGTCACCCCCATGGACATACAATACTCATAAAAGGCTTGGGAAGTGAATTCACCAGCATTGTCAAGACGTATAGTCTTCAAAGGGAAGTCTGAAAAGTGTGCTTTCAATCTGATGATTTGAGCAAGCAGTCTAGCTAAGGCTAGATTTCGTGTGGACAATAGACACACATGGGACCATCTTGTGGACGCATCAATGAGTACCATGAAGTACCTAAACGACCCACATGGAGGGTGTATTGGTCCACAGATGTAACCTTGAATCCTTTCCAGAAAACCTATGGTTTCCCTTGTTATTTTGACTGGTGATGGTCGGATTTGGAGTTTCCCTTGTGCACAACGCACACATGTATGGTTCTTAGGGACAACTCGTCTATCTTTGAGGTTATGACCATTAGAGTTTAGGATAAGTTTACGCATCATAGATGTCCCTGGATGACCTAAACGGTCATGCCACAGGTTGAAATTCTCTCTGAATTCCTTGCTTATTATAGCATTGGCTTCAACCACACTGATCTTGGCATAGTAAAGACCAGTGGAGATAGCCGGTATGGTTTCCAAGACCTTCTTATGGCCTTGGCCGAGTTCATAAATATTCAAGAAGTCTTTGGCTCCTTCTCCAACAGTCTCAATGTGAAGACCATTCTTGCGAATGTCTTTAAAGCTCAAAAGGCTTCTTTTAGAGTCTGGAGAATATAAAGCTTCATCTATTTCTAGATGTGTTCCATTTGGTAATAGAACATAAGCTTGGCCGTAGCCCTTTATCAGTGCTGATACACCGGCTATTGTGCTCACGTTGGCATCTTTCAATGTTAGATCAACAAAGAATTTCTTATCCTTTAGGATCGTGTGACTTGATCCACTATCAACCACAAGTGTGTCCATACTTCCTTTCATTCTAAACAATAAAAATATAATCTGAATTATTCATATTATTATTGATAATGAAAGTAACATAAAGTTTATTCAAAGATAAATCTTAAACATAAAATGAGAAACACTTAAATAAATTTAAAACCTAAACACCAAAGCATTCAAACACAAATCGCTTGATGCATCACTTATTCAACTTGGTCATCATTCAGCATGTCCGAGTCTCATAGTCCATGAGGTCATCCTTCTCATGGTCAAAGTCGGCCTCACCGCCCTTGTACACCATATGAGCTTCGTGTTCTTGCCCTTGAGACTCTCTTGATAAAGGTCCACGAGATGCTTGGCTGTTTGGCAGTTCTTTGCCCAATGATTTGACATTCCGCATCTATGGCATGGTGAGTTTCCAGGATTCTGTGGCTTTGAAGATGTCCCATTGCTTTTATCTTTACCACGTCCATTACTGGACTGGTTTGGACGGTCATAAGGGTTGTAACGCCCTGCCATACCACCACGTCCGCGTCCTGCGCCATGACCTCCACGCGCGTCCTCTCCCATGAGAAGAACCGCCCTCTTTGGTCATGCTGGACATGGTTGGCTTCAGTACCATCCTTATGTTTCTTTGAGGCGTGGTTTGCCTCAGGGACAGGCTTAGATCCGGGTGGTCTAAGCTCACTATTCTTCAAGAGCAGCTCGTTGTTTTGTTCTGCAAGCAACATGCATGAGATGAGCTCACTATAGGTCTTAAACCCTTTCTGCCTGTACTGTTGCTGAAGCAACATATTGCTTGAGGACATTGTCTGGAAAGTCTTTTCCAACAATTGCTTATCAGATACATTCTCGCCACATAGCCTCAATTTTGAGACTATCTTAAACAAGGCTGAGTTATAACCATTTCGGGCTTGTAGTGAATGAATACAACTCAATCGTACATGAAATTAAAACACTGAAAGTATCAAGATGCCGCCTGTTTCATATTTTTAAATTCAAGTAATTGGTAAAGTGTATCACGAGCCCAAAAGGATTTGGTATCTAACTCAAGATGGATTCAACATCCGTGGAAGTGTTGTGAACCGACTGGTTCAGATGGATGTCCTAACCATCTAGGTTCTGGTTTGTCTAAACCAAACTTTATCCATAAACTTATCCAGAAGTTTATCCATTCATCAATTCTTAAGTTTTTCACTTATAAGAATGAGTATTGTACACGTCCTCTCTTTGTGTACATAGCCTCAAATGTGAATACAATGCACACCTCCTATGTCGCATTACACGCCCTCTTTGTGTACCTTTTGAGGCAATAGGATATTTGGTCGGCTTTGTGTCTTAAGATTGTATGGCTTGATCTTATAAGATCATATTTTGTTCTTTAAGAACAAGAGTGGACATTTTGATTTTAGAAATAAAAGCTTTCATTAATTCAAAGATAGTAAAACAAGGAAGTGAATAATGTTAAAGGGAAAACAGGGAGGTATGAAATAACTAAGTAAGAACACTAAGGGCTTGATGTCGAGTCATCATGGCTTATTCCATATGGCAATCTATTCTATTATGATTTGCTGGATCATCCTTTCTTGTGATCCATCCGACCACACTTGCCATGATCCATGAGAACATCTTTGACAATTTTCCTTCATCTTTCCGAACCATCTTAGCCTTTCTTTTAAAGCTTTGCTGATAAATAGCGGTTAGATACTTAGGAGTTCTGCATCTGTTAATCACTCCATGAAACATGAAACATGGGGTAAGTGTTAATCACTCCATGAAACATGGACATATACAATATTGAAATATCAGAGAGTTCACAAGAACAAAGATAGACTTATCCCATTCGATTAAACTAAGGATAAAGGAAAATGTGTTACTTCTTTACGCCCAAAAGAATATAGATCAAAGTGCTCACGTCCCAAAGGGTTTGATAAACATTATATGATCATGGAGAATGTGGAAAACATCTCATGACTCAATGTGGATGTGAACATTCACAATGAAAGGACGAGAATAGAAATTAAAGAAGTAAACTAAAGAAGGAAAAGACTTCCTTCACCAATGCCTAAAGACTATATGTCTTGATATGTTCACACCCTAAGCACTCAAAGAGTATGATATGTCCATGGGGAAGAATAAGAATAAAACACACCTTTTATTCTACATGGACATACACACACAGAAGTGAACATTGATACCCATCCCATTGACTGAAACGGGTCAAAGGCCAGACACACCTCATCTTAGCACATAAAGAAGTGCCACTTATAAATTCTATCGCCCACCACAGAAATATAAGATGAGAGGATGGGAATAGATGTTGGATATTATATAAGTTCCCCACGTTTCTAAGTACCTTGAGCCATCCACGGACAAGTTGTTTAAAGGCTAGGTACACGGATAGTCACCTCAGTGAATCGAACATCCAACATTACGGGAAGCTGGATAATAGAAAATTATATGGAATCAAAACATCCTTATATTGGCAAGATCCTCAGACTCTAGAATGAATTCTAGAAGTCCATAAAGTTTATACAAAAGCTAGCTTAATACAATTGCCGATTCCTTTGCTGACCCAAATAGAATGACCAAGTCTAAACCCAATGTGGTCTTATTGGTGCATTAGCAGCTGGTATGTATGACTTGGTCATTCTATTTGGGTCAGCAAAGGAATCGGCAATTTATTAGCTAGCTCTGTAGATGTATAATCTTTGAACCTCAAGATCACATGCTCGAAGTTCGAGGATCTTGCCATGGTTGGGATGTATGATTCCATGTAATTTCTTTACCAGCTTGCTATTATCTCCTCCCAATGTTGATACTGATTCCACAAAGTGGCAATCTGCATACCTGGCCTTAAATAAATCTCCGTGGTTGGCTCAAGGTATTTTATGATTGAAGGAGAATCATATCCAACATATATTCCCATCCTTCTCTGAGCTCCCATCTTTGTTCTTTGTGGTGGAGCAATTGGATAGTAAACAGCACATCCAAATGTCTTAAGATGGGAGATGTCTGGCTCTCGACCCATTAGGAGTTGGGATGGTGAATATCTATGCTCACTTGAGGGTCTGATGCGATTAACTCCGCAGCATGCATCTTCGTGTCCCTGCCGTGGTTGAAGGTTACTTTTCATGAGTAAGGGTCTAGCTATCATCTGGATCCTCTTAATAAAGGATTCGGCTAGACCATTCTGGTATGGATATGTGCCACCTGAAAGTGTTCAACTGTCACCCCCATGGACATACAATACTCATAAAAGGCTTGGGAAGTGAATTCACCAGCATTGTCAAGACGATAGTCTTCAAAGGAAGTCTGAAAAGTGTGCTTTCAATCTGATGATTTGAGCAAGCAGTCTAGCTAAGGCTAGATTTCGTGGACAATAGACACACATGGGACCATCTTGTGGACGATCAATGAGTACCATGAAGTACCTAAACGACCCACATGGAGGGTGTATTGGTCCACAGATGTAACCTTGAATCCTTTCCAGAAAACCTATGGTTTCCTTGTTATTTTGACCGGTGATGGTCGGATTTGAGTTTCCTTGTGCACAACGCACACATGTATGGTTCTTAGGACAACTCGCCTATCTTTGAGGTTATGACCATTAGAGTTTAGGATAAGTTTACGATCATAGATGTCCCTGGATGACCTAAACGGTCATGCCACAGGTTGAAATTCTCTGAATTCCTTGCTTATTATAGCATTGGCTTCAACCACACTGATCTTGGCATAGTAAAGACCAGTGGAGATAGCCGGTATGGTTTCCAAGACCTTCTTATGGCCTTGGCCGAAGTTCATAAATATTCAAGAAGTCTTTGGCTCCTTCTCCAACAGTCTCAATGTGAAGACCATTCTTGCGAATGTCTTTAAAGCTCAAAAGGCTTCTTTAGAGTCCGGAGAATATAAAGCTTCATCTATTTCTAGATGTGTTCCATTTGGTAATAGAACATAAGCTTGGCCGTAGCCCTTTATCAGTGCTGATACACCGGCTATTGTGCTCACGTTGGCATCTTTCAATGTTAGATCAACAAAGAATTTCTTATCCTTTAGGATCGTGTGACTTGATCCACTATCAACCACAAGTGTGTCCATACTTCCTTTCATTCTAAACAATAAAAATATAATCTGAATTATTCATATTATTATTGATAATGAAAGTAACATAAAGTTTATTCAAAGATAAATCTTAAACATAAAATGAGAAACACTTAAATAAATTTAAAACCTAAAACACCAAAGCATTCAAACACAAATCGTTTGATGCATCACTTATTCAACTTGGTCATCATTCAGCATGTCCGAAGTCTCATAGTCCATGAGGTCATCCTTCTCATGGTCAAAGTCGGCCTCACCGTCCTTGTACACCATATGAGCTTCCGTGTTCTTGCCCTTGAGACTCTCTTGATAAAGGTCCACGAGATGCTTGGCTGTTTGGCAGTTCTTTGCCCAATGATTTGACATTCCGCATCTATGGCATGGTGAGTTTCCAGGATTCTGTGGCTTTGAAGATGTCCCATTGCTTTTATCTTTACCACGCCCATTACTGGACTGGTTTGACGGTCATAAGGGTTGTAACGCCTCTCTGCCATAGCCACCACGCCCATCCCGCCCATGACCTCCACGCCGCTGCCCTTCCCATGAGAAGAACCGCCCTCTTTGGTCATGCTGGACATGGTTGGCTTCAGTACCATCCTTATGTTTCTTTGAGGCTGGTTTGCTCAGGGACAGGCTTAGATCCGGTGGTCTAAGCTCACTATTCTTCAAGAGCAGCTCGTTGTTTTGTTCTGCAAGCAACATGCATGAGATGAGCTCACTATAGGTCTTAAACCCTTTCTGCTCAGATCGCTGAAGCAACATATTGCTTGAGGACATTGTCTGGAAAGTCTTTTCCAACAATTGCTTATCAGATACATTCTCGCCACATAGCCTCAATTTTGAGACTATCTTAAACAAGGCTGAGTTATAACCATTTCGGGCTTGTAGTGAATGAATACAACTCAATCGTACATGAAATTAAAACACTGAAAGTATCAAGATGCCGCCTGTTTCATATTTTTAAATTCAAGTAATTGGTAAAGTGTATCACGAGCCCAAAAAGGATTTGGTATCTGGCGAACTCAAGATGGATTCAACATCCAGGGGAAGTGTTGTGAACCGACTGGTTCAGATGGATGTCCTAACCATCTAGGTTCTGGTTTGTCTAAACCAAACTTTATCCATAAACTTATCCAGAAGTTTATCCATTCATCAATTCTTAAGTTTTTCACTTATAAGAATGAGTATTGTACACGCCCTCTTGTGTACATAGCCTCAAATGTGAATACAATGCACACGACCTCTATGTCGTACACGTCCTCTCTTTGTGTACCTTTTGAGGCAATAGGATATTTGGTCGTGGCTTTTGTGTCTTAAGATTGTATGGCTTGATCTTATAAGATCATATTTTGTTCTTTAAGAACAAGAGTGGACATTTTGATTTTAGAAATAAAAGCTTTCATTAATTCAAAGATAGTAAAACAAGGAAGTGAATAATGTTAAAGGGAAAACAGGGAGGTATGAAATAACTAAGTAAGAACACTAAGGGCTTGATGTCGAGTCATCATGGCTTATTCCATATGGCAATCTATTCTATTATGATTTGCTGGATCATCCTTTCTTGTGATCCATCCGACCACACTTGCCATGATCCATGAGAACATCTTTGACAATTTTCCTTCATCTTTCCGAACCATCTTAGCCTTTCTTTTAAAGCTTTGCTGATAAATAGCGGTTAGATACTTAGGAGTTCTGCATCTCTTAGTCACTCCATGAAACATGAAACATGGGGGTAAGTGTTAATCACTCCATGAAACATGGACATATACAATATTGAAATATCAGAGAGTTCACAAGAACAAAGATAGACTTATCCCATTCGGATTAAACTAAGGATAAAGGAAAATGTGTTACTTCTTTACGTCCAAAAGAATATAGATCAAAGTGCTCACGTCCCAAAGGGTTTGATAAACATTATATGATCATGGAGAATGTGGAAAACATCTCATGACTCAATGTGGATGTGAACATTCACAATGAAAGGACGAGAATAGAAATTAAAGAAGTAAACTAAAGAAGGAAAAGACTTCCTTCACCAATGCCTAAAGACTATATGTCTTGATATGTTCACACCCTAAGCACTCAAAGAGTATGATATGTCCATGGGGGAAGAATAAGAATAAAACACACCTTTTATTCTACATGGACATACACACACAGAAGTGAACATTGATACCCATCCCATTGACTGAAACGGGTCAAAGGCCAGACACACCTCATCTTAGCACATAAAGAAGTGCCACTTATAAATTCTATCGCTCCACCACAGAAATATAAGATGAGAGGATGGGAATAGATGTTGGATATTATATAAGTTCCCCACGTTTCTAAGTACCTTGAGCCATCCACGGACAAGTTGTTTAAAGGCTAGGTACACGGATAGTCACCTCAGTGAATCCGAACATCCAACATTACGGGGAAGCTGGATAATAGAAAATTATATGGAATCAAAACATCCTTATATTGGCAAGATCCTCAGACTCTAGAATGAATTCTAGAAGTCCATAAAGTTTATACAAAAGCTAGCTTAATACAATTGCCAGATTCCTGACCCGAATAGAATGACTAAGTCATCTATACCAGCTATAAATGCACCAAATTCGAATTGATGTTCAAGACAACACAATCAAGTTGCTACTGAGTCTAATGAGTTCTAAAGATAAGATCCCTCGGATATTAAAGTGAGGTGCAAATCTGTGGATGAGGGACTCCTAGACATCATCAATCACAAGATGTACATGTACAAAACTTAAAAGCCATGGCCATGGATGAGGAACCATAAGATATTGTTGTACCTAAGGTACCTAATGATGCTTGGGACGCCAAGCTTCAGGGTATTGAAGGTCATAATGAAACCTCAATAAGTTATTCATGTCTAGGACTCAAAAGGAACAAACGAGTACTCGAGATCAGCAATACACTATGCGCAATGTAGCACTTGAGATCATAAGATCAATGAGGATCATAAACCCACGTCCATATGAATGCATTCAAACATATGAGATTAAGATCAAATAAGAAAGTAGACGTGGAGTTAAGAGAGGATAGGTCCCATAAGTACGGACACCTCTAGATGCTAAACCAGTTAGACAGAAAGGAGTCTTTGTGAAAGAAATTTCTATGGCGAGATATACCTAATGTATGGCACGACCATATGAATGATATTAAGCATGGTCATGTGCACAAGGATTCTCACAAAGACCAGGAATCAAATATAAGGAGATAAGCTCCTTATGGTGGATGCAACAAACATTGAGATTCCTAGATAAGTCTGGCACATAAGAAAGAAACTTATACTTGCGGTTCAAGGATGTAAACCGACTGATTATATAAGTCCACTGGATAATATATATATAAGTCTCATAGGGTATAGAGTTGTCTAATGCAACAAAGTTCTCGAGAACTAGAGTATACAAGAATATTTTGATCTAAAGAAAATATCATAGGAACCTCTGGAGACATTTCCCAAAAGACTACCAAAAGAAAGCATTAAAATGAATGTTTTGGGGAAGACTAAGTTTGGGACAAACAAAGGTTGTTTGGGACTACAAAGTAAGTATCTCAGATATACTTAAAGATGAAATCCTTGTGCATCAATAAGGCATATATAAAAGATGACAAAACGTTAGGTATGAACCATTGTGTGAAGTCTATAAGATTCATTGACCCTAAACGTTTACTATATAAATATGGCTCGCCCCATTGTATGGTAACATAGTCCCATAGTCCCTAGATCCGGACATAGACCCATTAAGTCACATAAAGGACAAAGAAGTTGTACCTTAATCCGGATACAAGCCAATGTAAGACCCATGGTCGAATGGTTTTCACTTAGTCCAAGTACTGACCCTTTTAGTCCCAAGGAAGGACACGGTCATAAGACCATCTGAGATAGGTCACGGATCCTTTGATCCTAGGTTGGACAAAGACATATGTGATGCAGCAGCATCTTCGAATATGGCGCCAACGTAACAATAATAATTAAGAGTTCAATTAGCTTTTAACTTTCGCTTTGGTTTTATTTTATTTTAGATTATTATGTTTATTTTCTTTTTTTTTAAATTAAGTTTATAATATCTTTTTCCTATTAGGGTTTGTATAATGGAGAGGTTATATAAACAGAGCTAAGGCTCTTATGTTTGACAGACTTTGATAAATAAAATAGAGCTTTTGCTTATTCCTTGTAAGATTCGATTAAATTCATCTATCAAGAAGTTGGTCTCAAAGAAGCTATCGCAAGAAACTCTTTGATCGATCCAAGAACAGGTCTCTAGAACCCTAAAGGTTCCTTGATCGACCGTTCAACAGTTTGTACGCTGCGCCAGGTTGGTGTCAGAGCTTTGCTACGCTCCTACGATTCAATGGTGAGGCTAAAGAAAGTTGTTCCTCCGAAAGAGATTGGAATCACGCGATGAGCCGTCGCAGATCTTCAAGCTCAAATCGAGAGCCTTACAGCTACAGTGGCCGCCTTGAGTACACAGCACGCGACTCTGGTATTTCACCATGAATGCAACACCCAAGCTGCTACCGATGACGAATTTGAGAAGGATGAAAATCCTTTGACTCGTCTTTGTCATCAACCTCCTATCCGCAACAACAACAACAATGATTCATACTTTGATAATAAGTATGAAGACTTGGATAAAAAATCTAATGCCACAAAAGACAACAAGAACTCTTATTCTGTTCTAGTTGGTGGTCCGATTTTTGACGAAGACAGAGAAAAATTTTCTGCGCATATTGTTTATCCAAGTTACGGCTTATTCAACGAAGACGGCATACAATATAGTGAAGATTCTTTCATTGGTGAGATTGGTGACCCAATATTCGATCTGATTGATAATGACGATGCAGAAGTTGTTCCAATTTATGACTTGTACGATGAGGATGAGATGGAACAAGTCATGATTGAAAAAGTGGAAGATGAAAGCTTAACTTCTGATGACCCAGATAATGTGACGGAAACTCCGAAGCTTTTACAAGAATCAGATATCAATTTGTCCATATTGACACAAGAAGATTCTCTGACAAGGCATGGTATTATTTGGAATTCAAATCACGGAGATTTATCTACTTTGTTCCAAAATATTCCTACAACAGTCGGCTGTAGCAAAAAAATTTTGGATGAGCATTGTGATGCCTTTAACAAGAAGGAACGTTACATTGACAGTGTAGGACGAGAACACGTTGAGCGAGACGAAGATAGATATATGGAGACGAAAGGAACCAAAAAATTGTGATGTTGGAAGTAAGGATTGTGTTTACAACTTGACCGTGAGCCACCAGATCGAAACATAGATATAGCATATGCGGATCATGGTGTCACAGATAATGTTGTGGTTCCAAGATGCAGTAATTCCAAGCTTTTCCATGAGGATACACACTTTCTCAAAGCAAAGATCATTCATCTTCAGAAGGAACTTGTGTTAGAGAAAGAGAAAAATCAGTTTTTGGAACATGAACTGCGTGAAACACACAAAAAGATCCGTATGTTAAACACAGGATCTGCCACCTTAGACAAGATTTTGAGTATGGGAAGAACAGAGAAAACAACTACCGGTCTCGGGTATCAAGGACATTCAACTAGTTCACAAACTATGTTTGTAATGAGGCTTGTCAACTGCACCAAACAATCTTTTATTAGAGGTTTCTAAATATCAAGAGATTCTAAACGTCTCGAATGTGCATACTCGCTATGATGAAAGAAGTTTCTCTCAAAATCAAGATCATTTAGATCAAAGGTGTTTGACAGACTTACCATCTGCTATTTATGCAAACCATGGAGGAGTGTTCATTGACAGGTTTATCGATGTTAAGCGGAAAGATAATGACATTTTAGAGCAAGAAAGTTTTAGGTTTGAACTGTTTAGTGAACCTAGCATGGGAGTCGGTGATATGTTACCGGTGACGTGGGTGTCTCTGCCGCACATGAAGCAAAAATATTTCTGGTTTTCATTGGATGGTGGGGACGTGAGAAACTTGGTGTTTCAAAAAGCATGGCAACAAGACACATATGTGATGCACAATGAAAGGAGTAATGAATGGAGTTTTTTATTTGTTAATTTCCGAATTTTGTTGGTATGTGATCTGACTTTCGCTCAATGGAGATCGATAGTTCTTTCACCGCTTCACGTGAACCAAAGCGTAATTTTGAGAAATTATTCATCGACGTACGGGATGAAGTTTATCTCTTGTGCAGGAAAGGATCATTCAGGTCTTTTCAAAACTATGAGAAAGAAGTGTGACTTTTGTATCGTTGGGAAGTGTTTGA
The DNA here is from genome assembly GCA_016771965.1 of Brassica carinata. Classification (NCBI taxonomy): domain Eukaryota; kingdom Viridiplantae; phylum Streptophyta; class Magnoliopsida; order Brassicales; family Brassicaceae; genus Brassica; species Brassica carinata. The sequence continues at coordinate 55,065,920 of CM028689.1, forward strand.
GTGTAAACTGGTTCAAGAACAATATAAAGAGAGAAGCGGGGCGAACAAAGACGTTTTATAGATCTGAGATATGTGATTACAAACGGATGGAAAGAGTGACTAAACAGTCGGAGAAGTACAAGGTGGCGAGTATCTACGAATTTATCGAAACCCTAGATCTAGCCGCTCAAGTGAGTAGGTAAAAGTCTGGATCCTTTCCTCAGTGCAGTCTTCCCTTCCTTTATAGGCTGTCATGTCGTTCGCCCTAACTCGTCTTGAGTCTCGTTGGGCTTTCCTCTTAAACGGGCTTTAGAGTTGGCCTGCTAGACGTCTTTGTCAGTCAGTTCCAAACGAGCCGCTTTAGCCGTGTGGCTAAAAATGTTCCGAAGCCGAGCCGTTCCTTTCTTCTTCAGGGGTCGCGTAAACCGTCTTGGCGAGTTAGGTTTCCTCATTTGATGGGCCTTGCAGGGAGGGTAAAACCTATCTCCCACAATAAGTCCCCCCAGTTCACTTATGAGTCACCATGACTCTAAGCGAATTTGTAACCAGGTTTAATCAAATGATGGAACCTAAACGGCTGCGTCTGTTCCGTCTGTGGCGAACGGGTTTAGCTCATCACTGGAGCGTGTCTAGTCGTGAGACTAGGGTGCCAGTGTGCTGGCCAAGGCGAGGGTTTATAGGAGCGTGCTTAGTCGCCCGACAGGGCGTGACCAGTCGTTTGATTCGGACGTTAGTCTCCGAGAGCATGTCTATCCGACCACATAACAAGTCTACTCCAGGAGCGCGTTTTAGCCGCCAAGATGAGGCGTTGGCCTTTAGACACGAGTTTAGTCGGTCGCTTGAGCGCGAATAGCCGTGCGGGTCGGACTTCAGTTCTTCAGGAGTGCTCGTGTTGACGCGAGCCGGTTTGATTCGAATCAGAGTCTTAGTTTGATGATAACCGGATTCCGGTTGAGGCGAGAAGGCGAACCGGTCTGATCAGAATCTTGCTTTAACGATAACCGGATTCCGGTTGAGGCGAGAAGGTGAACCGGTCTGATCAGAATCTTGGTTTGGCGATAACTGGATTTCAGCTGAAGCGAGAAGGCGAACCACCGCTAAGAAGCCCAATTAGGCCCTTTTAAGTGTAATTAATGCGCTGGGAAGCGTGCCTTAATCTTTGCTATAAATAGGCGGTTTCCCATCGCTTTCTTCATTCTTTTCTGCATCTCAGGTATTTCTTTCCTCTCCCTTCTCTCTACTTTCTCTCTCTAGATCTGTGATTAGGTAGTCGGAATCTTTAGATATTTGTTATGTCGCCGGGGAATAGATTGTCCCGAGAGGAAAAAGGGAAAGCCATCGCAGTCCCTTCCAGTCCGGCTGAGGACACCACGGCTCGCGAAAGTCCGCTCGACGACTTTAGCTTGATTCACCGCGACGCGATGCGAGACACGGCGAATCTCGATATGTCGCAACGTCTCTTGATTGCTGATGCGCACCGATTGCTTCGAGAAGGCGGGTCAGTCTCCGATGACGAGAGCGACACGGACCGTTCTAGTCCCGCGGCTAGTCGGTCTAACAGAGAGGGCGATGAGGACGGCTCTAGTAGTGCGGGTAACCAGTCTGTCGGCGAGGAGAGCGATGATTCCGACTCTTACGTCCCAAGCCAACAAGAGCTATGGGAGAGGCACAGGCGCGTTCGATTCGATCAGATTGACTGTAGGCCGACTGTCTATCATCCTGGCGGGATCTTCCAAGAGTTGCCCGCGCTCCCTGCAGAGCTTCTACGGGACCCGTGGACGGAGGGTCAGCGTTGGGGAAACGTGTTTGGGACGTGCTCCACTCACAGTTCCGTGAGAGGTCTCCTCAACGCTACAGGGGGGCCGGCGTGACCTACATCGTTCCGTCCGCCGAACAGAGGCCTTGGTCCCCTCCGGTCGGCTACCAATGCTTGTACGAGTCATACTTTGAAGACGACGCTAAACAGTGGTTCCCGATTCCTCGGCTAATCACGTCGTACGTCAGGAGGCGCGGGATCGCGATTAGCCAGCTGAAGATTGGCTCGATACGCAACGCTGTAATGTTGTTGGTAATGGGAGTGGATACCGATGTCTCAATGTCGGTGAGAGTTTTCGAGGAACTGACGACCACCAAAGCTGAGCCGAACGGCTTGTTCTCGGTGAAGAGGCGCCCCAGTTATAACGTTCTGACCGGGCATCCGAGGAAGACGAAGAACTGGCAGCGTCCGTACTTCTACGTCAAGGCGGATGAACATGCCTTTTCCGAGTCGGTGGAAGACGATTTTCCTGTGTTGTGGACTAAAAAGATTGGTAGAGAACGATAGTCGCCGCCTTGCTACCTTTGTCATCTACTGATCGTTTTCTTTTTGTTTTTGTTTTTGGCAGGTCGTCACCCGAATACAATCGCATATCCAGAAAACTTCTTTGAGAGCGCGCAGATCATAGCCGCGCACAGTCACCTTTGTTGGCCCGACTTGAGTAGGGAGTGGATACGCCGCCAACAAGCCCGGATTGCTAGAGGTAACTCACGTGGGTTTACCCTTGGACTTACCTATTTCACGAACTAACATGCTGCATTCGTCTGTGCAGTTGATTGGGAATCCAGGCTTTCGTTGGTTATTGGTCCGCGCAAGTCTCGTCTGTCCCTCTTTACAAGAAAGCAACAACAGCTGCTCAAGAAGGCGCGCGAGATGTCAGGGACTCCGGACCTGAGTGCTCTGCTTAAGGGGAAGCTCCAGTTCCTGAAGAAGTCGACCGCCAAAGACCTGTCGACTAAACTCGGTGATATCGACGCTTCTCCAAAAGACCGCTCGGAACCGCTCGACCAAGCTGTCAGTGAGGATCATCCGGCCCCCGAACCGGCGAAGAAGAAGCCCAAGAGGAAGAGGGATAAGAAGAAGGTTCTCGAGGATGAGTCAGCACTCGGTGGAGGACACTCGGACGGCTCTTTGGCGAAGAAGAGGAAGAAAAAGATATCGCGCGAGGATCCCGTTGACAGCGAGAGTCGTGAAGATCGCTACCAAGGTGTTATACGTAAGGCCTCACCGATGAGGCTTTGGAGAAAAATCCGAAGAAGAAACCGAAGAAAAAGGGAACCGTCAAGAAGGTTCGACAGCCTTCCGACTCTGGGTCTGCTCCAGCACATTCCCTTGATTCTCCGCGTTCAGGCGATGAAGTCGCGGTCCAAAGCCCGCCGGAAAGGTCGCCCCCCGAAGGTGCTCGAGTAACTTCGAAGTCCCCCAGCGGGGCTTTAGCTCTTCCGGCCCAAAGCCCCGAGAGTGCCCCTGCTCGCGCTAGCGTATCTGAAAGCTCCCTCGGTAAGAGGCCGAGGATTGACTTCTCGGACCGCGTGGAGTTTATGTACAATGAGCAAACTCCTTTGGTGTGCAACCCGGGTCAGTGTGCAGAGCTCTCCCGTCAGATCAGGGGCGGTCCCAGAGAGATGCCGCCGGTCGGTGATCTTGTCTTCAAGGACGATTACATCGAGATGTCATTGATGAACCGACGGGTACGCTTTTAACTTGTGTCACTCGATATTGTAATTGCCTGAATTTCTCGCCCGAGACTGACATCGTAGTTTTATGCTTTGGTTGCCAGGCCGATGGGAGCATGAATCTCCTTGTCGAGAGATATGACACCGCACTGAAGCAAACGATGACCGAACTCGGTGCTTCGCTGAAGCTCGCGAGAGTAAGACTGGGGGTCATCGAGCGACTTAGAGCCGATCAGGAGAGGACGAACAAGAAGACTCTCGAGGAGAAAGAAGTTCTCCGGGTGAAGTTTGAAGAGTTGGAGGCCGCGCTCAAGGCTGATCAGGCGGCTAAAAAGGAACTTGCGCGCGAGAAGGCGGCCCTCGAGAAAGCCAATGCAGTGCTGGAGAAGGAGAAGGCAGAGCTTCGGGCAGAGAGGGACGCCGTTACCCGGAAGCTAACTGAGGAGAGACAGAGGCTTCGGGACTCGCGCAGCCAGGAGGTTACTCGGGAGAGAGTTCGGGTTCAAACGGCAATGACCGACAAACTCAGTCGTCGCCTCGACCGAGTTCGGACCTACTTGGCTCAGCGTGACCTTTCCGAGAAGGAGAAGAGCCTGCTCGGGCAAGCTTCGGGAACAAGGAAGTGCCTCGAGATGATCCGGGAGGAGAAACTCGGGATAACTCAAGAACTCATCGACGTCTTCATTCAGCAGGAAGAGGAGCACGGGGCTGAGGTTGCTAAGCTGGCCGTTGGGCCGCTACCCAAAGAGGAATTGTCTCTCTCTCCGCTCGTCCTTCCATCTCAGTTTGTGAACGAAGAGTTCATGGCCACCCTTGACCCGTACGGGTCGAACGACGATCTGATCAGGTCGGAAACAGTTTCGCAACTGCGAACCCCTCCGCCTGTTGCCAAAGATGCGCTGGCGGGTCAACCTGACGAGACTCCAGTTGAGGCGGCTCCTCTGGGTGAAGAGTCAAGCCTTCGTGCCGGCGAAGAGACTATTGGGGAAGACCTGCCGAGCGTCGCTCATCCGGAGAAGGTCATCGAGGTTAATGACTCTTCTCCCGACGAGGACGAGGAGGAGAAGGATGAGGATGCGGAGGAGCCGCAATCTCCTACTCCTACCGAGCCAGGTGAGATGGTTCCGACGGAAGCGCTGGCACCCGTCCTAGAGGAAGCTCCCGAGGACCAGGCTGTTCCGAAGGAAGGCGAAGTAGCGAGAGGCCTGGAAGTGGATCTCCCTGTCGCTCCGGTTGGCGATTCTTCTGCCACGAACGGGCTTCCTGCTTGAGTGCTTTATCTGTTGTATTTTATTCAGCGCTTCTATCTTTTTTTGTGGTCTTGCTAGACTTTTTCGTTGTTGTATGCTAAAAACCTTGTCGGATAGCCGCCTTTGAGCGCGTTTGTATGTTAAAAGTGAAGTGTTCTTTTCTTTATCTTCTCCAATGTTCAAACTTTTGACCAATTGCGACGGTGTCTATTACGGGCGCGCCGTTCTTGCTTGTTCCTTGTCACGCGTTCGTGAGGATAGCATTTAGATTTGTTTGCAACTGCTCTTGTGTAGATGGGAAAGGTTCTTGAGCCGTTCCTCAGTAGCAAATCGGGTTTTGCTTGGCCGAACCCGCCCTCGATGCTAGAGGAAGGCCTAAGAATTCACCCTACTAGCCGGCTTGTGCCGAGGTCGTTGGTCCCGCGCGGCTATCTGGCCCCTCGGTTAAACGTCTGATCAGGACTTAACCGAATAGTGGGTGCGTGTATCCGCGTTCCGCCTTGTTTGACGGGGAACGGGAGTCGCAAAAAATTTTAGACTGTTATTTTGTTATAGCTGGACCGGTTAAGGCTGCCTACGTACCCGGGATGGGATCAAGCCATTCGTAGTTCATTTTTACCGAGTAAAAGTGGCTTTTTGTGGGCGCATTTACTCGGGCGGGTAGAAGTGACGACAGGGGTGCATCTACTCGGCTCTTTTTTTTTTTTTTATGAAGCGAAAGTGATTGTGATCATCCGCTTCTGATGTAGTCGATCGGGTAGAAGTGACGCTTGTTCAGCTACTCGATCGGTAAGAATAGTAAAGGATTTGGCGGTCTGCTCCCGACGAAGAGGTTAAGTAAGGCGATGCTGTATCTGTTACTTAGTCGGGAGAGTGCTGGGTCTTACGAATAGTAACGACGCAGATGCATGGAGTTCCATGCCCTTGGGACGTCCTCTCCGCTGGAAGTTTGAAGCCGGTAGACGCCAGGCTTAACGACTTTGACTATCTTGTAAGGTCCTTCCCACTTTGCCCCGAGTTTTCCAGCGTTTAGTTCCTTGGTGTTCTCGAAAACCTTGCGCATGACTTGATCGCCCAGCTCCAGTGGTCTTGCTTTAACCCTCTTGTTGTAGTAACTCTCAATCTGGTGCTGGTAATTCTGGATTCGGAACAGAGCTTGATCTCGGCGTTCCTCCAGTTCGTCGAGTGCGTTAAGGAGCATATCTTCATTGAGCTCGGCGTTTTGCGGCATTGTGGAACGACGGAGGCTACTGACGCTGACTTCGGCCGGGCCATGGCTTCACTCCATAGGCGAGAGAAGGGTGTTGATTTGGTTGCCCCCTTGGAGTCGCGGCGATGGCTCCAGAGGACTCGCCGAAGTTCGCCGCCCAGTGGCCCTTCTTCAAGTCCAAGCGCTTGATTCCATCCATGATGAGCTTGTTAGAAGACTCGCCTGGCCGTTTCTCAAGGGTACCTTGGCGTGGAGGGGCTTAGCGAATGTTCCATTTTCCGCAGAACTCTTTGAAGTTTCCGGACATAAATTGGGAGCCGTTGTCGGTTACTATCTCGTGACGGGAGACCATGACGGCAAATGACGCTTTTCCGACGAAACCGCTGACTTCCTTTGTCGGTCACTTGCGAGAAGGCTTCTGCTTCGATCCACTTTGTGAAATAATCGGTTAGGACTAAGATGAAGCGACGCCCTCGAGAGCACACCATGGGACCGATGATGTCCATAGCTCAACGCATGAATGGGTAAGGAGCGGTGGATGTCTGTAGCACTTCGGTTGGACAGTGGATAATGGGCGCGTGCCGCTGGCACTTGTCGCAGCGACGGAGTATGATTCGCAGTCCGAAGTTCATACCGGCCTGAAAAGACCGAGTTTCTGATTTTAAAGCTAACGCGTCCGGAGTGGTTTCCTCCCGCACCTCGCGGCGCTTCGCCATTACGCCGGATCTCGCCACCGCGGAATACATTTGAGGAGGACCCGCTTGCGTTGTATCTGTATAGCTCGTCGTTCATGACGGTGTAATGAGCGCTGCGCCTTTTTAGTCGTCTGGCTTCCCATTTCTCGGCTGGCAAGGCACCGTTCGAGAGGTAATTAATGAACTCTGAGCGCCAGTCAACAGGCGGTTGGTCGGACTGGGTCGACTCAGTGTCGTTGATAGGGGCGACGAAGGTAGCCGCCTCGGCTGAAATGCTGATACTTGGTTCATCGATGTGATGTATTGGGATGGTCCTCTTGACTTGATCACGGAGCCTGCTGCCGAGGGCTGCTAGTGCGCCCGCCAAGCAGGGCTTGTCGCCACGAGGCACCTTAGTGAGCTCAAGAATTTGAATTCTCTTGCTAAGTCTTGGACGACGCGGAGGTAAGCGTCCATTCGGTCGTTGCGAGCATCGTAATCTCCATTGAACTGACTGGCTACTAGCTGTGAATCGCAATACGCGCTTAGACGTTTTGCTTTGATGGCCTTTGCCAAACGAAGGCCGGCTATCAACGATTGCATCGCTTCGCTGTTCGACGCCGAAAACCAAAGCTGAAAGATTGTCGATCAATTCGCCACCGGGACTGGAGTTGGACACCAGCCGAGCCTTTGTTCGCCGAGGAGCCGCCTACATGCAGTATCCAGTTCTGGTTTAGTGGTTGCAAATCCTGCTCCAGTTCTGGTGCCAATTCGACAAGGAAGTCGGCTAGGACCTGAGCTTTTGCGGCTGTTCGATTTTTGTAAGTAATATCCAGCTCACCGAGCTCCACAGCCCACTTGGTGAGGCGACCAGCCCGGTTTGTGTTCTGCAGGACGGTGCGGAGCGGCTGATCGGTGAGTACCTCAACCGTGCGACTGAGTATGGGCGCAACTTCCTTGCTGCTTCTACTACGGCTAGGGCCATCTTCGAGGGTTGGATAACGAAGTCTCCGGCCGTCATGCCTGCTTGTGTAGAAGATCGGCTTTTGCTCCCCGGTCCTCTTTAATGAGGACGCTGCTGATCGCGGCGCTGGACACTGCAATGTAGAGTGACAGGACGTCTCCTTCGTCTGGCTTGGCAAGAACGGGAGAGGTCGTGAGGTACTTCTTCAGTTGTTGGAAAGCCTCCTCGCACCTCTCGTCCCAAACGAACTTTTTATTACCGCGGAGAAGGTCGTAAAAAGAGAGACATTTGTCACGATCTAGATAAATCTGTTAAGGGCGGCGATGCGACCAGTTAACCGCTGGACTTCGGCTGTTCTTGGGGCTAGGAAGGTCGAGGACGGCGGATATTTGCTTCGGATTGGCTTCTATGCCTCGTTGTGTAACGATGTAGCCGAGGAATTCGCCTGACGAGACTCCGAACATGCATTTGGCCGGATTTAACTTCATTCCGTACTTGTTGAGTACTTCAAAACAGGCGCGTAAATGGCTAAGATGATCCTCCGCGTGCAGTGACTTGACCAGCATATCATCGATGTACACCTCCATAGTTTGACCCAGTTTGTCCGCGAACATGCGGTTAACGAGCCGCTGGTATGTAGCGCCGGCGTTCTTCCGGCCGAAGGGCATGACTTTATAACAAGATGTTCCTCGATCTGTAATGAAGGCCGCCGCCGGGTCGCCGTGGTGCATCATAATCTGATTGTAACCTGAGAACGCGGCCCATGAAGGTAAGCATCTCGCTTCCTGCGGTTGACTCCACGAGGCGTCAATGCTCGGTAGTGGATAGCTGTCCTTCGGACAAGCTTTGTTAAGGTCGGTGAAGTCGATGCAGACGCGCGACTTCCCGTTCTTCTTTTTTACGACTACAGTGTTAGCTAGCCACTCCAGGTAGCGAACCTCTGTGATCGAGCCGGCCCCGAGTAGTCGTGCGACTTCTTCGTTCACTGCCTTCGATCGGTCCGGTCCTAATTTTCGGCGCTTCTGGCGGATGGGCTTGAACGCGGGGTCGACGTTAAGCTCGTGGGTTGTGATAGCCGGATCGATCCCTTTCATGTCCGATAAGGACCATGCGAAGGTGGATACGTTATCCCGAAGCGAACGGAGTAGTGCATGCTGATGTGCATGTCGCCGTTGAAGCGCCGATTCGCACCGTCTTACTGGGATCGGAGTCGTCTATCGGCATCTCTAGGATATCGTCTTTCTGAGGATAGGCTGAGCTGGTGGGATGAGAAACAGCGTTTACGAGGGATGGTGAGCGCTGTAGCTTGACGGTGGCTATCAGCAGGTCCCGCGCGGCTTGCTGGTCTCCACGGATGGTTTTGACTGCTCTGTCTACTCCGCGGAATTTGATGCATTGGTGGTAGATAGACGGTACTGCTTGCATCGAGTGTATCCATGGTGTCCCAAGGATAACATGATAAGGTGCTTCGTGCTAACCACGGCGAATTTAACCGTCCTGGTAACGCCGCACGCTCGGACGGGAAGACGGATCGTGCCAAGAATGGTTTCCGAGGAGCCGTTGAAACCTGTCAGCGTCCTCGACGAAGATTTTACGCTGGCGAGATCGAATCCCATCTTTTCCATCGTTGCTTGAAAGATAAGGTCGACAGAGCTGCCCGTGTCGATCAACACTTTGGTTACATCGTATTCGCCGATTTCAAGGACGACTAGCAAAGGATCGTTGTGTGGGACGTGGACTCCGGTTAGATCATCGGGAGAAAAGCTGATCAGGGTGTGGCTCGGCGGCTTCGTGGGCCATCGCCTCGAGGCGGTTCTTGGCGTCGGTAATCTTTGACTGAACGGACAGAGTCGCCACAAGGTGACGAGCCGCCTAAGATGACGTTTAACCGTGGGCGCGCGATCGTTCGTTTGATATCTAAGAACGCGCGAAGGTCCACAGAGACGCTCTGGTCGTCCGGCTTCGATGGCACCGGTTTTTCAGATGACGTTGGTCGCTCTAGCCGCCTCCTAAGATCCGTTGGCTTGGAACGATTGAGCCGCACGCGTAAATCGGTTTCCTTGGTGTTAAGTTGGTCACGCAGTTCGGTGACCGGCGCAACGGTCAACGGGGTAGGCTTAGCGGTTCCCAGACGTTGTGACTTGCTGGCTAGGAGCTTAAAGCGAAGGTCGGCGCAGTTGACTTCATCGCCCGTCGTGGCCTTGCGCTTGAGGAGGTTCCGCAAGTCGCCGGCGCTGGCGAAGCAATCGCCCTCATCGCCGACGATAGGCTGCTGAGAACGTATCACTGATGCGCTTGTCGATTCGCCGGTTGCTCCTCGTCCGCCGAAGAGGCTTCGTTGTCAGCGTCGTCTGCGGGTTTGTTATTCTCTCGGCGTTGCTCCTCGCCTTTACTGCCAGACTTTCGCTGGGCGCGCTTTTCCTTGTTCTTAGACCAACTTTTGCCGGTTTTCTGTTTCCGTTTTGGAGGTTGAACTTTGAAGTCGCCGCTCTCGACCTTTGAAAGGAATTGGGCGTACGCCATCCGACACTCAGATGTGTCGTGCCCCTTGACGTCGTGGTATTTGCAGTGTTTGGTGAGGTCGACTCCTTTAGAGGATCCGGCACCCGTAGTAGGTGGCGCAGTTAATGTGGGTGGAGCTGGCGAGGCAGGGCTAGCAGAATTTTTCAGGGCTGCAGTCTCGCGATTGTACACGTTCCAAGGCTCGCTGCGTACCGAGAAGCTTGTGACTGGTCGGTTGTTTTCGTCGACAACGAACAAGAGACCGTTCTTCGGATTGTTTTTATCGACGGGGGTGTGCTGGCGTGGCTCCTGCTTTGCTTCAGCGGATTTAGGCATCAGCGTTTTTGCAACGCCATGCTTAACCAAAATCGCTTTGGTATCTTCCTCCATGCGGATGAAGTTGTGCGAACGGGCGATGGCGTCCTGGAGCGACGTGGAAGGGCTTTGATACAAGTCCTCTCTGAACTTGGAATCCAGGTGCAGAGTGTTCATCAGGGCGTCGATGGCGATGTGGTCGGGGATGTCGATCCTGGACACGACTGATTTGAAGCGCTCCATGAAGTCGCGAAGGCTTTGGTCTTTCGTCTGCTTGAGGTTCCATAAGCTGGAGGCTGTCGTTTCTCGCTTGGCAAACATGATGTAGGTCTTTAGGAACGCCGACGAAAGTTCCCTGAAACTGCTGATGGAGTTCTCCGAGAGTCCTGAGAACCAAGTTAAAGCTTGTTCGTGAAGTGTCTCCACGAACAGTTGACAGTAGGCAACATCCTTCTCATCATCGGGTAGTCGAGCGCGAGCCATCGCGATGTTGAAGGCTGTCATATGCTCCACAGGACAGCCGCCAGGTTTGTACTGAGGGACGCGCATTTTTTCGATTTTTCGGAAGTTGACATCGGTCAGCGCGCTGGTAAACGGGGTACGTTCGGTTGAGGCGAGAACGCTCTCGATCTGTGGCGCAGCACTGGTGACCTTGTGAATGGTGGAGCTCATCTGTTGAAAGTTGAGTTTGAGCGCGGCTATCTCACGTATGGTCATGAGATCTGGACCCGCTGGAGCTGCTTCCGCAGGGGGAGTCTCGGTGGGTTCTAACTCTTCGGGGATGTCGTCGGCGACTGGAGCCGTAGGGTTAGTGTTGAAGAGTTGTCGTCGGAAAGGTCGAGGGTTACTCGTTTGTCCGGCGGGAGCCGCCGTCAGCGCCGCAACGAGCATAGCAAGCTGAGCTTGGGTTTGCTTCTGTATCTCGTCCTGTTGAGCGAAGCGCGCCATGACCGAGCTCATGAAGTCGAGCGGAAGAGGAGTCTCGGGTTCAGAGGGTGGATTTGGTTCTTCCCTCACGTCGCCGGAGGTGCTAGGGTCTCCAGGCATGATTGATCTGTAACGCTACTTTGTTCCTAGCCCCACGGTGGGCGCCAAATTGTTTGAGTGTAAACTGGTTCAAGAACAATATAAAGAGAGAAGCGGGGCGAACAAAGACGTTTTATAGATCTGAGATATGTGATTACAAACGGATGGAAAGAGTGACTAAACAGTCGGAGAAGTACAAGGTGGCGAGTATCTACGAATTTATCGAAACCCTAGATCTAGCCGCTCAAGTGAGTAGGTAAAAGTCTGGATCCTTTCCTCAGTGCAGTCTTCCCTTCCTTTATAGGCTGTCATGTCGTTCACCCTAACTCGTCTTGAGTCTCGTTGGGCTTTCCTCCTAAACGGGCTTTAGAGTTGGCCTGGTAGACGTCTTTGTCAGTCGGTTCCAAACGAGCCGCTTTAGCCGTGTGGCTAAAGATGTTCCGAAGCCGAGCCGTTCCTTTCTTCTTCAGGGGTCGCGTAAACCGTCTTGGCGAGTTAGGTTTCCTCATTTGATGGGCCTTGCAGGGAGGGTAAAACCTATCTCCCACAGGAAGTGGATCTTCAGCCGTGTGATATTTTTTGTTGGTGCACTAGTGGACTTGTTGGAAGTGGAGCCTGCAGCAATATACAAAATTCCTTTTGTCATCGCTTTTCCTCAGTTTGTGGTTCATTCGTCTTTCTCTTGTGTGATCATTGGCACGAAGGGTGTGGAGGAGTCTAAGCTGTTGTATCAACTATTAGATCATAAGCCGTTTGTATTCCTTCCTTACATGTTCAGAACGGTTCTGATAGAGTTCGTGTATGGCGTTGGATTGCACTGGAGACCTTATCAAGAGCGACTAAGAGTCTTGTGTATAGTAACGATGGGATCATCCGATGATATGAAAAACATTCCTATTGCAGATGTGTCACAGTTTGTTCAACCTTTGTGGCTCACTAGGATCTCAAGTTTCTCAGCATTGTTCTTACGGCCGCTACGGTATTCTGTCCTCCGATCTTTTCGTTACAGTCTGAGTCTCCTTGTGGTACTTGTACGACAAGAACCAGAGTTCTGCAGTATCCTTATTGGGAGTGCATGTGTCAAGCCAAGGCTGATATATGTTGTTAACTGGTGTTGTGTAACTGTTTTAGAAGCACACGAGCTGTTGTGGGTCTTTTTTCGTTATGAGCTGTTGTGTTTTATCAAGAGCAGAGAGGAGGGTTTGCGTTCAGTTGTTTTTGGAGAAACAGTGGCACATGTTTGTCTTCATGATTATCATCTTATGTGTGTGATATCTATCGGTACAGTAAGGGAGTTTCTTATGCTGTTTCCACATGGTATGTTGATTACCTTTACCTTCGATGACAAACAAGAAACAAGGTTAGCAAGTGGAATCTCTGTGAGTCATCAAGTGTCTTTGAGAGTATTGCTACTGATCTTCAAAATATTTTTGTGTCCATCTATCTTGCAATGTGGAGTTTATAAGTTGAGAATTGGAGATGTTCGCAATCCACAAATTTGTTTACATAACAGATTCACGCTAACAACTTTGGAGAGTTACGTCACTTGTGCTTCAAGCAAGTACTTGTGGGAGTCCTTTAGTTATGTGTTATGTGTTCATTGTAACGCCTCTGTTTTGCTTCTACCGTCGTTGGGTGGTTTAGCTACTTTAATGAGGATAATGGGGAACAGAGTATTTGCTTTTCAAGACCCGTGGAATGAGGAGTTCAAGCTTTTGGCAAAGTTCAGCATGCGCCATGGTCAGCCTCGTCCGCATCTGCAACCATCGCATATTATTCTCTGGTCTCTTTTGAAGAGTATGCTGAGACCAATATTTGGTGAGCGTCCTTTTGGTATTGTGATGATTATTCTACATTCTAATGACTGCCGGTTCCTGGACTTTAGGACTCGTGCAAACAATTTTGATGACATAAGGAAATACACATATGGTATTTTGTGGGATTTGCATTGTACAAAAAGAGACTTTCTTCGTCAACAGCTTGGTTCAAGTTATACACCCACGACTTTAATTTGGTGGAGGAACGTTACTTGCGAATCAAGCAAGTCTTTGTGTGTCGTCTTGGATAAAGACATTATGTCTTTCCATGGTTATACCTTGTTACGATCAAGCAATGGTGCATTGGTGGATGGTGGAGAGCTTAGGATTTATATTCAACATATTCACGGGTTCTACAACATCACTTGGTGGGCCATAGATCTTTTATCATGCCATCGTATAAGGTACACTAATGATCATTGGAAGCTTAAGGAGAAGAGTGAGAACATGGAGTATTCAAAGGAGAAAGTAGCTGACGCAACGACGATGCTTCTATTGGAAGTTTGGGAGCAGATATTTTCATTTGGATTCGAGGTCGAATCTTTCAAACCTGGAGGGACTGATGCAGCAGCATCTTCGAATATGGCGCCAACGTAACAATAATAATTAAGAGTTCAATTAGCTTTTAACTTTCGCTTTGGTTTTATTTTATTTTAGATTATTATGTTTATTTTCTTTTTTTAAATTAAGTTTATAATATCCTTTTCCTATTAGGGTTTGTCTAATGGAGATGTTATATAAACAGAGCTAAGGTTCTTATGTTTGACAGACTTTGATAAATAAAATAGAGTTTTTGCTTATTCCTTGTAAGATTCGATTAAATTCATCTATCAAGAAGTTGGTCTCAAAGAAGCTATCGCAAGAAACTCTTTGATCGATCCAAGAACAGGTCTCTAGAACCCTAAAGGTTCCTTGATCGACCGTTCAACAGTTTGTACGCTACGCCAATATGTCCCTGGTCTATAAAAGACTCAAGACACATCCGGATGTAAATGCTCACAAGTGAAACCATAGTTAAGTCTAAACTCAACACTATACGTCAATGACTTCAAAGTGCAATATGATCATATATGTTGTTAAATGATCAGACCATGAGGCATTGGAAATAAATCCATACACGTCCCTTGCCAAAGGTGCTATTGGCGCCTTGCCTTAATATGTTTGCCATACACATCCGAACATAAGCATTGAACTAAGCTTAAGTCATGTCCAAATATAAAGGCAATGGGACAGGATTGAAATACCCTTTTAAATGTCATGTTTGAGATTATTTTATACTAACCAAACCCAAAAAGATGTTTGCTTGGTTTTTGTTTTGATTATAACACAGGTTATAACGATGGATCCCTACATGGATAAATCTCAAACAAGTTATATGCACACGTTGGCAAAAGGATGAAGAAGCCCAAGTTCTTGTTTCACCATGAAAGCAGAATGGAGATTCATCATTAGTAGTTTCTACACGTGATGGTACAGTCCATGAGATGGACGAGTTCAAGAAGTACAAGTCCAACCAAAGACATATCAACCGGCTTCTTCACCATGTCTACATCAGTTCCACGTCCATGAAGACCTGCCTATCAGTTTAGGACGTGCACATTACTTGGAGCCCATGAAGTTCCCATCGGTCTACTCATGCGCCAACCTCAAGAGCATATACGGAGGTACAAATCAGGGGAAGTAATACATGTTGTACTCTTTTTCCTATCCATGCTTTCCCTTTTTACCACATTGGGTTTTTGGGTTTACCATAGAAAGGTTTTAACGAGGCAACACCAACTAATTGGTAAAGTGTATCACGAGCCCAAAAAGGATTTGGTACCTGGCGAACTCAAGATGGATTCAACATCCAGAGGGAAGTGTTGTGAACCGACTGGTTCAGATGGATGTCCTAACCATCTAGGTTCTGGTTTGTCTAAACCAAACCTTATCCATAAACTTATCCAGAAGTTTATCTATTCATCAGTCCATCATTATCCGTTCGTCGTTCATGTTTATCTTCCATGTTTATCTCTTTATTTATCTCTCATGATTATGTACTTGTAATCATAGATAGATTTGGAGTTGGATATGTCAAAATTCAAAGTCCCACATCGCCTAGAAACCCCTTAGGGTCGGCCATGACTTGTATATATATGTATCTCTCCTTGCTTATGAATAATACATTGAATTACAAGCTCTCTCTCTTGTCTAATACAAACGAGTTTCTCTCTCTCTTTTCCTCCTTCTTCAAGCTCGGATTCTAGACTTTCACAACATTTACTATATATTTTGGTATTTTGTCAAATAATGGCGCAGCGTACGAATGGGTGAACGGTCGATCTAAGAATTTAGGGTTCTTCGAGACCTGTTCTTGGATCGATTAAGGGTTTCTTTCGATAGCACCTTAAGACCAACTTCTTGTTAGATGAATTGAATCGAATCGAACAAGGGATAAAAGCAATGCTCTTCTTTATTAAAATCAAACGTCCCTTATTATGAGAGCCTCGGCTCTGTTTATATAGTAAATCCAAAGCCACAAACCAGCTAGGAAAGATAAATACTAACTAGAAAAGAAAAACCTAGAGTTTATCATAACTTAAGAAAAACTCATAAAATGATAAGGATGATAATTTGAATAATTATCATGTTGCGCCAATAGTACAGATGCTGCTGCATCAGGTCCCTCCGGGTTTGAAAGATTCGACCTCGAATCAAAGTGCTGTTGTTGATGACGTGCAAATAGACTGTCCAAATTTCTTGATGCGAAAATACCCTTATGTTGACGAGCATGTGTCTTGATTTTGTACGTTTGATCAGAGTTCGGACGTAGAACAACTCCATTTTCCCACGTGAAATCACCAAATAGTAGCTCCAGTGAGAGTAATAATAACATCATCTCTCTCAATATTGCTTCTGATACAGACCAATAGCAGGCTGTCGTCCTAGTACTTAGTGATAACAGATATCGCCAGAGGAAGTCCCAAACAATAGCAAATTCACACTCTTTGACAAGCACCAAAAGAGTCGTACAACAAAAGATATCTACTGTCGGATACCGAGACGTAAGCGGTGCCGCCAACGAGGAACCACATAAAAGTAACTTGGAAAAGAACTCCATCACGTTCTTCATATCATTTGTACTCAAAGTCATGTATTTCCGCCCAGGTTTGGGTACATAACTCGAAAAAACAATACTACACAACATCTTGTTTAACTCGCAAGCAACTTTGCTATAACAAACAAACTCACGAGAAACATCTCCATCTCTCCAATGGAAAAATCCACACTGCAACTCAATTGAGAATGTTTGAAAAAAGACCACAAAGAATTCAGAAACCCAAGGTGGCCACAAATACTTTGTTTTCCCTCTCTCGTCGTGGAGAGCCATCGAGACCCCACACTCCCACATACGACGTCCCATAACAACATCGTCACAAAGAAACCTTTCTTCTACCATTGAATGTTGCATGAACAGTATCCACCAGTTGAGGTCGAGATCGCACTCTAGTCCATCAAGAAACATGACTGAACGTTGGAGAAGAATAAGTATGTGATGGTGGCGGGACAGAAAGACCTCTGGGATGACTCGAATAATGATCAAGTCGTCAAAGAAACCTATTACAGCCTCCAAACCAAACCAAAGAAGAACAATATGAGCTGCGTGTTGACGATGCCACAAGCGATGTTCTCTTGCTGAAGATAGCTCAACATATTTTCCTGCAATATGAAATCGCCATAGTAACAATACATGCAGAGAAATATAGGCCTTAATGACCACCAACGCCACACTGGTAGAGCACCAATCCCCTCTGGAAAGAACCCTCACAAAATAGATGGAAGTCTGGTCACATAAATTAAAATTGGAACTCTCTAGGCCCCACACCGGAATACCCACACTTGCAAACACAGTTTTGCACTCCTTATGTTCCAGCCATGCGCACAAGAAGTCAGTAGAAAGAAGTGCAGTAGATAAGATATCAGCCTCTACACACCTGAATTGAATGATCTGAGCAGCCGGGGGAAGTACACAAACAAACTCAAGAACGTTCAAGTCAGCGACAATAGGGACCAAAACAGAGTAAAAACCAAACGCCATGGGTCCATGGAAAACATCATGATTAGTAAAACGTTTGCCTTCTTTTCCCATGGATAGCAAACACAAGTCACCTACTTTGAGATTGGTCAGAGAAAGAATCTCAAAGATCACCATATTCTTCAAGAACAAGCCTCGTATAATGCACAACTCTCATCTGAAGAGATTTCTTAGGGAAAAACAGAATACTAGCTCCTTCATCTCCAAAGAAGAATCTGAAGCAGTGGACTCCCTAAGCTGCACCAAGAACCATATGAACAATCCTTCAGGAGATAGTTTTTCTTTAGCGCCAGAAGGAAACCAATACTGGTGAGAACCACACACCGAATTCATCGGCACAGGCACAAGTCGAAGAAAGAACAAAATATGCGGACTAAAATAGTTGCAAATCTGCCATGTAGAGATGACCTCCTCACGTTTCAGTTTCCAAAACATATGTTCGTGTTGATTACCACACAAATTTGAATAGTGAGATGCAATATGTCTTGTCCACCAACAGCAGCATTCACTGTCCCATCGTAATATAGATTCTGGCATGCCTCCCTTGATGAAAGCAAGAGAGTAAGCCTCTGGGAAACATGTAACGTGAAAGAGCTTGGATGGTAGTGAAGACTGGAAAAATGAGCCACAATGGGGATCAAAAATCTCTACTTTTAGGCAAGTTGTACCAAGGAATGACAAGTCCAAGCATGTGATCTTAGTCTTTCCACGCCAAGCAACAACAGACAAAAGTAGTGAAGAAGTTGATAACCACGGTTCAGAGATCACCACCAACATTGTGTTGTTGATAGGAAAGCTGTAGATACCCATCCTCCCGTTGTGTTTCATGTGTCTAACCCGAGGGCAAGAACACACACACCCTGGTGTAATGGTGCAATACATACGGTCTTGATAGAAAATACCAATCAAGAAAGACACCAAAAGCCAATCTGAAACCATGATGTCCCACCAGACCGTTGTATAAAATATAAAATGCACCGCCTTATGTATGTCACGAGTATGTAGGGCGTCTCGTAAGCGTGGATCAACCTCTTGTGGCAGGAGATTACACAAACACGACAACACAATTAGTGAGACACCATATCCCTTGCATTGTAATCTTGATAAATCATGGTTAGTCTCTTCATGCTCCAACAGCTCACAGAACGGTTGAACCGTAGCCATCTTACGAAGTTCTGACTCAACTCGCAAGTAACCGAAACAATCAGAACACGTCATGTCAAACGTATGACTCACTTCCACCTTTTCATGTATCTTGCAGCTTACGTAAGTATAGTCATCACCAAGTACTCTCGTATCATAGCTGATACCTGTGAAAAGAAACAAGCTTTTGCTTTGAAGAGGATCAGGTGGCTTTCTCTTCCTCTGTCCATAATGACAAGAAAAAAAAAGTTTCACTTGTTTCTCATAATTGAGAACTCTCACCGTTCCATAACAAGGTAAAACTATCAACTCATCCTTTTTCCACAAAGCATAATTAATGATTTGCTTTTCTAGGTCTGCTTTTAGAATTGTGCTTTGCTTTTCTAAGTCTGCTTTGAGAACTTCATTCTCGTTGATTTTAAAAGTAGAATCCAAAAAAATTGGGGCAAATTCAGCTTGTGCAAGATCTACGTTTTCATCATCAGACTCGTCGTATATTGGATCGCCGTTCCAATTAGTGAAGTTGTCTTTTGATGTGTGTTCTTCCTTATCATCATCATCATCATCGTCCGTGTCGTACCTGTCATATATTGGACTATAGATATGAGATGTGAAAAAATTATCGTTGTCATACTCAAGATCGTTGAGTTCGTCATTGATATCATCATGTTCCTCGAGTCCATGGCAAATTTCAGGGGCTGCTCTTTGCTTTATTAAATTAGTAACGGTGGTGACAAGAGTAGTGATTTGAGCTTGAATTTCGGTGATGGATTGTTGAGTAGCTGGGGTGTAGTTATCAGTGTGTTGCTGAGAACGGCGAGTATAAACCATCGTAGTGGTTGAGAAAGTTTCGGAGCGTAGCAGGGTTCTGATACCAACCTGGCGCAGCGTACGAATGGGTGAACGGTCGGTCTAAGAATTTAGGGTTCTTCGAGACCTGTTCTTGGATCGATTAAGGGTTTCTTTCGATAGCACCTTAAGACCAACTTCTTGTTAGATGAATTGAATCGAATCGAACAAGGGATAAAAGCAATGCTCTTCTTTATTAAAATCAAACGTCCCTTATTATGAGAGCCTCGGCTCGGTTTATATAGTAAATCCAAAGCCACAAACCAGCTAGGAAAGATAAATACTAACTAGAAAAGAAAAACCTAGAGTTTATCATAACTTAAGAAAAACTCATAAAATGATAAGGATGATAATTTGAATAATTATCATGTTGCGCCAATAGTACAGATGCTGCTGCATCAAATAATAAAGTTTTTTTATGTTTTGAAGGTTGTATGTAAAATTTGATTCTGAATATTTTTTTCTAAATTTTAAATAATTGTTAATTTACTTTTTAGATTTAAATAATTTCTTTTGGCATTTATAAAGTTGTTTATTTTTAGTTTTAACTTGTTATGTTTTTATTTCGCTTAAAAACTACTTCTAAATTATGCCAACAAAATTTTGTTAGTTTAAATTGTTTAACTTTATCAAGTTTGTAAAATAAAATGTGTATTTTGAGCCATAAACAAGTAATTTTTTTTTATCAAAACTCAAGTTAGAATTAACTTCGATTTTTTTTTTAAAGATTTAACTTATTGTGCGATGTATTACACTATATCCTAACCGAATTCAAGGAAACTCATCGGAACCAAACATTAACTATATCTGAATATTACTAAATTTTATAGCTCCAAGAAACATAACCCTAAACGGTCAGACCTACACTTTTCCAACAAATGTAAGGTATTTGAAAATAAAATTTATGTAAAATAAGATATCATAATCATGAAAACCATTAACACTTTCTTAAGAAAATTTTGAAAAATCATTTTTTGAAAAATCCAACAAGGAAGTCAGCAGATAAGAGCTAAACGAATATCAAATCAGCTCACAACACATCATCAGACCGTGACTGTTTTTTTTTTGTTTTTTTTGGCACTGACTAGGCCTCGGCATTTTACCTGGATCCGAGGATCCGAACCGGAACCGACCCGAAAAATTATATGTACCTATATGGGTCTTTTTTTTTGGATCCGTGGGTCTCGGTAAGACCCGGACCCAAACCGAGACCCGATTGGGAATCCGAAGTACCTGAAAATTATTTTATATATTAGTTATATTTGGGTGATTGGATATATTTTTGGTATTTCAATTTTTCTTTAAGTTTTGAGTTCGGATATTCGGGTATAATTACAGATTTCAGATAAAATTTTAGATTTTCAGAAAATATAATTTAGGTATTCGGGTACTTTTTGGGTTTTAAGATCTGATTTTGGGTAAGTTTTAGGGTATTTTTTACGGTTCTTTGGATACTTTTGGGATTTTTGGGTATTTTTTGAGTTTTCGGGTCCAGTTCGGATATTTCGGATCTTTTTTTGGTCCTAAATATCCGAACCGATCCGCAGAAATATATCCAAAAATTATGGATATTTTTTTAGGTATTAGAATTATAGACCCGAACTGACCCGAAAAATTATGAATACCTATATGGATTTAAATTTCGAAGATCCGATAGACCCAAACCCAGCAAGATCCGACCCGAATCCAATTAGAGGATCCGGATGCCCAAGCCTTAGCAATGACCGTGACTGTACTTAGCAAAATGTTTGCCATCTATTGCAAGCGACGACTAATTGAAAATTAAAAAATATATATATATATTTTAAAAAGAGAAAAAAGACACACCTTTACAGGCCAAGAAGACGACCTTTGTAAAAAGCTTTCGGGTTTATCCATCAATCATCTTTTCGTAATCCTGCTGAAAATCGAGAAATCTCTGAGGGAAGAAGAAAATGAGGCATAATTGCTGCCATGTATCGTTCGCTTCAACTCTCAAGATCCTCAATTTTGTTCAAGCTTTCTTCGGTGTTTCCATCATCATCTACTCCATCTGGATGCTCGATCAATTCCACCGTCACCTTCCCGTCGACCCTCCTCCCACTTCCACCTCCGGACTCGATATTGCCGAGCCCTTGAATAATCCTGCTGCTCTAATGATGGCGAGCGTCGTTTTAGGCTCTAGTGGTGATCATGGGTTTAACCTCCGTTCCTTGGACCTTCCTGCTCCATGGTACTTTTTCAATTTCCGGGTTTCCCACTTACTAAAGTTTCCATTTTTAAGGGTTTTAAGCTGAGAGTTTCAGAAATGGAGGTTTGAGATAATAAGATTGTTCCAGCTCAAACTTGTGCTTTTTTAGATCTTCTCCATAACTGAGTATGAAGTTAAACAAACTTGTGTTTGCTTTAAATGCTTCAAGATGACTTTTTTTTTAAAGCTCTGCCACAGTTTGTTGCTGAAAGAACTTGAGAATATAAACTTTAGCTAAGAGTGATTATGTTTTGGTCAGTGTAATTATGAATCTTGTCTTTTTTTTAATTAAGCCCCACCCAGTCAGGTTTCTTGATTTGTGTGTGTGTTGTGATTGCTTTTTTTTTTTAATGCAGGTTCATCTACTCTTTTATGGCGGTTGGTGTATTGGTCTGCATTGTTACCATCATTGGTTTCATTGCTGCTGAAGCTATCAATGGCTGTTGCTTGTGTTTCGTATCCTTTACTTATACATGATAAACCTCATTTCCTATTTTCTATCTCTGTTAATGTATAGATAAAGTTTACCAAACCGTTACTGGAATGAGTTTATTTTGTTTTTTCCCTTGACTGGCTTTCAAAGTACTCTATTCTCAAAACTCTGCTCATTCTACTTGAAGCTGCCCTTGTTGCCTTCATCGCTATTGATCGTCACTGGGAAAAGGTGGCATCTTTTCTGTATTTGAATTTTGTTTCTTGTGTTCTTGACTCTTTCTGTTATAACTGTTTGATACATATGTGTGTTGTGTAGGATCTTCCGTATGATCCAACTGGAGAACTCACTAATCTTCGAGCTTTCATTGAGGACAACATCGATATATGCAAATGGGTCGGGGCTGCTGTAGTAGTGGTCCAGGTAAGTTAACTCTTTAGCATCTCAATACATAGTGCACGAAGACAAAACACGAGTCTTTTCTTGTGTGTTTTCTAATTGTGAACACGCTACTCCTGCTTTTTCAGCTACTGTCACTGCTACTAGCCATGGTTCTCAGAGCTATGGTTTCACCTAAGAGACCCGAGCTTGACGATGAGGAAGACTATGAGAACCCGAGGAGTAGAGCTTGGGACCCACTTCTTGGTTCTCAAGCAAACCAAGCCTCTGCTGGGCCTAGCAAGAGTGAAAACTGGAGCTCTCGCATCAGAGAAAAGGTTAACATTCATCACTTTTTCTCAGTTTTCTTAGTAGTACTTTACATACCAGATCAGGCTTGTGAATCTGTTGCTGATAAAAAAAATAACGGTTTCTTTGGCAGTATGGACTGAACCAGAGTCAGGCGGTGAACGCCAAAGGCTGATGAAGCCAAATAAACATGATTCTGAAACTGCATGCGTCCATATGGTCTCTGTGAAGCTCTCTTTCTCCATGTTTTGCTCTCTGTAACTTTCTCTGAGTGTGCTTTAATTTTAACTCGAAAACAGTGTCCGATTGTGTGTGGCAAGAACAGCATTAGCATCTCTGTTTGTGTGTGTTTGCCTGTAGAATCCCTCTATGTTATCATTTCCACTATAAAGTTTTTACAACCTTTTTTTGTTGGTTTTAAATCCATTTACAATAATATTAATCAAAATTTAAATTAATTATCCGAAGATGTAAATGTATATAACGGGTTAAACTATTTCATGAATTACAGCATTTAAATGTTTCATGAATGCAAAACACTTGCATAAAATAGTAAATTATATGAATGCATATATATACATTGTTTCATTGAGTGAGATCGAAGACTGCCTCTTCAATTAGCTCTTGCAACAATATCACTTCAATTTCAACCCCCCAGTTGTTCACTTCCACTTGCAGATTATGAGTCCACATCTTCCCGACCACCTCTTCCCTCACTAAACTTTCTCCTTCCAAGTTGTTAGCGTCCTCAACCACCCAGTCCTTAAACTCTGTCCACACATGTTCCACCATGTCGAATCCTGAGGTCAAGCCAGTGCGTGCTGCTGTTGATGTTGTCCCTGTTATGATGGCACTGACGCAGTCAAACACAAGCTTGCGGTTTGATCGCTGGTTCCTGCGTTTGATGGGTTCCTTGTTGGCAAACTTGTCTCTTAATGATGGGTCCAAAGGGCTATCTGGTGAGTGCCACGGGGTCATAAACGGGTCACTGCCGCTGAAACCGGATGCTTTTAAGAGCGTTTTGATGAAGTAATACCAGTCTTCATCTTCCTTGATTCCATTTCCCGGTTTAGTTATGTCTGTGTACGACTCATCTTCCCATGAAAAAACACGAGCGATTGATCCTATTGGAGGTGATTTGTCAATCAGACTAGATTTCAGAGACTTTTCTTCTCCTGTGAGAAGTGACAGTAGCAAAATGTTACAAACAAATCTCAAAGAAAGTTTAACAGCAGACAGAGAGACAAAGAGCTAAACCAACCTTGACTTGTCCATGGCTTTGTTGCCACAGAACATTCTGGATTTCCCACATGTTCCTCTTCAAAAGGCTGCCGTAAAACCGAGACTGGACTCGGCTGGTCCTGGTTTTCATTCAGTATAGTTACTTCTCCCTGCAAACAAACCATTGTCAGATTAATTGATTAACGGCAAGAACGGTTTCAGATCATTCCTAAACACACAACCAATTTCAGACTGTGACTTACCTCGCGTGTAAAAACATTTCGTCGTTGTAATGCATCAGTGGGCTTAGGCAGTTGAGACAGTGGATCAGTCTTCTCCTTGTTTGCTTTCTTATTCCTGAAGAAGAACAAGCCTGGAACTTTCCATGATGATTTTAAGCTTCTTGATTCGGTAAGCGCTCGGTGAGCTTGTGCTTTTGAAGTTCCTGAAACAGACGTTCCACCATTGAGTCTAATCTCAGGGACTGACTTTGACCTTTCAAGGGTATTCAGAGGAGAATCGCTTGCAATTTCTACTTGATCTAGACCACTGCCTATGCATGAAACTGATCTTCTCGATTCTTGTTTCGCTTTGTTGCTCTCTTCACTGAATCTGGTTGGTACTTTGGTCTCCGAAAGTGCAAGCATGTCGCCTAAAGCGGTTGAGACCTTTGGTAGGTTTTTCTGTTGTTGATGTGTGTCTCCGTTTAGTGACATCATTGCCCATCTTTCAGAAAGCCGTTTCTTTGCCTCTCTGTAGACAGATGACTCTGGAGAAAACGAGACTCGTCTGGAAGAGAAAGGAGGAGTCTCAAACCTGTTCCCACAGTCCCATGAATGCCTAGAGGATGGTGACATGATCTCAGAGTTTCCAGCGTTCAACGAACCATCATCACAGAGATAGCCATTGGACAAGAGAGAGTAAGAAGAAGAAGAAGACGAAAGAGTCTCGTTCATGCAGTGGCCTCTGAAAGTTTCACGTATTTGGCGTGTGATTTCCTTGGCCACTTGTCTAGTCTCAGCATCTCCAGCCTCATCAAAAAAGGAAGGAGCAATAGCATTTATATCTAGAGCCTTCGCTGGACTAGGCTTCAAGACCACTATTCGAGTTGGCTGAGCAGCATCGGTCCATCCAGTTTCCTGCGTCTTCTTAACCTGCTTGCCCCTGCTATCTTGAAAAATACATTTCTGAGGTCTCAAAACCGTAATGCGCTTAGCATCTGGATGAGGAGAACCAGGTTGAAAATCGGAGAGATCATGAGAATATAAGGAATTAGATTCCTGGAGAAGCTCAACGAATAAATCTTTGTTAGAACTCAAAACATGGAGGGCTTCTTGGAACTCCTTGGACCCGTGAAGCTTGTCATCTGTTACGAGGCGTTTGGCTTCCATGAACTTGCGGCGAACAAGATCCAGCTTTTTACTATCACTCATACTTGCATCACAATGTCCTTTCCTTGAAAGATGAGGCAGTGATACCCACCTTTCATATCCATCTTGGAATTTTCTATGACAGCAGTTTTGAGCTTGATGAATAATATCCTTTGAACTCAACGAAGAGGGTGAATAGCTTCTGGATCTGCTGCTACGTGGTGCAGCAGCTGTGGTATCTAGACCCATTAGTTTAGCAACCAGGTTAGTAGAAGAAGCGTGTCTATCTTCAACCTCTTGGGACATATCTCCAGCAACGGTTCTTCTCATTGTCTCCTTGGCTTTTCTTAAGTCAGACATAACCTGTGGAGAAGACAGAAGGATACAGTTTAAAAAAAAAAAAAAAACTAAAATCAATTCAGCTTCACTATGGAAAATACAAGGCCTCTCTGGATCTGCATT
Organism: Brassica carinata; assembly: GCA_016771965.1. Lineage (NCBI taxonomy): Eukaryota > Viridiplantae > Streptophyta > Magnoliopsida > Brassicales > Brassicaceae > Brassica > Brassica carinata. The sequence goes on from CM028689.1 coordinate 55,091,619, forward strand.
TACCAGAGCAAATTCGTGAATCAAATTCATTCTCCACCAATTGAAACAGCAAGAAAGCAAATCCTCTCATGTAACGAGGAAGCAAATCGATAAACAAGGAAATCAATTAACTCGACCATATCAGACACAGGAAGAGAAGAGAGCAGAGAGTCTAATCTGTTTGCAAAAGCATCGGAAAGTGAGATCGGAGCTTTAAGGTCAGTCATTGTCTGCTTTACTCAGCTAGAGTGAGAGTGAGAGAAAGACCTGTTAGAATCTAGCTCGAGTTAGAAACATCTCTCCAAGCTCCGCCGGAGAATCTTCTGAATCTAACAGTCACAACAGCTATTTGGGGAGGGATGACTTACAAAAAGGGCTTTTATTAGAAGAGAAAGCTGACCTTTTCATGGCTCAAGCCACTTTTCTAATTTATGTAAACGGCTTTTTTTTTGTTATCTATTCTAACATAATATCACTTAAGTTTTAAATGCTTTAAAAAGTAATTACGCACGTATGAATATATAACATTTAATAATGTATAGTTTTTTTTTGTCACGAAATAATAATGTATAGTTTTGTATAACGATTATAGGTGTATATTGCTATATTAGTTGGCATGGAATGCATCATGGTTTGTCTCAACTTATAGTGGAATTTGAAACTGGATGCATCACTAAAAATATTGATATGATTGAATCATCTTTTTTTACTTGGTCCGATTAAATTGACCATAATTGATTTCTTTTTTTTTAATGCTAAATCCAGTTGTATAATAATCTTACAACTTAAAATCAATTAACAATAACTACTTTAGTTATATTACGTTATAATAGATATAGATCCGGATTTTATTTGATGATTTAATTTTACAAGAACACAAAAAATGAGAGAAAAAAATTCACATCAATTTTTTTTTTGTATATGTTTGCGTAAGACATATTTTAGGAATATAACCCTGTTTTCGACATAATTTATGATTAGTATTTCTGTTTCAAGAATAGAGACTTTAAATACTTAATTTAATCTTTTATTTACTTTGTAAATAGTTTAATTATTTTAAAAAAATATTAGTTGTTAGTATTTGAAACATATATAAAACTACAGTATTAGTGTAAACTTTCCATATTATTTCTATATATAGTTGAATACAGATTAAAAACAACACAATTTAAAATACTTAATGCACGACATTTATCAATATTTGTTACTGATAATCAATTCAATATCAAATATGTGAACAAACATCAAATCTACACATCGAAAAGAAACTTATGTTTTTTTGAAGAGGCTTTCGAAAAACAATCTTATGTTCATGTAGGATATTATATAAAATCTCTAAAAAATGTCCATTTCATCCAGCTATTACTTGTATATAGTCTAAACTATATTCACTATTATTATGAGCCTAATGAAATGTACACAACCCATGTTTATAGCTTATCTTATATATTAAAGTAGAAGTTACAACTTCTTTTCATGTGTGATATTTTAAAAATGAACTATCACAAGAAACTCATAAATTAAATGACATTTCTTTTATTTTCTACTATTAACGACTAAGCATTATCAACCAAGTACATAGGAATATTCTTTTCTCTTAAAACAACCTGACTGTAATTAAATAACTCATCCACCACCTATTAAAATCAAACCAAACCGGTTCACTCTATCATAGGAATGAATATATTCTAATGTGGTTCACTAATATAAATTTAAAAACATGCAATATCAAAAATTCTTATTAATGCTTATAAGAACCATACATTATAAAATCATAACCGGTAGATATGATAGATATTACATATACTCAAATATCATATATTATTCCCACTTATACACATGAAAATGTGAAACCAATTAACATGTATATCTCATGACCAGTTGTTACAATTATTCAACTAAACACAGATATGCAACATTCAGTCCAGCTAAAACAATCAAAAGAAGTAGAGATACGGAAATGGTTCTATCTTAGATCTAATCGTAAATCATTCTAAATTTATTTTTTCGTGTGAACTAATAAATGAAAATTCAGTCTTATCTTATCTATTAAAATAGAAGTTATGACTTCTTTCATGTGTGATTTTTTAATTTGGACCATCTTAAAGAAAATTTATTAAATATATTTTATTAAAACTAATAATATATAGAATCTTTGAACTACTTTAATCATAACATCTTTTGATATCTTTTCATTTTTAATATAAATATATATATTTTTAAAAAATTCTAACAAATCTGTTTAAAAGATTTTAACAAGATCTTAATTTTTTTTAAAAAAAATTATGAACATTTTCACTAATTTCGTAATTAGTTTTGAAATATTATTATACATTAATATATTTTTCAAATGAAAAATCTAAATTCTATCCTATTTTACATGTTATATAATCATAATCAATCATATTAAGAGAAAATTGTTATATTAAGCTAAATATGATAAATTATAATAAATTGTTAAATTTATTTTTCATTTTCATAAGTAATTATGTTCAAAATAAAATACGTTAGTAACACAGGTTAACATTAGCAAAATATATAATACATGTATAAAAAATTAATATGTATTTCATTAAAGCTAATACTATAAAATCTTTGTAACTACTTTAATTATGATATTTGTTCATTTTAAATATATATATATATATATATATTAAAAATTCTTAAAAAATCAGTTGAACAATATCTTAATTTTCAATAAGCTTATGTAAATATTTAACTAATTTCGTAAAAAGCAATGAACTATTATTATGCATATAATATATAGTAAGTTATCGTTTGTAAAATGAAAAATAAAAATTTTGTATAATTTTATCTATTTTATAATAATAATAATAATTCATGTTAAAGTAAAATTACATTGTTGAACTAAATATGATAAAGTTATATGAAATTTATAAATTTATAAATTTTATTTTCATTAATATAAAATATTTCTGCTTAAAATATAATATGATTACGGAACGACTTAACATTCAAAAACTATATAATACATGTATAAAATTGACATATCTTAGAATTTTGTATATACAATAATATATTATCTAAATGAATAAACCTAAAAACATTGATATAAGGAAATTAGGCTTTGAAGGTCGGCGGGTTAGAATTTAGCATAAATTTAATACAAAATAATTTTCAAATATGTTGTTTCATGCATATATTAATTTCTTCAATAGGTAAATGAAAATATAATAAGATAAATATATAATAAGAAACGACAAATTCATGTGGCGGTTTTAAACGATTGATTAATTACAACATGTAAACTATAAAATTATTGTATGTGGAATATTTATATAAACATTTAAATATATGATCAACATTTAAAATGTATACAACTAATTGTTTCAGGAGGTTTATTACCTTCCTTGAATGGAATTAAAGATTGCATATGGTCTCTTGATACTGCTCCGAAAATCAAAATATTTCTCTGGAAATTCATTAGTGGAGCTATATCAGTTTCTGACAACCTTTTATCAAGAGGTATGAAAATTGACTCTCTTTGTCAAATATGTGGTCTTGAGGGCGAATCACTGAATCATGTCCTCTTTACTTGCACCATTGCAAAACAAACATGGGCAGAAAGCAATTTCCCTCATCCGGTAAATGGTTTCGTTTCTTCCTCTGTCTATTCCAACATCTACTATATTTTAAAGACAATGAAAAATAAGCTTATCCCTGAGAAGATCAGAAGATGTGGTCCTTGGATACTTTGGTCGATTTGGAAAAATTTGGAAAAATCATAATGCTTTTTTGTTTGAAGGAAAATTATCTCTGGGTCTTTCTTTCATCAAAGATATCTATGAAGAATCTGATCACTGGTTTCTGATCAAGGCGATGTATCTTCAGAAAAAATTTATAGATTTAGCAAGGAAAACGAAGATCTTATTTGGATGGAAGTCTCCTCCTATTTCCTGGCTTAAGTGTGATGTTGCCTCGTCTTGGGATAAATTTCGGAATCAATGTGGAGTTGCTTGGATTTTGAGAACTAGAGATGGCAAAGTTCTCCTTCATGGTAGAAATTCCTTCATTGGAGTTAACAGTAAATGAGATGCCTCTTTTGAAAGCTGGTTATGGGCAATTGATTGCTTGAAGACTCTTCATCTCAACGCAATCATTTTTACAAGTGATTATATGGATCTAATCTCTGCCTTCTCTAAACCTCTGGTTTGGCCTTCTCTTAAGTTTTATTCTTTCAAAGTCTTACCTCTGCTTCAAGAATTCAGGGATTGGAATATTCAGTCATTTTCTTCTCATCATATTAAGGGTGCAAAACTCATTGCTGATAGTGTGATCAAAGGTGATCGTTATCACTCATATATTGCTGCAGAATATCCTTCCTGGCTTAGACATTTGTTTTGTTATGCCCTGTGTTTGGATCCTTTATCTCTTTTGTTTGATGTCGATCCTTGTGATCATGACTTTATAACTTTATTAATGATATTCAGTGTTAAATAAAAAAACTGAAAACAAACACCTGTGCGGTTGCGCGGATCAAGATCTAATCTATTATTAAATGATATAAATCGATTTTGTTAACTAATATCACAATAACACTTTATTTCACATCAACAATCACACATAATACAGTTTCAATATTCTAACTTCCTAAAGGCATGTGATATCTTACTCAATATACTTCACAAATCTTAACTACAACTTGATCCGCGCCCCCGCGCGGGTGTTTGATTTAGTTTGTGTTCAACGTAAACCTATAACCCGTTGGTTTTATAAAAAGAATCTAATGAATATTTTTTTATGTTTTGTAATCTACATATAGAGTAGAATTATATTACTTTTAATATAGATGTTTGATAATAATTTTTTTATTTGCACATAATATTATATTAAAAAATTTATAACTTGATGCAATTTTATGTAATTATACTAATCATATATTAACATTTTATTTTTTGTTAATTTATTTTAAAATGAAATATTATACTAAAAATTAACTTTTTGTATTGTTTTTTTTACGAAAAAAGAATAACATGATAACTCCACTCATCATAAACTCCCTAATATAGGTTTTCTTGAAAATTGACCTCTCAAAATTTTTATATTTGAATAAAATAGATAAAGTAATGCTATATTTATAAATAGTTTTATATAACATACACTATATATTTTGAGACTGTGTAAATAAAAAAGAAATATAATGCCTAATTGTGTAAATAAAAAGAATTATCTAATCTGCTATCCGTGTTTCAAAACAATTCTCATTTAATCTCCTATCTAAGTTTCCAAACGGCAGAATCTGTAAATAAGAAATAAATGCAATGACTAAATGTGTAAATAAAAAGAAATATTTAATCTGCTATCTGTGTTTTCAAACAGTTTTCATTTAATATGTTATCTAAGTTTCCAAACAGTACTGAAAGGTACTTCAGTTTTAATAATATAGATATGCCTGTTCGTTTCGCTAACGCTGCTGACGGCATTGAGACCAATAATTAACAAGCAAGACAGAGAAATTTAATCGTAGTGTCCTTATAAAGTTGATGCCGGCGACTGTCGCTACTGATCGTGTCCGTGTTTTCATCGACGCTGTAAATATTAGCGTCTCAACACCGGCACCGCGTCTCAAATATTATCTCTCGCTTCTTTACCCAGCGTCAACAAAAAGCTCCGCCATCTCCATTTTACTCTGTTATTTGATTCAATTACCGTTTTGTTTTTAGTGCACACTCTGACGTCGCGATCGACAAAAGAACAGGCCAATCATGAATTGACATATTAAATGATAGAAGACATTTTTGTCAAGCTAATAATATCACGTTAAACCCTCAATTTCACATCAACAATCACTCATAATCAATTACCCCTTATCTTCATGAAATAGATTTTTTTTTAAGTTTGAAATATGTTGTTTATTGTTAAGAGTTAATATAAATATGTTATATATATATATCAACTTTTGATAATTACTATAAATATTTTATGTATATTTTGACATGAACAATAATAGAAAAATTAAAAGTTAAGAAATTGCATCAATTTTATAAAACTTATGAGTTTCATTATTTGGAATTCATTTGGCATATAAAATAAATGGTGAAACATATTGATTTGCAAAGTTATAAATTTACAAAGCATATAAAATTTTGTTTTGGAAAACTACATTGTGGTAAATATCAAAATCGACTAATGTGTTAGACCCATAAAAAAAATTATGACTAAATTCAATAATAAAAAACTTACATAATATCTAAATTATTTATAAATCTAACAACAATACAATTTAACAAGGTCAAACATATACTAACCGAAAACAATTATAAATGTTATACACTATAAATTAAAACATTACCTGCATGGTCAAAACCTAGTTTTTCTTTACTTTAGCATCAACATGGTGTAAATTTCGCCACTTTCTCAATATATCATATATTATTGAAGTTTTATTGATATACAATATTTTGTAAACTTTTATTGTCTTTATGTGTTTTGCCTACTTTAAGAATATGAAATCATGCAATTGTAGTGATCGTTGATAGTGCAATGTACAATCTATACTATTATTTGAGAAGCGAATTTGTTTATTTTTCATGTCCTCCATATATTAGGTAATTTTACTATTTGTCATGTTTTAATGATTTTGACTATAAGTCATCAATTAAAATTTATAATATTATTGACTATTATTTAAGAAGTAAATTTGCTTATTTTTCATATTCTCCATGATTTTAGGAAATTATGTTTATTTTCATGTTTTAATGATTTTGATTATGAGTAATCAATTTAAATTTATACTATTATTTAAATTTTTATAAAATAAGTAGAAATAAGAATTATGATATCCAAATATTTTGCTCCAAAATTTTAGGTAATTTTTTTATTTGTCATTTTCTTACGATTTGAACTGATAGGTCATCAATTTAAATTTATACTATTATTTAAATTTTATAAAATAAGTAAAAATAAGGATTATGATAGAATTCTAAATATTTTGCTTCATAGTTTTATGTAATTTTGTTAATTTATCATGCTTTTAGGATTTAACTCATGAATCATCAATTTAAATTTATACTATTATTTAAATTTTATAAAATAAGTATAAATACGTATTATGATAAAATTCTAAATATTTTGCTCGACCCAATATTTAAAATCATGTTTTTAATAGGATACGTAGTGTAATATGCATCAATTAATTTGTAAGAGCTTTAAGTAGTGAAAACATTATAATATGCAAATACTAAATAATCTTCAGAATGTAATTATTATGATCAAAACTTTAAGATTTTCATAATTCTTAAACAAACAACACCAATAACTAAGTTCCGATTGTATGCGTCGTTAGGTTAATTTCATCTATTATAAGTATAACACGTATTGTATCCTTAGTACATGTATAAATAATTAAATAAGTAGAAATAAGAGTTATTCGAACATAATTATAAAAATATATCTTCATTCTCTTATTTATTATATTATATTAAATATTCTTTTTGAGGCAGTTTTTAAAATAATACTTTATAAAATATGTGACTTAAATTTTTAATATGTATTCTTTTATTTTAAATAGCTAATTTAAAGATGATTGCAGTTTACTTGATTTATGAAAAAAATAAAATATGTAGTTATAAAAATAAAGGAAATTATCTACATCCCAAAGTTTCTTCAAATTATCTGAATTTATAGATAAACCTTGACTAGAATCCTAACTTAATAATTAATATTTGGTAAATTCCAAAATAAATTTATATTATAAATCCAAGCAATATAGTAAAATATTTTCAAAACTTGATATTTTCTGAATTTGATATAAATATTGGATACAACTCATATATGATCGGTTTTCTTTTGAATTTTTAATTTTTCCTAATTATGTAATAAAATTTTATGCTAACCTATTAAAAGTTCAATATAGTTTTTGTCAACAAAATTTAGTTTTTCGAAATTATTAAAAATTTAAAATCTATAAAAAATTTACTTACTACAAGTAATATTTAAATGATATCATCCCGCGATATCGTGGGAAGTCATCTAATTGTCCGTAAACGAAAAATATATTTGGCAAATATAAACCAACTTTGATTAAGTTTTAACTTTCTTTCTCCTTGATATTTTCTTCTATCATTTTGCGTTTGTTTCCATAATTTTTATCCTCCGAAATTGACTAAGTAAAGCAAAACAAAAAAATAAAATATTAATTAAGTAATATAACAATTATATCAAACATAATATGTAAAATATTAAAATTGATTTCTTTAACTTTTATTTCAAATAAATAAGTTTCACCTATAACTGAATATGTACACATCTAGAAATATTTTTCAATCCTTGTTTAAATAAACTTTTCTTGATGTGTCACAGTGATTATTAGATAAAATTTTATAGACCACAGATAGTAAAAACATATTATTATATTTTTAGTATATAAAGCTTACTTCTTCAGTGGTTGCTTCAATTGTTTTGCACTATCTTCGTCAAATATCATAAAAGTTGCAGAATCATTTCCATCATCTATTATTATTTCAATTTTGAAACTGAGGAAATTTATTTAATTTTAAAGTTTAATAATAGATCAGTATATATTGAACATGACCATATTATTAATTTCAAATACTTTATTGATCAATCATTTACTCAAGATGCTTCTTATTTTGGCTAATAAAATTATTATGACCTAGTGGTTTTACTTAAAACATTATGCTTGAAAAATGTTTTACATAAAATAAAAACCAAACCACTTTGATATAATAATAATCATCAAAGGATAAACATTTTAAAAAGTAAATTTTTCTTGAAGCGAACAAACCATTAGTTTAGTAAATAGTTTTCCCCTCGTACACAAAAATAAATTCAGAAGGCCATATTACAGTAATTGAAATGTTGCATTGGTAATAAACTATCCGATCCAACAGTCGATAAAACGAAGCATGTTATATGTTTGTATCATATATGTGCAAGCAAAGACGAAAGAATAATCATAATCTACTCTAATATGTATTTCATAGACCCATTATAACTGGGACCAGGAATATCCATAAATGTATCAACTAACTTATTCTCTTAATGTCTTTTCTTCTTGTCCAAATGTTACAATAAAGCACATAAATAGGCCTGGGCGTTTAAAACTGTAACCGAAGCCCAAAGTGGAGCCCGAACCGAAGTCTCGGTATTGGACCGGTAACGGGCCTAAGCAAAAAACCGAATGGACTTTGTAGCCCACAAATTTCGGTTATGGTCTGGTTCGGTTGAAAACCGAAATTAAAACAGGTAACCGAATAATACCGAGCATTTATATGTATAGAGTCTATTAGACGGTTAATAGATACACGCGAGAAGAAACAGTCTCTTCGTTTCTTGAACGCGTGAGCCGACGAACCCTAGTTCCCATAGAAATCTCTCTCGATTATTGATTATCATCATTCACAAATTCAAGCTGGCCACTATAAATCAGTTAGCATGTCCATCCTCTTCTTCATCCAAGCATTCGAGAATCCAATCACAGGTATTGTCTCTCTCTTTAAATCGATTCTTGTCTATCTTCGATTATTATCTGTCTCTTTCTTGATTCGATGTTGAATTAAGTCAAATCTCTTATTGTTTTGGTTCGTAATTGTTATGGAACATATGTTTTTGTGTTTGGTTTATTGATTTCTTGTTAACGATTTTGCATGTATACTGTAATTGATTTTTGTGTTTGTGTCTTCTCTAATTGATTTTGATGTTTTGCTTTTATTTTGTTTTGCAGATGGATTCTACATCATCTTTTGACCGAGAAACCGACAACATAGATGAAGCAGAAACAATCAAACACGGATAGTGTTACCGGCAAAAGGAAAGAAACAGAGGAGCTAGTGGACCGTCAAACAATGTTAAGCGTATTCTCCTACAAGGTCCAAAGTTTGGGAACACTTCACAAGGACGAAGGAAGATCGAAACAAGTGTGTATGCAACTACTGCCACAACACATTTTCTTGTCTCACAAGCTCAGGGACCTCAAATCTTAAGAGCCATCTTGAGAAATGTAAGACTCATCTTGCTTGGTCGGATGGACAAGTTGATAAACAGCCAACCATTGATGATGAAGGGAAGCTTAAGAAGGCAAAGTTGACTGACAGTCAGTTGAGAGAAGCCACAAATCAGATGATTGTCTTAGGACAATTGCCGTTGTCATTTGTTGAAAGTGTAGCTTGGAGACATTTCTGTAAGAAGGTACTTGTATTTTCTTTGTCCGTCAATTTTTTTTCATGTTGTATTGTAGCTAATATCTTCTCTTATTTATGTTTAACTAATTTTTTTTCTGTGACAAGGTACTTGGATACACTCCTCATTCAAGAAGAACTGGGACTAAAGACATTATCAAGATATATGTGGAAAGGAAAGAAGCACTCAAGAAATGGTTCTTGTGTAACAATCAACGAGTATCTTTGACAACAGATATTTGGGTCTCGCCAACTACAGGTAATCCTTTATACATTATACATCTTTAGATTCTTATATACATATTAGAAAACTGATCATGGTGTTCTTACTGTTCATTGTATACAGGTGCGAGTTACATGGTCATCACAGTGCATTATATTGATGCTTCTTGGCGGTTGAAGAAGCTGATCATTGGGTTCAAACACATCACAGATCACAAAGGTCAGACTATAGCAAATGTTCTACTAGAGTGCTTGTCTGATTGGGGAATAATAAATGTTTTCTGCATAACCGTTGATAATGCTACTGCCAATAGTTCAGCGTTGAGGAAGTTTCAGAGTAGTTTTGCTTTAGGTTCTGATCAGGCTTTTGTGTTAGATGGAGAGTTTTTACACATGAGATGCAGTGCCCATATCATTAACTTGATAGTTAGAGATGGAATGGCTGAAATAGATCAGAGTGTGGTTGCTATCCGTAATGCTGTCTCTTATGTTAGATCACATACTAACAAATTGAGATCTTTTGAGCTAAAAGTTGACTCCGGTAAGATTACAAGGGGAAGTCTTCCATTGGATGTGAAGACAAGGTGGAATTCAACCTATCTAATGTTGACAACAGCTCAAAAGTTCAAGGTGGCTTTCGATAAGATGGAAGCAGAAGACAAGTTGTACAATGATCATTTCGCTGAGTTTGAAAATGGAGCAGCAAGGGTTGGACCTCCTCAGCAAAGGGATTGGAAGGCTGTTGAGAAGTTATGTCGCTTTCTTATCATCTTCTACAACTCGACACTGGTGGTCTCGGCTTCAACTTCACTCAATTCACATAAGTGCTATGGTGAGATTGTAACCATTGCCACTAATCTGATAGAACTCACCAGCAGCTCTGATTCTGATATGAAGTCTAAGGCGACAGAAATGCTCAAGAAGTTTGAGAAGTATTGGGATGGCATGAAGAATATTAACTTGATGTTAATTGTGGCCACTGTTTTTGACCCCAGCAACAAGTTGGAGCTTGCCAAGATGTGTTTTGAAGAGTTATATGGGCTAGAGACTACTGAGTATAAGGAGATGTATGACTCCTTGATTTGTGTCTTGAGGAGTTTGTTCAGAGAGTACAGTTCAAGACATGGAGCCTCGCTTGATCCAAGTGACCAATCTTCCCAGCCTAACAACTCAAGTCAGGCTACAGACCAAGGTCTTGAAAGGATGGAGCTTGCAGACGAGTTTGTGGGTTACAGAAGGATGGATATTAGGTACAAGAAGAAGCTCAACGAAATAGGGGTTAGAGAAAAGAAGGATGAGCTGGAAACATATCTCAAAGAGTCTGTGGAGCACCCTGACCTGATGATTGGAACAGAGTATGATGTGCTCTCATGGTGGAGAAAGAACTCACCTAAGTATCCTATCTTGTCTGCGATTGCTCGTGATGTTTTGGCTTTGCAAGTATCGTCAGTTGCTTCAGAGAGTGCATTTAGTACATCTGGTCGGCTTCTTGAACCACACAGGAGCTCTTTAACCCATTACATGGTTGAGGTTTTAATGTGCACAGAGCAGTGGCTGAAGCAAGACATACAGATGGAGTCAAGAGTGCTTTCAAATGCTCAGATACTAGCTGATCTTGAAGAAGTGGACAGACTTGAAAGAGGTAATATCATATACTTTCAATCTTCTTTTCTTATCATATGAATGTTCAGTTTTAAATTAGTAATCGGTTTTGAACTTTGTATTTTCAGAGTGTGGAGACACAATAGTTCCAGAAGAAGACTAAGGCTTTGGTGTTGCTTAAGAAGATCATGTCTATGTGAACACTTTGTTTCTTTTTTTCTGTTTGAGGTTTATGTTTTTTTTTAGCAATTTGATCACTTTCTTTCGGCTTGAATGTCTTTAGACACAAATTTTCTTGTTTTGTTGTGTCTAAAACTTGTGTTTCAGTTGGGTTTTGGTGTGTTGAAACTCGTTTTGTATTAATGGAATTTTCGGATGTTCGGTTTATTTTGGTATATTTCAGTTTGTTTGGTTCTTTATGATTTAATTTGGTTGTTAATAACCGAAACCGAACCGGATCCAATGTGTTATCGGTTTGTAGCGGATTTTGTTTGCTTCATCCGAACCGACCCGAAACCGGTTGGTTCCGAACCGAAACCATACCGAATTATAGAAAAAACCGAATGGTACTTGTACACTATGAACCGATAATCCGAACAACCGATTTAACCGAACCGAAACCGATCGGTGGACCGAACGCCCAGGCCTACACATAAAGATGCAATATTTTATAATTGGCTTAATTTTACTGACCTTCTTTGGACATTTCTAATTTTCTATGACCAAATATGAAAAAGAACTCCAAATTTCAATAGGCTTGTAGAATCACCTGGACACATTTTCACGGTTTAACTCTCGTTTATCAGGTTAGATAGACTTCATGTCATGAACGGGCTCTCGTAACCAAACCATCAAACTTTCAACATTTTCAAACGGTTCTTAGAATTTCGGTTCCATCGCATTAACTACGAACTAACTTTTAACACAGTTTTGTGTCCGCTGGTCTGGTCAAACTAACCATTAGCTAGGCTATATATGTGGTGTTCTTTTCTTTATTTGCCATGGTTATGGTGTTTGTAATTATAAAATTATGAGCATATAGTTATAAAAAAAAAGTTATATGAGATACATATAATTAACTAACTGATCGGGGTCAGAAAGATGTCAGCAAAGACATGGTGTGAGAATGACCGTATCTTCACTTGAAGTTAGGTCAAGAAACTCTGTTTTTCTTGTACTTACAATTTATATATACTTTTTTTTTTAAAGAAAAATGTTCCTATTCTTCTCTGAGTTTGAACATTAAAGATGGTTGTGACAAAACTATAACCAGTAAAGATGGTTTAAAACTTTAATGTCTTTACGACATCTTGCAAAATCAAGAACCTCAAGAAACGTTTCTTAGGAAACGTTAGTGATGTTAGTGTAACTGTGTAAAGAATATGCATTGTGGTCTCTTAATAGAAAAACATAAACAAGACTGTAAAAGTGTGTTAGTCAAGTATGTTGTTTACTAGTGTATTGATTAGTCCGTTACAAAATTCAATTTCAACCAGACAAACTTTGGACATACAGTTTTTTTTCAGCTGACCAAACACACAAAATATTCATAATTACAAAATTTATTGGGGGGAGTAATGACGATTGAAGGGAAATGAAGTACCATCAAATTGAATGAGAATGAAGCAATCATCAAAGAACCAACCATATATACATCTGCAGTTAGATATTACATTCCTTCTATTATTGAATTTTATTTATTTATTAATTCCAACCTCATCAATCTGGTTAGTGGTATTGTTTAGACGAATGAGTTTCCAACTACTTTGGTGGTTGAGAAGAGTCTAAGAGGCTCATTCATCAAAAAATCAAAGAAGTTGTCAAAGAATGATGACCATTTACTAATGTCCCCATGAATAACTCTGGATTGAAGAAGATCTTTAACCATCTCAACCATATATCATCAGTCTATGTCGGATCGATTTTATATCGATCATAATCGACATATCCTTCAATTAATTCATCAGTAATGCGGCCAGGACAATATCTAAAAATCATAGATTCTTATGTCTTCTGAACTTAAATGTGTTGTATAAACGAATGCAGAAACAACGACATGACACACCAAATTATCAGAACTGTGCAAGTATGAGAGTTACTGACTTGTGGCAACCAAACCCGTTTCAAGTAGTTCTTCAGCAGCAGCTGTTTTAAGCTCATGTCCACCACCAGGGATTTTACTCTTGTGAATCAATCTAAGCTTGAGGTGACTGAAACTTAAAGGGTATCTAATCATGAGACTTAAAAAGGAAATGGTCCAGTGGAGAGTTGCAAGGATTATGATAGTTTAAGTAATATCTGGTTAAAACAATCTGATGAGCTATGTGCAGTGAAATGGCTGGAGATTCTGGTTTGCATAGTAGCAACCACGTCTTCCTCTTCAATTACATGGCTCTCGAACTCATGCTCAAAACGGCAGGTTTTGGTAAGAGGAAACTGGCTGAAGTAAGTGAAGTGTGATGAGAGAGCGGAGTAAAAGTACTTGTAACCAAATCATGGGATCAAGAATAGTCAGAGCACTATGGATCATTATCGTCAAAGATACGTAATGAGTTTTGTGTTATAACTTAGTGACGAATCATCTGTCTTTCTGATGCTTGCATTTTCAGTGTTCCACTCGAGAAGTAATGCAATGCAAATGACCGATCATGCCCCAGGTGCGGTGATGAAGAAGAATCAGTCAACCATCTCCTGTTCATCTGTCCCCCAGCGCTACAAATATGGGCACTATCCGATATACCAGCGGATCCGGGGTTATTCCCGAGAGAATCTGTATTACATGCGACTCGAGAGGAAGAGAACTGGCAGGTAGCACAAGTGATAGCGAAGAAGGAAGTGACTAGAGAAAACCACCACTCAAACTGTGGAAATATGGAGAACGAGTCAATTTTTCAATTTCTTTCATTGCTAGAGAGCGTAATGTAAGAGCGGACCTCCTTGCTAAAGAAGCTCGCTTGCAAAACTCTTTTTTTTTTTTCATGTAAACTCTGAAATTCTGGGATGATTAGCTCGAAAAACTAACCGAATCTTTCTGGATTAATAAAGCATGGTGTTGGTTGTCAAAAAAAAAGATCATGTGATAATTCCTCTGAGCTATATCCCATTTCTTCTCTGTGATAAACCGATTATGGTCCGGCTCCCAAAGGTGAATTATGCGTATTTATCGATCAACAACTACACGAAAAAGTTAACCAACAGGCAACAGTTCGTACTTATCTTTCCCTGTTCAAATCTCCATTGCGATATTTAGGCAGTCAGACTATGTGCATTACCGACCAAAATGATGGCAAATTCCTAGTTAGTGACTCGATCAAACTCCCGGTTAAGCAACATAAACCGGCCTGCCAGTTTATTTATTCTACCTCCATGGAAAGACACACAATAGGTTCTTATCAAATCTCTATGCAGACAGTAACGTTTAAAAAAAAAAAAATTCACCTCAACTTCAAGAATTATAATTCAGAGGTTCTGATTAAAAAAAAAAAAGGAAACGTGAACGAATCTCCAACAAGTTTCATCTCTAGGTCTGACCGTTTTTCCCATTGGCCTCAGCTAACATTGGCTCCAGCTCTCCTTTATTGTAGAGCTGCAACGTATCTGTGCAACAATAAACGAATGGAGATCAAGTTAACAGAAGAAAAAAAAGGCAAGCTATGGAGGAAGATCTTGAGAGAGGGTGTACCTGAGCAGCCACCAATGTGCTTGCCTCCTGGTCATGAAGAAATATAAAATTAGATTTGTTTAAGTGATAAACAACGCAAATGCAGTGACTAAGATATCAAATAGGAGGTTCAGAAGGTTCTATTTTGAGGCAAGGAATTAGAGAAAGTAATTGTTGCCGAATGAAGAAACAACAAACTAACCGATGAAAACATTAGGAACAGTGTATTGTCCAGTGAGTTTCTCCAAGACATTCTGCAGCTGCGACCCCTCTGCACCTGAATAATGTGGGAAAACACCAAAGAAACATTCGTAACAGAAATTCAAAATGTTTAAGACGGATACCATGAGGCGGAAAATGGTTTAGCCGTAGAACTAAGTAAAGAACAAATGGTTTTAGAATGCTAAAGAAAGATAGCAAGGTGAAAATAGTTAGCAGGAAAAATAAGCGTAGTGTCTAAGATCCAAAGGCAGACAAAGGAAGATTTTAAAAGACATTAAAAAATCTATTTATATGTGATTCTTCTTCATCACCATCATCATCATCATCATCAACAAGCCAATCAGTAGATTGTCTCCTAAGAAAACAAAATCAAAGAATGTCCAAAGTGTCGAAACGATATCTGACCATTACATAACCCATGTAAAGCATTAATCCAACATGACAATCTAATATGGCAAAACTAGTGAACCAGATCCCCTATACATAGAGTAGAGAGGTGTAGAAAGTATAGGGATTACCAAGTTCATCAAGTTCAATAACGAGTGGCTTAACTTGAAGCCCATTGAACAATGACTTCACTTCTGACGAGTATCTTTCACCACACACCAAACCATCAAAAAAAAAAGAAATCGTTAAATCACAGGTCAAAACAAAGTTTTCAATTGAACAGAGAAGAGTGAAACCGTACGAGCACCAGGATTTGGAGTAGACAACCACAGGGTTTTCTGCTACCGTCGTTTTAACGGTCTCCTCTAGCGTCGATCCCGAGGGAGATGGAGAAGACGATGATGACATGGCCCTGACGGAAGAGCCGTGGTGTGTTGGTGGCAAGGACACGAGTCGGAGAGGTGTGGGCTTTACACATGTCCTTAATACGAGAGAGCTCCTGATTCCGCTTAAGATGGATAAACAGAATGGCCGATTCGAAAACAGAGACGTCGTCGATCTCAGGCTCGCGAGGTTGGCTGATGCGGTGGCGGCTACCATGGCTGCGATGCGATGATTCCTCTCTCTCTCTCTCTCTATCTATCTCTGTGAGAATAATCCCGATGTCTCTTCTCTTAATTTCGAAAATAAAAAAAATAAAATAAAAAAGAAGTTATGTCTGAGCCCGGGTTCGAAGCGGGGACCTCTAGTGCGTGAGACTAGCGTGAGAAACCGACTACACCACCCAGACTTTTGATTATTCATTTCTATATCTATTTAGGTTTAGGACCTTGCGTATAAACAGACGATACTACATACACGACACAAATACAAAAGAAGAAGATAGCAGCCCTTGATGAGGCCATTATCTAAGATCTTTGCGACAATAACACGTTTATTCAAACACCTGCAAAATAGGTTTCGTGTGTGTCTGTAAAATCCAAATCTTATCAAAAAGTACACAAGCAAAACACATGTGCTTTTTCCTCTCCACCTCACAATATTAATTTTCCATCTCAAGATGATGATGACGATGATCCTTCTTTTGGCTCACGAATCTGGATGGATGTCTTTGACAAGCTTGCTTCCAGTTCATCAAGCTCATCCATGTCCAAATCATCATCATCATCGTCTTCATCCACTTCTTTTGAAGACTGTTCAGCAGCATCACCACTGCTCTTGCTTGTCCCTGCCTCTGTTTCTTTGTTTTTTGCCTGAGAATCAAGAAACTCATGACTCTATTAACATGACTTGGTTCGTCTAAACGATGAGAGAGTGAGAGAGGCACTTTACCTTCTGTTCAATCTCTTCCTCTTCTTTTTCCCTCTCGTATTCTTCAAAAGCTTCAGCATCGTCCACAAACAAGCTTGCATTCGACAGAAACAGCTCCCGACCACTGACATTACATATATCCCACAACACAATGATATCAGCACACCAGGAACAAAAACAATCGAGTCACACTAGGCAACAAATTGATGAATGGTTGGTGGATTACCTCATACGGTCGTTCTTAGCTCTCTCGGCTTGAGAAGCAGCCAAACCTGCATCTCTCTCAGCTATCTTCTTCCTCTTCCATTCCATAAATAGCGATGGTGTCATTTGTGTTGCCGTTTTCAGTTTCGCACGCTGAAACATTCAATAAGAATCAAAACTTCAGGGACCTAGCAGCAGCTATTAGGAAAAGCTGGAAGAAGAGTATTAAACCTCATTTTCGATTTCTTCTTCGACTGGCATCTTCTGTGACTCCTGGTCCAAAAGAGCCTTCATTTGAGATTTAAGGATATAACCAGGAGGAAGAGCATGCCTGTAATGACACTCTTTGCCGCCATTGGGGCAAGCCCAGAACCACCCATACTGTTTCTTTTCCACCGCGTCCAGAAAATACTTGCAAACCTATAATTATATAGCGGTAAAACACAATATACAAAGTCATGAGAGACCACAAAGATGCTTTAGGAATAACCCTTCCTCTCAGTATAAGATTAGCTAATTATGTTGTTAAGAAACAGCCACATCATGATAAAAACGTCGTTAAATCACTACCATCACCAGCATGAGTTCTTGTAACGCATGATCCAAATGAGGAGAAAGCAAAAAGGAGCAAGCGAAGAGAAAGCCCTATGTAGGACTCAAATAGCTCCTAAGATGAACCATGCTATTAGCTAAAAGGCAACATATTATAAGGTGAAACACAAGCCTACCAATATCAGCTAACACTTGATCACAGCAAGAAAAGAAAAAAAGAAGAGCGAACGCAACCTTGCAAGGATGCTTCACTTTGCATAGTTCATGAGTGGTAGCCATCGCATACTAATGGCTGAATATTTGTACAAAATATCACTTCAGGCTTTTGCGTAGTGCATCAACAAAAGAAACTATACTAATAGGCATATATTACGAAACCAGAAGCCTTCAAACAACAAGTTTGAGAGATACACAGAGATAAAGAAAGCACTTACAATATCTGTTGGCTTGTTCTGGTTATACTCATTTTTCTTCGACTCCACAACTTTTTCAAGGGTCTCTTGATCCCATTCCTCCATATCTCCATCTTAAAAACAATAAAACAAAGGACAATCGTTCAAGAACAGAATGAATGTAAAATAGAAGGCACTTTGTTGCTAAACACTTGTGATTTTTACCTTCATCACGCTTGTCACTGTAAATATCGATCTTCTCACCCTTCCTCTGAATGTTCAAATCATGAGAAAATTTGCACTTAAATCCCTTCTGACACTGCCCTGCCTTGAAAAACTCACACAGGATGGACTTTGGATCCACACCTGCCACAAACCACCAAAACCATATTTTATAAATACTACACTGAAACAGAACAAGAGAAACATAATGAAAACAAAGACAGAGGAACATCAGTTCTCATCAGAACATTATGTTGATGAAAAACAAAAACAAACATTTACCTACAGGAACTTTAGGCTGACTAATGGCAACCTTGAACAACTCATTCAACTCCTGTTCTCTCGCTTTCTCTTCCTCCTTCTTTTTCTGCCCTCAAACAAAACAAAAACATTTTTTTTTCGTAAGAGTTTAATCCAATTAACTGTTTCAGCAACAAATTTAATCTCTCTCTCTCTCTCTAGAAATATATATATAAAACATCTACTTCATTATCAAGAACACTAACTCATAAACACATTTCATCATAGGATATTAAAACAGATTCAAGGGATGATGATGTTACCTTGGCTGCAACTTTAGAGGCATCGGGTTTAGGCTGAACAGATTGCTTGAGACTCTGAACATACTTCTGAACGTTCTTGCTCTTGTTCTTGTTTTTCAGACCGAACGTCTTGTCTTCAACTTGCTTCTGCTTTTTTGCCAAATCGGCCTTTGGTTGTTGCTTTGGAGGCATATCTTCCTTAGAATCAAATCACAAAAAGGTACAAACTTCCTTCTTTGATGTATCTTCGACAAGGTTCTAAAGCTATTTGTGTCGAAATTAGGGTTTTTTAGGATTCTGTGTTAAAAAAATAAAAATTAAAGACAGATACGAAAAAAGAAAAGACAGAGAGAATCTGTATGGAACCAAAACGGTGGAGATTCAGAATCCCCCGCGGAAGCAGTGACCCTCCCTAAATCACTTGTTACCGATCGAGATAGAAAGCAAAAAGCGATTGAGATAGAAGCACAACATTTGCCTGCTAACACCCATCGTCATCTTTTACTCCACAAACACCACAATGTTTGGGCCTTTAAAAGGCTCGTCTAAATATTAATGAGCCTGACTATAATACGGCTCGCTTTAATTCTAGCCCATTAAGTTTACAAACTTCTAACGGTCTTGCTAAGTACGTTCATAGTTAACTAGAGTCAATGAACAACATTCATTCTTTTGTATCATCTAGATCTCAAATAATTCAATATAGAACAAGTGATAATTTAAATAAAAATTCAGCAATTTTGTTCGATTAACAACATATTTTCTTTTGTACAAACTATACTATATGGGTGGAGAATAAGACATTTTCTCAGACCCAACATAAACTAGCTATTGTTGCTAATCACTTCATTTGATATTGAAGGATCCAAAGAAGCCCATTATATTGACTAATGACAAGTCCATTAACTTAGTTCTGTATAGATATGTTATGTCATTGTGAATGTAACCAGGGGCGGACGTATGCCCAACGGTACGGGTCCCCAACTAATTTTTATTTTTTCTTTAATAATGTAAGTTAAATCAGCAAATATTACAAGTCTAGTGAAGAAAACGGTAAAAGTGCCCCCATCAAAATATGTTTTTTGTTGTTTCTAACACGGTGCCCCCGATTAAAAATGTTTCTAGATCCGCTCCTGAATGTAACCAAGAGTCAAGAGAGTTACAGATTGTGAAGCTCTCCTCCAACATAAGCTCTCCTCCAACATATATGAGTCAATTTTTTTTTTTGTTCTTTTGAAGACAAGTAGACAACCTAAGACTTTTTTAAACTCTCTTTCACAATAAAGCTCCAGTTAGTTATTTCTTCCTTTGTATTTGTTTTCTATCACACTAAGCTCTTTTGAGCATAAATCTATTCTTGCTTTAGAATTGCTAATATTTGACCACAATAATTAAAAAGATAGAACTGAATAATATTTATTACATTAGAAAAAAAACAAAGGAAAATAAATAAGAAAACTGTACAACACCAACAAGAACTGACCATCTGTCAGCCGGGGAAAAAAATAATTGACCATATGTCTTTTGTTTTCTCCTAACAAAACAAGTTATATAAATAAGTCCTCTGGGACAATTAGAGAGATATAACGAGAAACAAATAAACAAATTGGCCAATCTAATAAAATCTTCAGCCATTTTCTCTGAGAGTTTCTTCCTCTTGTTTTCTTGTTCTTGAAGGGGGCAGTTTTGGTTTTCAATGACTTGCACTACCGCAAGAAAACGAAAGATAGGTTCTCCGCAAGTTCCTCAGCAGGTTTCACTTGGGAAAAGTCCTTATTGTGCATCGAACTTGATAAGTCATCGATCAACAAGGCCAAAAAGGAACTGGGTTGTTTAGTTAAGGTCACTCGTGACTTTGATATCCATAGCAACAAACGAGATTCAAAGTTTCTTATTCCTATTCTAGTAAGAATATAGATGCAAAAGCCATACTTACCTAAAATCATCTTTTAACAAGAAGTCACTGATGTCTGTCATAACTTCTCTCAAAAGCCATGCCCAAACATGTTGTTGTAGATCTATCAAGCAGTGTCGACTTTTCCCTGGGAGTGGTGTGCTTGATTATTTGATCCACAACGCTGCCTATGAGCATCCGGTTAGTAACTTCCTTGCTATAAAATTTGTTATCTACTAATAGATAGAGTCTCTTTTATACTTTTCTTGTTTAAGGGCGTGCCATCTTCATACTCCTTTTCTTGCAGAAATCAAATGCAATAGATGCGAGCGAGGAAAATCTTAAGGTATTAAATTGGTTGATCCCAGTGGACTTGAGTTGCTACCAAAGAAACTTCATGTGATGGCGGGTAATGAAAACTAGTAAAGGCACTTAAAACGAAATATTGTTAATGAAGAAATCGATTAAATAGGACAAGCAAAAACACGAGAGGGGAATTTTTTATAAAAGCTAGATAGATTTGGACATAGTGATGATAAGTGTCAATGCTAATGAAACATAATATCTCTAACGATATGAGACAGGACACCATGTTTTATTAGTTGTCACAAATTTACAGGACACCATGCTTGGTCAAGTCGTTCTGAAGAGGAGCTGGCTCTGACTGGGTCTGATCTACATGGAAAAAAACACTGCTACTTCTCTGTCTTCTCTAAGGTTAGCTTTTCTCCAGCATTACACTTCAAGTGAGGATATCTAGAGGGTGCCGAAAGCTGAGACATCCTTTTCATTAAATACTTTCTCATTCCTTGCCTTCCAAATGTACCACGAGATCCAATATAAGGTGTCAATAAGTGGTTTCTAAATAGGCCACATTTTTTTTTCCTTCAAAACAAAAGGTCCATGTTTTGGTAAACAAAGTTACTCAGAAAGAAACCAGGAAGGGATGGATAATCCGATAAAGCCTAAACCTGTAAGGAGGAGGACATTAAAAAATATGATTTATAGTTTTCTCAAGATAACCGCATCTAAGACAGCTCCTATTAGCACCCAAGTCTCTCAAAGCAAATCTCTCTATCGTCGCAATACAACTTGTGAGTGCTTTCATCTTTCATGGAGCTCAAACACTCCACACATGGCTTTGTAAACCAGTGATGCTCAGTTGATCAATTTGAGTGGTAGTGTTCCATAGTTTATTCTTATGTAGCAAATAATACCTATATTTAACCGAGTAGACACCAGATTTTGTATGATTCCATGCATAACCGTCTATTTTAATTTTCAAATACTCAAATAAGTCCTACCGAATTTTATGGATTATTTTTCCAAGATATTATGTTATGCCAGCAGTAGTCCACTTTATGGTGAAAAATCCATAAGAGGGGACTACACTAAAGTGGCCTCAACCAGAATTGATGGCACCGTTGAAACCTGGTTTACTAACCCACCTATTGTTAAACCTAAAGATTTTCTTCAATCTTCTAGAAGTGGGTAGGATACGATCTAATACTTGTCTATAGTCGGAGCCCTATAACTGGAGAAACTAGACACTAGTATGTGGGAAGAGGGAGTGCCACTCTTCATTTGCCACTGCTCTGTTGCACTTTACTTTCCTTGACCGTCTTTTTCCACCCACGAGAAAGAATTTCCTTTATATGGGAGCTCTAACATTCAACAGTTTTCTAGCATGATCTGGAAAGGAAAAATGAAACTTTCCATCTACTTCTTACTCCTCTCTTCTCATGATTTCCTGTAATTTCATTGAAGTCACCAATCATAAACCAAGTGTGGCTCTGGTTTAATCTTTATTAGTCGTTCCCAGACAAAATCACGGGTATTTATAACCGGATCACCATAGATAAAGGTCATATAGATTGTATGTCCTTCAAGAGTATATTCAATTTCTATCATATGTTCATCCACATACAAAAAAAAACTACTGGATCATCCAGAACTAAACGACCGACCACATGGATCAACAGTGAAAACCCGATCATAGCCAAAACAGACTTGTATATCTTGCAAAAAGGTTCGATTGTTCTTTGTCTCCGCTAAAAAGAAGAACCTAAATAGAAAATGCTGATTTTGTCAAAGAAGCACCCACCCCTTATTCAACAATTTTGAATAGTTAAATATTTAACTGCTTCAGATATTATTGGTATCACAGGCAATCTATTTAATGGCTCGTAAAGTATAACCAAAAGAAGATAATTCTTCTGATTCTTTGTTAGAGAATTTTTAATGGTTTCAAGATAATTATAGTTTAACCAAATCACACTAAATTTAATTAAAATAATTTTTTAAAATTTTCAAAATTTTTCATAAAATGATAATTATATGTTTTTCAAATTCAGAAATCCTAAAACAGATTACTTAAATTTACTATAAAAAAGGAAATAAAGAAGAAGGAAAAAAATTTACATAGAAGACAAATTTTACAAACATATGAAAATGGATGAAAAGAATGAAAACAAAATAAGATAAAATGTTGCTAGAGTATAATAAATAATTAGATTTTTAATCTATTCTATACTTGAAATTTTAATTGTTATGTTTTCCAAAAAATAAAACGAGAGAAAAAGTCGATTAGAGAGAGAGAGAGAGAGATTTCAATTTTGAAGGAATATGGTCTTGATTTTGCTGTTCCGCCCAACATGTGTTGGGGGGGGGGTTATTAAATCAACGATTTGAGTAAATCCAACTATTTGAATAAATTTTAAAAAGGTTTGTTTCAAGTCTTATGGTTGTTTTTTGAAGAAATTTCAGATGTTTAAAAAAAATCTTTTAATTTTAAATATTTATTTTAAAATAATAATTTTTTAAATTACTATAATTTGATATTTTATCACTTTATGAGAAATATATAAAATACATAAAAGTTTTTAAAATCAATTTTCGAATAATTTTTTATTTAATTTTTGATTTCAAACATTTTAATTTTATTTTTAAAAAATGTGAAGTAAACTTTTTATTTTTTTTTATAAAAAGTTTCAAATACCATCATAGGAGGTGATATTTCTATCATTGTTTTTTTGAACTATAAAATATCATACAAACTCCACGAAATCCCATTTAATAGATTTTATTGACAAAATACATATTTTACAATAAGCTGGATTTTGAGAGAAATTATAAAAATGACTAATCCGATAAGTTTGGCTTTCATAAATAATTTATAAATGATAGATACAATAAGATGGATTTTTTAAAAAAATATCAAATCCTATCAAATCCTTGATCCAATAAAATCCCCTTAGTTGATACGGTTCACATTGTTTACAACTTGTTGTTTATGAGTAAGTAATACAATCCATTATTTTTTAATTTAGAAATAACAAAATAAATAAAAATCTAAAGTCTCATCGAAACCATAACAAAGTTTGTAAGATTTCACCTATGAGCGTACAATCAAATAATTTAAATGAATTTTTAATATTTAATTATAAGTGAGATATAGTTTTGTATGATTTATAAATCTGTATAAATATAGGTTTATACAATTATAATAGATTTATTCGTATTTAAAAACAATTATATAGAATTTATAAGTCTTATACATGAATTTATAAACCTTTATAAAGGATTTTATAAAAGTATTATAAATCATTTTTAAACTTTGATAAAATGATTTTGTACGTTTAAAAAATGATTTCAAAATCTTTTTAAATGATTATAAATCATTTATGGACTTTAAGAAAATTAAAAGTTCTAATAAGGCTTTATATGTGAATATAACTATTTATATATAAGAATATACAACCATTATATATATTTCTATAAAATAGATTAAATTAATTTATACAATTTATAAATAAATAATTTATAAAAAATTGATAATACATTATACTCTTTGTATAATTCTTTAATTAGTTATCATCAATCATTATTTGTGATATTATTGAGTTGTTTGGTAACTTGTATTAATTGGTTTCAGAGTTGTCTTTTATTTTTAGATACGATTAAAACAAAGGCAATCCTCTTAATCAAACAAGGAAATAAATAAAACTCATCAATCAATCAAATTGTAATATTTTTTAAAAAAATTCTCCCGATGACATAAAAGCCAAATTCAATTAAATGATTTCTCATTTAATACAGTGGGTTTGTGTGTCTGTGTTAGAATATGATTTGTTGTTACCTCATTATTCCCTATACTCAAGTTTGTATTTTTTTGTAGTTTGCATAGTATTTTTGTAAATGCGTTATCATTAAGAGTTGTGATTGTTATCATTATATATGAGTTTTGTTCTTTTTATTGTTAGCATAGTGTTTTTGTATATGAGTTATCATTAATAGTTATGATTAGTTTGTATGAGTTTTTCTACTACCGAGTCGCTGTTTTAGTTTAATGATTTTGGTCATCGGCAAAATCTTTAAGTTACTAAATTAAGTGAGTATATTTAGAGTAGAAATGTTTTTTTCGGGTTACTTTAAGCCCGTTGTATAACCAAATTCAGATGCAACCGGTTTTCACATGATTTACTGGATCTAAACCAAACATGAATAACCCCAAACTGAGACCTAACCAAATTTTTTAAATAATTGAATCAAGCTAAATATTATGATCCTGAAAGCCCAAATCCAAATTGACCCAGATCTAATCCCGATTAGAAACCTGAATGCCCAGGCCTAGAGAAAAGTGGTTGGAGAAAATGAGAAACTTCCATTTATGACAGGAAAAAACAAGGATGGCATATTAGATCATATGCATCAGTGATCTCAGGGCTCGATTTCAAAAGTATTTTATTATTATTATTATTATTTTCTGTTTGATTAAAAAAAAATTAATAATCGAACCAATCGCGGGCCGTCACGTATCGTGGGGTCCGCGAAACAGTGATGAATCCGTTTCACTGGGAAGAGCTCACCGCACGCAGGTTCAACAAAATTAGATTATTTAAATATTTTATTTTTTGGGAATTGTGTGAACTTTTGTTAAAATCTCCTAATGGAGATGCTCTTAGCTTTGTCAAGCCAGATAATAATGTCGGCTGGAACAGGAACAAATGTTGGGATGGGACAAAGGGGGTCAAAAAAATCTGGAAAAAATCTTCCCTATTTTTAATTAAAATAAAATTAAAAATAAATAGAAATTAGGTAGAAAAGACCATAAAACCTAAGGACTTAGATATATTTACTAACTTATGCCGTTACTATCCTACTCAGATCCGACCCAGATCCAGACCCAGAACCCAACCCAAATCCAGAGTCAAAACCTGACCCAGCTTTAATCCTAATCTTCATCTTCATCCTCCTCTTTTCTTCTCTATTAATATTTTTTCATCTTAAAACAAAATCAAAAAATTTCTTCAACTATCCACCAAATTTTCTCTTTCTTATCTCACACCAATCAACCCATAATCATATTTAATCAGTTATATCTTATCTAAAATCAAATTTCATCTTCTACATACGAGATACAAGATAAAGAAGAACGCAGAGTATTACTAATACAACTAGTACAACTACCATAAATATAACTAGTATAAATAGATTGAGTATAACCATTATAATTGATAAAAGTAAAACATATATAACTAGTACAACTTTGCATTTAATTTAGTGATTTTTTTTTCAGCGTATAAAGATATAGAAAAGAGAATAATCAAAATAAGACGTGCTCGTCTAATCTTCCCCCGCCCGCCTGCATGTATCAAAATACGTGAATAATTAATTTTTAATGATATTTGATTGGATAATGATTTGTTTACAAGTTGTACTAGTTATACTAGTTGTACTATTTTTGGAAAAAAATCATCTTCAAATTTTTTCTCTCGAGGCCAAATAAATTAAGAGAAACTTTCTAAGTACATACCAATTGGGATATTTGATTGTTTTTTCTTATATGGAATATCAGATTGGTTTTGTCAATTTAGGAAATGTCAAATGTACCAGTTATACCAGTAATAATCGTCTCATATATAATAAGAAATTTTATCAATTGTTTGTATGCCTAGGTTTAGGGGTTGTACCAATATTTTCACTTCAGAGCTTTATAAAAATATGTTCGATGTTCATAATAATATAACTAATATAGTTAACAAACCCCAAAATAGATGAAATTTTGTCATCATATACCAATTAGGATATTTGTTTGTTTATTTCATATGTAAAACATGATTTACTGATGCGGCCATCCAAGTAGAGGTTCCCATAGTTAGGCATGGTCCGACCACCCAGAGTGGGACAAGGGCCATAAGAGAAGGTTTCTCCAAGGCTGTCCAACAAATCCTTAATCAAGACGGACAAACCGACCAGAACCAACTGTTGATTGAAGACATGTGCCAATTGAAGATCCAAGACCCAACCGGTCCAATGGAGGTTCATTCAGCCAGCCCAATCCAATTCACATCATTCAGAGAACCAAGCCGGTCTCAATATCTCCATATCCGACCTCAACTCAAACCCAATCCTTATTCCATCCAACCAATTTGATTCCGGTTCAGAGATCTAGCCAACCATCAGAGGGTGTAGTATGGGATGTACTCTTTTTCCTTCATCAGGTTTTACCCCACAGGGTTTTACTGATAAGGTTTTAACGAGGCATCATGCAAACATACTATGAGCTCTGGTCAAGGCCTCTCAAACCAGCAGCCGGTTTACTGTTTTATTTTAATTTTATTTTGGTTAAGACTTTGAGCAATTGTCAGCCTTTTATTTCTGTTAAGAGTTGGCCCTTTTGTTTAGGCCTTTTTATCATTTAAA
Organism: Brassica carinata; assembly: GCA_016771965.1. Lineage (NCBI taxonomy): Eukaryota > Viridiplantae > Streptophyta > Magnoliopsida > Brassicales > Brassicaceae > Brassica > Brassica carinata. The sequence continues at coordinate 55,119,674 of CM028689.1, forward strand.
GTTCAATAAGGGTTATCTATATAAACCCATCAGCCTGGCCGATTTTGAGACTAGTTTTTCTTTGAATAAAATTTCAGTTTGCTTAAGCAAATAAACCTAAGTCTTTCTAGTTGTGAGAAACACCTTGAGAGCAACTTTGAATCTTATCAAGCTCAAACCATCAAGCTTGTGGCGATTCTTCACTCCATCCTACCATCCAACGATTTGCCTTGAGAGAGATACACATCCAGCAAGGCCAATCCCATCTTCTATCCATCATCCACCCACTGATCTGTTGAGAGTGACACACATCCAGCAGCAGATCCCATCCTCCATCTCTATCTCTTATCTCTTTGTTTTGTTTTGTTTCTTTTATCATTATCCATCATCTCATCAACCGGCCATCTAGTTTAGACTCATCCTGCATATTTGATCTTATCATTTTTATAATTCATTGCTTGTTTCTCTTATATAAAAACCTATAAAAACTCATAACACTCTTGTCTCTTTGCATCAGGAACCCATCGGCTACCTTTGGACCTTGAATATCTCCAGCCGGCCAGTAGCAACTCGGTCAGATCACACCTCCAGTCCGGCCAGCCGATCAGCCTGAGTCTCAGCCTGTATCATTTGGTATCAGAGCTTAAGGCTCCTGAAAACTCACAGTTGTATCTCTTCTATCATTTGCTGCATCCGTTTGTGTTGTTCTTGTTCCTTATTGCTGTTCTTGAGTTGTTCATCATTATTTCTTACAGAAATTGCTAGATCATTTTCTTGCAGCAATTAGAATCTCATTTGTGTTTTTGAGATTGATTGGTCCGACTTTCCTTCTCTGGAAATCGATTGATCAATTTGCATTCATTCTAGATAGGAATCATATAATTCATTTAGGTTGATTGATTTTGCATTTATTTGATTAGTATCTCATTTAATCTGATCATTTGCATTCATTGTTGATTTTCAATCATCATTTATTTTTTTAAAAAAAAATTTCAATCATTCATAAATTTCAATCTTGCATTTATTTAATTTTAAATCTTTCCTTTTCTTTTGTGATTCGATTCTAATTCCAACTTTAAAAAAAAAAGATTTCAACTTTCCTTTCTTTAAAAATTTCGAAATTAATTTTTCATCAATCAAAAAAAAATATTTCATTAATCATTTGCATTCATTTGTTGATTGATTCTTTTCTTCTCCTTTATAAGTCTTCTCCTCTTCTTCTTTTCTCTTCATTCCATTTCCTTGTACACTTGATCTCTTCTCTTCTCTTACTTACAGGAAAGTATGGGAGATCTAAATTTGAATGGAGCTCCGGCTCAGGCTGAGGCCATTGCTCAACTCCAAACCGGCCAGGCTCAGCTCTAAGCTTCTCTCAACGCCATAGCCGCTCAACTGAACCGCCTTGGCCAAGAGAACCACCCCTATGACCAACCGCCTGCAAGAGGGTTCGGTCCTTACATGGAGCAGCCACAGTCCCAATCTGAAGGGGACGACTCCGACCATGAACCGCCTGACCGTAGAGAACCAGTGCGAGCCGGACGCGGTGGAGCGCGAGGATACCGTAACCAGGACGAGGGTAGCCCAATCCGGAGGCGCGGACGAGACCGGAACGATGATGAGAACTTCCAAGGAGGCAAGGACATCAAGCTGAAACCACCTACGTTCGCGGGAAAGGTGGATCCAGATGCCTACATCACTTGGGAGAAGCGTATGGAGTACATCTTTGAGTACTACAAGTATTTCGAGGCAAAGAAGATAGCTTTGGCCGCGGCCCAGCTGACTGATAACGCCCTATCCTGGCGGGATCGAGATGTTGCTTAGACCGGCCCAACCTGGAGAGCCCAAACTTGGCTTGAGATGCGGACCAAACTCCGAGCAAGGTATATTCCATCACATTACCCTAGAGATTTACTAAAACGTTTCCGTAAGCTGTCTCAGGGAACTAAGTCCGTGGAGGAGTACTTTGAGGAGTTCGAATCACTTAGGAACCGGTTGGATGTGGACGAGTCTGAGGCGTCCATGATGTCTCAGTTCCTGGAAGGACTGAACGATCGGATCGCTCGTAAGGTGGAGCGCCAGCATTATGAGGACTTCAACGACCTCTTGCACTTTTCCGTCCAGGCCGAGGGTCATATCAAGAGGAAAAACGCGGCCACTAGCCGGAGTAAACCTGCGTGGTCTCAACCGGGTTCGAAAGCTGCTGAAAAGAACAAATCCATTGAGGTGGAGAACCGGTTCAAGAAGAACCAACCTGAAGCTTACAAGACTGGCCAAGCCGACCAAGGTAAATCTCAAACTCAAAATCAGCGTACTCGTGACATTACTTGTTTTAAGTGCCAGGGAAAAGGGCACTACGCTAGGGACTGTCCAAACAAGCGAGTGATGGTCCTTAAGGCCGATGGTGAATATGAATCACAAGATGAGGCCGAGGTGGAGACAGCTGATTCTAGTGATGAAGTAATGGACTATGCTGAGACTGGAGAGCTACTTGTGACCAGACGATCTCTCAGTGCCCTCTTTGATCCGGAAACCCTTCAAAGAGAAAACATCTTTCATACGAGATGTAGCGTGGAGGGCAAGGTATGTAGCTTGATTATAGATGGTGGTTCTTGTACTAATGTGGCTAGCAAGTATCTGGTTGATAAGCTAGGTTTGATCAAGACTCCACACCCTCGGCCATACCGACTCAAGTGGCTCAACGATGAGACCGAGCTCAAGATTTCAGAACAGGTTGTTGTGACCTTTAGCATTGGCAAGTACCAAGACCAGGTGAAGTGTGATGTTGTTCCCATGCAAGCTGGACACATACTCTTAGGGAGGCCGTGGCAATTTGACAAGGAAACCATCCACCATGGGCGGACCAATTTCTATAGTTTCCACCATAACAACAAGAAGCATAGCCTAGCACCTCTCAGCCCACAAGACGTTCATGACATGCAGAACGCCATGAACCAGGCCGGCCAGGTAAGTAAAACTAACCTATATCTCACTTCTGGACAAGTGCTTAAGTCCTTACAACAAGACACGCAGGTGCTACTAATGATCTTTAAGGAGGGTTATTTTGCAGGTTTCGAGGCCCCAGACGTTCCAGCCGAGATACAAGTCTTTATGGACAAGTACAAGGACGTCTTCCCTGATGAGATACCAGCTGGCTTACCCCCTATCCGTGGCATAGAACATCAGATCGATCTGGTACCAGGCGCGCCTTTACCAAACCGAGCCGCGTACCGTGTTAACCCGGAGGAAGCCAAGGAGTTGGAGAAACAGGTCCAAGACCTTATGGACAAAGGCTACATCCGAGAGAGCCTCAGTCCGTGTGCGGTTCCAGTCCTATTGGTGCCTAAGAAGGACGGAACATGGCGCATGTGTGTGGACTGCCGAGCCATCAACAACATAACCATCAAATATCGGTACCCTATTCCTAGGTTAGATTATATGTTGGATGAACTAAGTGGTTCCACTGTGTTTTCTAAGATTGACCTCAGGAGTGGATATCACCAAGTCCGAATGAAGGAAAGAGATGAGTGGAAAACCGCCTTCAAGACAAAGCAAGGTTTGTATGAGTGGCTTGTGATGCCATTTGGTCTCACCAACGCCCCTAGCACTTTTATGAGGCTCATGAATGAGGTCCTAAGGCCTTACATTAGTAAGTTTGTGGTTGTTTATTTTGATGACATATTGATTTACAGTCAGTGCTTATCCGACCATGTTGACCATTTAGAACAGGTTCTGAAGGCCTTGAGGCAAGAAGGGCTATATGCCAACCTTAAGAAGTGTGTATTTTGTACTGACCAAGTAGCATTTCTAGGCTTTGTTGTGAGTTCACAGGGACTGAAGGTCGATGAAGAAAAGATCAAGGCGATACAAGACTGGCCCACTCCGACCACTATTGGACATGTCCGTAGTTTCCATGGTCTGGCCAGCTTCTACCGACGGTTTTTCAAGGACTTCAGTACTATTGCTGCTCCCATGACATCTGTGATCAAGATGAACGTATCCTTTACTTGGGGCCCTGCCCAAGAAGAGTCCTTTAATAAGCTTAAATATAGTTTGACTCACGCACCAGTCCTTACTCTGCCTAACTTCGATAAAACCTTTGAGATTGAATGTGATGCATCAGGTACTGGCATAGGAGCTGTGCTTACCCAAGGAGGCCGACCAGTAGCCTTCTTCAGTGAGAAATTGAGTGGAGCGGCCCTCAACTATCCTACCTATGACAAGGAGCTTTATGCTTTAGTGAGGTCTCTCAAAACTTGGCAACATTATTTATTGACTAAAGAGTTTGTTATTCATACAGATCATGAGACACTTAAGCACTTGAGAGGTCAGACCACCCTTAAGAGGAGACAGGCCAGGTGGTTGGAGTTTGTGGAGACCTTTCTCTATGTGATTAAGTACAAGAAGGGCAAAGAGAATGTGGTGGCCGATGCACTATCTAGGCGCCACACACTTATATCAACCATGGAAGCTAAAGTCTTGGGTTTTGAATTTCTTAAAACTTCTTATGCTACCGACCTTGATTTTCAAGAAATTTTCAGGAACACTGTCAAGGCAGCAACCGGCCCTTACTACCAGCATGATGGGTTCTTGTTCAAAGAAAAGAGGTTGTGCATACCTCAAGGGTCAATGAGGGAATTGCTAGTTCGGGAGGCCCATGATGGCGGCCTCATGGGACACTTTGGCAGAGATAAAACTCTCAGTGTCCTAGCCGAGCACTTCTTTTGGCCGATCATGAGGAAAGATGTTGAGAGTCTATGCGCCAAATGCACCATTTGCCTTCAGACAAAATCCAGGTCACATCCCTATGGTTTACACATGCCTTTACCCCCTAACCACCCTTGGGTAGACCTTTCTATGGACTTTGTGCTGGGCTTGCCCAAGATAGACCACAAAGACTCCATTTTTGTAGTGGTGGACAGGTTTTCCAAGATGGCTCACTTCATTGCATGTAACAAGACCAACGATGCCACCCAAGTGGCCAACCTGTTCTTTAAGGAAGTGGTCCGTCTACATGGAGTGCCTAGAACCATTGTGTCCAACCGAGACACCAAATTCCTGAGTCATTTCTGGAAGACACTATGGGGAAAAATCGGTACCAAGTTATTGTTCTCAACCACATGCCATCCTCGAACCGACGGCCAAACTGAGGTAGTAAACCGTACACTCTCTCAGTTATTGAGAGCTACGGTCGGTAAGAACTTAAGGAACTGGTTGTCTTGTTTACCCTTTATTGAATTTGCCTAGAACCATGCTAGACACTCTGCTACTGATCTTTCTCCTTTTGAAGTTGTCTATGGTTTTCAGCCGGAAACTCCACTTGATCTTGCCGAACTGCCCACTTCCATGCACCGCAGCCGAGATGGTGCTAGTAAGGCCGAGTTTGTTAAGAACTTGCACAAGCAGGTCAAAGAAAGACTGGAGGCCAAGGCGGCCAAGGTGAAGGCCCGGGTTGATCAGAAGAGGAAGGAAGTTCTATTCAAACCTGGCGACTTGGTGTGGCTACACATGAGGCCAGAGAAGTTTCCAGAAGAGCAAAATTTCAGTTTGCTTAAGCTCTCTTCTGGAAACTTCTCTGGCTTAAGCAAATAAACCTAAGTCTTTCTAGTTGTGAGAAACACCTTGAGAGCAACTTTGAATCTTATCAAGCTCAAACCATCAAGCTTGTGGCGATTCTTCACTCCATCCTACCATCCAACGATTTGCCTTGAGAGAGATACACATCCAGCAAGGCCAATCCCATCTTCTATCCATCATCCACCCACTGATCTGTTGAGAGTGACACACATCCAGCAGCAGATCCCATCCTCCATCTCTATCTCTTATCTCTTTGTTTTGTTTTGTTTCTTTTATCATTATCCATCATCTCATCAACCGGCCATCTAGTTTAGACTCATCCTGCATATTTGTTCTTATCATTTTTATAATTCATTTCTTGTTTCTCATATATAAAAACCTATAAAAACTCATAACACTCTTGTCTCTTTGCATCAGGAACCCATCGGCTACCTTTGGACCTTGAATATCTCCAGCCGGCCAGTAGCAACTCGGTCAGATCACACCTCCAGTCCGGCCAGCCGATCAGCCTGAGTCTCAGCCTGTATCATTTATTAGTCGTGTTAATTATACTAGCTATATATTATACATAAATGATAACATTTATGCACCTTTAAAACAATACTAAATAAAATAATAAGTAGTTGTACCAGTTTTTTTAGTTATAACGGCTGTACATAGTTGTACTATTTTTTAGTTGTATCAGTTTGTGCATTGTTGTATATTGGCAGTGAAATCGAAAAAAGTAGTTGTACCACTTATTTATGTTTATATGCCTTTGCTCGGTTACAATAAAATCATCAATTTTGTAAAAATACATTTCATGGATGTTTTCCAAAAATTAAGTGGACAAACAAGTCAACAAACCTTAAAAGTATAAGGTAGATCATGTAAATTTATGAAGTTGTGTAATAATTTTTGAAATTTTTTTTCAAAACTTCAAATAAATTAAGAGAAATTTTGAGCAGATACCAATTAGGATATTTGATTGTTTTTCTCATATAGAATACCAAATTGGTTTATCATTTTCTGAAATGTCAAAGTTGTATCAGTTGTACCAGTAATACTCGTCTATATGGCTAGTTTTAGAGGTTGTACCAATATTTTACATCATAGGTTTATAATAATATGTTCGATGTTTTGTTTATCATAACAATATGGCTAATATAATTAACAAACCTCAAAAGTATAAAGTATATAATATAAAATTAAGAGTATAATTTAGTAATTTAACGACAGTCTGAAAATCTTAAATAATATAGATGAAGTTTTTGTCATCATATACCAATTATGATATTTGTTTGTTTTTTATTATGTAAAACATGATATATTAGTCGTGTCTAGTAGGTATATATTATACATAAATTATAACATTTATATATTAATTATATAATTTCTTAACATGTTAAGTTGTACTAATTATACTAGTTATATTCAGTCGAATGATAAAATGAGATAAGAAAAATTGTGTGGCTGTGAGTTGTTCACGTGGTTGAGATTTAAAAGAAAAAGAGAGATAAATGAGAATTCGATGACCAAGATGAAAACACAGAGATAAAATCAGATGGCTAAGATTGAATATTCATTAATGGCAAAATTGTCATTTACACAGCTTTTATTCATGTAGATTAAAATAGGTGATATCAGATTTCTTTTTTCACTTATTTGTCTCATTTGAGATTTGATTAAGAAGTTGAAGAAGATAAGGAGTGAGGATACTGAGCAAGGCTTGGCATCTGTGCTTGATTATAAATAAACAACAAAATCCATAGAAACTAAAATTAAACTTTCAAATGTTAATAAAACAAAAAAGGCTTACATTAACTTCACTAAAAAATAATAAGAAGTTTTTTCTTGCAGGGGAAGAAGAAAATAGAGAAATAGATACAGACGTCCTTCAACATACAAACCAAACCCACCCTCTCTGTGCTGTTGCTTTTGCATCCTCGCAAAAACAAACAATTAAATCTATTTGCTTAAGATGTGAAAAGTGAAAAACAAAAAAGAAACTTCTAACCGGAATGTCTTTACCCAGTTTGATGAACCGAACCAAACTGGATTAGACCAAACCTAACCATGCAGCTCAAGAGTTGTGAGCCCTATTCTTCACTGTACATTTCTGGTTTCTTAGAACCAGTCGCCGTTCCCCGACCAGAGATGTCTAGATGATGATGGTCCACCATGTTCGCTCATGCTTCCTCTCAATCTGAAAAAGTTTCTTCTAGTTCGAACTGGCCTTAACGGACCTGACCTGTTTGGTAGATACAGGCCTCCTTCTCTAGGAATGCTAGAGACAGAGTGAGGTCGGTTCTCCATCTCCTCAAGCGGTCCTGAGCTATAATCCATGGTTATGAACGTAGACGCTTGACCATACCTTAGCCGAGGTGTCAAGTTCCACCAGCTGCTATCCGAGAAAGCCAGATCGCCTGCAGATTCCGGTACTGATGACTCCTTCTGGCTGCAATAGTCCCCACAGGTCTCATCTGCATCGTTATATATAAGTTTCAGTGCCTGCACCACTTCACCCATGAACGGTCTGTGCGAGACCTCTTGGTGGACGCACATGGAGGCAATTGCAGCCACTTTCGCCATGTCATCAAAGTCGTAGGTTCCAGCTAATCTAGGGTCCACCAGTTGCTCCAGCCCCTCTCTGTTGGCTAGTAAAGGTCTCGCCCACGTCACGAGGTTTTCTTCTCCCGAAGGTTGAGACATATCTACCGGTTTTCTGCCAGTGAGAAGCTCGAGTAGAACCACACCGTAACTATAGACATCGCTTTTTACAAGGAGATGCCCCGTCATTGCATACTCAGGGGCCACGTACCTGCAATAATTAGCAATGTAAGCTCAAGCTTAATCAGAGTATCTGTATACGTCATATAAGCATAGACAAGTAGCTTTACCCAAAGGTCCCCATGACACGAGTGGAAATATGTTCACTTCCTTCGGTAGCTTCTCTCGCCAGTCCAAAGTCTGAGACCTTTGGTGTAAAGTCATCTTCTAGGAGAACGTTGCTGGCCTTGAAATCCCGGTGGATTACTCGGGGATTCGAATCTTCATGGAGATAAGCCAGTCCTCTAGCTGCTCCGAGTGCAATCTTCAACCGCGCATCCCAGTCAAGTGTTCCTTCTGTTTTGTTAACAAAAGGAACCCAGGCTTTAAAAGGTGATACAAACGAGAAGTGACAGATGTAGTTAGGAAATATGGTTACTAAAAAAAAGCAGAGGATAGAGTATGTCACCGTGCAAGTGGGACTCCACACTCCCATTGTGGACGAGCTCGTATATCAAGCAACGTGTACGGCCTTCAATGCATATTCCAATCAGCTTCACAAGATTGCGGTGGTGCAAACGGCTTAGCATCTCAACCTCTGCAATAAATTCACGGTCTCGATTCTGATTGTCCCTAGTTAGCAGTTTAACTGCAATCTCGGTTCCATCTTCCATGCTGCCATGATAAACACGACCAAATCCTCCCTCTCCCAAAACTCTCTTGGCACTGAATTTATCAGTTGCCTTCTCCAGCTCGGAAAGTGTGAAGGTCTTCACGGATAAAGCACATGTAGCCATCGACGACATCAATGAATCTGATCCCGAGCTTCTGGCGCTACTCGAAAACATAGATCTAACACCTGCAAGGTGTGTAAACATTCAGAAACAGATTCATGCAGAGAATTCACCTTGTCGTTTAAAGCTATAAGAGCAAGTAGCTGTTACAAAGTCAAGAGGGAGAAATTTACCAAGCCTTTTGTTCATCGATGGAGCCAATCCAGGACCAACAGCAGTCGATGACTTCCCAACTTTATACCATTTTCTGACTGTAAATATACCTCCAGCCAAAACAAGAGCGAGCACAAAACCTGACAAGACAATGATTGCAATCGTTCTAAAACCTATTCCCTGGCTTTTGTTGGCAACGTTTGCAGTGACTGGAAGCCCATCAGTACTTGCACTTGGAACACCCTCCACAATGTCTCCATATGGTGAAGAAGAAGGAATACCTGAAGCCGAAGTTGACAAAATCAAAAACAAAAGAAAGCGTAGAAACTTGTATTACAGGGAAATCACTTCACCTGGATAACTTATGTGCGTAACCTCATAATCACCAAAAACAGACTCATTTAGAGGCACTTTCTTGTGCCGGAACCTTTGATAAATAAGGGTGGCCGTAGTGTTGTCGAATTTTTCTCCAAGGGGAACAAGGTTAAAATCCACCACTGTTTTCCCTTGGTTTTCACTGTCGGCACTGGCACCCATTATTTTCACTTGGCTTTGTTCCAAGTATGTTCCAGCAGCAACCTCAATTTCTAACTCGTTGGTCACAGGGAAAATAGAAAAAGGAGCGACATTTAGCAGAAGCTGAACTTTCATGGGGAAAACACAACCACAAGGTGAACCAAAGGGAGTTGAAGTAAGAGGCTCCACGCATGTCTGCTGGCAATCTATCAAAAAAGGACATAGCAGAAACACAAATAAAGGAGTAATTAATACTTATTATCTATCGATTTGAAGTCCAAAGCAAAAAACATTAGATCTTATTCAAACAATACAAAAAAAAAAAAAAAAAACTTGCCACTAGCGATAAGAACCAGGATAATCAACAACAAATAGCAAAATGATTACCATTTGAGGAAGGTGGAGCTGCAGTCAGGTTGCGTGTTAAATGCCAACGACGATGATGGTGATGATGAACCCTGTGTCTTGGTGTCGGAATGTGACTTGGGTTGGGAGAAAAAGCTGAAAATAGAAAGAAAAAGAGCATTGAGTAATTGCAGTTAGAAGACTAGTGAGAAAAAGGGATTCCCTTGCTGACCAGGTGAAGATGCAGGAGGAGCAGATGGATAAAGATGAGGATGAAAGAAACGCATTTGATGAGATTTTGACCGAGTAAAGGGAAAGCTCATAGGAAAGAGCCTAGCTGCAAGATGATAAGTCATCCACATTCAGTTAATTATTTCTATACATGTCAATCCTACGTTAAAGACTATACATTATTTCAATAAATTCACAGAGTAAAAAGACTTAAAATGGAATGTTTTCAAGAATAGAGAGAGTAAGGTGTAACAATGTGGTGGCATTATCTGCGTAGAGTACTAAATAAGGCACAGAAGGTGTGAAACTATCGTCAATCTCACGCTTCACTTATCACAGATTCCAAACCTAATGCCCATCAGAATCGTACCCCTTTTTTTGCTTAATTTATACATTATTATTAGTAATAAAGTAAGTAAGCTTCTAAAATTTCCAATAAACAATTCTAAATATAGCTCATCTTTAGCTGTCAAGCAAGAACAGAAAAAAACTTGGCCATGTTGATTTTTTTTTCCCTCAAGCGAAGACTAGTTCTCATACCAGAGCATACGGGAAAGGAGGCGAGAGAATGAAGAAGGAGAAACAGCAGCACAAGCATCGCAAAGTTCCTCATCTTTATGGGTACTCTAAAACCCACCATTCGTCAGCAAAGGAGACACCTAACCTCCGCAAAACGAAGCCTCTCCAGAATCAGACGACTAACCATAGCTTCCTCAAAGCTTCGCAGACATTGATTTCTTCCCCCAACACAAAACCCTAGAGTCGAGAGTGGGTTTAACGCGATTTGACAGATCCACGAAATGCGGCTCGAGATCTGCACACGGTGGGAAGCAGAGCTCGAGCGTTGAGAACTAGGTTTGAGAAAGAGAGGACGAACGGGAGCTTCTCCGGTGAAGGTAACAGAGTGATAGAAAGAGAGAGAGAGAGTAAAGTAATTTCGAAGCAGAGAGAGAGAGACTTTAATGCTTGATGGTGGGGGAGAAGGGGGCGTAGGGTAGTGTGTTGCCGTAGTGATACTGCTTTCGGAGAAAGGCTTTAAAAAAAAAAGAAGCGATGATGTTGCATTAGCAACGCATAAACGCGCCCTCTCACGCGCGTGGTGTCTATGCTCCTTGAAACGACAAAACTGGTGGCCGTTTGCCACCGTCACATCCACAAAACCGTTTCTTCTTTTGGGCGTTTCCGACTCCCACCTTTAATGGGCTCATAATTTTTCCATGGGCCGAACTTCAATTTTAAATATGAAACCGATTTGTTTTTACAAATTTAACCGACCCAAACCAAATCTAACCAATCCAAATCTATGCACTTCAGTCAATCCTCTCTTCCACCATTTGTACTTGGATAGTAATGACTTCTTATTTGTCACACAGTTAAAATAGTAATAACTAATAACAGCTAATAAATTTATATACTCAATTATGATTCAAGTAATCTAAGGGCACTCTACAATTCTTACAACCCAGTGATGAAATCTTGTTCCTTAAGAAGTTCTCAAAATCGAAGGTCAACGGACTGACATTGTCTTGACCTACTACCGGTTCAGGAAATGGGCTAACTAGACCAGCTTGATTAGAGCTGTCCATAAGCCAGCTCTAAACTTCAGACAGTTTGGTCTGCAAGACATTATTATTTCTCAGTAGTTGTTGTTGAATTGTCTGTGCTTGCAAACCTCCGGTGGTAAGAGGAGTTTAAGGTGGTGCAAAGAGACCTGCATTTTTCTGAAACTGACAACTTCCACCGAAACTTTTGCTCTGTCTTGAATGTTGAGAGTGTACGCTGCTCGGATACCCAATCACTACTGCACTATAATAAGGGACACTGGCCTGGTGAATGCATTGTTGTTGAGCTGTAGTTATTTTTTGTGGTGCCATTACAGAAGAGATATGGTGAACGGATTGTAAAATGTGAGCATTGGTATGTAGACCCACCTTGATGTTATTACCATTTGCTGAACCATACCGAGCTCTTGAAGAGGCTACTCAAGACCTCAAATTATTACCAATATAAGAACTTCTATCATTTCTGATGACGTTGTTGCTGCGACCAGTGATCAGTGACTGCAACTCATGATTGCTTGATTCTATTTCTGCCTCTGACTTTTGACATATTAACAACACGACTGGATGATGAGCAAGGCTGGATCTTAATCATGAGCAAGGTGGGGGTTTAGTATTTGGAAGGTGGGGGTATACACTTGAGTGAGGTAACAACGCCCTCCTCCTTCCAAATCCTAAACCTAATCAGTAAACCCTAAACCCAAGTATAGACGCTAAACCCAAATAGAATGGAACAAAATACAGAGTATAGTACATATTGGTGAATAAAATAAAATACTCTTTATTAATCGTTAAACGGTGTGAATTTCATATTACAATTAATCACACAAAATGACAGAGAACAAAACTATCACATTGGAAGACATGACAAATTATTACATTTCTAAGGAATAGTATAGAAATATGTCTCAAATAGTATGGTACATGTACATAAGCTACACTAAAGAATATATACTATACTATTCCTTTCACCAAATATAGTATAGACGGCGAGTTCATCTTCTTCAATTCTTTTTATTTTGATATGCTGATACACATTCACTTGAATCACCGTCAGTATTCTTCATCACCATATAGAGATCGTCTTCATCTCCTCTCTATTTTCCGACACGGCGACACTTTTACCGAACCGCCGTCGTTATTCTTCAGCACTGGATATGTAAAGCATCATGAATCTAACCCTGATGCGATAATCTCAATCTCATTTGCAAGATTCAAAAACGAAACCAGAGTATGAAAGCAAAAGCATGATAGACTGAAAATCAATGAGTTAAGAGAAGGAGGAAAAGAAATGAAAGAGTTGGTGTTTTTTCTCACCGTGTACGCCTTCACCATTGCCTCTCCTTTACCATTATTGATTGTCTTTTTGTGAGAAGAAATCAATTCAAGAACAAATATGGGAAGAAGACTTTCACCTTTTGCAAAGTCACTTAAATAAAATACGTATGAGAGAGTGTGTGGTTTTCTAAGAGCCACAAGTTACTTTTCAATATTATTATTATTAATCTATTTATTTATTTTTCCTGCAGGTTATAGAATCTCAATCACTTTAACAAGAAGTCCTTCTCTTATTAATATCTCAAAAGCTTTAACAAAACAACTCAAGATCAAAGCTATTCAATCACACAAACTGTGATTTGATCAACAACATATTCAATCGTATATATAGGACTTGATAAGTCCTATTCCCATTAGCAACAATATCTTTTCATATTTCCTAATCCCTTCTAGATTCCCATGACACTTAGGATTAGGATAGCTTTATCATCAAGCTAACTTCAAGCTTAGACCAACATTCTCCCCCTTAAGCTTGATCCTATCTTCACGTACAATTTGAACTCCAATGAGTTCCCTCATTTGCTGGAAACGGACTCGACTAAGGGCTTTCGTAAGTATGTCGGCTCTTGGCTCATTACCCGGGACATGCTCTACTTCAACTTGATCCTTCTCAATGCATTCTCTTATAAAATGAAATCTCCTGTGGATGTGTTTACTTCGGCCGTGAAAGACAGGATTTTTAGTCAGCGTGATTGCTGACTTGTTATCGACTCGAATAGTCACCTTCTTGCATTCATTACCAACGACTTCTCCCAACAGATCCTGGAGCCATATTGCCTGCTTTGCTGCTTCCGTAGCTGCCATAAATTCAGCTTCACAAGATGACAAAGCTACAACTTCTTGTTTTTGAGAGCACCACGTTATAGGACTATCTCCGAAGTAGAAAACATGACCAGTTGTACTCCTCCCGTCATCATTATCGACGTTATGAGAACTATCACTGAATCCCACTAAGTTCTGGTTTTCTGTCTTCACAAAACGTAGACCAAAGGAAGTGGTACCACGCAAATAACGCAAAACTTGCTTCAGTGCTGCTGCGTGTGACTCTTTAGGTGCTTGCATATACCTACTGAGCACACCAACACTAAAGGACAAGTCCGGACGTGTATGTAATAGATACTGAAGACAACCAATGCTTCGTCAGACTTTCACAACACCGACTCATGCGGTGACTTGGATAGACTTGAGTTCATATCCATGGGTATATGAACCGGATTGCACTTATGCATACCAGATTCTTCAAGAATCTTCTGCGCATATTTGTCTTGTGACAATATGATGCCTTCATCAGTTTGTCGAACTTCAATTCCCAAATAGTAGGTTAATCGACCAAGATCACACATCTCAAACTTCTGAGCCATCTCTTGTTTAAACGCAACGACCAACTTCAACGATGAGCCTGTGACAAGTAGATCATCAACATACACACAGACAAGTAGAACATCAGCTTTTATCACTTTTCTATAGAGTGATGGTTCCTTGGTGCAGCGACTAAAACCGAGTTCCTTTAGAATCTGATTCAACTTGATGTTCCATGCTCTAGGTGCCTGTCTCAAGCCGTATAAAGCCTTATGTAACTTATAAACCTTCTCTTCCTTCCCCTTGACAATGAAACCTTCAGGCTGAGTGACGTACACCTCTTCTTTTAACTCCCCGTGCAAGAAAGCTGTCTTGACATCGAGGTGGTGAACCTCCCATCCTTTTGACGCAGCGTAAGCAATAACCAGTCTGATTGTCTCAATACGAGCTACGGGTGCGAATACTTCATCAAAATCAATGCCGTGTCGTTGGACATATCCTTTAGCCACTAGTCGAGCTTTGAACTTATTTATGCTTCCATCTGCGTTTCTCTTGATTTTGAATACCCATTTCAATCCAATAGGCTTGATGCCTCTAGGTAGATCAACAAGGATCCATGTGTTGTTCCTTTCAATTGAACTCAACTCTTCTTCACACGCGTTTATCCAAACCTTATGCTCTCGAGCCTCGTTGAAGTCCCATGGCTCGTTGTTAATTACCATTAAGAGTCTCTCACATTCAAACTCGGCCAAGAGTATGTAATCGTCTAAGTATGACGGTTTTGTTCTTACTCTGTCCGACCGTCTTAACTCAGTCTCCTCTTCTTCATCTTCTTCATTCAACACCTCTGTCTCATCACTTTCATCCTCATCGCTATTCTCTGTTATAGTCGGATTTACAGAGATATTTTCATTACTTGTGATTGGTGTCAACTCAAATTCAAACCCGTTTGGTTCTGTTTCCTTTCTCTCCACTCTGTTATTCCAGTTCCATTGTTTCTCTTCATCGAAGTATACATCCCGGCTCACCACTATTTTCTTGCTGGAGGGATCATAAAGACGATAAGCCTTTGATCCGGGCTCAGTTCCCAAGTGTACTAGAGTTCTAGACCGATCATCAAGCTTTTTCTTTCCTACATCCTCTGTTCTTGCATAGCAAACGCACCCGAAAGTCCTGAGATGTGCCACGTTTGGTTTCTTATTCTTCAAGGCTTCATACGGTGTTTGCCCCGAAAGAGACCTGGTTGCAACTCTATTAAGCAAATATGTGGCATGCCTAACTGTCTCCCCCCATAACCAATTTGGTAAGTTCATGTGTTTCATTAAGCTTCTAGTCATCTCAAACAGAGTTCGGTTTCGTCTCTCGACAACTCCGTTTTGTTGTGGAGTATACGGAGCAGTCGTATGTCTGTTGATTCCATGTGTACTGCAATAGCTTCCAAATGCTTGAGAGGTGAACTCTCCTCCCCTGTCTGATCGGAATGTCTTCACTACTGCCTTTGTTTCTGCTTCTGCGAAGTTCTTGAATATTTTAAACTTATCTAGAGCCTCACTCTTTTCCTTAAGAAGCATGGTCCACATATAACGTGAAAAATCATCGACTAATACGAACACATAGCGTTTCTGTCCTGCAGTAGAAGGAGTGATGGGCCCAGAGGTCTCCGTGGACAAGTTCTAATGGTTCTCAGAGTTTTACCGGCAAACTGTGGGAATGACTTTCTTGTTTGTTTTCCAAGCAAGCATGACACACAAGTCTCCTTCGTGATGCTTAAATTCGGTATGCCAGTAACCAAGTTCTTGCTTATCATCGTCTTCAAGCTCTCAGTGTTGACGTGCCCCAATCTTGCGTGCCATTTAGAGGCTTCGGTTGCTGCTGTGATCTGTAAGCACTCGATAGAATCAGCTTGCAGGTTTACTTTATATAGTCGATTCTTTGACCTAGCTGTCTTGACCATTAGATGTCCAGTTTTATCAAAGAGCATTAGTAGATTATCTTTCATTCTGACTTCACAGCCAGCTTCGGTTGCTTGACCCAAACTCACAATATTACTCCGTAATCCTGGAATGTAGTAGACGTTGCTCAATGTCTTCTTCTCACCTCCCTCTAGGACGAATCTGATCGAACCCTTTCCTTTAATATCAATCCACGAATCGTCACCAAATCGAACCTTTCCTGTGACGCCTTCATCGAGTTTGTAGAAAAACAATCGATTTCCACTCATATGGTTACTAGCTCCATTGTCGAGATACCATACGTTTTCCATCTTTTGTTCAACCTCAAAAACACTTGGCTTCACTTTCCCTTCGTTGAGATATACCACTTCATTCATCATCAGTTCATCTGTCTCATGCGTATCATTATCATCATGTTTTTCTGTGGTTTCTTGTAACTTAAGCATCTTGTCGGGGCACTCAGTTGCATAATGACCTTGCTTATCACACGCAAAACATGTAATATGACTTTTGTCTCTGTTTTGACTCTGTTTCCACGCCTCCTTCTGCGCAAAGAAGCCTCATGTACGTCCTCGGCCTCTTCCTCCTCTCCAATTGTTTCGTCCACCACGTCCCCTTCCACGACTTGTGTAATTGTCATTCTGAGATTCACTAGCATCATCAACTTCTCTTGATCCTCATTCTCTTCTTCTTCTTCACTTATCCTTTCCTCATATGCCTTTAATCTCCCTATTATGTCTTCGAAACTTGTTGTATTGAGATCCAAGACTTGCTCAAGGGATGCAACCATGTGTATATATTTCTTTCTCGGCAAACTCTTGAGGAATTTCTTGACTAACTTTGGTTCTTCTATGATTTCTCCAAGAGACGCTGACTTTGAAGAGATTTCGGTTAGCTTGCCAATGAAGGTATCAATGCTATCTTCGTCCTTCATCTTTAGCTTATCAAAGTCTGACATTAATGTCTGTAAGCGAGCTTCTCGTACTCTTTCAGCTCCAACGTGGCGTACTTGGATGGCGTCCCACACTGCTTTGGCTGTATCAAGGCTTCCAACTTGCAGTGTTAAAGCTTCAGGGATGGATTGGAATATTAGGGCTATGGCAAGATTATTCTTATCTTCATGTTTAGCGCCGGGGTCAATGGTTTCCCAAACTTTATTAACCTTGAGAGCCATCTTCATCTTCATAGCCCAGACGGTGTAGTTGGAGGAAGTTAACATGGGGAACTTGATGGACGAAGGTCCGGTTTCTTTGTGGCTTGTATCAGCATCATCCTTCACGTCGACCATGGTGTTTGTCTTCTCAGTAAAGTCTCACGATTGTAATTTCTATAGAGGGCTCTGATACCAAATATAGAATCTCAATCACTTTAACAAGAAGTCCTTCTCTTATTAATATCTCAAAAGCTTTAACAAAACAACTCAAGATCAAAGCTATTCAATCACACAAACTGTGATTTGATCAACAACATATTCAATCGTATATATAGGAATTGATAAGTCCTATTCCCATTAGCAACAATATCTTTTCATATTTCCTAATCCCTTCTAGATTCCCATGACACTTAGGATTAAGATAGCTTTATCATCAAGCTAACTTCAAGCTTAGACCAACACAGGTTTCACCGGTTACATATGTGAGGGCAATATGACAATATTATGTATAAGAGGCAAGTTGTATAGGTGAGATTTTTTTTTAGATAGTGAGTGAATTATAATTTGTTTGATGGTTATAGGATGCAATTCTCCTTTAATTTATCATGTTTTTTTTCCAGTACTTATGTTTACCAAAACAGATTTTTTTACTATGAAAGAAAAATATATATGGTCTATACCGAACTAATAATTGACATTTTTTGGATTTTATGGTATATTTTGAAAAGTAAAAATAATAAAATTTAAATAAAAACATGTTGTGTTAATAAATATTATCCAGCTAGTTTCTTTTGAAACGAAAAAATGAAAAAAAAAACTAATCTTAGAGAAGATGATGAAGAAGATGACACACCAAAAATCAAAAATCATATTGGTAATTAATTTTAAATAATTTTATTATTCGCTATATCAAAAAATATATTTGAAAATAGAACTAATGAAACAGTGAGAAAAAATTTTCAATACATGAATATAAAGAGTTTTCAATAATCTATAAAATATTTTTGACAGAGGTACAAAAAAATTTATGGTTCCGTCACATTATTTATACCTGCTTCTAGCTAGCCATATCAAAAACAGTACCGCTCTTGAGGAGAAACTGAAGTATCATTGGCTTCCGACCTTCTAGGCCAAAAATTTCATAAAGTGTCATTGGTGCAGTGGTTAGGTGTTAGTGTAATCTTAACATAATATGGGTTCAAAGCTCCACAACCTGATCATAGATATAAATCTGATGTCAAAAAAATCATCCACTCGGATGTTCATCACCAATTGTAGATTTGTATTGCAGACATTATCTCATATCTTCATGTAGAAGTAAAAGATGCAAAGTTTTACACCAAAAAGATGCAAAATTGAGAGAACGTATAGTAACACGCTAAACGGTGCATAATATGCAGAAGGTGGTCAAGGTTAAGCTGTATGATTATACCGTGAACAACGAGAGTCACGAGACCAAGGTCGCACATGCTCTGCACACCACTACTTTCTTTTGCTATTGGAAATTGTCTATTTTGCAAATAAGGAGTATATTTTGCCATTGGAAATTATGACATAAATTACTAAGCTCGAGATCGCCATATACTTACGGTGTAAAACTCGTCGCATAATGGAAAAAAATTGATGAGATAACACAACAATCGAGTGAAACAAACTCCTAATGTGTTCCATCGTTTGGGCTGGACTTACCAAGAGGAGTCGATAAAGCGTATTGGGCCAGGCCCAACTAAAGAAGCAAAAATATGATATATATATATACACTTGATGCTTTAATTCACGCCTATGAGTCTATGACCTATTGTTGATCAGTCAGTCAGTTGAGGAGGGCGTTGTTACCTAGGGTTTAGTATTTGGAAGGTCGGGGTTAAGGTTTTGGTTTAGTGACCCTATCATGTAACATTCCATTTGACGATTAATAAAGAATGTTTTATTTTGTTCACCAAAATGTACTATACAATGTTTTTGTTCCATTATATTTGGGTTTAGGCTCTGTACTTGGGTTTGGGGTTTACTGATTAGGATTTAGGATTTAGTATTTGGAAAGTGGAGGTTGAGGTTTGGGTTTAGTGATAGCAGTTTAGGGTTTAGTATTCAAAAGTTGGATCTTGGTTTAGCATTTAGGAGTTGTGTGTTAGGTTAGAGCCATATACTATTTCGATGATATATAATACATGTGCCTTCAAGTAAACGTGCATTCAAGTGTATAATATTTGAAAATAATTTATAGATTGTATTTGGGTTTTAGGTTCCTGCCTAGGGTTTAGATTTACTAAGTAGAGGTTTGGGTATAGCAAACCATATTATATACATACTATTTCTTAAAAATGTAATAATCTGGTGACTGTCAATATTTGAAAACGGAGGAAATTGTTTATATTTCGGATGTGGGTTGACATTTCCGGGTTAAGGTATAGTTTTATCATCTGGGCTGAGTTTCACTAACTCACCCTCGTTACTCTGTTACTTGTATTAGTGATAGGACCCCATCTAGGTCGTAATGTCAGTCTATTCTGTTCAATAATATAGTAGTACAATATCCATATAACCTTGCTAATAAAATCCCCTTAATTATTGAATGAGAACTAAAGTTTAGTTCCCCATATACTCTAAAAGTACTATACTATATCCACAATGTAGTATAGTATTATGAACTTGGTGAATGTCATTATTCAAAGACGCGGGAAACTGTTTATATCTCGGATGTGGGTTGACATTTCCGGGTTAGGGTTTAGTGTTATCAACTGGGTGGGGGTTTCACTAACTCACCCTCGTTGCTCTGTTACTTGTATTAGTGATATAAACCCATCCATGTCGTAGTGTCAGTCTATTCTATTCAATAATATAGTAATATATAATTTATTTAACCTTCCTACTAAAATGCCTTGAATTGTTGAAAGGTGGGGTTGAGGTTTTGGTTTAGTGACCTATCATGTAACATTCCATTTGGCGATTAATAAAGAATGTTTTATTTTGTTCACCAAAATGTACTATACTATGTTTTTATTCTATTTTATTTGGGTTTAGGCTCTATATTTGGGTTTGGGGTTTACTGATTAGGATTTAGGATTTAGTATTTGGAAAGTGGGGATTGAGGTTTGAGTTTAGTGATAGCAGTTTAGGGTTTAGTATTCAAAAGTTGAATCTTGGTTTAGCATTTAGGAGTTGTATGTTAGGTTAGAACCATATACTATTTCGATGATATATAATACATGTGCCTTCAAGTAAACGTGCATTCAAGTGTATAATATTTGAAAATAATTTATAGATTGTATTTGGGTTTTAGGTTCCTGCCTAGGGTTTAGATTTACTAAGTAGAGGTTTGGGTATAGCAAACCATATTATATACATACTATTTCTTAAAAATGTAATAATCTGGTATTTGTCAATATTTGAAAACGGAGGAAATTGTTTATATTTAGGATGTGGGTTGACATTTCGGGTTAAGGTATAGTTTTATCATCCGGGCTGAGTTTCACTAACTCACCCTCGTTACTCTGTTACTTGTATTAGTGATAGGACCCCATCTAGTCGTAATGTCGTACTATTCTATTCAATAATATAGTAGTACAATATCCATATAACCTTGCTAATAAAATCCCTTAATTATTGAATGAGAACTAAAGTTTAGTTCCCCATATACTCTAAAAGTACTATACTATATCCACAATGTAGTATAGTATTATGAACTCGTGAATGTCATTATTCAAAGACGCTGAAACTGCTTATATCTCGGATGTGGGTTGACATTTCGGTTAGGGTTTAGTGTTATCAACTGGGTGGGGTTTCACTAACTCACCCTCGTTGCTCTGTTACTTGTATTAGTGATATAAACCCATCCATGTCGTAGTGTCGTACTATTCTATTCAATAATATAGTAATATATAATTTATTTAACCTTCCTACTAAAATGCCTTGAATTGTTGAAAGGTGGGGGTTGAGGTTTTGGTTTAGTGACCCTATCATGTAACATTCTATTTGACGATTAATAAAGAATGTTTTATTTTGTTCACCAAAATGTACTATACTATGTTTTTATTCTATTTTATTTGGGTTTAGCTCTATATTTGGGTTTGGGGTTTCTTGATTAGATTTAGGATTTAGTATTTGGAAAGTGGGGATTGAGGTTTGAGTTTAGTGATAGCAGTTTAGGGTTTAGTATTCAAAAGTTGAATCTTGGTTTAGCATTTAGGAGTTGTATGTTAGGTTAGAACCATATACTATTTCAGTGATATAGAATACATGTGCCTTCAAATAAATGTGCATTGAAGTGTCTAATATTTGAAAATAATTTATAGATTGTATTTGGGTTTATAGGTTCCTGCCTAGGGTTTAGATTTACTAAGTAGAGGTTTGGGTATAGTAAACCATATTATATACATACTATTTCTTAAAAATGTAATAATCTGGTGACTATCAATATTTGAAAACGGAAAACCGCTATATTTCGATGTGGGTTGATATTTCCGGGTTGGAGTATAGTTTTATCATCTGGGTTGAGTTTCACTAACTCACCCTCGTTACTATGTTACTTGTATTAGTGATAGGACCTCATCTATGTCGTAATGTCAGTCTATTTTGTTCAATAATATAGTAGTACAATATCCATATAACCTGCTAAGAAAGTCCCTGAATTATTGAGCGAGAACTAAAGTTTAGTTCTCCATACACTCTAAAAGTACTATACTATATCCACCATGTAGTATAGTATTATGAACCCGGTGAATGTCATTATTCAAGATGGGAGAAACTGTTTATATCTCGGATGTGGGTTGACATTTCTGGGTTAGGGTTTAGTGTTTATCAACTGGTGGGGTTTCACTAACTCACCCTCGTTGCTCGTTACTTGTATTAGTGATATAAACCCATCCATGTCGTAGTGTCACTATTCTATTCAATAATATAGTAATATATAATTTATTTAACCTTCCTACTAAAATGCCTTGAATTGTTGAAAGGTGGGGTTGAGGTTTTGGTTTAGTGACCCTATCATGTAACATTCTATTTGACGATTAATAAAGAATGTTTTATTTTGTTCACCAAAATGTACTATACTATGTTTTTATTCTATTTTATTTGGGTTTAGGCTCTATATTTGGGTTTGGGGTTTACTGATTAGGATTTAGGATTTAGTATTTGGAAAGTGGGGATTGAGGTTTGAGTTTAGTGATAGCAGTTTAGGGTTTAGTATTCAAAAGTTGAATCTTGGTTTAGCATTTAGAGTTGTATGTTAGGTTAGAACCATATACTATTTCAAAGGATATGAATACATGTGCCTTCAAATAAATGTGCATTGAAGTGTCTAATATTTGAAAATAATTTATAGATTGTATTTGGGTTTATAGGTTCCTGCCTAGGGTTTAGATTTACTAAGTAGAGGTTTGGGTATAGTAAACCATATTATATACATACTATTTCTTAAAAATGTAATAATCTGGTGACTATCAATATTTGAAAACGGGAAAAACTGCTTATATTTCGGATGTGGGTTGATATTTCCGGGTTGGAGTATAGTTTTATCATCTGGGTTGAGTTTCACTAACTCACCCTCGTTACTATGTTACTTGTATTAGTGATAGGACCTCATCTATGTCGTAATGTCAGTCTATTTTGTTCAATAATATAGTAGTACAATATCCATATAACCTTGCTAAGAAAGTCCCCTGAATTATTGAACGAGAACTAAAGTTTAGTTCTCCATACACTCTAAAAGTACTATACTATATCCACCATGTAGTATAGTATTATGAACCTGGTGAATGTCATTATTCGAAGATGGGAGAAACTGTTTATATCTCGGATGTGGGTTGACATTTCTGGGTTAGGGTTTAGTGTTTATCAACTGGGTGGGGGTTTCACTAACTCACCCTCGTTGCTCCGTTACTTGTATTAGTGATATGAACTCATCCATGTCGTAGTGTCAGTTTATTCTATTCAATAATATAGTAATATAGCATCTAATTAACCTTCCTACTAAAATCCCCTAAATTGTTGAGGTTTGGATTTAGTGATAACAGTTTAGGGTATAGTATTTAAAATTTGGTTTGGGTCAGTCATTCTATACTATTTATAAATGTTTTATACTATGTGACTACGTTGAGAAAATTGGCAGCATATTATATAAATTATGTTTTATAGTTCAGTTATCTGGGTTTAGATTTAGTAAGTAAAATGTTTGTCTAGGACTTAATATTTAAGTGTGTGGGTAGGGTTTAATATGTATGTTCCATATTATGACTAATAAATTTTAAATATATAGTAAAACATTTATAGATTATATTTGGTTTATAATTTACTGATTAAAATATATATTTACTGATCAGAGGAAAAACAGTGATGTGAATGACTTTGATACTGTTGTTGTCAAAAGTGTGCACTAAATTTTGGTCACATCTTACTTTGAAGTGACATCATAGGTAAGTGTTTCATTAAACCTTTTTTTTTTTTGGCCACATCATCTCTGACAACACAGAGTCAATGGAAAATTCGTAAGTCAAATCCAACGGCTGAGAACGAAGGAAGACTATGGCGCATGAGAAAGACATCTAAACCAATATATCATCAACACAACCGTTGGGTTCGTTCAAAGTCAACACTTTTCAACGTTTGTAAGCTACTACCTTCAATTTTTTATGTTTTCAATAATTGGTGCCTAAGTTTTGTTCTTTTAGTTTTGTCCCAAACTGATAACATATCACTGGCCGAAGAATGGTTTGTGATATTTGGGATTTTAATTACAAAACCCCTCGAATATCAATACTTTGCATTATAAAACTCTTATATTTGTCCAAAAAACTTACATAAGATTTTTGTTTAAAAGAATTCCTAACTATGCAATACTAAATTAAAAACTTTCAAATATCATTAGATATATCTAAGCATTTTAACTAAATTTCTAATGATAATGCCTCTTACCTACCTAAAAATCTACAATAAATGAATATTTTATTGAGATTTTTAAATAATCTGTTTAAATAAGTATTGCATAATTAATAGTTTTGGGTGTATGCTCATAACATGAAGGCCACGTTTTATGGTGGAACCACTAGAGGAAAACGTGACGGGCTAAAATCAAATAAAAGAAAACGTGAGGGAGTAAAAAAGAAAATAAAATAAAGAAAAGATGATGTTGCAAACCTTAAGCTGTGCTTCTCTCCTGGTATCAAGTATAACCTCCCCTTTTACGTAAAATTCTATTTTTAGCCACAGACTTTTATTTACCTGTCTTTTTCGCCCCCATACAGAAAAAGGAAGAAAGATTCATTACCTTTTTCTTTGTTTCCTCAAATAAATCTCTTTCTCTCTCTCTCTCAAATCCTCACGCCGCGCATTCATTTCGTTCCCTCCATAAATCATCATCCAACCTTCCGTTACAAGTTTTTATTTTGGAATTTTATGTTTGAATTTTTCATTTATAAAAAAGAGTCCTCAGGATCATTGATTTTGCTGAAGGTAACCTTGTTCTGAATCTAATTCCTTTTGTTGCTGTGATCATAGTCGTTTTGACTCGAGGTTTAATAGCTGGAACTTTGAATGATTCCTACTTAGTACTCGTTTTTTTCTATCCCTATCGATTTCAACTCGTTGGAAAATTAGGGTTTCGTTATTAAAATCGAGAAATAAAAAAACATGGAAATCACCAAAGCAGGCGGCTTATGAGTTCGTTAGATTCTTCAAGTTCCACTAGGAGTAACTTTTTGTGTTGTTTGATAAGATTCCTCTTTGTTGTTGATTATCTTTGTGTTATTGTTTTTATGCAGAAGTTTGGTGGGGTTATTGATTCTGCTGATGTTGTTTGAGGGACAAGTGCTGGATTTTAAATAGGGATATGCAGGGAGACGTGTTAGCAATTCATCGTGGAGATAGGAATAGAGATGATTTTTTAAGGTACCCCAAGAAGATGGATGTGGAAGATGAATGTAAAACTAAGGCCTTTAGGGATGGAGATGAAGTTGGTTGGAGATCATCAATCAGAGATGAAGTAGAACATGATAATTTGGACATGATGCAGGAGAGGACATCGATAAGTAGAGAAGAAGGACATGTTGTGGTGGAAACAGATGGTCTTCAAATCAAGGATGGAGAAACTACATCTACTGAAAATGATTGCTCTCCTCCCAAAGTAGACGCGTTGGAAGATAAACATGACAGTTTGAAAGCTAGCAGTGATGAAGATGTTGGGTTTTGCTCATCTGAGAGCGTTAAGAGAGAAGATGGAGATGCGTCTCTTAAACACTATGAGCCTTTGGAAAGGGTTAGTAGGGATGAAGAAGAACAAGTTGTCTTGGAGAGAGATGAAAAGTCACTCGGTTTTGTATCAATGGATAATGAAGAATCTGGTTCAGGTTTACCGGAGAGGGATGACATGAAAGACGACCCAAATACTCTTAGTAGAGAGATTATTAAAGAACTGGATACAAAAGCGTCAAATGGTCATCTTAACAGGGATGAGAACAGGGATTTGGGAAAGGACGGTGAAGATAATTCGAGTTTGGTGCTGATGCAAAAAGATGATGAACCGCAGAAGCAAGTTGATAACACAGTTATTAGGAAGATGGAAATGAGAGAAGTTACAGGAGACCAAGACTCTCCTGATGCAGTTAAATCAGCTGGAGAGACATCTCAAAACGTATACTTCAGTGGACCAGTGTTACCACAGTCACCATCACAAGGACATAGGCGCGCACAAAGTGAGATAGGGACTCCAGGACACAGGCGCACAAACAGTTTCCAGAAATTGAAAACACAGATGCAGAAGGCCTGGCGTGGGGTCAGCAATCTGCGTGATGATAATCGGCCCACTTTCAATCCTGAGGTCTTAGCAAACCAAAAGAGACAGTGGTACCAGCTCCACTCCTCAAAAGCTCTTCTGGTATTTAATCTCTCTCTCTCTCTCTCTAGGCTGTTCTATATCAAACCTTTGATACTATTCTTTGGCTATGTAGTTCCTCTTCCCCTGAATCGTCTAAACACTTCTGGTCTGACTAATTATATTTTATTTGATAAACGCTCTAGGACCAAACAAAATATAAGGAGCCGACCTCACTATTTGAACATTTTATCATTGTTGGGCTTCATCCGGGAACTGATTTGAAGCCAGTTGAGGAGGCCTTTCGTAGAAGGAAGAAATGGGAGATGGAGATGTCAAGGTATGAAGTGGCTGACTACAGAATACTCCGTCACCGTGGGCCTCAGTTTCCAGTATTGCAGCCACAGGTTTGTGCTTACTTTCCCTTCTAAGCATTCTACTTTCTTCGCCACTCTTTTATTTCTTGTTCAATTCTTGCCGCTATTATTTTAGAGGCATCTATCTGTTGTGCTTCATGGCATTTACCTAGTTTCTTTCTTTCCTATGTCAACTTTTATTTCATGCACAGATACTTTTTAAATATCCTCCTGGGAAGAAGGTGGCTATGCGTCCAAAAGATCTAGCAGCTTTCTGCTTTCCTGGTGGCGTCAAGGTATTTATATGTTATGATCTGTGTCTCTATTTATTTAAACGACTGTGTGCTTTGGTATATATTACGAGCCGTCTCACTTAGTTTGAAAATTTACCGAGATTTGATTCTGTATTTTGTGCAGCAATTGAGACTCTTAAAACTTTTTTTTTATACAGGCACGACTTTTGGAGAGGTCTCCATCTCTCAGTGATCTAAATGAGCTTGTGTATGGACAGGTCTGAAAATATATCTTAGTAAATTTTCTCTCTGAGCTTCTGTAATTCATCTATGAAAGTTAGAATAGATCATATGATAATTTGAGTTTACTGCAGGAACATTTAGGCACAGATGACTCATCGTTCATATTTTCGTTCAAGGTAATCTATCTTTTCTTAATGCCTTGACTGTTTTAGTGTCAGTCATCCGCTAGCCATGTAAAAACTTACATGAGGTTCTTAAAAATTCTCTTTGTCAGGTAGCAGATGATGCGACCTTGTATGGAGTTTGTTTACATGTCTCGGAGATTGTTCAGAGGCCCCCTGGTGTCTTAAGCACTGCGTCACCCTTGCATTCATCCGGAGGAGGCAGTCGTTTTTTGGTTTCTGCACCTCGATGCTATTGCTTGCTGACCAGAGTTCCTTTTTTTGAGCTACACTTTGAGATGTTAAACAGGTACAAAAGACAATGATTAGAGATGGAAGAACTTGAAAACTGATGGTGTTTTTACTTGTTGATGCAGCATGATTGCACAGGAGCGTCTAAAGCGGATAACCGAGTTTGTTAGTGAGATGTCTCTTGCTGCTGCATGCCATAGTCCATCAGTTTCCAGAATGAATAGCTGTGTTTCTTCACCGCGTAGCAACCCTGCTGATTGGATGGCTTCTGCTATACCTGTTGATGGAGTCATGACACTCACGGCCGCTGCTGCAGGATTGATATCTGATAGTGACATTGCGAGCTTTGCAGAACCGCAATCTCCAGATAGTGTTGTCACCAGTGACACTTCAGATGCAAGTCAGATCAAGGAAATAGAAAGAGATGGGAGAAAAGTGTTCCATTGTTACGATGATAATTCTTCTGAAGCATTTGAGAACCACTTGGGTACACCCGACAGAACATCCCAAAGCTTTGAGAACGGCCACGCTTCTCCAGAGGTTACATGTACCGATCCTAGGATCCAACCGATAGAGCGTATTGAAAGCTGTGAGTCCGTGTTCAGGTAAGTTTAACACAATTGTTATCTCCCGTAATTTGTTTTCCAAGTAATGTTATGATTAAGTTCGTTACCAGTATAATTTCAGATTTACATTTTTTTTATATATGGCAGTTCAGCTAGAAGTGTGTTGTCAGATGAGGTTGATGAGACATCGAACAGCGAAAATGATTTCGGAGATGATTTAGTTCTGGAATGGGCTAAGGTAAGGAGATTACTAGTAGGTTCACCATTTAGTTGGCCTATTGTGTCTCACGTTCATTATTCTCATATATTGTTATATGGTTATCTCACCTTGATAGGAACATAACAATGATGCGTTACAACTAGTCTGCGGCTACCATTCATTGGCAATTCCTACGCGTGGAAGTGAAGTAGTGTTCCAGCCGCTGGAACATTTACAATCCATTGCGTATACACGACCTCCTGTTTCAGCTCTAGGATTGTCAGAAGAATTTATCTACTCTTCTGATTCTTCCGAGGTATATACTTCGTATCAGAAATTATCGTTTTCTAGTCTTGCCTCTAATTTGTAATCTCATCTCATTTACATTTTTCTTTTAAAATTATTTGCCAAAAGATAAACGCGAGGTTAGCAGCTGCCGAGGAGGCCATGGGTCTCTCAATGTGGACAACGGCAACAGTTTGTCGTATTCTCTCTCTCGAAACTGTACGGCCTCTTCTTAACCGCCTTTCTTTTCTTTTGGTGGTTTAGTGTCGACTCTGGAACCAACCATGTTGTTAAAATCATATTCATAAGTAACAAAGCATTTTGTTCCTTCCAGATTATGTCACTCCTTACTGGAGTTCTGTTAGAGAAGCAAATTGTGATAATCTGCCCAAATCTGGTTAGTTAAATCTGTCTTCTAATCGTTTAGTCATATTCAGCTCCGAAGGGGAGATTTAAATGGGAATTGTTATCTGGACTAACAGACAACTAATGCAGGGTGTTTTGTCAGCAATAGTACTGTCTCTTGTCCCAATGATTCGGCCGTTTCAGTGGCAGAGTTTATTGCTTCCGGTAAGTATTACATCACTAAGAAATCAATGGACCAATCAAAATGGGAGTTTCCATGTCGTAACTTCTCTCTGTTGTCTTCAGGTTCTTCCCGGAAGGATGTTTGATTTCCTAGAGGCGCCCGTTCCGTTCCTTGTAAGTTTATTTTTTCATATGAAGTAACTCATGACGTGTCTTTACAAGTTAGTTGACCACTTATGATGTTGTTGGGTCGTAAATCATCAACTTTATGTTGGCAGGTCGGTATACACAGTAAACCTACCGACTGGAAGGTGAAGACGTCTAATTTAATTCTAATAAACATCATCAACAATCAGGTTTGGTGGCCTTCTCATGAAAGTCTCTTACAATTCTCAAGGTGGCATGTAACGTTAACTGTGTTTCTTCAGGTAAAAATATGTAATATGCCAGCGTTGCCTCAGCGTAGAGAACTCATGGCTCAGTTGACTCCAATCCATGCCACACTGGCTCATCATAGCTCGACTGCTAGAAGACACCCCGTTTATAAATGCAATCAAGTACAAGTAAGTAGTCACCAATGCGTGTTTCTATACTTTGTATTACTTGAACCCGGTTTCCATATGAGTGATTGTTCTGCAGGCAGAAGCTGCGACTAAATTCTTGGGAGTAATGAGAGATTACATGGAGTCTCTTTGCTCAGATTTACACTCTCACACCATAACAAGTGTTCAATCCAATAGCGACAGGGTACTTATCTTATACAAGGGGTCTCCTCAAAGCGTAACAAGACCTACATGCACTCTTATCTCTCAGTAACTATGTATAAATCTTCCTTTCTCAGGTTTCTCTACTTCTAAAGGACAGTTTTATCGATTCATTTTCTGGTAGAGACCGACCCTTCATTAAGGTACAAAAATCCTAATCCTGATTTTGGCTTGAGTTTCCGAATCCAGAGGCTTACAAGTTTTGTTGTTGTTGTTGTTGTGGGTTTTGTAGTTATTTGTGGACACACAGCTGTTTAGCGTTCTATCAGACTCACGGCTATCGAGCTTTGAGAACGGGGCTCTCTAGAGCTTATTCTGTCATCAACTTATACTACTATAGGTCTGTTCTTTTTAGAGACGCAGTTTTAGAGTCCAGCGGCAAGAAATTATAAAAGGATTTAAAATGCCAGGTCAGCAACAAACTAAATCAGAGAGTTAAAAAAAAATGTAATTTGACGCAAGCTACAGATCATCACATCTGCGGGAGCCGCTAAAAATTACAGCGATGATGATAACGTGGAAAAGATCAATAGCGACATCGCCGGGCGGTGACTTTTCACGACGCTGCGTTTAAGTTTCTGTATTTTGTTTGTTAATTATCGGTCGCTCACGTTGACGCGGCGTTACTCAAACGAACATGGCTTATGCAAACTGACCAAAGTCAAATAATATGAAGAAGCAAAAAGAGGGTACCTCGTTAACCACCCTTTTTACACTTAGAAGACTTTACAAATGTCTCAACTCAGATTTTACAGCAGTAGAGAAAAGGTAAGAAACCAATAAAAGAAAAAAAGAACAGAGACATGCTTATCGTATCTGGTCCTTGTATCATTAACAGGCTAAACTTGTTTCTTACTCTTGTAAATTAATCAACGCTCAGTAGGGACCTTTTTGTTTGTCAAAAGTTGTACAGAACACTTGAAAACCCTTTTTACTTATTTCAAGTGTGTTTGATTTCATTTCTCATAAATAATTCTCACAAGAGAAAAATAGTACTGTGATTCTTGGATATGGTTAGGATTATGGATGTAGTTTCGTTTCTAATATTGGTTTTTGCAACATTTAGATACAGTTGTCCGAGTGCAACTAATTTCAAATGAAATTAATTTTGAACTTTAAAACACTGAAAATGCAACTCCCGGATAAATGTTTCTGTTATTCTAAAGTGCCATGACATGATCTTTTCGACAACGTACATGTTCATTATACATAATACAAGGAATTGGTCGTTGAGAGGAAAGTGAAGTATCTTGGAAGTATTCTAGTTATTTTTTGGCATCACCATCTTCTTCTTCATCATCCGATTTAGCGAAGATGGTCTCAGGCTGAGTCTGAGAGTAAGCAGGTGCAATAAACTTGGGATCTTTAACAGCAACATCTGCGTATTTCAATATCGCTTCTCTTGGATCTTCCTCCATCCACGTCTCTTTTATCATCCCACCTTGCTGCAAACACACAAAAACACAAAAGAGTTTCAATGTACTAGTCGGAAAACTCGAAGATGATACCAAAGATCCTTTACCTTGAGAAGATACTGCGTTAATAAGCCGCTACCAGTGGTCCCAACTCTTCCACCATGACCAGGACCAGTCATGGGAAGCTCAGGCTTATGGGCTTTAACAGGATCCTTCAATGTTTTCTCCCTCTGTCGTTTACGGCTTGGTGCGTCTCTGAACAATGGTAACGCATGAGGATTGTGTATTACTGGTTCTGGTTGGTAATCGTCTACAGATTTCTTCCTTGGTGCACGTGCAACGCAGACGCATGCACCTCTCTCGCTCTGACTTGGGTCGTAAAGAACGTGAGTTCCTCCTTGGCTCTTGTCTCCAGATGTTGCAAATATCTACACACAATATAAGCCTCTGTCTCTTAATGTGAAGTCGAAAAAACTAGATTTCAGAGAACCGAACAATGCTGTTTGTTGTTGTTTACCTGATTCAACCTCGGGTGCCAAGCGCATTGCACCACGCTGCAAGTTGGAGATATTCCGACTTTTTGAACAATCTCGAGTTTGGTCCGGTCGTAAAAGCAGAGCAAGCCTCCTGTAGTACTGTCCTTCTCAACGGATGTTCCAGTCAGAATGATTTGTTCATCTGGACTAAAGGCAACGTTGGTTTGAGGATAATAATTAGGGAGACCGTCAAAAGCCTTTAGGGCTTCTTTCATCTGCCGCAAGTCCCACACCTGATCAAGAAAGAATTCAGTTGATAAAGTAAACTGGTAAAAAAAAAGAGGATATGATTTAAGGTTATTACCTTTAGAGAACCATCAAAACTTCTTGACAAGAGAATTCTCCCATCGCTAGAGAACTTAACAGAGGTTATATCATCAGTGTGGGCTTTCCCAACATATATGTCTGGTCGGCTTCCCCATCCCGGCTTGAGACTCCATATCTGGATCAATAAACAACAAAGCTATAAGCCTAGTCCAGGGAAGGCTCCAGATATAAAAACACATACTTTCTTTTGCAAAAATGTAAACAAGAAAAAAGAGGATACCTGAATAGATCCATCTCCTATGCCACCAGCGATACGCTTTCCTTCACGATCCCAAGCACAGGTTGTAACTGGAATCCTCCCCGGTCTAGCAAGCTTGGGCTTAATAACCTGTCCAAGTAATTATGTATGAAACCAAGATATTGATTGTTTGTTATATTATACGTGACAGGGGAGACACGTACCTGCGTTTGGCTAAGGAAGTTATTAACATCCCAGATACGCAAAGACCCGTCTTCAGAAGAAGTGAGAATGGTTTCCTTATTCTTGGGATGCCACTCTCCGTAAGTCAACCCGCAGATGTGGCCCTTAGTGTTCTTAAGATCACGGATATACATATCCCCTTTCATGAACTCACCAAGGGTAAGACCATCACGATCATAAATCTGAAAATACAAACGAATGTGAGCGCAGTTGACAAGACATGTAGGAGATAAACATGTATTCATAAAAGAACACACCTTAGCTTGTGCAGAACCAGTGACGCAAAGAAACTGGCCAGAAGTGGGACTCCAGCTCAAGCTACGAACTTGGTGACCTTCAGAAGGTTCGATCTGCCTAAAGGACTGGAGTCTCGAATTCATGCCTTGGAAATCGTACATACGAACAGTGTAGTCAAAGCTACCAGAAAGAACCCTAGCACCCGCGTTATCAACAGCCAGAGATGAAACAATCTGTTTCCAAAGAAAGATTCAATTTTTTGAAATTCAAAAGCATCCTCAGAACCAAGTGAGTAGTAAGATTTACCTTAGTATGTCCCTTGAGCTGAATCTCGTTGCTCAATGGGATCTTGTACCGATTCTCCTCATCGTCGTCATCAACATCATCTTCATCTGAATCTACATCAGCAGTACGAGGCGGTGGCGGAGGACCGATCATATCCCCATCATCATCATCAGAATCGTTACTGTTCCCGGTTCCATTTGGTGGCGGCGGCGGGGGTCCAACCATAACTCCGTCATCATCTTGCGTCGGAGGCGGTGGTGGTTCATCATCTAGACTAGATTTAGCACCGTCGCTGCTATTAGGGTTACGATTGGGACCGCGAACAGATTGGAGCCAGGATTTCGAAGAGGAAGACAGAGACGGAAAGCCGGATTCAGGTTTCTTCGCGGCGGAATCGGACGAAACTCCGGCGTCAGTGCGGCGAGTAGCGGTGTGGATGGATTCGACAGGCGGCGAAACGTTGGAAGTCTTGCCGAAAGAAAGAGGGAAGTGAGCTCGCATAGCTTCCAATTCATCCTCCTCCATTGCTAACTGACCTACCTGCGCCGTGTCAATTCCCGTTGCTCTGTTTCCGCGACGGTTAAACATAAAATATACATACATTAACCCAATCTCAAAATAAAAGGCCTTATTAATATCCACTTCAGCCCATTTCACTACGCAAGGCTTAATGATGTCCTTTCTTAAACCCTTTAACATAGGATTATTGCCCTCTATAACGAAATATTTACATTTAGAATCACTTTATGAGTTTCCTAGTATAATCTCACATGAATTAATTTTAAAATTTTCTAACTTATATGATAATGGAATTGTATGACTATCAAGATAAATTATTATTTTAATTATATATTTACTTAACGTAGATCATAATACATGATTTTCATTCAAACAAAGTGGTAACTTTTGGAGCTCCGTATTTAATTTGCCAAAAATATTCTATGCTCAGGTTGATTCATTATGTGCAGCATTTCTATGGAATAACAATACAGTCTCTGCCTCGGGTGTTCGTGTGGCTTGGAAGGATATTTGCAAACCAAAATAAGAAGGCGGTATGGGGATTCGTTTGTTGGAGGAGTTTCAGCTGGTTTTTGGTCTTAAACGTACGACTATGGAATTTCTTTATCAACACCGGATCATTATGGGTGGCATGGCTTAGGAATCATATTTTCAAGAGAAGAAATTATTTGTTAACTGCTGATTCTCCCTGCTTCTCTGCTACCGTTTGAAGCTTGCTGCAACAAAAAGAGTATATTCTTGACTTTATGCGATGTAATGTGATGGATGGACAGGAAGGCTTCTTCTGGTTCGACTCTTGGACTGAGCTAGGACCCTTACTATCACTTGTTGGTGAAGCGGGACCTAGAGCACTGAGAATCAGGAAGGATGCTCGTATAGTTGATGCCACTAGAGAAGGTTCATGGCACATGCCGCCTGCAAGGTCTCATGAGATAGTAATGCTCCAAGCTGCTGTCTCTGCAATACCTCCTCTGAGTCCATCAAACGACAGAGATAGATCAGCTGGCTTCAGGCAAATGGATCTTACGGATCATCTTTCTCCTCTAAGGTTACTTGGGATCATATTCGAGCTACCTCTCCTGAAGTTTACTGGCATAAAGTTATTTGGTTTAAAGAGAACATTCCTAGAAATACTTTTATGTCTTTTTAGAAGACTTCCTACTAAGGATAGGCTACGAAGATGGGGGCTTAATGTCTCAGCTGCTTGCGTTCTCTATGATAGTGGAATAGAAACTCATCACCATCTATTCTTTGAATGTCAGTACTCCTCAGGAGTATGGCAGTCATTCGCCGGTTCAGTCTGCTCTAACACACCTTCAGATCTACACTCTGCAGCAGCCTGGATTCTCCATGGATCTAGACAGTGTCCGGCGCAGGCAACCACTCTTCTCAAGTTGTTCTTGCAATCTTCAATATATCTCCTATGGAGAGAGAGAAATGCTAGGATATTTACCTATACTGCAACACCCTCAGAAGTTCTTCGTGTCTCTTTGGATCGTCTTATTAGGGACCGTCTACTCTCTGTTCCGGTAAGATCAGCCTCCGCTTGCTCTCTTTTGCAATTTTATTTCTCTTGTACTCGACCTCCTTGAGGTTTTTTTTGAAGGTTGTTGTGGTTTCTGTACGTGTAATAAGTTGCTAAGCAACATTGTAAAACTTTTAAAAAATGGTATAAATCTTAACATTTTACCAAAAAAAATGAAAAAAATTTCTATGATTTTATTGAAAAATGAATAAAACATACATGTTTTGGAAATCTTATTTCTATAGAAATGAAAATATATGCTAGCAGATAAAAATATGGTATAAAGTATTATACTTGATAGATTCAGTTTTACTTTTGTAAATAATCTATACTATTAAAAGATAAACATTCTAAAAAAAACTACTTAAACAAGGTTGTTGCATCCTCATTAATGGCATAATAGTAATTTAGTTAATGGTCTTAAATATAATTATAATAAACCAATTCTATATTACTAATGCGCTTCAACTGCATAATATGAAATGTGTGGGACCCACTTTCTCAATTTAATATATACGATGGTTTTTGATGTGCGGAGGAACCTACTCCCTCAATTTAATACCCGAGTATGTGTTATTAAGCAACACATAATGCTTTAATTATAATGCTTTAATATCACAACCGTGTAGGTGATTATTTTTATTTTTACACACATAATTATTTGTGTACATGATCAATTGTAATATTACAATATTACTAATTGTTTAATATAATATTTTAAAATCCAAAAATTTTATAGTTAAAATGTAATAATCTAATTTATTTGTTTTAATTTTTCAGTGATAACATATTTTAAATCGTGTAAAAAATTTTAAACTGAAAATATTATTAGTTAAAGATCAAAATTTGATTGAAAAGTATTATGTTAAATTAATATCACAAATTTAATAAAAACTTGGACATTAGTTTAGTTATAATTAAAAAATTAATTAGATATTTTAAAATTTTGGTTAAATTAAAATGAAATATACGTTTAATTTTTAAATAAACACGAAACTAACTAAATATTTTTAAAAAACTAGGTGAAAAATGAAATATACATTTATTTTAAATAATTACGAAATTCATTAAATATTTAAAAGGTTTAATGAAAACATTAAATATATATTTATATTGTAAATAAAAAATTATGAAAAGATTTTATTCGGATACAGTTTTGGAGAAAATATAGGAATATCTATTTGATTTGTTTGTTTTAGAATAATTCAAAAAATTCATACATTTATACAAATTGTAATTAAAATAGCTTTTGAAAGGATGGTCCAAATAAAAAATCACACGTGAATTAAGTCATGACTTCTGTTTTAATAATGTAGATTATACATTAATTAATCCAATAAATTAATATTTGTCTATATTCCTGACTATTCTGACTACTAATACCTCAAATCTAAGTTTATGTTTTATATTTACCCAACCCATCATAGTTAAAAAATATTAAATGATTTTTTTACTTTAAATTTTAAATAATACTATTGAAAAATAATCATTCAAAAAAATCTACTAAAAAGGTTGTAAGACCACATGTAACTATTTATCAATTTTAATCCTACTATTAAATATTCTAATCATCCAAAATTTTAAATATTTTTAAAGAATCATATTACTCATTATTTCATGTGATATACTTAAAATACTTTATCATCCAATATTATGGTTGTTATGCAATAATGCTATATACCATATTTTATTCTCAATATAGACCTACAATATTTACACATTAATTATAAAAATGAGTTAGTATATAGGATTTTTTCAAATATGTCTAAAAACAAAAAGTCAAATACAAAACTAACTTTTAATTTTTTGAAACTTTCATTGCCCTATTCACTCCAGAAGTTCTGATTATTCACGAAAATACCATTACTTTTTATTTTCTTTTTCGAAATTGAGTGTTTTACTCTATCATCCTCATCTTCCTCAAATATTTACAATGTTGTCATTGTCATCAATACACCAATCACCATGAACAACCAATTTGAAGCTCTTAATGCATCTAAAAATTGATTTTGAAACCTCATATCTCATTTCTTTTGCTCAACAAACTTCATCTCTTTCACTTTCTCTCTATATTCATCCAAAAAAACTCAAGATTTTGATTCTAAATTTTGTAAGGTTTAAGCTCATGATTTTTGGCCATTAACAAGTGGGTCTGTTTCGTGGCAAAGTTTTGTGTGTTAGGAGGAGCTAATCAAGTTATCTTAGGTTGAAAGTATAAAATTGATTTTTTTCTAGATTTGTTCGTCAGAAGACTTTCGTGTAAGTCTTCTCGACTAAGAAGACTTACATGACTAAGAAGACTTACATGGAAGTGTTCTGGTCAATGCATAGGTTAGTTTTGCAATTGACTTTCTTTGCCTTTTAGTTAGGCGACTTCTTTGGAAGTCTTCCAAGTTTTCTCTGTTAACAAAAGAAATTAAGTCTTCTGGATAAACAGGTTAGTTTTGCAATTGACCGGATTGTGTCAGAAATTTGACTTTCTCTAGAAGACTTACCCGGAAGTCTTTCAACGGAAGACTTCCGGGTAAGTCATCCCATATGTCGGTGGAAGTCTTCTAACTGTCGATGAAAGTCGTCTCAGGTAAATTTTGCAATTGAAAAATAAAACTTAAATATTTAATTTTATCTAGACGACTTCCATCTAAATTTTCCGACGGACAACTTATACGGAAGTCTACCAAAATTTTATTCCGAGATTCTGATCAAACCTTGCTTTTCCAGAAGACTTTCGTGTAAGTCGTCTTCCAGAAGACTTACATGTAAGTCGTATGGTTAAAACTTAACCATTTTTTTTTAAATAACAAGAGTAATCTGCGATGACCTACATGTAAGTCTTCTAGAAAAAGTCAAATTCCTAACACAATTCGGTCAATTGCAAAACTAACATGTTTATCCTAGAAGTTTTTTGTGGTATTTTTGAGATTTTTTTCAAAAACAAAAGTAAGCCAATATTTACAAATGAAGACTTCCATAAAAGTCTTCTGTAGAGTAGCCTTCCTTGGAAGTCTTCCTTTATCAATTTGCAATTGCAAAAATGACCCAAACGGGAAGACTTCCATGTAAGTCTTCCGCAAGAACACTTACACGGAAGTCGTCTCTACAGAAGACTTTCGTGTAAATCTTTTGCGTCAGTGTAATTAACTTTCATTTTTCTATAAACTATAAAGACTTTCTAACATTTTCTTGTTAATTCATGTATATTAGTCAATATTGGGGCTACTGAATGAAACGTATAACTTAATTGGTGATATCTATGGGTTACCAACATTCATTTTATTAAAGTTTTTAGCTGATCCGAGAAGACTTCTGTGGAAGTCTTCTAGGTTAATTTTTGTAAACTTGTTAAGTAACTTTAAGATATGTTTTTTTTTTAACTTTCAAAAGTGTTAAGTAACTTCAAGAATATCAAGTCATATGGTTTAATGTCTCTTGTTAGATCATATGATATACTTTTTAACTTTCACAAAATTTCAATTTTTACTTAAAATTTGAGTTTCCGCTTTAAATTTAAGTCTTCCGGAAGACTTCAGTCTTCTTGTGAAACTATTTTTCTGAACTTGTGTAATGTTTGATATTTTGTGAATTTGGCTATGTTTTCTTGAAGACTTCTTCCATAAAAGTCTTCGTAGAGTAGCCTTCCTTGAAGTCTTCCTTTATCAATTTGCAATTGCAAAATGACCCAAACGGAAGACTTCCATAAGTCTTCCAAGAAGAACACTTACACGGAAGTCGCCTCTACGAAGACTTTCGTGTAAATCTTTTCGTCGGTGTAATTAACTTTCATTTTTCTATAAACTATAAAGACTTTCTAACATTTTCTTGTTAATTCATGTATATTAGTCAATATTGGGGCTACTGAATGAAACGATAACTTAATTGGTGATATCTATGGGTTACCAACATTCATTTTATTAAAGTTTTAGCTGATCCGAGAAGACTTCGTGGAAGTCTTCTAGGTTAATTTTGTAAACTTGTTAAGTAACTTTAAGATATGTTTTTTTAACTTTCAAAAGTGTTAAGTAACTTCAAGAATATCAAGTCATATGGTTTAATGTCTCTTGTTAGATCATATGATATACTTTTAACTTTCACAAAATTTCAATTTTACTTAAAATTTGAGTTTCCGCTTTAAATTTAAGTCTTCCGGAAGACTTCCTAAGTCTTCTTGTGAAACCGTTATATTTCTGAACTTGTGTAATGTTTGATATTTTGTGAATTTGGCTATGTTTTCTTGAGAAGACTTCTTCCATAAAAGTCTTCGTAGAGTAGCCTTCCTTGAAGTCTTCCTTTATCAATTTGCAATTGCAAAAATGACCCAAACGGGAAGACTTCCATGTAAGTCTTCCGCAAGAACACTTACACGGAAGTCGTCTCTACAGAAGACTTTCGTGTAAATCTTTTGCGTCAGTGTAATTAACTTTCATTTTTCTATAAACTATAAAGACTTTCTAACATTTTCTTGTTAATTCATGTATATTAGTCAATATTGGGGCTACTGAATGAAACGTATAACTTAATTGGTGATATCTATGGGTTACCAACATTCATTTTATTAAAGTTTTT
This sequence comes from Brassica carinata, assembly GCA_016771965.1. Taxonomy (NCBI): domain Eukaryota; kingdom Viridiplantae; phylum Streptophyta; class Magnoliopsida; order Brassicales; family Brassicaceae; genus Brassica; species Brassica carinata. The sequence goes on from CM028689.1 coordinate 55,159,536, forward strand.
AGCTGATCCGAGAAGACTTCTGTGGAAGTCTTCTAGGTTAATTTTTGTAAACTTGTTAAGTAACTTTAAGATATGTTTTTTTTTTAACTTTCAAAAGTGTTAAGTAACTTCAAGAATATCAAGTCATATGGTTTAATGTCTCTTGTTAGATCATATGATATACTTTTTAACTTTCACAAAATTTCAATTTTTACTTAAAATTTGAGTTTCCCGCTTTAAATTTAAGTCTTCCGGAAGACTTCCCAGAAGTCTTCTTGTGAAACTGTTATTTTTCTGAACTTGTGTAATGTTTGATATTTTGTGAATTTGGCTATGTTTTCTTGAGAAGACTTCTTCCATAAAAGTCTTCTGTAGAGTAGCCTTCTTTGAAAGTCTTCCTTTGTAAATTTGCAATTGCAAAAATGACCCAAACGGGAAGACTTCCATGTAAGTCTTCCGCCAGAAAACTTACACAGAAGTCGTCTCTACATAAACTTTCGTGTAAGTCTTCTGCGTTAGTGTAATAAACTTTCATTTTTCTATAAACTATAAAGACTTTCTAACATTTTCTTGTTAATTCATGTATATTAGTCAATATTGGGGCTACTGAATGAACTTATAACTTAATTGGTGATATCTATGAGGTTACCAACATTCATGTTTATTAAAGTTTTTAGCTGATCCAAGAAGACTTCAGAAGTCTTCTAGGTTAATTTTTGTAAAATTGTTAAGTAACTTTAAGATATGTTTTTTTTTTTAACTTTCAAAAGTGTTAACTAACTTCAAGAATATCAAGTCATATGGTTTAATGTCTCTTGTTAGATCATATGATATACTTTTTAACTTTCACAAAATTTCAATTTTCACTTAAAATTTGAGTTTCACGCTTAAGTTTTAATTTCCCGCTTAAATTTTCCGCTTTTATTTCAAATTCTCGCTTTAAATTTAAGTCTTCCGGAAGACTTCCTAGAAGTCTTCTTGTGAAACCGTTATATTTCTGAACTTGTGTAATGTTTGATATTTTGTGAATTTGGCTAAATTTTCGAGAAGTCTTCTTCCTTGGTTGTAGTAAATTTGACTAATTTTTGTGTTATTATGTTTTGCTATTGAAGTTGTATCAATAAATTCAATAATGTCAAGTACTTTTGGCAAGATAATATTGTGGAAATGAACATATTTACCAATTTTTTTATTAATATATCTTCAAATTTACAAAAAATTCAAAACTAAAAGAGTACACATACACATCAAAAAATAGACCAGAAACAAAACTATTATAGATCATTCCTCCACAAAGACAAGCTTGGACTCCACTTGATATGGTAGAAGACTCGTCATAAGACTTCCAGGAAGTCTTCTAGGTTAATTTTGTAAACTTGTTAAGTAACTTTAAGATATGTTTTTTTTAACTTTCAAAAGTGTTAAGTAACTTCAAGAATATCAAGTCATATGGTTTAATGTCTCTTGTTAGATCATATGATATACTTTTTAACTTTCACAAAATTTCAATTTTTACTTAAAATTTGAGTTTCCGCTTAAATTTAAGTCTTAGGAAGACTTCCTAGAAGTCTTCTTGTGAAACCGTTATATTTCTGAACTTGTGTAATGTTTGATATTTTGTGAATTTGGCTATGTTTTCTTGAAGACTTCTTCCATAAAAGTCTTCTGTAGAGTAGCCTTCTTTGAAAGTCTTCCTTTGTAAATTTGCAATTGCAAAAATGACCCAAACGGGAAGACTTCCATGTAAGTCTTCCGCCAGAAAACTTACACAGAAGTCGTCTCTACATAAACTTTCGTGTAAGTCTTCTGCGTTAGTGTAATAAACTTTCATTTTTCTATAAACTATAAAGACTTTCTAACATTTTCTTGTTAATTCATGTATATTAGTCAATATTGGGGCTACTGAATGAACTTATAACTTAATTGGTGATATCTATGAGGTTACCAACATTCATGTTTATTAAAGTTTTAGCTGATCCAAGAAGACTTCAGAAGTCTTCTAGGTTAATTTTTGTAAAATTGTTAAGTAACTTTAAGATATGTTTTTTTTTTTAACTTTCAAAAGTGTTAACTAACTTCAAGAATATCAAGTCATATGGTTTAATGTCTCTTGTTAGATCATATGATATACTTTTTAACTTTCACAAAATTTCAATTTTCACTTAAAATTTGAGTTTCACGCTTAAGTTTTAATTTCCCGCTTAAATTTTCCGCTTTTATTTCAAATTCTCGCTTTAAATTTAAGTCTTCCGGAAGACTTCCTAGAAGTCTTCTTGTGAAACCGTTATATTTCTGAACTTGTGTAATGTTTGATATTTTGTGAATTTGGCTAAATTTTCTTGAGAAGTCTTCTTCCTTGGTTGTAGTAAATTTGACTAATTTTTGTGTTATTATGTTTTGCTATTGAAGTTGTATCAATAAATTCAATAATGTCAAGTACTTTTGGCAAGATAATATTGTGGAAATGAACATATTTACCAATTTTTTTATTAATATATCTTCAAATTTACAAAAAATTCAAAACTAAAAGAGTACACATACACATCAAAAAATAGACCAGAAACAAAACTATTATAGATCATTCCTCCACAAAGACAAGCTTGGACTCCACTTGATATGGTAGAAGACTCGTCATAAGACTTCCAGGAAGTCTTCTAGCGCATTATATGTTAGAAAACTTCTGAGAAGACTTCCTTTAAGTCTTCCAAATTCTGACTCAGATCTGAAAAGCCTGCAAATCCAAAAATGTTCAAATGACTTCAAAAAGAGAAAATAAGTGAAAGATGAGATAGATTTACCTTAAAGAACACATAAAAATACATATCCAAAAAAATTAGTTTGGGAAAAAGGTAAGAGCTTATGCAACAAGAAGTTACTAAATGAAGAAAAATAAGATATGGTGACTTACCAAAACGCTCAGATCTGTTATGAAAGAGGAAACATGGGAGAAAACTAAGTCAGAAGACTTCCGGGAAGTCCTCCAGAAGACTTCTCAGAAGTCTTCCAAAGTCTAATCTAGATCTGAAAAACCTGTATGTCTAAATCCAGATCTGAAAAACCTGGAAATCCAAAAATATTCAAATGACTTTAAAAGAGAAAATAAGTGGAAGATGAGATAGATTTACCTTAAAGAACACACAAAAATACATATCCAAAAAATTTAGATCTACTTATAAAGGAGTGGAAGATGAGCCATGTGATAAAAAAACCTGCAAAAACAAGATAAATTAGTAAGAAAGACACGAGAAAAAAATGAGAAATTGATATAAAGTTTGGTGTTTTAAGTTTAGAGAGATTATAGAGAGAGAGGTTGGAGAATTTTAGTTTTGGAAAAAGGTAAGAGCTTTATGCAACAAGAGGTTACTAAATGAAGAAAAATAAGACATGGTGACTTACCAAAACGCTCAGATCTGTTATGAAAGAGGAGACATGAGAGAAGACTACATCAGAAGACTTCCAGGATGAAAGTCTTCTAGCGCATTATATTTTAGAAGACTTCCCAGAAGTCTTCCAAAGTCTGATCAAGATCTGAAAAACCTGCATATCCAAATCTAGATCTGAAAAACCTACAAATCCAAAAATATTCAAATGGCTTCAAAAAGAGAAAATAAGTGAAAGATGAGATATATATATATAGGAGAAACATCTCTTCTCAGAGCATGCCATGTCATCAAGAGAGAAAGAGGGGAGAGTGACACGTGTTGTTTCTAAAGCGCCTCTTAATCTAAGTTTCCGTGTGACGATCCCTATCTTCCTCTTTCCCAGACCCTAACTCACACCGCTTGTTAGAGACCACCAAAGTAACGCCTAGCCACATCACTGAAACTATGTAATTAAGGTTATCCATTAAATTCTACAACCCACCTCCTCCCTCTACGTTACATTTGATTCCTCTTCCTACACCGTCGTCGAACTTCATAGATATCTTACTATAAATAATGAGGATGGTTCACCAAATCTCATTCCACCATACTCAAATCTCTTCCTTCAAAACAGAGCCTGCAACAATGTTGACCTCTCATGCCTGCTGCAGATTTGAAATCCGGTCGTTTTTAGAAGACAGCGGTCACACGTCTACTTCATTTTTGGGAAGCAAGAGATGTAAAGAAAGGAAGGAAGCTAATAAGGAATTATATGCTCCTGATTTATGAAAAGGCTGTTCTCATCATCTTCCCTCGCATATCTTCCACCACCACTTCAAACATTCAGATTCATCCATTGCCATTGGTAGAAACTCATGACACTGGTAAATCCCAAAAGCAGAACTCTCTTTAAGTTTGTTTGATCCATAACTGGTTCAACTCGCTCTCTCAAGCGGGTAAGTAGTAAGTTTACAGAAACATAGCATTTTTTCATTCTTTATGAATCTCCAAGAAAGAAACGAATCGTTACAATATGAAAAGTTCAGCATTATGTGAAAACAGTGTACATGCTTTTGGATTATCTAAAGAATCTACGGCTTGCTTGATTTTGGAGTGGCTAGGATTGAAGCTCAGAATCCAAATGACATGACTGAAGAAAGTGGTACTCTTGGATGCGTGGCTTCAGAGGTAACAAAGAAACATAACTCTTACGTTAAAGATTGATTGGGTTTCAATCTCTCTATTTGTGACTGTAATATTGAAACATGTTGTTTGGGGGTTGAATTGGTTTTTGGTTTTCTTGGTTTGATAGAAAAACTGAAATGCAGTACTAAAACCATTTGTAAATTGTAATTCAGTTTTAGTTTCCCCTCTTTTTGATGCATTGTTGGTTTTCTACAAATATAATATGCTTTAGTTAGAAATAACATTAAGACACGTTCTCTCAAATATAATATGCTTTAGTTAATATTGTATTTATGAAATATGACTATTAGATTCGGTTGTGCTTTTTTGTTTGCTGAGACTGGTTTTAGCAAAATCTAAAACAAATTTTAAATGGTTTTAATGTTTTAGATTTTAAAATTGAAAAAATCAGTTGTTCTACTTTGTTTATGCCATTTAATAAGAATCTGAAACTATTTGTATTTTTGTTTAATTGGTTTAAACAGAATATGAGACTGTATATACCGAGATGCTGTCCGACATCATTATTGAGCATGATAAAGAAATTTTGGGATGCAAATCATGAGAAACTACCGCAGATGGAGAAAGTCGTCAAGATGCTCTAAGGAGTCGAGACCTTTTCTGTTTCTTCTTTGTCTCTGGTCACGGTCTTTGGATTTACATTTTTACTGCTCTCTATCCATCTTATTATTATCATTATTACTGTTGTGAAAGTAAAGGTTTAAAGGTTGTACTTTATTCATAATCAAGAGGGTTCTTTATATAGGATTACATAGACCGTCATAAATAATTGGGCCAAACATAGATTCTATCCTTATGGACCTGGCGCCTGGGCCTAATGGGCTGGTTGATGGACATCCACAATATATTATTCATAACACTCCCCCTTGGATGCCATAACAATCTAGAGCTTGTAGTGTGCTTAATGTTACCTCATTAGGAAAACCCAGTGGGACAAAACCATAGTGAAGGAAAAAGAGTACAACGCACACTACTCCCCCTGATTTGGACCTTACTGAAGGTCCTTAACTCTGTGCATTCCAATCTGGAGTACAAGCTTCTTGAATGTCGCAGTTGGTAGTGACTTGGTGAAGAGATCTGCTGAATTTTCACTTGAATGCACTTGCAACACCTGGACCTCGTTATCTTTCTGTAGCTCATAGATAAAGAAGAACTCGGGTATGATGCGCTTCTTTCCTGTCAATCACCGTATGCTCCTGGTTGGACATGCTGGGCTATGGTCCTTATACATGGCTATCAATTCTTCTTGCCTTATGCAATGCCACATACTGATTTGATGATCGTTCCTGAAAGATATTGCGGTCCCACTCCTATGTAAAACATAACCTGTTTGAAAACATAATCAACCAAACCAAATAACCCCTCTTTGGGCTGGTTAGTATATAATAAACATAAGAGTATGTCTAACCCCGTCCCAGTGCCTTTTTGGGTCGAATATGAGCTAAGTCTACACGGCAAATATGCATCTGGTCTGGTGTGGCTTTGCCAGATACACCAAAGCTCTTATGGCACTGCGATATGGCATTTCGGGACCAAAGGACTTCATCCTCGTCTCTCTTTGGATCATGGACAAATTTGTCCATATCAAAACTCCTGACTACCTTTTCTATATATGCCATTTGATGCATAAGGATTTCATTATGTACTCAAGCAGTAAACCCAAACAGAATTTCGTTTTTGTTGCCTAGGTCTTTCATTCTAAATCTTTCTCGAGATTTCAACTGTTTTGGGACATGTATCCAGAGGTTTAGGTTATCAATATACACTGATGTTTCTTTATGCAATGTTGTCTTTGTGAACCTTTCTTTATCATTGAGCTCAATACCCTCTGGTACTTTCATCTCTTTATCCAGTGAACCACATGCTGCTTACTACATCCTTTAATCTGATTTCTTTCTTATGTCAAGACTTTATCAATTTCGAAATCTGTAGTAGCGTCCACCACATTGGAATATATCTCCTCATAATCTATTCCTGGTCTCTTGTTAGGATCCTTATGCAATAAGCCGTGCCTTACATCTCACGATTTCTCAATATCCTTTCCTCACAAGACCTATTCCACGGTTTTAACATCATCATGCTACATTACCAAATACGCCTTTCTCTCTTCTTTAAAGAGTCTTAACTCCACGCCCTCATTAGTCTAATCAGACCTACGAGTGTACACTCTTACATTCGACGTGAGTTCATGATCCTCGCATATACCCATATGTTCAAGTGCTACCTTTTATGCGCCTTCTTATATCATCTTTATGTCGACATGCTTTCTATGTTCCATTATGTTCCAGACATGATACAATCGATTGAGATTTCATTATTATCAGGACCACTTAATACTTTGCAGCTTGGCGTCCCAAGCCACATTGTATGGTACCTGTACCTTAGAGCCGGCCGGCCTTATCTCAATGTCTGGTCTGGTTTCCTTTCAACTCGGATTTTATCATTCTATGCACCTTTCTTTTCTTTCCGAGGATTCTTATCTTATGGAACTCATTGGTCTACCCTCTCTAGACTCTGTAGCAACTTAATTGTGTCTCTCTTAGACATCAATAATGTTGGTGCAAGCTGGTATGACTTAGTCATTCTTTTCTTTTCTTTTCGGGTCAATGTGTCTGGCATCTAATTCTGCTAGCTTTTGTATCATTTGATCACATTCTTTGGACGTCTTAAATCACTTTTTCTAGTCCAAGGATCTTGCCAAGACACTGATGGTTTATACCATTCTATTTCTCTTATCATTACCAGCTTATTACTTTCTCTCCCTGATGTTGGATAGTAGGATTCATCTGTCATGCAATCCGTGTACCTGGCCATAATCTGATCACCCATATTTGGCTCAAGGTTTCTTAAAACTCGTGGGAGAAAGACATATTTCTATCCAACATATATTCCTAATCCCCATTCTCTTCTAAGGATCCATCTTAGATGGCACATATATTTGAGGTGGCTTTATTCAAATATCTCAAGATGGTGTCTGGCTCATGACCCGTAATCAATCTATGCTCACTGTAATCAATCTGAGATGGGAATATCTATGCTCACTTAAATGGCCTGATGCATATTAACCTTAGGTACATGTAAAACACGTGATGTCCCTAAGCTTTAGGCTGGTCGTGGAATATGTGGTTCAGCCAAGCCGTTTATAGCATGGTCATAGACCATGGTACACGAATTTGTAGTATGGTCATGGACCACGGGGTTTGTCCTCACTCCCCCTCATGAACATACTTATAATTTCGTGATGCTTAGGACAATAAAGCCTTAATGAGTTTCCCTTATGTACATGTTACACAACGTGAGATTTTATGGGATAACTCTTTGTGCCTTTTCAATATCTATCTTTGCATCAAGTTTGGACTTGGGTGGCTAATCCAGTCATGCCATAAAGTGTGTAAAAATTTCGTTTGGTCAACCAATCTGGTTACCTAGGCCTTGTGCCTTTATCTTACTGAGCCTTGGCATAGTCTAGATCAGTAGGAATGCAGGTATAGTCTCGACCATTTTCTATGGTCTTGGGCGATTTTTCTTTTCTTATATCTGAAGGAACTTTTGTTTCCTTTGCCCATTGTTTCTATATGGAAACCAATCTTATATCTTTAAATTCAATGGGTCTTTCTTGGGTGAATATAACTCATGCCCTCTAGGCAATGAAACATGCCCTGGCCGTAGTCCTTACTTGGACTGGCTATATGCCCTGGCCATAGTCCTTACTTTGACTGGCTATACCCGCATTTATATGCCTATATTGGTCCCTTTTATTCATACATATTATAAAGTTCTAAATCAAACAAAGCAATAGCAATTCACAGAGATAGAACAAAAGAATAAAAGCAAACAAACACAGAAGTCGAAATTATTCTTTTGGATAATCGGATATTTCATATTCCATAAGATCATTCTTTGATCAATGTCTGATATTATTTTCACCATCTTTATAAACCAAGTGGGTTTCAGGATTCTCCCTTTCAGACTCTCTTTGATAGAGGTCACAAAACTGTTTGGAAGTCCTACATATCTTATCCCAATGGTTCCCCATTACATATCTTAGAGCACACTGACATGGTCAAGTGTGGTGGCTTAGGAGTGCCACGGCTTCCTCTCCTTTTGACCACGGCCAGAACTGAGTGCACGATCACGGTTATAGTGATTCCCTTTTTCATGGTTGTGTAAGGTAGAGTGGATCACGTCCTATCTATCATGGTCACAGCCGTATGATTTATTACTATGGACGTGGTTGACTTAGTCATTTTTTTCTGCAGCCTCATTGGCTTCAGGTAATGGGGTTAATCCAGGAGGTCTCAATTCTCTGTTTCTCATCAGTAATCCATTATTGCTTTGTGGTTTGAAAGACATACTTCGGCCACGACCTTTGCCACAGCTAAAACCGGGTGTGTTACCACGGTCACAGTCTCGTCCTCGCCCATATGTCTTATTATTTCCACGGCCACGTCCATATACTTATCCCATGGCAATAGCCGGATTGATTATTGTGTTGGATGGCCATAGCTAGCAATAGACTCATCTACGGACTTATAGTCCTGGATTCTGAGATTCCTCCAAAATAGCGCCTTTGGTAATAACACATTTCTTTGGTGATCATATATCGATTTTAACTCTGTCCAAAGGTCTGGAGGATTCTCTATAGTCATATACTGATCTTTGAGACTCTCAATAAGATGATGACTAATAATTAATATTGCCCTATATCAATCTTTCTCATTTGGCAATATCACCTTCTGTGATTCATTCAACAAGTCCCTTTGACTTTAGGATAACCTCAATATCCAAAGGCCCATTTCAAATGATTATCTCCTCGAGATTTTAGGCAGCATAATCCAAGTTGATTTTCAACATCTCAAATCATATATCACTCAGTCTTTATAAGAAAATCAATGTATATAAATAGTGTGATCAAGCAAACAATCGAGTTAATGCATCCCTAATAAACAAGCCACACGGCTATAGGGGAGATATGCAATGAGACCACATGGCCTAGGTGATGTATGATGCGGCCAAGCAAGCAATCAAGTAATGATCAATGGAAAAGCAATCATACATTCATATTATCAAATTAAAATAAATAAAAAACAAAGATCAAACTCCAATCAGGAATAGGAAAAAACAGATTTAGATAATTTCCAATTTTTTCAGTTTTTCAATTCCAATTTTAATCAAACAAATTGATCAAGCAAGCTTAGAAACAAGAACAACAAACTCAATTAAGCCAATAATTTAATCAATCAAATCGATTTATATCAAAAAAAATTAGGGTTTCAATGAAATCGATCATAATTATGTTTTAAGGGGATGATCGACATCAAGGCTTAAGGATTAGATTCTGATCATTCAGATCAGTTGGTTTTCGAGATTCAGCAAGCCATTGAGGCTGTGATTTTAATTGATTAACAATATCTAGATCAAACTTTTGGTTTAAGAGCTTTGATTTACTCATGGAAGGGTATGGACCTATTGATCTAGGGTTTTAAGGGGTTTTGCAAAGTTCTAATGGTCATATCCTTTATCAATCAGCCATGTTCGATTTTGTGTGCTCTCTTTAGGGTTTCAGATTGTTTACCTTTGTTTGAAGTATATCTGAACCGGACCACCAAGAGAGAGAGAGCTTTAATCCGACCTGCGTGTCATCGCGGCGGGTTGCTCCAGCACAAAACAGAGGCTCCTTGGTCGTGTCTTGCTGGATCTACAATCAGAAGAGGAAGAACGAATCAAGTTGATCACGGACAAGAAGAAAAGATAATAAGATCAAGATTAGGGTTTTAGGGTAATTTGGCGGCGTGTATTGAAACAGAGCGTGAGGCGCGTCTGAGATCGGATTGACACAAGATCTTCGGCGATGGATTCGTCTCGTCGAGAGCTTCAATTTGATATATTATTCGTCGTCTAGATCCTTACGGTTTGAGAGAACGGTCGCTTTGAAGTTGCGCCGAAATTAGGGTTTTTAGGGTGTCGGTTTCTAGCTTAGGGTTTTAGAGGCTATCGTGCTGATAACGTGTTGTGAAAGTAAAGGTTTAAAGGTTGTACTTTATTCATAATCAAGAGGGTTCCTTATATAGGATTACATAGACCGTCATAAACAATTTGGCCAAACATAGATTTTATCCTAATGGACCTGGCGCATGGGCCTAATGGGCTGGTTGATGGACATCCACAATATATTATTCATAACAATTACCTTCCTATTTACATTTTTACCGTTCTCTATCCCTCTTATTATTATCATTATTAACTTTCTACATAGCATTATGAAGCAATGCTCTGTTTTTCCTCTATTGTGTCCATTTAAAAAAATCATTACAAAAATATATTATTATACTGTTAGTTTGGTCGCCGCAGGTCCGGCGTCTGCGTCTGCGGCAATATTTTTTCATCGACGCTTGTTCGTTTCATCGACGCGGGTATCTGCGTCTGCGTCTGCGTCTGCGTCTGCGTCTGCGTCTGCGTCTGCGTCTGCGTCTGCGCTCTGCGTCCGAACGCAGCGCCGAAGGCCGACGCCGAAAAACAGCTGCCGAAGGCCGACGCCGAACAACTGCTTCCTGCGTCAACGTCCAGCATATGCGTCAGCGTCCAGCGTCTTCGAAACGAACAACAATCAGCGTCATCGTCAGCGTCAGGGTCGGCGTCGGCGTCAGCATCTACAAAACGAACAACAATCAAACTAAAATGACGCAGCCGCTGTCGCCGACGCCGACGCTGACACCGACGCCGAAAACAGTGGCAACCAAATGAACATGACTTATATAGATTTATTTCTGTTGTGAATAAGAATATTGATGTTTATTTTCAGTATACAACTGAAATATCAAATACTAACATTTTTTTTATTAAGACGTGTGATAACTTTTTCTTTGCTTTTTCTTTTTTCCGACTAAAGGATTTCATTGATTTGTCGAGCACGAAAGTGTACATACTGCAGAAAACAAACTCCAACCCTTTACCTACTGCTCCACTTGATCTAACAGGTGATCAAGTAACTCAAAAAATACACACCAAACCATTCTAGGAACACTAAGAAGGAGGAAGCTTAGAGGAACCAGCTTTCATTTACAAAGAACTCAAAAAGCCAAGATGGATGGCCTTGAGCCACATAGGATTGCCTTCTATTTTGTCTCGTAACACTTTGTGCAATGAACACCGCTCCTCTGTTTTCCTCCATCGACACTTGCTTCAGCTGGAACTCATTCATCCTTGAGAGGAAGACACTCATTTCATCCCTTTGAAATGTAAACGCAGGCCACTGATCGGGTTTTTTGAACGCAAGAAACAACTCTTTAAAGTCTCCCGCAAAAACCATCATGTCATAACGCAAACTTGTCATGCTCTCCAAAGCCCACAACAACGTTTCCAGTCTCGCCTCAGCCAATGATTCAACCTCCGGAAATGCTCTTCTACTATGAGAGAGAACTACTCCCCTATGATTTCGAACTACCCAGGCTCCTCCCAGTAGCTTCAAATCCTTGTTCCATTCGAAGCCAATGTTACACATCAACCATCCTTCCCTCGGAGGCATCCAACGTTTTTGGATTTTCATTTCCTTTCCTTTTACTTCTAAAGCCACTTCTTTGTCTACCTCCTGAGCCAAAAACCAATCATCAGCCTCCTCTTTTTCCATCTCGAGGATTTCTTTTGGGGTCCATCTCACTCCATTGAATATGAAGTCGTTTCTGCTCTTCCACAAAAACCAAATTATCCATGGCCATGCTCTGTTTTCCTTCCAATCACCCCTCGGGTGAGTCTTTACGTTCAGCAGATAATTGATGTTGGAAAATAGATGCCCTTCCTGCCAATCAAACTCTGGTTGAGGTATACCAGACAACGCCCAGACATGTCTAACAGCCGCACAATGAAAGATTATATGTTTGATCGTCTCCCCTTCCCAACCACAAAGCTGACACCTTACATCTACCTTCATTCCTCTTCTCGCGATCAACTCAGCCACCGGGATCGCTTCACTTAGGACCTTCCATAAGAACACTCTGATCTTAGGAACCGTCTGGATCTTCCACAGCTTTTCTTTGACTGGGTTTACCGAAGGGACATCTAGAGCCTCTTGGTGATGTTCCTTGATTTTCTCTTCTCTGGCCAAGCAATATGCCGAATGAACCGACATAAGACCACTTCTGTTTAGCTTCCACGTAAAGGAATCCTTCCTAGATACCATCGGTTGTGTGTCCTTGATCAGCTTCACATCACCCGGCACAAAATTATCCTGAAGAGCTTGTAAGTTCCAACGCCGAGTAGTACTATCAATGAGATCACTCACCTTTAAGTTGACATCAAACGTCACGTTTTTAATCCAGGGTGCTCTCATTCCAAGCTCAGGATCTAGAAGCCACTTATCAGTCCAGGCTCTTGTATTGAGGTCATTGCCTATCTGTCTTTTCAAACCTTTCTGCAAAAGCTCCCTACCGAAGATGATACTTCTCCATGCGAAAGATGGACGTGTCCCCAACGAGGCCTGTAAGAATTCAGAGTGGGGATAGTACCTACTTTTGATGAATCTTGCCATCAAACTCTCAGGTTGGTTGATGAGTTTCCACCCTTGCTTTGCTAACAACGCTTGATTAAAGCTTTCGAGATCTTTAAAACCCATTCCTCCAAGCGCTTTTGGAAGACATAAAACGTCCCATGCCACCCAGTGGATCTTTCTCAAGTGCTGCTCAGAGTTCCACCAGTAATTGGCCATCAAGCTCGAGAGACTCTTTAGCACAGATTTTGGCAGTCTAAAACACGACATGGGGAACACCGGAAGGGCTGAGGCCGTGGTTTTCAACAAGATTTCTTTCCCTCCCTGCGACAGTTTTCGAACATACCAATTCTACAGTCTGGCTTGCGTTCTCTCTTTGATGTATGCGAGCTTATTAATCTTGGAACCATCAAAGCTCTCTGGTAAGCCCAGATACTTACTTGTCCCTCCCTCGTTGAAAATGCCCATTATGCTCTGCACTTCTCTTCTAACCTCATCAGGGACCGAGCTACCAAATGTGATCGCGGATTTTTGAAGATTGATACACTGCCCTGTAGCTTGACTATAGAAGTCCAAAATCCTTTTGAGATTTCTACACTGATCCACTGCTGCTTGACAGAGAAACAAACTATCATCTGCGAAAAATAAATGATGGATGGAGGGTCTTGTCTCATCGAAGCACATGCCTTTTAGCAGCCCATTTCTTTCCGCTGCAGAGTGAGAAAGTAGAGTGAGAATATCCTCTCAAGCGTAATATAAGATTTAAATGTCGATGCTTAATTCTTTGCCTTTTTGCATGTACCTAATGTACAAATATAGTTTGGATTAATAAAATAGTAATATAAGATTTAAATGTCGATGCTTAATTCTTTGCCTTTTTGGGTGAAGAATCATTTAGGTACATGCTGTTACAATTATATTGAAGATTATTTTACGAGCAAATTTCGTTTTAAAAATAGGTTCCTATTTGCGTATACGATATAATAATGTTATATAGAGTAAAGCCCGTTGTCGGTCAACAAATCTTAGATTAATATGGATATAAACTAAACAAAAATTTGCTCAAAAAAACAAAACAAAATAGGCCAATTGTTAGAAATACATCAAGAGATCTCTATGTAGAGTAAGAATAACCAGATTTTGATGTTGTTTGACCAATTACAGAATTATAAAAAAAAACAATTACATTCTATCGGTATAATCCTCCGAACTGGTATAACAAATGTTATTACTACAACAAAAAATATTTTAGCTCAAGGTCTTCGAATAAAAACAAAATTATTTCAACTTCTTTAACAAATATCAACACCGGATACAACTTAAGTGTTGTAAAAATAAACTTATGTATTGACAGTTGTGAAGTTTGTATGAAGACAATAAACTCACACCACAATCCTACATCAAAAATAAACAATATCATATGCATACTGCATACAATCTCCATTCTGCAAATTAGCAATTACACCACTCACACAAAAGAATCATGCGGAACATTGGTTCTACTTCTAAGCAAACACGAATACAACCTAATAAATTCAGAAATAAACTTTCTTTTTTTGAAACAAACTTAAAATATAGTGTCCAAAATATTAAATCCTGCGCGAAACGCGGATCTTCCCTAGTTTACCTTAAAGAACACACAAAAAAATACATATCCAAAAACTTTAGATATACCTTTAAAGGAGTGGAAGATAAGAACCATGTGATAACAAACATATCAAAAAAAAGATAAATTATTGAGAAATACATGAGACAAAAATAAGAAATTGATAGAAAATTTAGTGTTTTCAAATTCAAAGAGAATAGAGAGAGGTTAGAGAGTTTTAGAGTGAAAAACTTTACACTTTTGTTGCAGCCATTTGAGAGGAAGAGAGAGAATGTGTAATTTTTTCTTTAATATGAAGACAAAAATTTCAATTTAGGTCAAATATTTTCGATTCGGAAGACTTTCAGGGAAGTCTTCTCACTCGTATAAACTATTCATTAGAAGACTTCCTCGAAGTCGTCTAGACCCTAAATATAAACACTAAACTTAATTAACTAACTAAACACTTCGGTAAACTTAAATTCAACTTAAAAAGTGTTTGATACACATGAACTAAGTACATATATGTCAAAGTTTATTTAAAAAAAAATGTTAAGCTTCCAAAATCTAACCTTAAGAAAATATACAATACTACACATATGTTACCAAACCTTATATTAAAGAATACTATGACTCGCTATATTCACTCATCTATACTGAAAACAATTCAATTTTACTATATCTTAATTTATATCATTTACAAATGTTTAGAATTACATGATTTCAATTTTTCCCTCATCAAAATATTTTTCATAAAATTTATAAATTAGTTTTAAGATCTAATATACGAGAAAACTTCCTGGAAGTCTTCCAGAAGTCTTACGAAACCTCAGAAGACTTACAAAACCTTAGAAGACTATACAAGGTTATATTCGCAAAAATAATTTCTGGTTTTTTGTTTGGTCATAAGGGGCTACTTGTAATTTCACTAGCCTTTTGAGTTAGTTTTGCATTTGATTCAAGTTGAAGTATATATTTGTGTTTAAAATCAAGTTTTGGGTCATATTTGGCAATTTCCCCTAGCATATATCAGACAACATAAAAATACACTTTAGTAAACTATCTCTTAAAAAATTATATATTATGTTAAATTCATTTTTTATAAAAAATTATTAACACCCCTATAAACTTTTTTATTTTTAACAAAATGAAATAACCTACAAATCTATACTATTAAATTAGTCAAAAATCTCTCAAATAAATCTTAAGTCTCACTAGTTCAGCAAATGTAACTCTTATAAAATGCACACAAATATAATGCAAGAGTAGGTTTGGGCATTCAGGTCTTCGGGTCGGGTACCGATTGATTCCTTTTAGATCTGATTTCTTCGGGTCATAAACATTTGGACCCAACTATATGTTTTAAAAAAATCAGTTTGGGTTCAAATTGGTTCCTTTTTGAATTCAGGTCGTTTCGAGTTCATAATTCAAGTACCTGTAAAATACCTGTAATTGGAGAATATAATGGGTCGTAGTCAATTCAGGTATTTAAGACCAAAAAAACTCCAATTACCTGAAGACATGAAAAATCCAAAACATAAAAAGTACCCGAAAATCCAAACAAATACTAGAAAAATATTCAAATATCCAAAAAACCTTAATTTTTATCCAAAATTTTACTTGAAGAACCAATAATATCCAAAGTTTTATTCGAATACACGAAATATAGTTTAAAATATTTAAAATTTTACCGAAACCTGATACTATAACCAAAACCCGAATCCGAAACTTAAAAATATTTTTAATACCGAAACATATCTTAAATACTCAAATATACATAATATACACAAAACATTTTGGATACTTTGGGTACACGGACTCGGACAGAGACATGGTCCAAAAAAAACGCAATATGTACTTTCTTTAATCCCAGACCCGAACCTATCTATTTGTGTCGGTTTCAGTTCAGTTTTTTGGATTCGAGTAAAATGCACATGTCTAAGAGAAAGTTACATAATAGTACTGTATATACAAAATCTAAAGTAAAGTAAAGTAATTCATAATTATATAATTTATATAATTTTTTATTCGGTATAATACGACTTTATAACACAATAATCTATAAAATCCCAGAACTAATTCATATCAAATTTTGTTTATAACCCAAATAAAATCCGCGCTTTCGAAGTGCGGATCAAAATCTAGTACTGCTTTAAAATATAAATGTGTTCATGTTAACATAAAAACATTAACAATGAAATCATTGACCAAAATGAAACAGATAATACCAATAAATTATGAAAAATAAGAATTTAACTGAGAATGTATTAATTTCAGACCTAATTTTCATCTAATTGAACATAATTTAAGTATCATAATTTAAAATGAAAATGTGGGAACCTTTCTCTATAAGAATAAATTTTCATGCTGATAATAACTCCACAGGGCTCTTATTGTAATATTTTGCAAAACAAAACTCTGATTGTTTACCATTTTTGAAAACTTAATCTTGATGCGTTCAGTTTTACTTTTGTAAATATTACTGCTTGAAAATATAAAGCTATTCATGTTAACACAACAAACACTAAACAATAAAATCATTGACCAAAATCAAACAAAAAATAATAAATTATGAAAAATAGAATTTAACTGACAATATATTAATATCAGAACTAAACATATTTTCAGTATCATAATTTAAAATGTAAATGTGGTTACCTTTTTCCATAAGAATAGTTTTTCATGCTGATAATAACCCAAATTTTTTTGTAGTAATAATTTGTGAAAACAAAACTCTGATTGTCTACCATTTTCGAAAACTTAAGCTACAAAGTAGAAGTATATATTAATAAACTCTTCAACTTGAATCATGCAGAAAATATAATAGAAAAGTGTTTGGTTGCACAAAAAAATATAATAGAGAAGTGTTTAGAAAAACAGAAAATTTTAAAAAATCTTTGCTACAGCCTCACACTCAAAAGTAAAATAAGACTATGAAGAAAATAAAACTGTCAATTCTCAACAAAAAAAAGAAGAAAATTGTCGAGAATAGAGAAAAAGAAAATGTATAGAATTTTTTTTTTGGTTAAATGATTGTAAAAGAGATGGAGCAGTTGACATTGTGAGTTATTACAGTCTTTTGTACGTGGATGTGAGAAAAATAGGGAGTTTTTTGCAGAAATATTTAAAATAAATAGAATGTGGTATAATTTTGATTTTTTTGTTTTGTAAAATATCAAACATTTGTCAAAATTTCATTGCTTGAGTGACTTGTGATTTAGTATATAAACTAGATTTTGACCCGCGCGTCCGCGCGGGTTTGAAATTTATTTTAATACTTTCTCCGTTTATGTTTTAAAAAACTTTGTTGTTCCAATATATAAGATGTTTTCATTTTCTTAGGTAACTTTTACTTTATTAAAAACTGTGTAGCCAATCATATTTAATCATCTATTTTATTATCGGTTAAATACCATTAGTTTATAGTTTTAATATTTATTTTCCGGCCAAAATATAATTTTCTTAATATGTGTGTTTTTACCTAAACATCTTATATTTAGGAACAAAGGAAGTATAAATTATTAACTGAAATTTTTAAACTCAAAATTTATTTTTACATTCTAAGGTTGCTACAAATCAACCGGGACCGAAAGTGATCTTGTTCAAACATGCTGCGGACATTTAAAATATTCGAATGATATTTATTTAAATTTAAAAATCATAAAACACGATATCCACTTAACGATTAGTACTCGAATGTGTACTTGTCTGTCAGTGTGTAAGTGATCCTGTGCAGAAAATTTAAAAATTGTTTTACGTTTTGATTTTTTCAGAAATGAAACAATATTATTAGATGATTAGGAAAATAATTTCTTTTTATTTGTACATAATATTGTTTCGCAATATTTTTTTACTTGTGCATTTTTATAACTTTTATAACCTCTGCAATTTGTTTTCTATGCAATTGTATTAATCATATATTAACCACTTGTTATTTGTATTAAACATTAGTATTATATGAATTATTATTAATTATTTCTATTTTATTTAATATTGTATCCTATAAATATCTATATGTGATTCAACTAAATTATATAACACTATATTTTTTAAATATTGATTTATTTAATATATAATATATTTCTGTTTGAACCACATCGTGGTGGTCTAGTGGTTTCCAATAGAGGAGGAGTTGACCTGTTGATCCAGACCAGAGATCGATTCCCCTCTAATGCGAGATTATTAACCCCATATGTGGTCACCGTCGATTAAGATGGGATGAAAAAGGCGGTCCTTCTGGATGTCTTCGGCGGACTCCCTAGCGGACTCCCTTGCTATGCTCCAGTGGTCGGTCATTAGGTGCTAGATCGGATCTCTTTCGAGGATATCCAGATACCAGGGTCATCAAAAAAAAACTTTTTTTCCGGTTTTTATTTTTACTACATAAAATAACAACCATTAAATGGTGAAGAAAATATAGTATTTTTTTGTTTTATATAAAAAGTTTATATGTCTATTATTTTTTTAAGAAAATGGGCTATACAATATAATTCCTATCATTTACCCAAATGTACATAAATATGGCTCATATTAGTATTGTCCTCAATTTTCATTATGCTAACTAATTACTCCGGGAAAAGTTTAGTAAAAACAAAAAAGTAACAACTTTTTATTCTTTCTCAAAAACGTCTGTAACGATGTCTCTCTCTCTTAACTCTTCGTATTCTTCTTCTCGTGATTACTCCGAAAACCTAAATCAAATACAGAATCTCAACTTTTTCGATTTCATGTTCATCAGAACCTCTCAATGTATTTTGTAAGTACATCGATCTATTGTTTATATTTTGTTCAAATTACATTATAGACGTTTAGTTTTCTTTTATAATCCTATTGATAAAATTGTTTCAATCTTTGTTAGATCTGTCATATCCAATCACAGATCGTTGGTGAATAACGATAGTTTATAAAAGTTTGTCTACAGTCACTTAATGATTTCGATTATCTTTAGGTTTTGTTTTACTTCTTCTAATTGAAAGTTGTCGATGAAATCAAGGTCTGAAAGTTCATGTAGAAGATCTGTTTTGGCCAAACTCACCACCGAACAAACCTGCTTCAGAGGAGAAGATGAACAGAGGACATCCAAATAGATTAGAGACAGCTATGGGGAACAGATATATACACAGATGATTCCGTTCTTACTGCTGGTACATGACCTAAATAATCTTTGCATTTCATGCCTTGGTTTGGATCTAAAATAACACTGATTCTGGTCCGTCGTTAGTTCTCATGCACACAGGTTATTGTCGTCCTACAGCTTCCCCTCCTCCACCAGCATTGCAAGAGTTGCGTGCTACCATCAGTCTTGCCTTCACAAGATTGTAAGTTAGATTTTCTCTATGTGCTTTTATTGACTTCTCCATTTTCAAATCAAACTTAGTACTACATTGAGTTCTTTGTTTATGTCTAGAGTAACTTTTAATCGAACTTTCTAAAGGATATATATGTTTAGACTATACCTCGAAGCTAAGAAACAATAAGGTACAGAGTTGAGCGGTGCTATATACTGAAGATAATTAATTTTGACATATGTTTGTTATCTTTCCTCCTTGTTTCTGTGAGAGTATGTTCATAATATCCTATTTTAACAGTGAATTTATGTTGAAGTCCTTACTGATTTTCTGACTCCAAAAAGAAGGTGAACTATAGAACTGGTACCAATACATTCCTCAACTGTGGAGCTAACACTTGCACAAATGGCTGTTGAGAAGTCTATGACCACCATAGCTACAGCTTCGGTACTTTACTTTTCGTGTTGTTTGTTAATAAGGACATGGCTTTGGTTGTTTACCATGACTATCTTTTTTTTTTTTGGTTGCTTTGTGAATACGTTGAATAGAAGGAAGAGAGGTATGTATATATATATATATATACTTCGATATACGATATTAATTAGGCTAGATTTTGGCGTGATAATAGGGCATATAAATTAGAATATTCCTTTCAAAAATAAATGTGTGAATATTTAGCTTTGTAACACGTTCTAATTCTAGGGGGGAAGTATTGTGTATCATGCAAATCTAGTTATATCTTATCAATTTGTGGTTTCCTAAAGTTTAGGAAGTTTAAAAGAATTATGGCAAATATGGATATGCCGATTTTATTTTAAACTGTGTCAATATTTAGGTAACTACTTCAATTATATGATCTATTTTGTGGCTTGTAATTTGGAAAGACACAATATTGTTTACATATTATCAAGATCTTCGGCAAATTAGTTACTTTAGTAGCGATTGTAATTAAATGGGTTTGTTATGCTTTGGTTTAGTCACTGTTTTCTAATTTCATGGATTAGTAATAAGCAAAACGGCTGTGTTTTAAGAGTAGTGGCATTATGATGTAATTTTTGTGGAAAACTCAGGGCTAAGTACTATTTGTACTTCAGTCTTAATAGATTAGACTAGATTATGACCCGCGCGCCCGCGTGGGTTACTCTTTTAATAAAAGAAGTACTTTTCAACATTTTGATATTATAGATATATAAGATTTACATATTTGTTGAATGTGATGATTATTTGAATGGTTTTGGGTTTTAATTTTAGTTTTTTTTTTAGTTTTTATGGATTTTAGATTTTGGTTTTTAGTTTTAGATTTTTGATTTTGCAGTAATTTTTGGTTTTTTGAAAAACATGGATGGTTGATAAAATAGTTTTTGGTTTTTGATTTTGCAGTAATTATAATTTTTTTTAAAACATAAATAGTTGTTTTAGAGTTTAGGTTTTGGTTTTGGTTTTGATTTTAAAATTAAAATAAAAAAATTATTAGCATTTTACTCAAAAATGCTAAAATATAAAATGTTTTCATGAAAATACATAGAAATTATTTAATAAACTACTTTATGGTTTGTATTATTCAGTTCCTTGTATGTGTGTACGAATTTATTTATACTTCGTAAAAATTTGGAATATAAATGTTCAAAAAAAAAATTGGAATATAAATAGTTAACATTTTTGTACGATATATATATATATATATATATATATTGGGCCATAGTAATACGCGAGAAAAACAAATTTTAACTTGGCCCATTGTATCATCATTTTACATTAGCCCATTAAGTTTCTGTTTGTTTTTTCCGGGAAACAAACAAACCTTTCATATGCAGAAAAAAAAATTTATCGTTTCATCCGAAGGTTATCTCTGTCCTCAGCCTCCTCTCTATTTCTCACCGCAACCCCAGACATAGAGACCCAAAAGAGAGACCCAACAGTGGAATCGAATTTATCAAGCAAGATCGTGACTCAATAGCTTAAGGTTTGTAGTTCGTTTCTTTTTTTTATATTACAATCATTTTTTTGATGATTTTAGGGTCTTGTTTTGTTACATATGAAATTGATAGATTTGATATAAATCATGTAGATCAGCGCTAGTAAGTATGATATATATACACCAAATCGGAGAAGATAAAATTAATCTCTATATTTGGGGAATGGAGGATGTAGATCCAGTGAAGCTGAAGGATCATTTAGGGAGCTGGCGACTGCGATTTAGAATTTAGGAGAGGTGTACAGGAGTATCGAAAGTTCAAAGGAGAGGATGATGACTGAGTTGGAGAAACAGAGGATGGCAGCTGCAAAAGAGCTTGAGTTGCAACAAATAAACATGTCGAGTAATCAAGATGCAAAAGAAGACTACAACCTTCACATGACACCAGACTTATAAAACGGTTAGTAATTACTTATCTACTGATACTAATTTGTTAGGTGTTTTCAATGTAAGATAGTCACCAAGTAGTTTATTTCTTGAGAAACACTGCCTTAAGTTAAAGTTTGATTTTGATTTTGTACTTGCATTCTTGAAGCATATCATAATAGGATCGTGTTACTGATAGTCTTACATAAGAACAAAGAAATCGCTTCTGTTATAAACTGTAGTAGAATTGATAGGTTTGTCGAAAGAAAATGAATAACAATCTAATTGGAAAAAACTTTATTCCTCAAAAAACAAATGTTGTTTGCATTAGAAAATCTTTCTGAACCAGCAAGCACTCTTCCACCAGAGAGAACATGTCAACGATTGAAATCTGCAAAAAACAAAAGAGGAAATGCATTAAAATAATTATTCTTCGTTGAATCTCCAAACAAAAACTGCATAAGATATCAAAACTATAATTTTTTTTTTTTACCTTATGAACTCAGCTTTTAAAGGTTGTTGAAAACTTCTTTGAAAACTACATTCATAGTTTTTTTCTGAGGTTTGCCATCTTTGTCTAAAATCAAAATCTTCAAATCTTTTTTGGAAGTGGCTCTAGAAACAGAAACATATAGCTGACCATGTGAGAAGACAGGTCTTGGTAGATAGAGACATACTTCAGAAAGCGATTGCCCTTGGCTTTTGTTGATTGTCATCGCAAATGCCAGAGCGAGAGGCAGTTGCCTCCTCCGCATTTTAAAAGGCAATCGGGTGTCTGATGGAGTTATCAACAATCTAGGAATATCGACAGTTTCCCCAACTCTTTCTCCTGTAAGAATCCTCGCTCGAACCATAAAATCCATGAGCTGAGTGATCTGAAGTCTTGTCCCATTCATTAAACCATCAGTAGGCGCTATGTTTCTCAGTACCATAACAGGACAACCAACCTTTAGTCTAAGACTATGGTTTGGTAAACCTGAAACCTTAATCGTGTTTAGAAAATCAGGACCAAGAGCTTCGTTGTTTATAGAACTCGTATCAGAAGGATCAATGCTATCAGCACTGGTGTAAATTTTTTCCTCACCTGTAACAGAAAACATATATTAGGAGACAAATAATCAAATATAATGTAGGCTGAACATAAAGACGAAAAGATATGTTTACCCTCTAGCTTATCCAACATATATTCATTAACTATATGGACATCCTCGTTAGTTGGACAAAGGATAGCTCTCTCTTGGAAGAATTTCGCCTCTTTGTTTTCATGCAATGAAGTTGAATCACCATAAACAGCTTTGCTGATGGCTTCTATAGGATCATTGAAGTCGGTAGTCAAAAATTCTGAGGGGATTTCAATCTCTGCAACACCATCATTAGGCTCAGAAAGTTTACCATCACCGACTTTTAATATCCACTCCGAGAAATCCTTGAGTTCCGTTGACTCTTCCACTGACAATCTTTCCGAAAGCAATCGCATATTTTTGGTGAGCTTAAGAACTTTGCAGTGCTTCCAAAGATAGGATGAGTTCAGTGCAGCGATCACAATCTCAGCTCTACCAGCTCCATTTATAACAGGCAAGACCTGTCTAAAATCACCTCCAAAAACAATGACCTTTCCACCAAATGGTTGTGTGTCATGCTTTCCAACAATATCAGATAATGTTCTATCCAAAGCTTCAAAACAATGTTTGCTCATCATTGGAGCTTCATCCCAGATAATAAGCGATGATGCTTTCACTAAATTAGATTGGTCTGTTCCATGTATCAGAGTACACCTAGAAAACTCGTCCGGATTAAGTGGAATACCGAATCTGGAATGAGCTGTCCGACCGCCTTGCAACAACAAAGACGCAATTCCACTTGAAGCCACGTTTAGAACAATATCTCCTCTAGACCTGATAGCTGCAGACAGTAATTTCCAGAGGAAAGTCTTACCGGTTCCACCAAAACCACTAACAAAAAACATTCCACCATCAGCTTTACTAACAGCTGCAAGAATCTGACCATATATTTCTCTTTGCTCGAAAGTCATCTTCGGAATATCTCTTTCAAGAGTTTCTAACAAAGAGGAACGGCAATAGCTGAGTTCGTCCACTACCAAGACGTTAGAATCACGACTACTTCTCTTTGGGAGTTTAGGCATACTCTCAAATCTTTCCAATGAAGTACCAATGCGCCTCAATAGTGATTCTATCTGTAATAAAGAAAACCTTTTCTTGTCATCATCACTCAGCAATAGACCTTCAAGGAAAACAAAAAGGACAGGCAGGCAAATTAAATAAAAGTCATATATTCATACATTGAATTTTGCACAGCAGAAAATTAATTACTACCCTGGTCGATTGAAATATTTTCTCCTATAGTGTTCAATATCTTCAGACAAAAGCTCCCGAGTGCTTTCCCAGACTGTCTCCGGGGAAGATAAAGTGTTACTCATAAGCATCATAACAAACACTTTACGTAGCTCACTTGCTGTACTCTCATAAGATCTTCTCATTATATCATCAATGTACTCCTGATCATCATCTAATAACCCACGGGCATAACATGCTTCTTTGTAGCTCGGATACAGAACACCTTGATAAGTTTTGATGTCCTCATAACTGGTGGGTCCACGGACAATGTTCAACAGCACACGCAAGAAGTATGCATCTTCCTGGGTACGTGGAGCATAATTAATCCTCCCTAGAGCAAAACCTCGCTTCCGCCTCTTGAACTTCTTTGTACTTTTTTCATAAGTATAGAAGTTTGGAATCTGAGCATATGTCAATGTTCTTGCAAAGGAGTCGATTTTTTTCAACTCAAACCAAGCTAGAAACATTGTATTCTCAATTAGCTTCCTACTGACAACTGCTTTCAATTTATCTTTTCCTCTGTAAGTAATAACTTGTTTTCCTGGGAGATGAAAACTAAGCTTCTCTACTGCAGTTGATCGGAAGTGAATAGGGAAGCTGAATACTCTCCAGGTTCCTTCGCATGTAGAAACGTATCTGTTCGAAAAAAACAAAAACAGAAAAAAATAATTAGCAAAATTGCAGCATACTAACTAAATCACATATCACATTTTAGTCTTGATCTGATTTAAATCGTCACAGTTTAATACCTGCAATCAAAGAATTCTTTGAGTTCATCCCTTTTCTTTTCAAGCTTTTCCTTAGTAAGCTCGACATCTCCTAACTCATTTGCAACAATGTGGTCTGGTGGTTCAACGGCAACACAAACCCGATCTTGACCTTTGTTAATGTACTTGAATAAGTACTTTATAGAACCATATTGGTTGCACCACTCCACGTTAATGTGAGCTTTGTAAAGAAGAGATAATTTCTGGTTATAAGGAATGACATACCGATTGTCGCATTTCACTCCATTTTTCAGAACAAAGTTGTCTGACTGTTGACGCCTTCTGTAAACCGGAAATCCTTCTTTATTAATAGTGGTGTTCTCAACAAATGATTTAGGATAGGATTTAGAGCAACGTCCATTCTCCATACATGGTGAATTCTTATTAGCTGCTCCACAAGGGCCATGAATCATCATGTCCTTAACGACCTCGTAAAGTTCAGGTTCTTCCTTCTTATTAGGAATCTCTGCAGAAATTATGTTGTCAATATCATCTGTTGTCATAGGCTTAGTCTTTTTCATGAATAGGAGAATGTGAGCATGTGGTAAACCACGCTTCTGGAACTCAATAGTGTACATAGCTGTCTCATGAAAAAAAAAAAAATTAGTTAGAACTAACATAGTTTCAAACAAATAATGATCATAAAAACAGAACCAAAACGCCTTGAACTTACATGAAGCTGTTTCTCCCAAAATATTCTGCTTGGTTAAAGTATCCATCAATGAATCAAGCTTCATCTTGAAAATCCTACAGATAATATCTGGTCTATCTTCTGCCTTCAGCTTCCTCGCCTTAACATATCTAGTGATCTCTGGCCATTTTGGATTACATGTAAAAGTGATGAAATAGTCTGGGAATCCAAAATGCTTACAAATCGTCATAGCATCCAAGTAATTGTTCTTCATATATCTAGGACTCCCCACGAAAGAAGCTGGTAGCGTAAACTCATTTCCTTGCTCATTCATATCAACTATGCCTGCATTCTCAGACTGTTTAATGGAGTCATAACTATCAGATCGCAAAGAGGGTTGGTTCGCCTTCAGATATCTGAGGCGATTAGACTCAATAGTTGTGAAGGCATCCACCACAAACTGCTGAAATAATCTTCTAGAATGTAGAAGAGAATGAGACTCATTGTCACGTTCATGCAACCGAAAAGCAAAGTATTGCCGCATACTGATGTTAGGCTTCTTGTGTTTTTTGGTAATTTTGGTTGATCCCTTACCGAGTCTGAATCCATCCTCACCATAGGTAAACAATAGAGGATATTGAAGTGCAAGGTAGGAAGCATGAATCTCGTTTATTCTCAGCAGTTTCCCTGACTTTTGTTGTAGAACAATATCTCGTCTGTCCATATCAAGACTAAAATCTCCAGGAATAAGTGCAGCAACCTCTGAAGCCGTGGGGGTGTTATATGTCCTTCCATCCTTTTCCCTCTCACTAACAATCCTCATATGAAATGAATCTTCAGGATTAGTGTTAAAGCGATCTCTTGCTGATCTAAACTGCTTGACATATGGATTGACTTCATTCAACATCTTCATCAAAATGTCAATAATATCTTTCCTTAGATTATCTTTTTTCTTGACCTGAATGTTCTGCTTTCCAGAGCTGAAAAAATATTAACAAAGAAACATGTCAGTTTAAATATGTGAAAGTGCGTGTTTGATAGAGCTAAATGTAATACCTTAAACATTTAGCTCTGTTTTCTACTTCATTCTCTGTGTCAACTATGTATAGCTGCCCAAACTTCGCGTCACTTCCATCAGGTGGAGTTAAATTGCCTATTAGGTGGTAATTTTCTCCCTGTAATTGGAACATATCAGGTCCTCTACCCTTTTTCAACCCTCTCACTACTGTTCCACCGAGAGAAGTGAATGAAAAAACCATATTATAAGGTCTTATATGTTTCTGGAAATGTCTGCTTCGTGGATCATCCCCTTCCAAAAGCTTTTTTAGAACTGCTGGTGGTTCTTTCAGTAAAGGCAACTGCACTTGTCCTTGCATACAACATAATGAAAAAGTAGGTTTCTTTGCATTTCGACGCTTATTTAGCCTTTCTCCATACCACATGATAGCACCACAATGAGAACATTTGTAGTCAGGATCACCTTCATCTAAATAATCTGCATCATTCATAAGAAAAAAAACAATGAACACATATACAATCATCCCTTTTAAGTAATTGTGTAGTCGTGATAGAAAAAAATCTGTTGCTTTACCAGTGTCTTTCAAATTGATCTTAGATGGTTTAGGTAATTTTACAACACCACCAGGCTCTGTTGAATCATGATGTTTTTTTTGGACATTGTTTTGCACAACATCTGCTTCTGAATCCATAGAATCATCCAAGTCAGATTCATCATCTTCTGTATCAGTGTTCTCTAGAGAACTACAGTCAAAAACCTGTTGGTGATCTGTATCAATTATCCCTGCAAATTAAAGATTAACATATTTGTCATATACTTCTAATATTTCTAAACTATAAAAAGAACGCAATTTAGGAAACGGTACCTCCAAACAAATCATTTCCAACAATCTCATCATCTTCGTCCATGCTATGAGTTGATGCATCCCCTCCACTCTTTGAGGGTGAATGTGAGTTTGTTTTATGCAAATGTGCTATATTAGTAATGTCTTTAAGTACCGCACGTGAATTTCTGCGTGTATGGGACGCCTTAGATTTAATAGATTTGAAGCTCTTCTTATGTAAATCCTCTGACAATAAATGAATAAGAAGGTTGGTGCACCCCAATAAGAAATGAACTAACTGAAAGAAATTAATATGCTCTGGATATAAATTTTACTTGGTAATGAGGTTAAACAACTGGAACGCATTGGTGTGTCTTGTACTTGGTCTTTCATTAAATCCAGACCTGGCAAAGATTTACATGTGGAACACATTCTACAAATAAGTAGGTAGATCACGATTTTATGTAACGATTTCTTGAGCTGAGAAACACTTACCAAGGAGACATCTTCTTTTGTTTCTAGGTGTTTGTGGTGAAAGCATACTTATTTGTTGATATGATGAAATTGTATAGCACGGAACTTTGTGGTTTTCAAGGATTTCAAACAGTCTATAATATATAGAACTCAGTGGAATATCCTGATTTGATATGCTTTTCCGTTTACTGTAATCCACAGCAAGGTCACGCTGCACTTTGAAGATCGGTGTCGTGGATGTTTTGGGAGTGTCAACTTCGGTTCCTTCGTGAACTCTTTTCCGTCGAGACATCTCAGACAATGATGTAGAAGAAAACGTTGAGAAAAAGTCAAAAGAAGGAGATTGGTTAGGAAAAGAAAATCATTTTCTGAGGTAATCTCTAATCTTTTACTTCACGCTTGCAAATCAAGTGATCTGTAAAATATTTGGTTACCTTAAATTTAGGCAAATGGTTGAGGTTATTAAAAACATCAAAGTTTTATTGATACAGTTTTCATTTGTTACAATATATAATGTATTGTTTCATACCTTATTGGAAACAAATCAACTTTATAACTCATAATCATATTTTACTAATAATCAGCAATCATGAAATGAATATAATCGAAGAGATGGGATGAGAAGGTTGTGTAAAGGCTCTGTACTTGTCACGAAGGATGAGATTCGACCACTTTTATGATAGACAGGTAAGTTTTATATCTTTTACTTATAACATGGTTATTTTTGAGTTGAGATTGAGATAGTTATGGGTTAGAAAATTCGATGCTTCAATGATTAGTTAGGTGTCTTGGCGTATACTGGAAAGTTTGTTTAGAGGACTAATTTTGTTTAGAAAATAACAAATCATTATTCGTTAAGTATTAAACTATATTATTTTACTGACAAATTTGGCGACTGTGATAAAAATGCAAATATTTTTAATGCATAATGCTTAAACGAAATTAAAAATATAGTCGCACTAATTATTATTGAATATAGGTCCTATTATGCAGAATAGGAACCAATAGAAAACAATGCAGAAATTTCGGAATAGCAAAAACATCAAACTAAAACAACTTGAAACCATCAAAGAGAGGGATCTCAACAGAATCTCTTCGGATCAATCTGATTTTGGCTTTTCCTTTTTGATCAATTTAGTGCACATTTTCTTGGAGGATGATGTTAGGTCGGGTAGATCAGCATCCTCTTCCTTGCGCTTTGAGAAGGGAGTTTTAGGATCTTCTGATGAATTTATATCCAAAAGCAATCCCTAAAATGGTGAAAAATAACGATTAGTTTAAAATTATGTTAAGAAAGGACTGTTAAGACTATTGTAAGAGAAAATAAAAAGAAGAGTCTATAACAAACTTACAGGAGCAGATGACATGGTAGAAGAAGTAGTTCCCATATCAGAAATTGCCTCAGAAACTGTTTCAATACTTAACACTTTATCTCCAGAACAAACCTCTAAGACCATATAATTCCCTGATCCATTTGTGACATTATCAGAAGTTATAGTTAGCCCAAAACAGAAAGACTTCCCCACCAAAGCTTGGATAGGCGCGGGAAGTATCTCTGGATCTTCAATCTAGCACATAAAATTTAAAATTTGTTAGTTTTACAATAATGAATAAACAGAAATTTAAGAGATTTATATAAATACTAACCTCCCCATAAGAACCATCCCATAAGTCCTCAGCATTATGTCCAATGATGGACTTTGCAACAGATCCTAGTAACATTACATTACATGTGTCTGTGTCATCTTTAACTACCAAATGTAGTTTGAATCTATTCAACAGCACACAAAAAAACGTTTGCAAAAAAAAGTTCGATGTCAAAACAACAAATTAAAATCCATGTCATTAAAAATACAATGGAAACAACTTACTTGGGTAACACATTAGTGATATTGGCATTACAAAGCTCACAACGAAACATTGGGTTGTCCCCTCTTCTCATATTTTCATAATCAATCTTTGGTAGTTTATTGGCACGTTTTTGGTGGCGGTTACAGCCAAAATAAAACCATGTCCAATCAGTGTCGATTGCTTCAACACTGCATATGATTTTACAAATCTCCACCTGCATATTTTATAAAAGAAAAGAAATTACTTCACTCTTAGTAAACAAAAAACACAAGTACAAACTATTTTGTGTAACCTGATTTGTGGCAAGAACTTCTGAAATCTGTTTGATCTCAGCATCATCCCAATCATATTTTATGCGTTTACCATCCTTTTTTCCATTATCAACTAGGGAAAGTTGTAGTTGCTCATCTGACAGCCTACAAAAGAAAAATTTATATAAACATCAATCACATAAACGCATTACTGAAAAAAATATAAATATAGCAATGTAGTTAACCTTTCTGTCAACTCCAAAACTTCTGGAAAGGTTGGATTGAGGTACAGGAGTGATGCACCAAATGCATTAGTGATTTGAACCTCTCCTATAACAGTTGACGTTTATATAAAATCATATGGAATAAATGGACTGTTAAAAACATGAAGAACCAAGTAAAATACCTCTAAAGAAATTGATTTTCGCAAACCTAATCAAAGCAACAATAGGTCGATCTTGGCATTCATCAAGAAAAGCTTGTATTTGCTCAGCATAAGTACCCCAAAGACAACACGCAATACTGTTTCCTCTGTTAAGTTTAGATAGTTAATAAGGGAAGTAGTAAAACTATATATAAGATTAGATTATATAGTTTAAAAGAGAGGTTATAAGATCAAACTGTGGGTCCATTAAGCGAAATTGAACCCTCTTTCTGTCTTCTCCTTGTGCTCTGACGGTTAGAACATCACCAAGGTCATGAATTTTCCCCATCACATCTGTTAGAAAACCAAATATCTGAGCGTATGATATATGATAATTATCAGATTCATAATTAATATTAAGGACAATAAGATTCTCTTCGAAAACACAGTACCTATAAGGAAGGGTAGCTCTTTAGGGTCATTTCCAATTTGGGGAAAATCGGCAAGACTCAGAAAATTACGATCATCAACTAAATCCGAATCTCTAACAACACTCTCATCTGAGATATTCATCTTGTATGGATGGCGTGTTGTTTTATACTGGCCACCAGCTGATGTCATATGAACTTTTTCGATAACTCCCCATTTTCCTATGGGTATAGCACGTTGAACACGGAGCATGTGTGTTTTTTTGCAAGTTGCTTGGATTTTGTTTCCCTAGCAAATAAACAGAGTTATATTATTATATTGGTAAAGCAGAAAACTGTTATAGATAGCATCTAAAAACGTTTAGTAAGATAGTTTACCCATTGGTCTGCTAAAACCATCTCAAAAGTATCTCCAAAAGTTTTGTTGGATCTCCAAGAATGAAGGCATTTAACTTGGACTCGCCAGTTATCCTTAAATGGCCTGAGTTTGGTGAGAGGAACAAAAGTAGTCATTTTAGGGTCCGACTGGTGACCATTCTGGTAACAAAAGGAATGAATAGGAAAGGAACGTAGAGGAATAAAATGGCAGGAATAAAAAGGAATGGTTGTTCCTCCTCAAATTTAACAAAGAATATTTTTGTTCTTTATTTCTCTACAAAAAAAGGAATGAGAGGGAATGAGAAGGAAAATTTATTCCTTGTGAATGGTGAATTTTTTTAGGAATGTTGAGGAATGCATTATTCCCCGTCATTCCCTGGTCACCATTCATACCCTTAGACTTTTTTGGAGGTTTTGCTTTGAACGATATTGTTTCTAGCTATAGGAGAAGATGTATATATAGCTAGTGAGGAAAAAGTAGGGTTAACGCCACAAATTTTTCTAGAGATCTTGTTAGTTGTGATATTTATCATTAAAACCGAATATACGAATTTAATATATGCCTAAAATGATTCTTTAATTAAAAAATTTCGACAATTTAGGAATGTAGGTTTTTAATTAGATATTAGACTTGATTTGCAAGATTAGAATGTATTTTGTTCATTGCGAGAATATAGGAAAATAATTTTGTTAAGGAGAGTAATAAATGATCTGTTATGATTTTGATTTCGAAAAATATTTAGTGATAAGATCGTATTGTTTAGATAGTATTTATTTTTTAATAATTATATAATTTATTTTCAAAACACCTAATTGACTGGTTTTGATTATGCAGACCAATATTAACCGAGGAAAATCACAATGGAATTCTATGGCTTAGTAATGTTATGTGAAAGAACCATAGTACAATATAAACTATTGAATCTTATGATTTGTAGAGCAAGAGGAAGAAGGTTGGTACTTGGACACTTTATGGTACGTAACTTTATCTACTATAAAATTCAAAAAAATTCCATGTTTTTCCGGTTTTCTAAAAGTTTGGTAATTAGATGGTTTGTTGATAAGAGAAAACGACAGGTTTAAAGGTTTAGTTATGTCGTTTAATGCAGCTGGTTTATTATCGTTGCTTGGTTATGGTTTATTATTGCTAATGCTTGTAATGATTAAAAAATCTCTTGGTTAAGTCATTAAAAGAAACGGCAGAATTTAAGGGAGTGGCATTCCTTAGTAAATATTGTGGAAAAGTCTGGGGTATTTCAATTATGTACTTCAGTCTTAATAGATTAGATGATATTTACAATAAGGGTCACTTATTACTATTGACACGCTTTTTCTTAAGAAAAAATTGGAAAATAAAGACATTTTCGATGTTTGTTTGTCCAAATAAGACTTTTGATACTTTTGGTCATTTCGGACAAGTTTTACCCTCCCCTTATGGAAAAAATAGTTAACTAAGGTAAAAAAAATATAAAAAATATAGATATTATTACAAAACAAAGTATATCTATTTTTATGTTTAAATTTATTTTTTAAAAATTATGGAACTATGTTTTATTTAATGTCAAAGCTAGGATAGTATACTTATTCTAGCCATCTACGTAGTGTACAAATCGAATACAAAGTATTATACATAGGTTTACCTTGAATAGAAAATATAAAATACGCTTTCTTCAGTAATTTACCCTTGCTAGATTTTGTGTCGATTATTCTAGCTAGATATCTTCGGCCTACATAGGACTTTTATAGAAGTTCTATCCAATAGTCGATGAAATACCTTCTTTTTACACGCCATACCTTGGTCCGCTTCAGACTATATAATAGCCTATGGCGTAATGTAGTTTCCACTCTCTACATCTTTCGCCTTTACGATGATGTATATTCTAGCCAAATAAAGTAAAATGGAAACTTCCAAATTTCGTGGTCATATGTTTCTAAATCTATCCTAAATATCTCTAAGTATATTCTCCCCACGATTTTCTCCCTTTTCTCTTCACACGATCTCTATCTCCATCGCTCCTTGTTCCTCTCTATTCTTCATCGACAAACATCTCTTCTATCAACCAACACAAGATGGTTCTAATCTATGTTAAATGTGGTGTATGGATGTCAAGTTTCGATGACGAGTGGAGTTTCTTGGCGACAAACAAAGACGGTCGAATGGTGACATTAAACTAGACTTTATCGAGGAACTCAAGATCATGGTGTGTGAAGATTATGGGTCAACCCTAATGTGGTTAATGTCGAAGTTCGGTTATGAGATGGTGAATCAAAGAGGAAATCCTCCCATTAAGACGCGAATGATCGACAAGTGAGTAACTTTGTGGGCTACGCAGAAGGGTTCCTCTACAACTCAGGTGTCACGCTCTTCGCTCGCACCGTGCAAAGGAAAAGGAACGAGTCAATATCGATTTGAATAAGGAGCCGTGTGATTCAAGTAATGTTGAGGGCGGTGAAGTTCCCGACATAAATCGGGAGATTTTGCGAACCATCAACAAAGTGTTGTGATAAAAGGAAGAATCATGTCGGTGAGGAGGGTTCCTGATGCTGGTTTAAAGAGTGAAAACTATGGAGATAGTGAAAAGGAATGCCGAAATGGGTACACGATTTCGTGAAGAAAGATCAACTTTTCCTGAGTAAACGGTTCTAAAGGCAACAATGGAAATTTGGGCGATGAAGAATAATTACGATTTCATTGTTACCAAATCAACGAAAAATGGTGGTCTATAATGATGTAAGGATAAACGCGTAACCTGACCGTATGCGGCGGAATGTCTTGATGGTTCTACATATTTCATGATCAATAAGTGTGTTGAGAACCACTCATGTGCTCCTTCAAAGAAAAGCAAATTCGAAAAATGGCGCCGGCAAGAACAATTGGGAAGCCGATACAACATCGATTTGATGATGCCAATGATGGCCCCAAAGCAAACGACATCATTCAGCTTTATGAGGCTGGAGCACCGCGAGATTAGTTATCGCACGCTGGGAAGCTCGTGAGTATGCAATTGCGGTTGTTAGAGGTATACTGCATCTAAAGCTATGCAAAGATACCCTCATATTTGCATATGCTTAAAGAAGCTAATCTGGTACACACACTCACTATGAAACTAACAAGGATGGTAGATTCATGTATCTATTTATGTCGTTTGGGCAATCGGTTAGAGGATTTCACAGCTCAACGCGTAGGTGATTGT
This sequence comes from Brassica carinata, assembly GCA_016771965.1. Lineage (NCBI taxonomy): Eukaryota > Viridiplantae > Streptophyta > Magnoliopsida > Brassicales > Brassicaceae > Brassica > Brassica carinata. Next base: position 55,194,312 of record CM028689.1, read on the forward strand.
TGTTGATGGAACTTTTTCGAAAAATAAATACAAAGGAGTTCTACTTGTTGCTACCGTAGATGGTAACTCCAACTTGTATCCGATTGCATTTGGAGTTGTTGATTCGAGAATGACGAATCATGGGAGTGGTTCTTCGCATTGAATGTGGTTATCACGATAGTAAAGACTTAGCTTTTGTGTCGATAGAAATGCATCAATTGCTAAATCGATTGGACCGTCTACCCACGATCAAAACACGAATTTGCATTCACCACTTGTTGACCAATGTGGTTAAATTCTTCAGACAAAGGGTTCACCGCCTTGGTCGAAAAGGCTTCAAAGGCGATAGTATAGTGAATTTCGTGAACGCTTCATCGAAATTGTTGATATCAACCGGCCATTGAAGATATCTACAGAGGTCGATGTGAGAAAATGGGCTCGCTCTCTTCCCCGATCCGTATGATATCGTGACCAATAACCCCGCCGAAGTCGATTAATTCAGCTTCGAGATCACCTAGACAATTTCCGTAATTCCTTTCTTTAGATAGTATAAGAGAACTGCTGACCGATGGTTCTACGAAGGCCGCGACGTTAAGCTCCAAACATATTGATCCTTTAACCGCTAAGGTGGAGAAAAAGATTGATAGAGAATTGTGAAGGCTCGAGGGTTTCGTGTTCTCAAGGTTGACAACTTCGCATCACTTGTTAAAGGAGACATATATGATTGTCATGTTGATCCGAAACCGTAAGATGCACATGTGGGAAGTTTGATTTAGGAAAAATTCCATGCGCATTAACGCCATTCCCGCAATTTATTCTCGAGGTATGGAAGTATATAAACATTATAAATTAAGCTATATATTTCCGGTTTTGCAGCATTTAGACATTGCTCGGTCTCTTTTTGACACGTATGGAAGTACACCGATTCATCGATGGCGCCTATAAGATCGCAACATGGAGAGTCGCTTACGCGAATCCATTAATCCCATACCGCCTGCAGGCTGAATGGAATGTTCCGGATGAGGTTAAACTTGCGAAGGTCTTACCACCGAGACAAGAAAGAGTGCTGGTAGACCAAGAAAGAGAAGGTATGAAACAAGAGAGGACAAGATTAGATCTTCTCAAGGATCAACAAAGAATAAAAGCACAAGTGCAAACGGTGTGGTATGGAAGGACACAAGAGAGGAACATGTGATATACCTATCTAGTTTGTTGTGTGTTCTCTCGTTATTTGCTTTTGTTTTACAACATTGTTGACAAATCGATCTTCCTATCGACAGCTTTGATTTTTGCAATTTTTTGTTAAAAAATGCAAATCACCAAGAAACACAAAAGAACATAGTCTTACATTTATTTGGAAAGAACGAACAACAAATTGAACATCATGCATAGATAAGGTACATGAAGACCATAGCAAAACAACACACAAACACGCTTTGATGATCCTTAACTCTCTTATGCATTCCATGGACTTTTCTTCACAACGAAAGCAATCAGATCTTCCATTTCTTCAAGTCTACTCGTATGGCGTTTCAGCATGGTCTCGAAGCTCTCATTGATTTATGAAACTCGAATTGTCCACGAGCAAAGACGCCAAACGATCCCGAAAATCTTCAATTTCTTCAACAACCGCTATCACCCATTTGAACAAGTGAGTTTTGTCCTTCATGATTAACATCAACAAACAGCTAGATTGAGCAAAGACATGGTTATATGAATAGAGACTAACCTTCTCGGATCCCATCTGACAACAATGGAACAACCTTCCTGATTTTTGACAGCTTTTGAAGTGAAACGATCCACGCCTTGCCGCGAATTGCATCTTGTCGAATTCCTCTTTGTTTGGTGTGTCGATATCTCGATTCACGTAAGAACCGATCGAAGACATGATTGAGTTGATCTCCCATATATCCCGAGGCGCATCTATTAAATATCATGAAAAACGATTTAGGGGTTCGTTTAGGGATTAGTTAGGGTATGTACTTTCACCATATATCCTCTAAAGTAGTGTTTATACATGAAACAAAAATATATATTATTAGGGCTATAAGAACTACAAATGGAATTATCAAACAAATACATGTCATTCTCAACACAAATGATAAGAGTTTAGATTAAAAACTTCTTTTGTATAGTGGTTCATTTAGGGTTCGTTTAGGGTTTATTGTAAAGATCGGGTTCATTAAGGGTTAAGTCAAATATGTTTGCAATTTGGTGGTTTAGGTAAAGAGTGATAAGATTCGTGGTTTAGGGGTTCGTTGGGTTTAGGGTAAAGATTTAGTGGTCTACTATGTACTATAGTCAAGTTTAGTGGTTTAGGGTATGTGGAGAACTCTCAAAATAATCCCTAAAACTCTAAAATAGAGTATTGTCACAACTAAATAAAGAAAAGCAAACCTCAAATAAATAGCAACTAAAATAGTGTCATGTCACATAATTCCTAAAACTCTAAAATGTAGTATTGTCATAACATTGCTAGTAAAACCAAAACAAACACACAAAATCGCCTTCTTCAAGGTCATAAACAATGAGAACTCTCAAAATCCGAAGGCATATGTTGCCATTACCGGATTAAAATGGGATCATGGGCAGCCTCCCATATATCATAAGCAATCTTCAAGAACCGTGCATTATTTCGTCTTCCACTAAACCGAGGTCAAGACCAAGAAGGATGCACTCAGTGTTTGAGTGCATATGCCCCGCAATCAGCACAAGACTTGTTCAACCTCGACGCATAGGCATATCTGCAATCGAATAGATGTCGAGTAGCTTGCTCTTGGTGGACCAACGGCCTTCACAATTCTAGAATCATAGCAAGAAACTTCTACGTATTGCCTATTCCTTCCCGACCGCAATCATAGACTTCCACTTTCTTCTCAATCATGTTGACGATACGTAAACCCAATGATTACTGCGATGCACATCACTTATTTTGTAAAAAGCCTGAATAACCGAGATGTGTGAGGAAACATGGATAATTACCATTTACAAACAGAGGAAAGTAGACGATCAACATCGACACCCGGACTTTATTAGTCCGCCCATGAGATGGAAGCTCTCCTCTCCGTAAGCAAGAAGAAGATTGGTACTACGTAGCCTCTTTGTCGGCTTTACACTTCCGTATTCATTCTCGATCCGAGGCGTAACATGGAGTTCATGAAAGCAACACGGCCTATATTCCAACGCTTCAAAGATGTCTCTCGCCATATATACATCATCGCATCCATTTCCGAATATTCACAAGGACAATTATCCAATGCACAAACAAATATATGTTACAAATATATCGACCATTCAAACATGTATAACAAAGTAATACCTCGCTTCCAAGCCATTTTCCAAAGACAAACTATTCTCTCGAAATGAGGGTCAAATTAAAGACGAGGGACCAATCCTCAAAGCCGTTGATTCATAGACCATTCCGTGAATCTATCCCACGATTCTTCGGTGAAATAATACGATGGCCTTTGTGGAGAACCGCCATCCGCCATTGGTGAGTCACTAAGTCGAAGCTTCGCTTGGTCCTCTGACCATCTATCCCACTTTGCCGATGTTGGAGCTGCGCTGCTTGCTTTGATCCACCTTTTCGTAGTTTCCTGACAGTAGTCATTGGAGTCCACCAATCACTTGCATCCTTGTCGTTATTGGTGCGTGATGGATCAAAATCGGCACGCACGAGGCTCGAGAAAGTCCTTCGCCTGGCATCTATTGCTTCGTCCATATCATCCGCTGACTGAAATTCACATCCCGTTAATTCAAGCAATGAACAAGCAATTAATAACAAAACTGATTTATAAACTAATAACATCCATTATATAAATATCTTACACATAGTTCACATAACAAAATACATGTCATAATGCCATACATAATTAACCCCGATTTTGAACAAGACACTTACAAACCAAACACACTTCCAAAACGAGACAATGCAAAACACATCACAAGGCCGATAAACACATGGAACTAACAATAAAACAAGTTAAGACACATTTGAGAGAGTTATGAAGACTAGTGGTTCTTTACCAAGCGTTTAGACCTCCTCGGAGATGGCTTGCTAAGCGATGGTTTGCTAGCGATGGTTTGCTAGCGCCGGGTTGTTAGCGATATTGCTACCGTGGCTTGCTCGCAGATGGATCTCCATGCTCAACTTCGACGCTTGAATCCCCACGTGAAGTTTTAAGTTGGGACTGCAATTCCTCAAATCTTTCACCCATCTTTTTCTCTATCCTCTTCCATCGCAGCAAAATTCTGCTGAAACAACTGGCCACAAAAGTCTTCATATCTTCATCAAACGGCTTTGTTGTGCTCTACTATATAGACCTTATGCTTCCTTTTTCCATTCCACGATCCGGAGCCTCTTCTTTCCTTACTATCTCTCGCCCTATGGTTGCTGATCCTTTGAGTTTGAAACTCTTCATCGCCCCACTTGCTTCATTGCTCCCACCGCTTCATCGCCCCACCTTCACCATCCTTGTCGTTAGACACTTCATCATTCCCACTTTCTCCCTCATTCGTAGCTACTTCATCAAGCCCAAAAGAAAAGACCGTGTCTCTTCAGACTCCCAATTATGACCACTGAAGTCAAAGTGACTCATTATCATCTTCATGAGAAGCTTGATTCTATCATCCTCCACCTCATCTCGTCGCTAAATTGAACATTTTCAACTACATCATAATTCCCCGCCCACGAGATGTAAGGATAGATATCATCCTACACAAGAAAGGTGAAGAAGAGTGAATTAACACTCCTTTCAAACCGGATGAAGTAATCTAGAAAAAAATATTTACCTTGGGTGTGAAGATGTTCTCCAACTTGTTGAGCTCCATGTAAGAAACCTTTGCAGCTCCCATCCGCTTTACGATCTAGACCGCCCTTAAAACTTTTGTTCAATTTTCTTCCACAAAGCTTTCCAAGCTTTGCATCGCTTCCATAGCCCAAATCAAGACCGTAGTGAAGCCATCTAACACGTAACTCTTAGGATTCTCCTTCGGTTTGTCTCGTGTTTTAGCTATTGACTCGCATAAGGTCAAAGAAGCAACTCCCCAAGGGTAATTTCAACCTGCCAAGGTCCATCACCAACTTGGCGTGCTTGATGGGGATAGGTGCCTTCTCATCTCTCCCAAACGATACAAACAATGATGCAAAGATACACCAGCCTAATTCGATCAGCATTGCTCCACTTCTTAACACTGCCCCGCGGATTTTCCCACAGCTCCAAAATAGAAACTCCCTTATTTGTCTTGATAACTAAGCTCCGAAACCACCATCATCATCCCACCAACCAACTCCTTAAGTGAGAGACTAGTATCGCGACTGAAGCCCGTGAATCGCATGGAACTCAAGCAATGAAAATCGGAGAGGTCTTCTCGCAAAGACAAACCGAGCTCATGGTCTTTGTAAGTCACCAGCTCCCTACACAAGAAGCTGTGTATCACTCTCGCCGAGAAACCCAAACCATTGTCGAACAACTTAAAATCGAGCAAAACCGGATCTTTCTTCACGTGTTCAACTCCTTTGGCACCCACGCCTTCAATCTTTTGAAATAGCGTACCATCTTGCGCTTATTATTGATCCGATGCACTTGGGTCTCTTCACCCGGCTTAAACAGCCGCTTTGGTAACTCCTCGACATACCTACAATCACGTAAAAGAAGTTTATAATCGAGCACAAACAAAGAAAGAAGATAAATGACTTTTAGTTCCACAATTCATCGAAGTTTAAAATGTACTTTTGAGTTCTACAACCTATGTAAACTAGAACACATGTTCAACCTATGTCTAAGATTACACAAAACCAAACATTTGAATCGGACAACAACAAAACGAAGCTCTCACCGACATATGGAGTTGTTCCAAACGAATATTTGCCGTTTGTCAATTTTCCCTCTTTCAAAAACCCAAAATTGATAGTTTACAAACTAAAATCAAAACACCCAAACAATAACATGCATGAATTTCAGAATGTATAAGAAGATTAATCAACCCATTCAACTAATTTTAGATTAAGAAATAAGACGAATCGGTTTAAGTGATGCGTTTAGTTAACAAATCTAGGGTTGATGGAATCAAGACGAGTAATCGCAAACCCGGTGTTTAAACGTGAGATGTTGATGAAGTTGATGGTAAGAAGAAGAAGAGCGTCCGACGGAATCGTAGAGTAAGAACAAATCTCCAATTCTTCGCCTATGGTGATAACAAATACAAAGACGAAAATAACAAGATTAGAGACGAAAAATCAAAGTTAAAGAGGTGAAGAAACGATTTGATTTGTTCTTACCCAAAATCGCCATGGAAGAGCTTCAAGCTGCTGAAAAGATGAGGAGAGGTTAAACGAGATTAGGGTAAATCGACTTTTGTTTCTTTTTTATTATTTTTCCTTTTTTTTACTTTCTGCTTTTATTGGATTTGACTTTATTAATTTTTAATAAAACTAAAAGAATAAATAACAAAATATCAATGTTAATTATATAAATCTAAGGGCAATATGGTATTAAACGAAAAATAAATCCTACTTACCTAAAAAATCTTCAACAAATCCTATTGTGACAAATCTAAGTAAAAAATGTCTTGTTTTTCCAATTCTCCCTTCTTAATGTGATACACGTTTAGTTATCTACTAGTTAAATGCTAACTAATTTAACTCAAAACTTAGTTTTAGCTCTCCCATATCTCCTTGCTTGTATCTCACCTTCCAGTTATCAATAATAGTTTCTATCTTTCTTTATTTCTCTCAATCTCTCTCCCACTCTCGGATTCAGATCTGACCTCATATCCCAGAGGATTGTTGAATCCATTTTTTGGCCAAATATGCTAAAATCATCACGGTGGCTCACCACCAATCCTTCCGACGTCGTGTTATCAATTTAATCTTCACTGTAGCGACTCTGCCCGTGTCAAGACCGAAACTCCTCCGACGACGAGAAACTATCATGTCTTTTGCATCAAAACAGAGGAGAGGGAGAAGTCCAGAAACCTTGACTTCTCTATTTTACAGTGATGGAGAGCTCTTAGGTTTTTGGGCATCTCGCGAGATTTTACAAAGAACTCATGGTAAGTTTAGGCTTTTGTTTCTCTGTAATCTTTTCTACTCGCGTGCAATTTGTGCTTAAACCTTCAAAGTTTCTCTCTTTGGGGTTTAGATTGGGTGAATCGACCATGATTAATTTCTAATCTGAATTATTTTTTTGTATCCCACTAATAAAGTTTTGAACTTTCGAGTTTTTAGCTACATGAGTGTTGAAAAAAATTCTTTTTTTGTTTAAACCTCTGAGGTTTTCATTGTTTGGGACCTAAGAGGTTTTCCAGAAAGGAAGATTCGTGTGTTCTCATTATGTTTTGCACTATTTTGCAGGTCAGAACCTTTGGATTCTTCGGTCAATGGATACGGTTCTAGCCATTTTGAGAACATCTGGTTTTCTTAGTGATAAAACATATGGAGAGTTCTCAAGAATTTGGAAGCCTGGTGGTTTGGTTTTTGTGTGCACCAACTCAAAAGGTGAAACTATACAATTGCAACAGATTTATGATATCCATACTCTATATAAAAAGGGTTTCTTTGACCTTTTATTGCTTAATCTTATGGCATTTTGGTTGCGAACCCTTCAAAGGAGAATGACATTGGCTGGTTTTCTGGAGCCACAATCTCTTTATTTGATATAACAGAGAGATGGACACATCATATGCAAAATGCTTTGGACAAGTTGCTTGACATTCACCAGAACTTGAAATATGGATGATCAATTTCTTCAGGTAAGATCATCTTCTTGAGTTCAAAAGTATGTTATTCAGAAACAAAATCAGAATGTAAATTAAATGAATGAGATTTTGATAAACCTTTGAATTCTGCACATGTTGGCGAGCAAATGTATTAGGTTTTATTGCTTTTGATATGTTTCAAGCACACTGTATTCTTCCATTTAATCTCAGAAGACTCAAACTTTGTGATTCTTAGAGCAGAAGACATCGCCCTGTTGTGCGTTGATGAGTACATAGTTAGTTCTACACCAAGACATTGAGAGATCCACATGACTAAGTTTTTTTTTTCTTGTTCACATGTGACCACATGGTCCTTGTGCTCAGTCTACACTGAGAGTGCTTGCTCGTTATGGCATGAAAACTGGTCGCATTGGTAAAAGAAGCAAATTCTTCATCTATAATGTGTTTATGCAAATGTATGTCAAAATTTATCCAGTGTATATGTAAGCTTTTGTGAATTAATGTACATGTGGACAGTCAAAATTATGTGTAAGTGAAATTAGAGCTTTGAATTATTGAAGATTAAAAAGTTTGAATATTTGTTTTAGTTAAGCAACATTGTTTGCTTTTCTTAAAATCTTATCATTTCTTGCCCATGTTTTAGTTAAGCAACATTGTTTTCTTTTCTAAAAATCTTATCATATATCACATAAGATAGAATCCACAACACACACCAACAAAGAAAACCCAAAGAACTAATAGATCTCAAAACGCAGTGCAAAACCACACATATATCCAGACTATTCCTGGTGACCCCAACACAAAGCTAATCAGTAAGAGATTCCTTAACTGATCAAATCTATGAGCAAAAAACCTGGATCACCTCATTTCTGAACCTCCCTTAGCAATGAATCTAGCACTGATACCACTTTTAGTGATTTAACTCCTAGATCAAATTGTCCATCCTTATAGCTCAAGTTCATTTCAATATGCTTGTGTTTGTTTTTTTGCACTAAAGGAAAGACACGAAGAATTAGAGGTCCCGTAGCTGTTAACGAAGTCTTGGTACGTCGTAGGGAATCGAGGAAACAGGTTGTACGAGTATGTTACCAGTATCAAGCGCTCATCCGGCTCACACTCTCGTAAGCTCACGTCAATCACCAGAGAATCCTCTCTCATAACCCAAGTGAACAACACTAAGAAGAAGATAATCACACTCCCCAATCTCACGTGTTTCACTCACCCGCTCATAGAGAACTTTCTGGACTATATGGTAACATACAACCTTTTCTCTATTTCCTTTTCCCTTATATACTCTGTTTACCGGCCTAATCCACTTGACCACTAGCAGCTGCCAGCTCATAAATCTTCAACGGCCTTGCACATGATGTGTTCCTCCCACTAAAATATGTGATCAATCAAAATGCAGAATATAGCTTTTCTTAGATTGATCCAGATCAACTTCAGTTTGTCATAGGCTTTACAACAAGTCATCTCCGACCCAACTTTCAGTTTATCAGCCCAAACCCAGAAATGGCAAACCATTGGTGACAGCTAGAATCCAGCAAACTTTTGTTATATTTATTTTGGAGGTTTAATTTATAGTATTATTTGCGGAGTGATTTTTCGTGTTCGAATTCTCACGTTAAAAGTTAGTTTATGTCGTTTATATCCTTAATGAATAAAATATATAAATTAGCTCTAAAATAAAAACAAACTTAGTTTATTTTTATTGGATAAGTGATTTAAATTATTAATCATAGGAGTTATCTGAAATTTAAAATATATATTTTAAAAACAAAAGATAATTCTTATATATATTGTGTTGTTATCTGCAAATATCTATTAATAAAAGTTAAAATTAAAAATCAGAAAACATATAACTAAATATTAATCAAATTAAATTATTAATTTGATATTATTGAAAAGAGAATATTGAGTGATTTTAAAAATTTATAAATAATGAATATAGTGTAGAAATAATTTTAAAAAATTTATAGGTTAGAATTTTCAAATGAGAACAAAATAATAATTGGTTAAAAAGAAAACATAATTAATAATTTATTATTATAGTCTTTTTATTATAATAATGAATGTATTAATAAGTAACTATAATTTTTTTAAAAAAATTATAAAATGTTTATGTTTAGACGAAACACCTAGCTGGAACCTATTATTGAGTCTACAAAATTTTTATAGAAAAACATAAAATACAAAATACTAATAATTAATGAATACAAATAAATAGAAAAAAAAAAGATTACTGGTGATATCGATAAAACCATGATACTTTTAGAGCAGATGGAATTAAAGGAATAGTGTTTCTAGTTGTCGGCTTATGATGGATTCGATATTGGGGAATGTGACAAGACATGTCCATACGTATTGAGTATGATTGGACACCATTTTTAGAGTAACAACAGTCTTTTTTTTTCCTTCAAAAAGGATTAAATATAATAAAAGGCCGAAGCCCAAATCTTACACAATCTGCCAGCCCAAATATAGAGCCCAGAAAAATACACCAAACAATTGGATCCAAACCCAAACCTTTAAACCAACTGACCACCGACATCCAGTGTCTCTTCTCTTCTCGAGATCTGAGCCCGCTACGTCGTACCACCGGGAGACCCTTCGTCGGACCATGGACGCGTCTTACCGGCCACATCTGGAGTAAGCCACACCGTGACTAACCTTCTCCTAAGGCTCTCTCAGCCTTAACACCGCACCCATTCTTTTCTCTAGTGGTTTCCTTAATCAGATGGATCAATCGCCGGAACGAGATCTCATCTACCGCCGGTTGAACCCACACCAAAGAGAAAGCCATCGCGTCACACCTCACCTTCTTACTTCGAGCAACAAACTCTTCCAACACCGGATTCCAAAACCGAATCCCCACCGATACCACCAAAAAAGGAAAAACCAAAACCTAAGAAAACAGATCTAAAAAAACGAAACCAAACCGAGGAAAATCTTCTCCCCTCGGAACTGAAGCCGGAGACGATGAACCTGAAGAAGACTCCACCTCCCAGGAACTTAGCCGGCGACGCAGAGCTGAACAAGCCTCCACCCCCGGAAACCTTTAACGGCGACGACGGAACTGTCAGAGCCTCCACCTCCCAGAACGAGATGTAACTAAGAAACAAGGCTGGAAAAAACCAAGGAAGGGAACCACCGGCGCCGACACGCGCTCGGACGCGCGGCCGGACGCCGGAGATACCTTCTCACGCGATTCTCTCTTCTCTCTCCTCTCTCGTGGATGACATTTTGACTTTGGTGTTTATTTAGCACAGAGTAACAACAGTCTAAATTTTAATTTATTCCAAATTTTACTAAATATTTATCAATAACACAACAGTCTAAATTTTAATTTATTCCAAATTTTACTAAATATTTATCAGTAATGAAATATGAGTTTTTATCTTTATATAATTAAACTAGAGCAGGTCCGCGCTACGCGCGGGATTCGATGTATCAGTTTTTATGAAATATATAATCTTGTTTAAATTTTATTCTATGTTTAGTTGGTTAAAGTGTGATTATGTTAAGAGAATGAGATTGAGTTTTCAAATGCCAGAATTTATTTTTATGTCAGAGTATCTAATACAATGGAGAATAAGGTTTTAACTTTGAGATAATCTTAGTCGAATATATTTTGTAGTTGTTTAGGACAATGTCAGTAATTACTACTATTAACACTTCTTTTTGATATTTATACTGTATTTGAACGTTTATTTTTGGTTTATGTTATGTCAGTAAATTGTTAGAGATAAACTAAAACAAATGTACAACACACCAAATAAACGGAATAGTATAATTTGATGATTATATATATATATATATACTTACATAAAATTTTAATCTGGCTATAAAATATTATGCACAAACAGAAATTATACGACCATATATTATTATGTATAAAAAATATTATAAAACAGCAAAATACATATTAAACTAACTATTATTTTTAAATTATTTTATTACACTATAGTACAAGTTAGTTAATAGAATAATTATATATATTCCAATATTTGCATTAAAACTATTTGTAAATCTAAAATATGAATATATTAACATCTCAAATTGATAGTAAAAGCACACGTTTCTTATATATATTATTTCATCTAATCTTTAAATATTAAAATTAAGAATATATTTATAAATAGTGATAATAATATTTCTGAAGTTCAAAACATAAATTTTAAAAAATTAATTAGAATAATAATGTACACAAATTTAAATTATCTAGATTATGGATATAAATATACTTTCCATCTAATTTTTTTTTGAAGTTAATATTGCACTCTAAACTAAACTGGTTAATATGAATCGCACTTGCATCCAAAATGTGCAATTTTCCTATGTATTTGTTTTAGTTTCAAAATCATAATAATTTTCGTATAATACACTACATCTATTTAATATTATTATTATTTTTCTTTCCCTCAAACTCAAAACTAAAACATTATTATAAGCATAATTTTTCCTTTTTTCTCTAACCCACAATTACAATATGTAACAGAAATCAAGTATTATTTTTATTTGTAAACATAGTTGTTTAATATATACGCCTAAACATTCTATAAAATCAATACTAACAAATATATAATCTCTGAATAAGAACACTTTACAATGATCTATATAAAAAAACAACTATTGGATGTTTTAAAGATACATAAGCATAAGCAGTACGAACGCAATGTCGAGCCACAGGCTGCGTAGGTAATGTTAGATACGCTTGTGACTGAGCAAAGATAACGACACCTGGAAGTCCAGTCTTTCATCTGTTTTATCTCTTGGCCATAATTAAAAGTTGTTTTAAAAATATCTTAGAGTATTATCAGGATATATAGCGGATGCAATGGATCTTTTTATATACATAAGCATTTATTGATGTGCATTAAAGTGGCAGTTACACACTATTTGAATATGGAATTGCGAAGAGATATATTCATTTAACAAAGTGATGAGTTTTTGATGCAGGGACACGTGTCGCGATGTCATGAAGCGAATTTGTGACGTGGACGCACATGTGGCGCAAGGAGGAGGGAAGGAACTCAATTTTATAATAATAGACTAGGACAGGGCCGCGCTACGCGCGGAATTCGATATATCGGTTTTTATAAAATATATAATTTTGTATAAATTTTCTTCTATGTTCAGTTGGTTGTAAGTGTGATTATGTTAAGAGAATTGGATTGACTTTTCAAATACCAGGATTCTTTTTATGGTCAAGGTATCTAATACAATGGAGAATAAGGTTTTAACTTTGAGGTAATCTTAGTTGAATATATTTTATAGTTATTTAGAACAATGCCATTAATTGCTACTATTAACACTTGCTTTTTTTTATATTATATTTGAAGATTTATTTTTGTTTTATGTTATGTTAGTAATTTGCTAGAGATAAACTAAAACAAATGTAAAACACACCAAATAAACGGAATAGTATGTTTGATGATTATATATTTATACTTACATAAAATTTTAATCTAGCTATAGAATATACGACCATATATTATTTCGTACAAAAAATATTATAAATCAGCAAATACATGTTAAACTAACTATTATTTTAAAATTATTTTATTACGATATAGTATAGGTTAGTTAATAAAATAACTATATATACTTTTCGATATGTGTATTAAAATTCTTTGTAAATCTAAAATATTAATATATCAACATCTCAAATATGTAAAGCAAACTTTTTTATAAATATTTCATCTAATCTTTAAATATTTAAATTAAGAATATATATAAAATAGTGATAATAATATTTCCGAAGTCCAAAACATAAATTTTAAAAAATTAAAGAATAAATAATGTACAATTTTTTTTGAATTTCTTATAAAACTTAAATTATCTAGGTTATGGATATAAATATAATTTCTATCTAATTTTTTTTAAGATAATATTGCACTCTAAACTAAACCCGCTTAATATGATCACACTCGCATCCAAAATGTGCAATTTTCCTATATATTTGTTTTAGGTTCAAAATCATAATAATCTTTGTATAATACAATACATCTATTTATTATTATTATTATTTTCTTTTCCCTCAAACTCAAAAGTAAAACAGTATTATAAGCATATTTTTTTAGTCTAATCCACTATTACAATAGGTAATAGAAATCGAGTACTATTATTTTGTATTTGTAAACATAGTTGTTTAATATATATGTCTAAACATCCTATACAATCATATACTAACAAACATATAATCTCTGAATAAGAATACTTTGCAATGATCTAAAAAAACAACTTTTGGATGTTTTAAAGATATATAAGTAGTAAGAATCCGATGTCGAGTCACATGAGGCGTGGGTAATGTTAGATGCACTCGTGACTGAGTAAATACGATGACGTCTTATGTTAGTCCACTATCTGCCTGCAAGTCCAGCCTTTTCTATGTTTAATCTCCTGACCATAATTAAAGTTGTTTAAAAAATCTTAGAGTATTGCCAGGAAATGTATTGACTGCAATGGATCTCTTTATATACATAAGTGCTTATTGATGTGCATCAAGTGACAGCATGACTACTTGTATATATGGAAATGCTAAGAGATATATTCATCTAACAAAATGATGTATTTTGGATGTAGGGACACGTGGCGCGACGACAGCCTTCGAATTTCTGACGTGGCATCCTATGTGGCAGCACCAGGAGTGAGCAAACTCAACTTTATATATAAAGATGTTCATATTTATACTAAATTTATATTCATTTAACCATGATCTCGTTTTATCCTACTGTATATGAACTGAGAAGTTATTTTATTGATTTTTGCTTACTTGTCAATCATAAGTGAATTCTTACAAAATTTACTATTCGCCGAGAAGACTTCCCCAAATATCTTCTAGTGCATTATTCTCATGGAAGATTTCTAAAAGACTTCGATTTAGATGGGAAGTCTACTTCTCTGTAAGTGTTCTAGAAGTTTTATGTAAGTTTTATGGAGGTCTTCTGTAGGTCTTCTGCATGTCTACTTCTATGTAAGTCTTCTATTAGTCTTCTAAACATATATATGTCAAAATAAATATAAAAATTAAAAAGATAAGATTTTAAAATTTAACTTTAAATATACTAACAATACTATAACATATGTTACCAAACCCTAAGCCAAAGTCTATCATGACTCAAACTACATTCACTCATCTATGTTAAAAATACTTTAATTTTAATAAAACTAAATTTTCATCATTTAAAAATGTTTATTAATACATGATTTCAGTTTTTTCCCTTTCAAAATATTTTTTATAATTTTTTAGTTACATTTAAGATCAAATACATGAGAAAACTTCCCTTGGATGACTTCTGGATTACTTCAACTTATGCGGGAGACCTAAATTCTTCTCAAATATAGGCGTGAACCCTAAATTCTACTAAAATTTAGGTGGGATATGCCAAAAGACTTCTTGAGAAGTCTTTTGTGAGTCTTCCAGACCCTATAATCAAATAACTAAGCAAAAACATATATTTAAACTTAAAAGATACTTAAAAATGTTTAAATCAAGTTATTGGATAATCACTAAATACATATAAGACAAATGAAAAAAATATAAGATTTCAAAATTTAACTCACTACCAAAACCTAAACCAAAGACTATCATGACTCAATCTACTTTCACTCATCTATGTTAAAAATAATTCAATTTTAGTAAAATTAAATTGTCATCATTTAGAAATGTTTATTAATACATGATTTCGATTTTTTCTCTTTCAAATATTTTTTATAAAATATATTAATTATTTTTAAGATGTAGTACATGAGAATACTTTCTCTGGAAGACTTCTGGAATATTTGATTTAGGCGGAAAACCTAAATTCTTCTAAAATTTAGACGGGAACCCTAAATTCTACTAAAATATATGCAGGATATGTCAAAAGACTTCTTGGGAAGTCTTATGTGAATCTTCTAGACCCCATAATCAAATAACTAAGCAAAAAACACATCCTTTAACTTAAAAGATACTTAGAAATGTTTAAATCAAGTTAGTAGATAGTCGCTAAGCACATATAGGTCAAATTAAAAAAAAAGATGAAATTTCAAAATCTAACCTTAAAAATATCAACAATATTATAACATATGTTATCAAACTCTAAACCAAAGACTATCATGACTCAATATACATTAACTCATCTATGTTAAAAATAATTCAATCTTAGTAAAACTAAATTTACATCATTTAGAAATGTTTATTAATACACGATTTTAATTTTTTCTCCATCAAAATATTTTTTTATAAAATTTTTAAACTATACACGTTTTGTTTGGTCATAAAGGGGTTGTCTTAATTTCATTAGCCTTTTGGATTACTTTGCATTTGATTGAATTTGCGGTACACTTTTGCATTTAAAATCAAATTTTGAATCATTTTGGGCAAATTCTCCTATTCAAAATAATACTTTAATTTTTAGATTTTTTATAGATGTAGAAGGATAAAAAAATAATATGTAAAAAAATTAACAAAACAGAAGTTCAAATATATATTATCAAATAATTCACTTAAAATCAATTTATGCGAGTAAAATAATAATATCATATCAAAAATATGCATGAATTAATCATATTACTTTATATAAAATATTTAAATTACAAATTAATTAATTTGAATATATAGATTTATGGGCATGTTAAAATATATTTATATTTCATTTGTTAATTCGTTTTAAAATAAATTATTTCATAAAACAAAGATATCAAATCTTATGTTTAAATGTTTGTTTGTTTGGTTTGAAAACTAATTAAATACAAGTTAAATATATTATTTTATACATTTCTTATAAAAAATTGTCTCAAATTATTACATAAAATGAAAAAGCACTAAATCTTATTTGGAAAGAAATTTAATTTGAAAGTAGCTAAAATAAAATAATAAAAATATCTATAAGCAGTTAATTAAAAAAAAAAAATCTAAAGCATGTCATATTGGGCCTCTGTCTTCAGTCTACACGTTTTCTTTTAACATATGCGGGACTTGATCTACAAGAACAAAATAATCTACATGCAGAATAAATTTTATTTTATTGATTTTTTTAAAATTCTGTATTTATAAACATGAATGACACTAAATACAGTCCTTTTTAAGTGACTTTTATTTGAGTAATAAGCCGGAATCCTAAAAAGGGATCCGATGAGCTACACGGTACCGGTTAACCGGAGAAAAGGCTCTAGCCTATTAAATAGTCTGTATTTTACAGTTTTGCATATTAAATAGTCTGTATTTTACAGTTTTGCATATTAAATAGTCTGTATTTTACAGTTTTGCATATTAAATAGTCGGTTTTGCATATTAAATAGTCGGTATTTTATCTGTATTTATTCTGCAATCTATTCATAGCCAGTCGTCTAGACAGCATGATGCTGTTTGCGGTTCACAGATAATTTCGAATTCACATGTTGTGACCATAGGGTGTGGGCTATGTTGACAATAAATATTTGGAGGATATTGACCACTGGGTTATTGACCACTCTAGACCACACAACTTTAAACTGTTACAAAATCAATAATTTCTGGATTCACGCACATATTTAAAATAATTATAAACATTTGCCGACAAAAAAGATTTGTCTGGGATCGAGTATTCTTCAATCCCAAACAAAAACGATTTGTTTGAGATTGAAATATTCTTCAACACGAGATCACAAGCGTCCAGATAACAGTTTGAAAATTGCTCAAGTGTTTTGACGTTTAACTTTTGTTAACGTTGGTTACTACATCTTCTTAAAAATACACTCAATGAAAAATATTTTAATATTTATTGATACTTTTAAAATTTTAATGTTTAAATAATAAAGCTAAATTTTTAAACTTCTATAAATGTTTTATAAATTATTTTCAAATATTTATAAATAATATACAATAATTAATTTAAAAATTTATTACAAAATTAAATATTTATGAAAATAACCATCATCTAAAATTAATTTTAAAACTAGTATCAAACTTGTAATAAAATTAAAATTTCCTCTTTATTTATTTTATATGATTATTTTATTTACCATTAAAACAAATCGAGCTTTATAAAACATTAAAGTATATAAAAAGAGAGACTACATACATAATTGATTGTGCTGTAACAAGTATTTTTAGCCTTATTTTCTATCAACAATCACACAAATTAAAAATCAAGCTTTATTTGGCTTTTAAAGTAAAAAAAAAGAAGTAAAGAAATAGATGGATGAACTTTGTTTTCTAAAACAAAAAAATGTTATCAAAATATCTTTCTTCTTTATTTTTCTCTCGTTTAACTTTTACAGTTACATCAGATGTTTACATAAAAAAATTCTTCAAACTTTTGAAACCCAAATTTTTTAGCTTCAATTGTAAATACATAATTGTTCTACTACTACTACTACTCCTCTATATCATAAAAATTTTATTTAGACATATTTCACAAGGATTCAGAATATGATTGAACATATTAATGTATCTTTATTTATTGTACAATTATTTAAGAAAACATTATTTAATTAAATATTAATTGGTTAATTAAAAATATATTAAAAAACCTTTTTGAAAATTACATTGAAAATGTAGAATGACATTAGATGTTAGAAAATAAAAACTTTAAAAAGCATTAAAAATTGCTGGTTTTGAAATTAACTGAAGGGAAATTTTCAATTTTACGACAACTTTCTACCATTTTCCAATTTTATTTTTAAAGATAACAATTTAATAAATATCTTAAATTAGTGATAAAAATATTAAATTGCCTCTCATAAATCTCTTGTAAATGTTTAAGAATAATTTACAAAACATTCATATAAGTTTATAAACCTAACTCCACTCCTAAATACTAAACTCTAAACAATAACCAATAAATTTTAAATTCAAATATTAAAATATTTTTGTTTGAGTATATATTATATAAGTGATAGACAACTTAGGGTATTTTAAAAAATTTCTAATAAAATAAAATTAAGAGAAATTTCCTTGGATAATTCTTTTTAGTTTATTTACATAAAAAGAGCCTCCAAGAAGAAAAATGGCCAAATATGTTTCATTAAAGGATAAATACATACTTATACTCTTAGGATTACGTAATTTAGACTTATGATTTAAAGTTAAATGGCGGAGTTTTGGGCGTAGGGTTTAAAATTTGAAAAAAAAAATAAATGTAAAGAATTTAAAGATAATTTTTTAAAAAATAGTTTCAAAAAGCATTTTGAATTTCGAGAAAAAATTTGAATTTTTTAAATTATTAAAAAGTTTGAAATTTAAAAACATATAATTCAAAATAATAATAAAATATTTTATATTTTATATTATTAATTTTATTTATATATATAAAGTAAGGGAGAAAATGTTCTTTTGTTGTTTTAGTGAAATTTCTTTTGGTCATTTTTTTCTTTGGAACTCTTTTGATAACAAAAACTTAAAAAATGGTATCTTAGCTAATTGCCTTAAAATTAATAAATTATGATAGAAATCGTTTTGAATACCTCGTTTTCTATAATATGTTTTCTCTACTCTGAATGATGTCACAAATAAATCTATAATCGTTAGGGGTCAAAAAGTTTCTCAAACTAAAGACGAGAAATTAGTAGATTTATTCAGTCACCAATTAATCAGTTCAAATTTGTTATATATTTTCTTACATATCAGAATATGTGTATAAATTTGTAACATATTTAAATGTTTGAACTAAAACGTTTTCAAAACAAACATAAATTGAAACACATTTTGAATTCAAGAACATTAAGAAAATATGTTGACATCTGATATGGTTTCGTTATTAATGCTAAAATGTGTGCAAGAAGACATTTTCCTAATCATCATGTCCAAAATCTCACAGAAGCAATAGATATTTATAACATTTTCCTAATCATCTTTTCCAAAAATATTAATTTTTTATTTAATTTCTATGACTACATTAGATATAGATACATCAAAAAAAAATTACAGAATAAATTTTATAGTTAGATTATTCCTAACTAAGATTTCTCAAAGTTTTGAAAGAGTTTTGTATTTTAATTTTTTTTTGAATGACTTTTGATGTGAGCATTCTTATATAGTATGTTGCGTAACTATGAGATTGTATATTATTTTGTGATTTAAAATTGGGAATTTGTCAAAAATACCACATTTCATTTATACCTTAACCAATTTTACCATTGAAATTTAAAGAAGATAAAGACTGTTATGCCCCTAAATAATTAAACATCTAATACCTAATCTCTTCTCTTCCACCTCTCCAAATCTATATCCGACGAGACCAACACACTCCGGTGACAAAATTCGACGAAACCAACAACTCTCCGGTGACCAAATCCGACGAAACCAACGATGCTCCGGTGACCAAATCCAATTACTCTGACAAAATCCGACGAGATCAACGACGCTCCGGTGAACACCGACAATCTCTGATGAACACGATCGACAAACTCAGATTTAGTTTGTGTAAGTGGTTTTGAATTCTGAGTTCAACTGAATAAATTTGTTTAATTGAATCTATGTAAAGCTCCAAATCTAATTGATGTGTTTGAAGAAGCAAGATGAAATTATATATGACTGGTTTGTGTTCAGATTTTGAAGATCGAAGAGGTTGTGACAAGAAGGACTCTGAACAAGAACGTGGTTTGTGCTATCAAAGAATTACAGATTTATAAAGTTTTATAGAAGTTGCAGAGTTGGCTTCTTAACACCATATTCTCTCTCATCTTCTTCAAACATCTTTTATACTAAAACAATCGTGTATATCTCCTAGGACTTGCATAGTTGAAGAGGTTACTTGGACATCTAAGTGAGTTTGGCTGCAATTATTTTTTAAACAGAAGAGTACAATGTGGAGAAACCTTGATGTTCTGAGATTATGTTCGTAATGGCAACTTTTTGTTAAGTACAAGGAATTATCTCTAATGTTTAGATGAGAGCTTTATATAGTCTTTTCAACTCATAGTCTTACTCTTTTTTGCGGATAAATAATTGTGGCTACTCTTTTTTACCACATTTTGAGTTTTACAAGTCCAAATGTTCCAGGAGCTAAGAAGAATGTTCCCCAACCATCATCATGCTTGGAAGTCTCTCCGGAGAGTTGGTTGAACGTGGAGATACTTATGTGAAAGAACATTCTGTTGAGTCAAGAAAAGATTTCAGTGGAGATACTTGTAAGTCTTTATAAACAATTTTATTAAGTCAATTTTACAAGTTTCTATAAATTTATATTCATAAATGTTTGATAAGTTCATATAAATAATGTTTTTGTCCTCTATAAATGATTTATATTTTTTTATAAATTTCACCTAGGGTATTTGTAACCTCTTACAACTGATTTTTAATTTTCTATAAAATATAATTATAATTTTTTATAAAGTTTGCAAAGAGTTTAGATGATTTTATAAATTAAATTAGTTTTATAAGATCTTATAAATTTATAAAGTCTTAAAATTTTAGAAATCAACTTATGAATCAGTTTATAAGCATTTATAAATCAACTTAGAAACTGGTTTATAACCCCTTATAAGTTAACTTATAAATGCTTATTAATCAAAATTTAATTTATAAACTCTTATAAACCAGTTTATTAATCTTTCAAACAATTTACAAACCTTTATAAACTATTTTAGAAAATCTGTTTGTTATAGTTTCAATAAAGTATAATTTTGTTTTAAATAAATTTATAAACCTATATAAACCAATTATAAAACACTTAAAATAATTAGAACTCTTATTTAATGGGTGCATTTATATAAGAGTTGATAAATGGTACAAACCCTTTAAAATTCCTACAATGGAAATACCAAGATTATACACATTTATAAGATTTTATTAATTGATTTATAAGGGTTTATAAATTTATTTAGTAGAATTTATAAAATGATCTATTAGGGTTTATAAATTGATTTATAATGGTTTATAAATTGATTTGTAAGTGTCTATAAACTGATTTATAAATGTTATCAATGGTAATTATAATTCTTTATAAACTAAGTTAATGGTTTATAAGTAGAATTACTAGTGTTTATGAACTGTTTTTTATGTGTTATAAAATGATTTGTAAAGCTTTATAGTTTGATTTATAAAGTTTATAAATTGATTTATTAGGATTTATTAACTAATTTATTATAGTTTGAAAACTAATTTTAAGAGTTTTAAGTTAAATTATTAGTGTTTATCAGTTGACTTTTGTTTTACCTGCTATGAAATGATTTATAAAACCTTATAATTTGATTTATAAAAGTTTACCAACAAACTTTATAAATGATTTACAAACTTTATAAACTGTTTTTTATAAACTTCACAAAAGATTTATAAACTCTTATAAGCTCTTATTGATTATTTATATATTCTTGTAAATCCTTATAAATTATGTTACAAACTTTATAAATCAATTTATAAACCCTAATAAAGACATTTATAAGATTTTATAAAACTCTTATAAGCTCTTATTGATTATTTATATATTCTTAAAAATGTTTTATAAGCCTTTCTAAATGCTTATAGATTCTTATGAATGATTTAGGGACTTTCTAATTGATTCGTAAACCTATATAAACCTTATAAATTGTTTATTTACTTTAACGTTTTCATAAACATTTATAAATTGTTTATAGACTTTATATATTCTTATAGATGATTTATAAACCTTTACAAATAGTATAGATGATTTATATATATATAAATAATTTATAAAACCTTATAATTTGATTTATAAAGTTTATAAATTGATTTATAATGGTTTATAAGTAGAATTACTAGTGTTTATGAACTGTTTTTATGTGTTATAAAATGATTTGTAAAGCTTTATAGTTTGATTTATAAAGTTTATAAATTGATTTATAAGGGTTTATAAATTTATTTAGTAGAATTTATAAAATGATTTGTAAAGCTTTATAGTTTGATTTATAAAGTTTACCAACAAACTTTATAAACTGTTTTTATAAACTTCACAAAAGATTTATAAACTCTTATAAGCTCTTATTGATTATTTATATATTCTTGTAAATCCTTATAAATTATGTTACAAACTTTATAAATGATTTACAAACTTTATAAATGATTTATAAAACCTTATAATTTGATTTATAAAGTTTATAAATTGATTTATTAGGATTTATTAACTAATTTATTATAGTTTGAAAACTAATTTTAAGAGTTTTAAGTTAAATTATTAGTGTTTATCAGTTGACTTTTGTTTTACCTGCTATGAAATGATTTATAAAACCTTATAATTTGATTTATAAAGTTTATAAATTGATTTATAAGGGTTTATAAATTTATTTAGTAGAATTTATAAAATGATCTATTAGGGTTTATAAATTGATTTATAATGGTTTATAAGTAGAATTACTAGTGTTTATGAACTGTTTTTATGTGTTATAAAATGATTTGTAAAGCTTTATAGTTTGATTTATAAAGTTTACCAACAAACTTTATAAATGATTTACAAACTTTATAAATGATTTACAAACTTTATAAATGATTTACAAACTTTATAAATGATTTATAAAACCTTATAATTTGATTTATAAAGTTTACCAACAAACTTTATAAATCAATTTATAAACCCTAATAAAGACATTTATAAGATTTTATTAATTGATTTATAATGGTTTATAAATTGATTTATAATGGTTTATAAATTGATTTATAAAGTTTTATAGAAGTTGCAGAGTTGGCTTCTTAACACCATATTCTCTCTCATCTTCTTCAAACATCTTTTATACTAAAACAATCGTATATCTCCTAGGACTTGCATAGTTGAAGAGGTTACTTGGACATCTAAGTGAGTTTGGCTGCAATTATTTTTAAACAGAAGAGTACAATGTGGAGAAACCTTGATGTTCTGAGATTATGTTCGTAATGGCAACTTTTTGTTAAGTACAAGGAATTATCTCTAATGTTTAGATGAGAGCTTTATATAGTCTTTTCAACTCATAGTCTTACTCTTTTTTGCGGATAAATAATTGTGGCTACTCTTTTTTACCACATTTTGAGTTTTACAAGTCCAAATGTTCCAGGAGCTAAGAAGAATGTTCCCCAACCATCATCATGCTTGGAAGTCTCTCCGGAGAGTTGGTTGAACGTGGAGATACTTATGTGAAAGAACATTCTGTTGAGTCAAGAAAAGATTTCAGTGGAGATACTTGTAAGTCTTTATAAACAATTTTATTAAGTCAATTTTACAAGTTTCTATAAATTTATATTCATAAATGTTTGATAAGTTCATATAAATAATGTTTTTGTCCTCTATAAATGATTTATATTTTTTTATAAATTTCACCTAGGGTATTTGTAACCTCTTACAACTGATTTTAATTTTCTATAAAATATAATTATAATTTTTATAAAGTTTGCAAAGAGTTTAGATGATTTTATAAATTAAATTAGTTTTATAAGATCTTATAAATTTATAAAGTCTTAAAATTTTAGAAATCAACTTATGAATCAGTTTATAAGCATTTATAAATCAACTTAGAAACTGGTTTATAACCCCTTATAAGTTAACTTATAAATGCTTATTAATCAAAATTTAATTTATAAACTCTTATAAACCAGTTTATTAATCTTTCAAACAATTTACAAACCTTTATAAACTATTTTAGAAAATCTGTTTGTTATAGTTTCAATAAAGTATAATTTTGTTTTAAATAAATTTATAAACCTATATAAACCAATTATAAAACACTTAAAATAATTAGAACTCTTATTTAATGGGTGCATTTATATAAGAGTTGATAAATGGTACAAACCCTTTAAAATTCCTACAATGGAAATACCAAGATTATACACATTTATAAGATTTTATTAATTGATTTATAAGGGTTTATAAATTTATTTAGTAGAATTTATAAAATGATCTATTAGGGTTTATAAATTGATTTATAATGGTTTATAAATTGATTTGTAAGTGTCTATAAACTGATTTATAAATGTTATCAATGGTAATTATAATTCTTTATAAACTAAGTTAATGGTTTATAAGTAGAATTACTAGTGTTTATGAACTGTTTTTTATGTGTTATAAAATGATTTGTAAAGCTTTATAGTTTGATTTATAAAAGTTTATAAATTGATTTATTAGGATTTATTAACTAATTTATTATAGTTTGAAAACTAATTTTAAGAGTTTTAAGTTAAATTATTAGTGTTTATCAGTTGACTTTTGTTTTACCTGCTATGAAATGATTTATAAAACCTTATAATTTGATTTATAAAAGTTTACCAACAAACTTTATAAATGATTTACAAACTTTATAAACTGTTTTTTATAAACTTCACAAAAGATTTATAAACTCTTATAAGCTCTTATTGATTATTTATATATTCTTGTAAATCCTTATAAATTATGTTACAAACTTTATAAATCAATTTATAAACCCTAATAAAGACATTTATAAGATTTTATAAAACTCTTATAAGCTCTTATTGATTATTTATATATTCTTAAAAATGTTTTATAAGCCTTTCTAAATGCTTATAGATTCTTATGAATGATTTAGGGACTTTCTAATTGATTCGTAAACCTATATAAACCTTATAAATTGTTTATTTACTTTAACGTTTTCATAAACATTTATAAATTGTTTATAGACTTTATATATTCTTATAGATGATTTATAAACCTTTACAAATAGTATAGATGATTTATATATATATAAATAATTTATAAAACCTTATAAATATTTATAAATGCTTTATAAATCTTCATAAATGATTTATAAACATTTATAGATTATTTATAATCCTTATAAAACCTTATAGAGAACTAAGTTCAAGTTTGTTATACATATCCTTTGACTGGTTTTATAAACTCTTTTAAATGAATTATACTTAAATAAGATATTTAGAAAACCTGATAAATTGTTTTGATAACAAATTATAAATATATTTATGAACCTAATAAATGGTTTTATAAATCCTTATATATAATCTATAAATTGTTTTATAAAATCTTATAAATGTCTTTATTAATTCTTATAAAAGATTTATAAACCCTTATAAATCATTTATAAATGATTTTTAAATATTTATATTCCTTGATCTTGAACTGAAAGAAAACCAAAACGTGAATATACTAAACCATCTTAAATTGTCCTTTTGATATAATTATAATAAAAATAAATTGTAAATAATAGTTATAAGCCTCGAGTTGATATTGACTTGGTATATATGAGTTAACATTGGTGTTCTTGCAGTTGAATGTGGATGGGAGAGATTGGCTAATATATGAGAAGAGCATTTTTATCAAAATATTTTAGCATTTGTGATCTCAGCTCGAGTTGGAGGTAACATGAGTCGCCAAAGTTTTCTACAAATCCTTATAAATAATATAAGCTTTTTAAAAAATATTTTAAGACTTTATAAACTAATTACCATTATAAAATTTACAAATCTTATACATGATTTTATAAAATCTTATAAATATTTTTATATATTCTTATAGCTGATTTAAAACCTTTATAAATAGTTTATATATATATATATATACATATTCTTATAAATGATTTTATAAACCCTTATAAATATTTTATAAATATTTATAAATGAATTATAAATATTCATAAATGATTTATAATCATTTATAAATTATTTATAAACCCTTATAGAAACCTAAGTTCAAGTTTGTTATACATATCCTTATAGACTGATTTTATAAACTCTTTTAAATGAATTATACTTAAATAAGATATTTAGAAAACCTGATAAATTGTTTTGATAACCAATTATAAATATATTTATGAACCTAATAAATGGTTTTATAAATCCTTATATATAATCTATAAATTGTTTTATAAAATCTTATAAATGTCTTTATTAATTCTTATAAAAGATTTTATAAACCCTTATAAATCATTTATAAATGATTTATAAACCCTTATAAATCATTTATAAATGATTTATAATCATTTATAAATGATTTATAATCATTTATAAATGATTTATAAACCCTTATAAATCATTTATAAATGATTTATAATCATTTATAAATGATTTATAATCATTTATAAATGATTTATAATCATTTATAAATGATTTATAAACCCTTATAAATCATTTATAAATGATTTATAAACATTTATAGATTATTTATAATCCTTATAAAACCTTATAGAGAACTAAGTTCAAGTTTGTTATACATATCCTTATAGACTGATTTTATAAACTCTTTTAAATGAATTATAAATATTCATAAATGATTTATAAACATTTATAGATTATTTATAATCCTTATAAAACCTTATAAATATTTTTATATATTCTTATAGATGATTTATATATATATAAATAATTTATAAAACCTTATAAATATTTTATAAATATTTATAAATGAATTATACTTAAATAAGATATTTAGAAAACCTGATAAATTGTTTTGATAACCAATTATAAATATATTTATGAACCTAATAAATGGTTTTATAAATCCTTATATATAATCTATAAATTGTTTTATAAAATCTTATAAATGTCTTTATTAATTCTTATAAAAGATTTTATAAACCCTTATAAATCATTTATAAATGATTTATAAACCCTTATAAATATTTATAAATGCTTTATAAATCTTCATAAATGATTTATAATCATTTATAAATGATTTATAAACATTTATAGATTATTTATAATCCTTATAAAACCTTATAAATATTTATAAATGCTTTATAAATCTTCATAAATGATTTATAAACCCTTATAAATCATTTATAAATGATTTATAAACCCTTATAAATATTTTTATATATTCTTATAGATGATTTATATATATATATACATATTCTTATAAATGATTTATAAACCCTTATAAATATTTATAAATGCTTTATAAATCTTCATAAATGATTTATAAACATTTATAGATTATTTATAATCCTTATAAAACCTTATAAATTGTTTATTTACTTTAACGTTTTCATAAACATTTATAAATTGTTTATAGACTTTATATATTCTTATAGATGATTTATAAACCTTTACAAATAGTATAGATGATTTATATATATATAAATAATTTATAAAACCTTATAAATATTTATAAATGCTTTATAAATCTTCATAAATGATTTATAAACATTTATAGATTATTTATAATCCTTATAAAACCTTATAGAGAACTAAGTTCAAGTTTGTTATACATATCCTTTGACTGGTTTTATAAACTCTTTTAAATGAATTATACTTAAATAAGATATTTAGAAAACCTGATAAATTGTTTTGATAACAAATTATAAATATATTTATGAACCTAATAAATGGTTTTATAAATCCTTATATATAATCTATAAATTGTTTTATAAAATCTTATAAATGTCTTTATTAATTCTTATAAAAGATTTATAAACCCTTATAAATCATTTATAAATGATTTTTAAATATTTATATTCCTTGATCTTGAACTGAAAGAAAACCAAAACGTGAATATACTAAACCATCTTAAATTGTCCTTTTGATATAATTATAATAAAAATAAATTGTAAATAATAGTTATAAGCCTCGAGTTGATATTGACTTGGTATATATGAGTTAACATTGGTGTTCTTGCAGTTGAATGTGGATGGGAGAGATTGGCTAATATATGAGAAGAGCATTTTTATCAAAATATTTTAGCATTTGTGATCTCAGCTCGAGTTGGAGGTAACATGAGTCGCCAAAGTTTTCTACAAATCCTTATAAATAATATAAGCTTTTTAAAAAATATTTTAAGACTTTATAAACGAATTACCATTATAAAATTTACAAATCTTATACATGATTTTATAAAATCTTATAAATATTTTTATATATTCTTATAGCTGATTTAAAAACCTTTATAAATAGTTTATATATATATATATATACATATTCTTATAAATGATTTATAAACCCTTATAAATATTTTATAAATATTTATAAATGAATTATAAATATTCATAAATGATTTATAATCATTTATAAATTATTTATAAACCCTTATAGAAACCTAAGTTCAAGTTTGTTATACATATCCTTATAGACTGATTTTATAAACTCTTTTAAATGAATTATACTTTAATAAGATACTTAGATAGCCTGATAAATTGTTTTGATAACCAATTATAAATATATTTATGAACCTAATAAATGGTTTTTTAAATCTTTATATATAATCTATAAATTGTTTTTATAAAATCTTATATATTCCTTTATTAACTCTTATAAAAGATTTATAATCATTTATAAATTATTTATAAACCCTTATAAATATTTATAAATATTTATAAATGAATTATACTTTAATAAGATACTTAGATAGCCTGATAAATTGTTTTGATAACCAATTATAAATATATTTATGAACCTAATAAATGGTTTTTAAATCTTTATATATAATCTATAAATTGTTTTTATAAAATCTTATAAATATTTATAAATATTTATAAATGAATTATACTTTAATAAGATACTTAGATAGCCTGATAAATTGTTTTGATAACCAATTATAAATATATTTATGAACCTAATAAATGGTTTTTTAAATCTTTATATATAATCTATAAATTGTTTTTATAAAATCTTATATATTCCTTTATTAACTCTTATAAAAGATTTATAAGATTTTATAAAAAATTTATGTATACCTTTATTAACTCTTATAAAAGATTTATAATCATTTATAAATTATTTATAAACCCTTATAAATATTTATAAATATTTATAAATAATATAAGCTTTTAAAAAATATTTTAAGACTTTATAAGCGAATTACCATTATAAAAATTTACAAATCTTATACATGATTTTATAAAATCTTATAAATATTTTTATATATTCTTATAGCTGATTTAAAACCTTTATAAATAGTTTATATATATATATATATACATATTCTTATAAATGATTTATAAACCCTTATAAATATTTATAAATATTTATAAATGAATTATAAATATTCATAAATGATTTATAATCATTTATAAATTATTTATAAACCCTTATAGAAACCTAAGTTCAAGTTTGTTATACATATCCTTATAGACTGATTTTATAAACTCTTTTAAATGAATTATACTTTAATAAGATACTTAGATAGCCTGATAAATTGTTTTGATAACCAATTATAAATATATTTATGAACCTAATAAATGGTTTTTAAATCTTTATATATAATCTATAAATTGTTTTTATAAAATCTTATATATTCCTTTATTAACTCTTATAAAAGATTTATAATCATTTATAAATTATTTATAAACCCTTATATATATATATATATATATATATATATATATATATATATATATATATATATATATATATATATATATATATATATATATATATATATATATATATATATATATATATATATATATATATATATATATATATATATATATATATATATATATATATATATATATATATATATATATATATATATATATATATATATATATATATATATATATATATATATATATATATATATATATATATATATATATATATATATATATATATATATATATATATATATATATATATATATATATATATATATATATATATATATATATATATATATATATATATATATATATATATATATATATATATATATATATATATATATATATATATATATATATATATATATATATATATATATATATATATATATATATATATATATATATATATATATATATATATATATATATATATATATATATATATATATATATATATATATATATATATATATATATATATATATATATATATATATATATATATATATATATATATATATATATATATATATATATATATATATATATATATATATATATATATATATATATATATATATATATATATATATATATATATATATATATATATATATATATATATATATATATATATATATATATATATATATATATATATATATATATATATATATATATATATATATATATATATATATATATATATATATATATATATATATATATATATATATATATATATATATATATATATATATATATATATATATATATATATATATATATATATATATATATATATATATATATATATATATATATATATATATATATATATATATATATATATATATATATATATATATATATATATATATATATATATATATATACATATTCTTATAAATGATTTATAAACCCTTATAAATATTTATAAAATGATTTATAAACCCTTATAGAAACCTAAGTTCAAGTTTGTTATACATATCCTTATAGACTGATTTTATAAACTCTTTTAAATGAATTATAAATATTCATAAATGATTTATAATCATAAATGTAATGGAGTTTCTTTTCCACCTCGATAATAATATGCAATCTTAAGAATAGTCGCTAGATCTACCCCGTCCTCCTAACATAGGTAGATCAATCGTGCTGTAGATTAGTAAACTAAATACAATATTTGTTTCAAACCTGCAAAGATGGGAGTATCTTACCAAGAAGATGAACTGTCCATTATTCACAAACTCACGAACTTCACATTTTGGCAACGCACGAAGGAGTCTTTCACTGTCTTCTTTGTGACAAGGTAACCATTGATCACGTCCACTGCAACATCCATAGCCGTATTATATCTACCACTTACAAGCAAAGAGATCGGTGAACTTCAACTTTAATTAATATTGAAGATAGAAAATGTTATGAACCTGAGTAGTATAAGTATTTGGGCTTTGAGTGACATCTGCAAAAAAGATCAACCTGATTTAGTACATAAATGAGGAATTATGAAAGGAGTCACTTGACACCCGAACAAACAAAACAAAAGGAAAGCTAGCCATCAAGTTAGCTTCTTCAACAACCATCTCTTTAGCTTCTTCTACATGCATCACTTTCTTTAGTCATTCTTGGAACTTCTACAAGCAAACGATACACGAAGCAGTTAACACAGATACAAACCGCAGAACTCATACATAAAAAGTTAAAACAAAAGTGATTCAGAAGAAAACATGAGTCTATCTCTCGGGAATAAGATCGAACACTTGGTGGGCAAACATACTCAAAAGGCTGAACGTGTATGGGAACCAGGTGGTTTACTAACCAAACTAGATATGGGGGACGGGACAGAGAAGTGTCTCACTCATGGTCAAGTACCGGTGTTGTTCGTTCAACCAGCAAGAGCAACTATAAACCGCAAGGAGATGTGTGTAATACGTGTATGGGAGCCAGACATATACGGTAGCTGCGAAGAGTTTGAGTGGCTTTTGAGATATGGATGCAGAGAGACAGATGCTGCTACATCCTTGCTTAATGAAGTGTCTACTCATGAAACTTACCCTCATGTTGATCAAGTGTATCTACATGTCAAGGGACTAGAGGCGCTGCCTGAGAAAATTACAAGTTCCAATGATGCAAATGTTTCCAAAAGGCTGTGCGAGCAAGTGCCCCTACGAGTGATGAGTACAGAGCAATGTAAGAGCTTGTGGTTCTCTGCAGCAATGTCAGATGTGAGACTGACGAGACAACTTCATATTCAAGCTAAGGAACTGCTTTCAGAGTTTCAGAACGTGCCGAGAGTACTAGTTAGTGTATCTGAGTTCGGCGCTAAGATTTATAAACTCTTTTAAATGAATTATAAATATTCATAAATGATTTATAATCATTTATAAATGATTTATAAACCCTTATAGAAACCTAAGTTCAAGTTTGTTATACATATCCTTATAGACTGATTTTATAAACTCTTTTAAATGAATTATACTTTAATAAGATACTTAGATAGCCTGATAAATTGTTTTGATAACCAATTATAAATATATTTATGAACCTAATAAATGGTTTTTTAAATCTTTATATATAATCTATAAATTGTTTTTATAAAATCTTATATATTCCTTTATTAACTCTTATAAAAGATTTATAAGATTTTATAAAAAATTTATGTATACCTTTATTAACTCTTATAAAAGATTTATAATCATAAATGTAATGGAGTTTCTTTTCCACCTCGATAATAATATGCAATCTTAAGAATAGTCGCTAGATCTACCCCGTCCTCCTAACATAGGTAGATCAATCGTGCTGTAGATTAGTAAACTAAATACAATATTTGTTTCAAACCTGCAAAAGATGGGAGTATCTTACCAAGAAGATGAACTGTCCATTATTCACAAACTCACGAACTTCACATTTTGGCAACGCACGAAGGAGTCTTTCACTGTCTTCTTTGTGACAAGGTAACCATTGATCACGTCCACTGCAACATCCATAGCCGTATTATATCTACCACTTACAAGCAAAGAGATCGGTGAACTTCAACTTTAATTAATATTGAAGATAGAAAATGTTATGAACCTGAGTAGTATAAGTATTTGGGCTTTGAGTGACATCTGCAAAAAAAGATCAACCTGATTTAGTACATAAATGAGGAATTATGAAAGGAGTCACTTGACACCCGAACAAACAAAACAAAAAGGAAAGCTAGCCATCAAGTTAGCTTCTTCAACAACCATCTCTTTAGCTTCTTCTACATGCATCACTTTCTTTAGTCATTCTTGGAACTTCTACAAGCAAACGATACACGAAGCAGTTAACACAGATACAAACCGCAGAACTCATACATAAAAAAGTTAAAACAAAAGATACCTTATCCAAGCATAATGTTCATGTATTTTGATAACAGTCTTACAAAGAATACAAGATAATGTAAGACAAGACTTTTCAAGTTCACATATTTATATTTTGATTTATACACATATATGATCAACTCTTGTTTAAAAACTTCTTTAGAAAACCTTTTAAATCGTTGAACTGTACTATCAACAATATCCAGAAACCCAGATTTATAAGGGGTTATAATATTTTAAAATGCATCACTATCTGAAAATCTTTCTATTAACCAGAACTATTCAAATGACAAGTCTTAATCAATCTTATTTGTTTTTTGGATAATATAAGGAAGAAAATCATAAAGTTACTTGAACCCAGATTTATAAGGAGTTATAATTTTTTACAAACTCAATGTTCATCATCAAAACTCTTTCTCTTAGATTGAACCACTGGAATCAAAAGTCTAAACCAACATTTATTGATTTTTTGATAACACAAAGAACAAAATCAAAAAAATTACTTGAAACAAACAGAATACTAAATCAGTTGACCTTCTTTTGATTTTAGATAACAAAAGGAATAAAATCATTGGAAGAAAGGAACATATGTGATTGCGTTGCTAGCTATGTGAGAGAAAAGATGGCATCACCAGCTGCTTACGTGAGGAGCTGATTGTGTG
Source organism: Brassica carinata (assembly GCA_016771965.1). NCBI lineage: Eukaryota > Viridiplantae > Streptophyta > Magnoliopsida > Brassicales > Brassicaceae > Brassica > Brassica carinata. The sequence goes on from CM028689.1 coordinate 55,228,198, forward strand.
AGGAGCTAATTGTGCGAGGAGCTGATTGCGTCGGCGGCTACAGAAAGAAGACGCTGGATCTCGTCGCCGAATACTCACGAGAGAGAAGACGATGGTTAAGAAAAATAATGTAGGGTTAGTATAGTTTTTTACACATTAATGAATGTGGTATTTATGAAAATGCCTTTTAATTGGTGGTAAAGTTGAATACTGGTATCAAGAAAAATGTATAAGTAAAATTTTCCCTTTAAAATTGTATAAAATATTTAGACAAAAACAGAAAAAAGAAACTGTGCTATAAGTAAGAGATCTACGCTAATACCAACAAACCAAGCTTCTGAGACATAAAACACGGATTCAAAGCGACGCAAAAACAACGTAAAATGTATGTTCTAAAAAACTCGTAAGTCCTTTTTATAGTGAGTTTAACAAAAAAAAAATTGTTCTCCAACTTATGGTTCAGGGAAAATGGTAGTAGCAATGCGTTGAAGCCGATGGACTCAGAGCAACTAAGAGAGTACGGACATCGGATGGTGGATTTCATTGCTGATTATTACAAAGCCATCGAGACTTTCCCTGTCCTTAGCCAAGTTCAGGTCACTTTCTTTTCCCTGTGAAAATCAACTTTCATGTGGGTTTTGCACAATATTGTATTTACTTGTCTCTGGTACAGCCTGGCTATCTTCATAATCTTTTGCCTGAGTCAGCACCAGACCACCCTGAAACGGTGCAACAAGTTCTTGACGGTGAATTAACTAAATGCCCACTTCCAGTTTTTTGGGGAACATTTCTTGTTGAGCACAGACAGATCTGAAGTGAGTTTTTTTTTTTTTTTTCAGATGTTGTGACAGCTTAAAGCTATACCACTCTGGTTTAGCATTTATGATTTCCTTTTGGTTAAGCGGATCTATTTCATTAACCGGTTTGTTGGTTCAATCAAACAATCAAAATATTATCCTCATCTCTTATTCTCTCTCTGTTCATCGTTATCATCACATCATCACTTTCATACATCATCACCATTGAAATCCTTGTTCTAGAGATGATCCTTCTTCCTCAGTGATCTTCTCATGGGCTTTGATTCACCAATCTTCGGATCCTCGGTGGATTTCTAGGTTGGATTTATCCTACTGTTACATTGGTATCAGAGCCGTCAATCCTCGGCAAACTGATTTCCATGGCTCCGCGTAAGATTCCGGCAAAATACTCATGTCAGGAGATCTACGACAGGATGTCAAATGGATTATGCATATTCTGTGAAGATTTGGATACACCTGGTCACCATGATTTGAAGCACAAAGGGGTGAAGATTTTCGTGACTGAAAGTGACAACGAATCCATCATGACCGAAAGTGACGACAAACCCATCGCTGAAGAAAGCTATGGTTTTGTAACCGAGACTGTGATGCAGCCAGATTTGTTCTCTGAATCGTTGGAGGGTTCGACTTCAGATTTGCAGGTTGTTATTGCCGCAGGTCAGAAAGAAGCTCAAAACAAAAGTGATTCAGAAGAAAACATGAGTCTATCTCTCGGGAATAAGATCGAACACTTGGTGGGCAAACATACTCAAAAGGCTGAACGTGTATGGGAACCAGGTGGTTTACTAACCAAACTAGATATGGGGGACGGGACAGAGAAGTGTCTCACTCATGGTCAAGTACCGGTGTTGTTCGTTCAACCAGCAAGAGCAACTATAAACCGCAAGGAGATGTGTAATACGTGTATGGGAGCCAGACATATACGGTAGCTGCGAAGAGTTTGAGTGGCTTTTGAGATATGGATGCAGAGAGACAGATGCTGCTACATCCTTGCTTAATGAAGTGTCTACTCATGAAACTTACCCTCATGTTGATCAAGTGTATCTACATGTCAAGGGACTAGAGGCGCTGCCTGAGAAAATTACAAGTTCCAATGATGCAAATGTTTCCAAAAGGCTGTGCGAGCAAGTGCCCCTACGAGTGATGAGTACAGAGCAATGTAAGAGCTTGTGGTTCTCTGCAGCAATGTCAGATGTGAGACTGACGAGACAACTTCATATTCAAGCTAAGGAACTGCTTTCAGAGTTTCAGAACGTGCCGAGAGTACTAGTTAGTGTATCTGAGTTCGGCGCTAAGATTTATAAACCTCCTGATCCAAATGAGAAGTTACAACATGATGAAATCTTGGGAAAGTTCAGAAGAGCGAAAGAGCTTATGGCTGAAAATTCACGTGATACAAGGTTTCTTGTAGAAGGACTAAGAAACTGCATTCAGACTTTTGAAGAGCTGGGCAAGCATATGACGCAAGAGTGTTCGCTTAGTGCTTCTGTCTGGGATCTCTTAACAAAACAGAGCCGAAGCTGTAGCTTCTTTGAGTTCCTTTTGCAGTGGAAATGGTATCCTCCAGAACAATCTTATCAAGCTTTCAGTGTCTGGTTTCTAAGGTGGTGGACATGGCAGAAAAAAGACAAGTTCTTTGCATCAAGATGGCTGATTTTGGTTGAAAGGGTGGCCTCGCCAAGTTATATTCCAGGCCAGCTTTGCATTAAGTCAACACAGACACACGTGGATGTCTTCATTCGTATATCAACGGAGATGACGTCAGTTACGAACACATGGAGAATTCATGATTCCTTCCAAGTTACAGTGGAATATAAGTACAATGGGAATCGAGATGCACACAAGCCCCCTGTTCTGATCAAAGGCTATGGAGACAGAAATATTATGGAGAGTTTATGCAGCCCCATGAACGAAAACCAGAGTGTCTTACATGAGACTAACCACATCGCTTTCTCTGTGTGGCATCGCTGGAAGAACAAGCTTAGGTCAGAGATATATTTTGTGGAGCTCATTGGAAACAAGACACGTGGGAGTAAGCCTCTAGCTATAAGGCAGAAGATGCTGAGAAGTCATGAATCAAAGTTGTGTGTGTGCTTGGCTGAAACTATTGATGTAATTGACGAAATGGAAAGGAGCAAGATCACTGATCATAGACAATACACACAGCTGGAGTTTTTCACAGTAGATCACGTTGGATACTCTTTGGCTTCAGTTTTCACTTATGAATGGTATCATTCTCCTAGACCACCTGAAGTATTATTCCACAACATAGATTGCTGGAGCAGCTACTCATCATTCATCCTTGAGGGCAAGGATGCTCTGAAGAAGGGAGTATTGTGACAGCTTAAAGCTATACCACTCTGGTTTAGCATTTATGATTTCCTTTTGGTTAAGCGGATCTATTTCATTAACCGGTTTGTTGGTTCAATCAAACAATCAAAATATTATCCTCATCTCTTATTCTCTCTCTGTTCATCGTTATCATCACATCATCACTTTCATACATCATCACCATTGAAATCCTTGTTCTAGAGATGATCCTTCTTCCTCAGTGATCTTCTCATGGGCTTTGATTCACCAATCTTCGGATCCTCGGTGGATTTCTAGGTTGGATTTATCCTACTGTTACAGATGTCAAGGCGAAGATATTGCCTGGAGTAACGCATTGGCAAAGCCCTAGTTTCTTTGCTTATTTCCCTATTAACGGCAGCGTTGCAGGGTTCTTGGGTGAGATGTTGAGTGCTGGTCTTAATACTATGAGTTTTAGTTGGGTTGCTTCTCCAGCTGCAACTGAGCTCGAAATTATCGTTCTTGATTGGGTTGCAAAACTGCTCAACCTGCCAGAGCAGTTTCTATCCAAAGGTTATATTTTTGACACAAATCTTGTCATAATAATTTTTTTCTGGTCAGAATAATCTTTTTTTTACTAAGTTGTATTTTAGGAAATGGAGGTGGAGTACTCCAAGGGTCAGCTTGTGAAGCTATTCTCGTTGTCATGATTGCTGCCCGCGAGAAGGTCTTAAGAAGCGTTGGTAAGAAAGCACTTCCGAAGCTTGTTGTCTACTCCTCTGACCAGACACATTCTTCTTTACAGAAAGCTTGCCAGGTGATAATTTTGCAGATTTGATCATAGAAATTTTTGTTAACTGAAGCTAAATTTGTTTCTGCTTGTTTTGGTCTTGACAGATAGCCGGTATCCATCTAGAGAATTGCAGGGTGCTGAAAACAGATTCCTCTACAAATTACGCTCTGCGTCCAGAATCACTTCAAGAAGCTGTTTCTGTGGATCTTGATGCTGGATTAATTCCATTCTTCTTATGTGGCACTGTAAGAAGCACTAGCTAACATGTTACTTACTTACCCTCCGAAGCATATACTTTTTTTCTGAAAGATAGTTTTTTATTTGCAGGTTGGAACAACTTCTTCAACAGCAGTTGATCCACTAGCAGCACTGGGAAAGATTGCAAAGGTTTATTTATTTCACCTATCTGACAATCTTGTTGAGAATTTAATTGCATAGATGCTGATGATATTTTACTTTATTCTCAGAGCAATGAGATGTGGTTTCACGTGGATGCAGCGTATGCTGGCAGTGCTTGTATATGTCCAGAGTATAGACAGTACATTGATGGAGTAGAAACTGCAGACTCTTTTGACATGAATGCTCACAAATGGTTGCTCACTAATTTCGAATGTTCCTTACTTTGGGTGAAGGTACATATGGCCTTCTTTCAGTCTCACTTTCTCCTTATTTTTTCTCTGTTAGTTCACACACAATGTTGATGTTTGATAAATAGGATCAATCAGCTCTCACTGAAGCTCTTTCAACAAATCCAGAATATCTCAAAAACAAAGTAAGAAAACTTTTTATATATTTTTTTCAAATCAGTGTTCTTAAACTAGTACCGAACCGACGGTTGCAGGGGATTAACCATGAACCAGGTATATATCCGGGTTGGATGGATAAAACTGGGTTTGTTTTTAATTTGTTATCAAAAATAATTGAAATAAAAAAAAACAGGAACTAGCCAGACGTTCGCAAATAGATAAAACCTAAGTTTGTTTGTAATTTGTTATCAAAAATCATTTTTGTTTTTTAATCATGATAACTATTAAAAATAAAAACTTTATATTTTATATTGTATTCACTTTTTAGAATATTTATAGCTTATGATGATAAATATTTAAAATCAAAATATTGATTTCATAGCTGAATTTAAAATATTGATTTTTATTTGATTTATAGTCAAATTTTATTTTATAATTATTTTTATTGAAACCTTAATAACTAAACTTAATTATGTTTATAAAATTTATCAAAGATAACTAATAAAGCCGTTTGTAGCCAAAAAAAAAGATTAGATAAAAAAACAAGGAGCCAAGGAGGCTTACATGTTAGGATTGAAAATCACCAACAGTCAACTAAGAATATTTCAGCCACACTCGTATGAGTTGAGCTATAAAAGTTTTACTATATACTTTTTAATTTTGGCAGGCATCTCAGGCAAACTTGGTTGTTGATTACAAAGATTGGCAAATCCCTCTTGGACGACGATTCAGGTTTTTTTCTTCGGAAGAAAGTTTTGCAGGAACATCTGCATTGTATATACAAATATTCTGAGATTGTATTTTGACAGGTCACTAAAACTATGGATGGTTTTACGGCTCTATGGAGCTGAGATCCTGAAAAGCTATATAAGAAACCATATCAAACTGGCTAAAGATTTCGAACAACTTGTCTCCAAAGATTCTAACTTTGAGGTAACTGTAAAGTTTATGTTCAAAACTGTATGGATTATTTGACAGGGATATATAGATAACGTGTTCTTCTTTTTTTGTGGCAGGTTGTGACTCCTAGGATCTTTTCACTGGTCTGTTTCCGTATAGCACCTGTGGATAACGATGAAAAGAAGTGCAACAGCCTAAACCGCAGCCTCCTAGACGCAGTGAACTCTTCAGGGAAACTCTTCATTTCTCACACTGTAAGTGTCTCTCTCTGTTGTTCTTCTTTCTTCTTGTTGGATGATGTTCTTAGTCTAAGATATATATGTATTTGGTTTCCGTGGTAAACAGGCTTTGTCGGGAAAATTCGTACTTCGCTGCGCCATAGGAGCGCCACTGACGGAGGAGAAGCACGTGAAGGAGGCATGGAAGGTTATCAAGGAAGAAGCATCATACTTGCTTTCCAAATAAATTAAGATCAAGAGAACTTTATGAGAAAACTTCCTGTTCTATTATTAATCAAAAGAAAATTTCCTGTTCTTGCCAACAAACCGAAGCACTTGTTTGGTTTGGTTTAATGTGAACTTCGGTTTGGTCTCCGAACATATTTTACTATTTTGTGTGATTGTGTGCAATTTTTTTACTAATTGAGTGTATCTTATCTCCCTTTCCCCAATTGTGTATTTTATTTATTTGGTTTGGTTTTGTTGTGATTAGCTATATATGTGTAACTAATGACAGTAAACTTGTTCTAGCATATATAATATCAATCTATTAAACTATTATACTATTAACTGAAACTATAGATGTATGCCTGCCCGCGGGTCCGGTCCCTTTAGGTCCATTATGGACGGGTTTGGAAGTAAATAGTTGTCTATGAATTAGTAGATCATACGGGTTAAGTCCAAACAGGTTGCTGGTGGTTGGATAGTAACTGTCAAGGGTTTTTGGGTTAGCGGGTTCAACAAATAAGAAAAGTCAATTCTTCATCTTCTTTCTCTCGATGCCTCGTTTTTTCTGATTTGGAATCACCATTTGTGTTTTCCAGATTTGAGCTCATGCATGTGCTATTTTGAGTACATATAAAGGATGAATCATGGTCTTAGATTATTCAAACCTTATGTTGAGGAGATAGACAAAGAGTCAAGGAAATGTTTCTCACTGAAGCTCCGTCGATGGAAATTTATTCTTGCAATTGAATTGTTTCTTGTTATCAATGATTTGAGTTTCTAGTTTAAGATTCAACATTTTTTTTCTTTTCTGGAAACAGGTACTGGTGATTACAACAATGATCCTAGCTCGGCTAAATTTAGTTTGGGTGTCATTGCCTATCGCACTGCGGTGCTTTTTCTACTTTACCTTCCAAACATCTTTATGGTCGCAATGATTCGATTAACTATTTTGAAAGCTTATATTTTGATTAGTTAGCTAAGCTTTTTTTTTTACTTGAATTTTCAAAGGAAGGCAAAGCCTTTTGTTCTTGACGTGGTGCGGAGAGCTGAGCAACATGTCAGGACCCATTTACAGCCCAAAACATCCATGACTTGCAGCCAAGTATCGGGTCGGGCCAAAGGAGATTCAAGCCCACATTTACTTAGGTTTCTTAAGTGTGAAGTACCTTAAATATCCATGTATTTTATATTATAAGAAGTGTGTGGGTATGTAGAATACTTAAGGATAAAATACTTAGGTGTAAAGGTACTTCACTTTGAAATTACTTTATAGGAAGGAAACAAACTGGACCGTTAGATCGGTTCGATCTCCACCATCCATTGAGGAGGTGGTTTTGTATAAAAGGGACTAAGATCCTCACTTGTAATTCATTAGTTTTCAGTAAGAGAAACACTTCCATAAGCTCTAACATCTCTCTAAAACGTCCATACTTTCTCTCTCTAAGTGCTGATCGATTTTGGTGAAAGGCTGACTTAGCAATCACAAGGGTGATAAAGTGCTAAGGCCGCACGTCCTGATCGAAGAGAAGAATCAGTCCGTGAAAATTGGTATCAGAGAGGGGTTACGATCCAGACAAGGGGAGACTCTGTCCAAGTGAAGAATGGCTAAGGGAGGTAAAGACAAGGAAGTGAGCTCGCAATCCGGCATTGAGGAAGGGAGAATACGTCCACACGTGCTGGCACCCAATGGGAAAAGAGTGTTTCCCGTGAGGTGTTGAGTGTGGTCATGGGTGAGATGAGTGAGAAGCTCAAGAGGGTCTAGCATACCGTCACTGAGCTGGAGAGTGTTGTGTTCGGTGGGCCTGAAGAAGTGAAGCAAAATGTTGCCGACTTGGACATTTGGTTCGTTCGACTCGAGGAGTTGGTGACAAGATCCATCCAGGCCTTGTGTGATGACATCGAGGGGATGAAAGCACGCTTTACTGTGATGGAGGAAGACATCACGCTGGTCAAGAGGGCAAACATGAAAGCTGAAGCCGCTGGAGGAACCAGTGCTGGTCGGGTTGACTTCCATGACCAAACCGGTTCAATGGAATGAGGGATGCCAAGGAAGTCGAGAATTTCCTTTGGCAAATAGAGCAATACTTCAACAATCCCAACCTGGTGGATAAGACTGCGAAGGTGAAAGCCACGACATCCTACTTATCGGACGTGGCCATGCTGTGATGGTGAAGGAAGCATTCTGAGATCGAACAAGGAACTTGTCGGATAAGTACTTGGGAAGATTTCAAGAAAGAACTGAAGAGGCAGTTTATCCGGAGAATGTTTTCTACGAAGCCCTTAAGAAGTTGAGGGAACTTTGACAGTGTGGGTCGATCCAATATTATGTGAAGGAGTTCACAAAGCTCATGCTTCAGATTCCGAGCATGACGGCGGAGGACCTCGTGTTCTACTTTACCGATGGACTGCAAGCTTGGGCCAAGCAAGAGTTGCAGCATCGGGGAGTTAAAGATGTGGACGAAGCCATTGCGGTGGCTGAGTCCTTGACTGACTTCCGTACTGATGGTCCATCCGAGTCCTTTACGAAAAAGATCAGGGTGTGGACAAAGGTGGGGGAGCAAGACGGGATACGACCCGACCATCCAAATCAAGGATTTTTGAGAAGGGTGCTCGTCGGGAGGACTTTGAAGCGAAAAAGAAGTCATGTGTTCCTAAGGGAGGATTATTTGTGTGCAAGGGGGCACACATCGATGACGTGCTACACGAAGATGGGGTCCTTGTCCGTAATCATGGAGAGTTGGGAGACCGAGACACCAGAAGAGGAAACGGGAAATATGGGGTCGTTACAGCCACTGAACGCCCTGAAGGCTAACCCGGTGGTGCAGCCGACAAGCAAGGGGCTCATGTACGTTGAGGCTCGGATCAATGATAAACCAACCCGAGTGATGGTGGACATGGGAGCCACTCACAACTTGATGGCGATCGACGAAACTGTGAGACTTGGTCGAGGGGTCGGGATGAAGCTGGGAAGTTGGAGCGGTCCGGTGAACTTCTCAGTTATTACCATGGACGATTTTAAGTTGGTATTGGGTGTTAATAGATTTTTGTGTAGGATCTTTGTGAGTACTACAGAACGATGAACAAGCAGAAATATAAATGAGAATCGAGACTAAAGAGATGTTTTATTTGATCGTTAGAGCAGGAACTACAACGTTTCGTGTATAAACCCTAGTTCTAGCCGCCTAGCTCTAATCTCATAGTATCCGAATGTCGATCCCTTGTTCTAGGGTTTGGGCTCCCCTTATATAGTCGAGTAGATGTCGGTTTAATAGGTTAAACTCTTCTATATTCAGAAATATGGAAGAATTCCCTTTAGTAGAAAAATTTCATTTTACCCGAAGAAAGGGATGGAAGCAGGGGACGGAGCCGGAGCTCTTCTTAACAGGAACCTGGAGGTCGGTGTCCTACCCGGGGTCTGGAGGATTTTTACACCGGAATATTTTTCCCCAACATTGGGCATGGATTTCATGAGACAAGTCTCAGCCATACCCTATGCCCGCACTGAATTTGGTGTGCATACTCGAGAAGGGATCACCGTGCATGATTCCAGCCTTAGAGGAAAAGATCGATGGGATGATGTAACTATCGGCTATGCAGATAACCAATAGAGTGAAGAAAGGCGAACCCAAATTTTTGGCCATGATGAAGATTGAGGATGAGCCTAAGAACGTGGAGTCCATCCCTAAAGTCATAGAGACGGCCCTTGAAAAGAATAAGGACGTGATGCCAGTTAAGTTACCCGAGAAGTTACCACCAAGGAGGGCGGTGGACCATCAGATCAAGTTAGAGCCAGAAGCGAAGCCACCATCCATGGCACATATAGGATGGCTCCATCAGAGCTGGAGGAGTTACGAAAACAGCTCGATGAGTTGTTATCGACAGAGAAGCTGAGACCGTCGAAAGCACCTTATGGCGCATCGGTTCTGTTCCAGAAGAAGCATGATGTATCGTTGAGAATGTGTGTGGACTATCGGGCCCTTAACAAGGTGAAAATCAAGAACCGTTATTCTATTCCATTGATCGCGGATCTTTTCGATAGACTTGGAGGGGCAAAGGTCTATATGAAGATGGACTTGCAGAAGGGATACTATCAATCTGGGTAGCGGAAGGGGATGAGCCGAAGACTGCGTGCATAATGCGGTATGGGTTGTTTGAGTGGTTGGTGATGCCATTCGGTCTTACGAACGCCCCAGCCACGTTTTGTACCCTTATGAACCAGATTCTACAGCCGTATTTGGTCGGTTTGTGGTGGCGTACTTGGACGATATTGTGGTCTACATCAACTCAATGCAGGAGCATATGGAACACTTGCAGATAAACTGTTTGTGAAGCGGGAGAAGTGTACTTTTCCCACTGAAGAAGTTCAGTTCCTAGGCCATATCTTCGGACACGGGAAGCTGAAGATGGGTGAACTGAAGGTTAAGGCGATTATCAAGTGGGAGCCCCCGACCAAGGTGACGGAGTTGCGCTCTTTCCTTGGTTTGGTCAACTACTATCGTCGGTTCATCGAGGGATATTCAAAGAAGGCGGCACCATTGACGGACCAACTTAAGAAGGGGAAGATATGGGAAAGGTCCAACCTCTGCGGAGAAGCCTTTGAGGATTTGAAGACCACGGTGAGCCAAGAACCCGTCCTTGCCTGACCGAACTTCATGATGTGCCTCAGCACACGGATCAGTACATGTAATCAGCTCAGTATGGAGATCAGAACGTCCCGATCAGTTCAACCGAGGTTCATCAATCTCACCGACCAGATCAGATTGACCGCGCCGTTTATCGGATCGACCCATGTGCGTCCGGAAATGAGCTAAGGCTAGAACCAATATCAGACGACCGAACTGACCGTACCAGAGCTCGTCTTTCTCGACCATCTCGACATTCTAAGGACAATAGTCGAGCCATACTTAGCTTGGGTCGTGAAGAACTCGAAGACAGACATACATTCTCATCCGGCGGACCGTCCGGACAGTCCCGCAGGTGTCCTTATCTTACCGCCGTGCATCCATCTGGTTTGGATGAACCTGGACAGTAGCCGAAGGGTTTCCTTTACCAGAACGTGAACCGAAGGGTCATCTTTGACCAATCTGCATGGAAGACTGAATCTTTGACTAATTAATTCATATTTGGTCAAATTTGTATTTTCTATGCCTTGTTTTTCACGCATTTTTCAGTATTGCCTTTGACTACAAAGTAGTATAAATATGTAATCCCTACCATGAATAAAATTCAGATTAATTTGGAGTTTATTTTTGTTTCTTCTCTGAGTGAGAGAGAGTTCTTTAGCTAGTTCATCGGTGTGAACCGGCTTGTTGATTTGGTGGTCAGCCAATTCATCTTTTTGTGTTGTTTGGTGGTTAGCCAGCGCACTACATCCGTTCTTAGGTGGTCAGCCTTAGATCGTGGGTATATCAGGAGCCATTCTGTGTCTCTTAACGATCCCTTCAATCTATTCCAGTTCCAGAAGTGCCATTTGCCTTCTCGGATCATATCCAACATCCAGCTAAAGTGATCCTCCCGATTCGGAGCTCTTCACTTCAGCCTGCCATGTGAGTTACATATGGATGCCTCCGACTTTGCCATCGGGGGAGTCCTGATGAAAAACGAACATATTATTGCCTTTGAAAGTCGCAAGCTCAATGATACTGAACGGCTGTACACGGTTCAAGAGAAGGAGATGACCGCCATGATCCATTGCTTGAAAGTTTGGAGCCACTATCTTCTCGAGTCATATTTCTCGGTCAAGACGGATAACGTGATGACTAGTTACTTCTAGACCCAAAATAAGTGTCTCCGAAACAGGCACGGTGGCAAGACTTCCAGGCTGAATTCAATTATACTTTGGAGTATAAGCCAAGAAAGGTGAACATAGGGTACTGATGCACTAAGTCGAAAAGCAGAGCTGGTAGCGATGAACCAAGTCGAGGGGATCATTATGGCTCATATCCGGAAAGGACTGGAGCGTGATCCAGTTTCTAAGGAGCTGGTGAAGCTATCCAACGAAGGGAAGGTGCATCGATTTTGGGTAGTGTGGGAACTGAAATTCACACCGTCGATTTTAATGAATAAAAACGGAGGAAAGCCAAGTTAACCCAACTTTCCCTAAAGGTCTGGATTCTCTGCGACAGCCAACGACAAGTGACCGAATAAATGCGGAAAAGGTTTTGTTAAGATTTGGGACTGGACCTTAAGAAAGGCTGCCTACGTACCCCTTTCGAGGATCAAGTCGGACGTAGTTCAGTTTAGAAAGAATTGAACAAGAGATCGAACCGTCTGGGCGGGTTCGTCCAGTATGAGCGTTTGTCATAGAAACAGGCATGTCGAAGATAATGCCTAGGGTTTCTATGTGCGGAGCTCTGAAGTAAAATAATTGTCCGATCCTTCCGAGGAGCGGAGATTTATGAGCAGAGGCGCCAGACGCTCTAGGGCCTGCCTTGCTAGTATAACCGCCTAAATTCTAAGTTCTATCAGCTAAGAGGAGCTCTCTAGGTCTCCAATCTAGGATTTTCGGATCCCCTTCTCCTCTGCTCTTGCTCTCCTTATATACTCACTTCTAGGTCAGTTTACCTTAGGATGATGGACTTCGCCTTTGGATCCAAGTTTATCTCTTCAGGAAATATACCATTTTTGTCGATCTTTGTAATTATCCTCGAGTTTTCCCCTATTTTTCGGTGACTTGATGTTTATCCGATGTTCGGGAAATTGGATAAACCGTCGTAGTCTGATTGGGCCTGAATTCTTAAAATCGTAAGTAAGTCCGTGGACTTGTCTTAAGTCGTTGAACGTTTTATACGATTTCTCGGAAAGATTATCTTTCTCGTAAAATAAACCGTATAGCCTAAAGGATCGATGTTTGAGTTAATCGATCTTGTTTTACACGATATCCTCTACAAGAAATCCAACCTTTCTAATTTTTGTCGTAAAACATCGAGGATGATTCCAATCGAGTCGAATCGAGAGATGTTAATTCCGTAGCCGTGATCGTATCAAACCCACGAGGATTGATCCAAGCAAGCCAAGACGGGATCAGACCGAGCACGATGGGACCGGACCAGGACGAGGACCGAGACCAGGACGAGGACCGTCGACCGGCGCCAGGGGACCTGCCTCTGGCGCCAGGGGACCTGCCTCCGGCGCCAGGGGACCTGCCTCCGGCGCCAGGGGACCTGCCGCCGGCGCCAGGGGACCTGCCTCCGGCGCCAGGGGCTTACGCCCGGTGCCAGATCGGCTCGTCGCGTCTGCCGCCCGGCGCCGAGGGCTTACGCCCGGTGCCAGATCGGCTCGTCGCGTCTGCCGCCCGGCGCCAGGGGACCTGCCTCCGGCGCCAGGGGACCTGCCTCCGGCGCCAGGGGACCTGCCTCCGGCGCCAGGGGACCTGCCTCCGGCGCCAGGGGACCTGCCTCCGGCGCCAGGGGCTTACGCCCGGTGCCAGATCGGCTCGTCGCGTCTGCCGCCCGGCGCCGAGGGCTTACGCCGGCTAAAGCCGCTCGCGTCGCGTCTGCCGGCGCCAGGCGGCTTCATCTCGCTTGCGCTGGCGCTAAAGGGATTCTGCGCCCTTGGGTTCTCCGTCGCCGATCCTTCCTCCGTTGACCTTTCGTGCGGAAATCTTTGAGTTTGGAAAGATCTTTAGCCGTTGATTTGGAGATAACCGTTTTCAACCTCACCGAGAGTGGATATTCTAATTTGAGAAAATCTCGTATAACTTCTTTTCAAATTATACGAGATTTTTTTGTTTCAAGATATACTTTTCAGAGACTTTCAGTCATTGATTCCATCGTGACCGATTTTGACCCCAACAGTTAGCCCCCCAGCTCGTTAGAACCTTCGTGATGTTCTTGCAAGCGATAAGACATGTCAGGTAAGATAGGCGGAATTAATGGTTGAAAGGCTCCGTTGAAAGTGGTAAGATTGGGGATGCGCCTTTCGAAGGCTGCCTACGTACCCTTGTTGTAGGGATCAAGCCTTCCGTAGTTTGTTTCAGAGTTTAAGACCCTTGTGATCTGTTTTACCAGCGAGACTTATATGGTCTGGTTATGTGTCATGAGAGACTTTCGAGCATGATGCTGTTGATGTATTTGTTTTGGTCCGGCGCCAGAGGCCATTATGTGTTTTTGATTTTTATGAACTTCAGTTTTTCAAGTATGAGAAAGAGGGTGTGAGTTGTCGCCTCATTCCTAGTTCCCTGATGATCACCGCATCTATTGTTTGCATAAAGTGAGATTTTCCGCGGTTTACCGATTTACGCGAAAAGTTCGTGAAACGAATAGGCTTAAGTGAAGAGACAAAATTTTGGATCTCGTATACCATACTATGTCTGTGAGATGTCAAGATCCAGCGTGGCTGGGTTTAGGGCAAGACCTAGGTTTACTCTCGGACTGAGGCTTTGCGATGACAAATCGGCTTTCGTTTTGCCTGTTTGCGATTTTAACCTGACTCGTACCATTTAAAATCCGCAAATTGTTGTCGGCTTATATGATTTGTCTGCGGAGTCGAAGCTACTTCCTTCTGAAGAGCTAAACCAAAATTTGATTTCTTGTATAGCGCTATGTTTATCCTTGTCGATGTAAGAGAGCCTACCCTTTTAAAGGCGGCTATTGTCTGTTTAGGACGTTAGAGTTCGTTTGTTGTGATCAGCAACAAAGAAATGATGCCAGTTTAGAGGCATGTTACCGTTTAGAGGTGTGTTTGTATGTTTTGAGTTGTAGAGACGAGGATTTCGTCTGGAACGTTTTGAGGAAAAGAATGTCCTTCGAGCGTTAGCGACGTCTCACAGTGCCGAAGGTCGAGTTTTCCTTGTGCCGCATTTCGTGGTTGAAATGTTCGCGGGCTTGGAGATGTTTTGCGAATGTTCGCTGCCAGAAACTGTTGTTTCGGTTTGGATGCAGGACCAAGGGGTCGCGTAAGTTTGACCCAGGGAGAAGCGTCTACATTCACAGTGCTTCGTGAAGTGTTGGCCTTCCGGGATTTTATTATATATATTAAGGATGACTCATATAACTCTTGGAGCCTTGTCACGAGTGTTTCTTTTCATGCCGTGTTTACGGAGCGTATAGAACTTAATTGATTGACGATAAGTTTAAATCTTCCGTTAACCATATGGTTGTTGGGACTGAGTTTTGGTATGAAGAGTTTATCGTATGATTTCCGATTCTAGGTTATACGACAAATTGCTTGCGTAATAGTCACTTGGCGTTCTATGAACAAATCGTGGATTGTTGTTTTTAGCCGTTAAGTGATTGGAGCGGTGGTCGCTCAGTAGCTTTGGATTGGCATTGAGGCTAGTTTCAGCCGTATCGCCAAGGAAGTTGTTGGTAAACGATCAGACCATGACCCTTATTAAGGTCATGTTAGTTTACGATTGTCCTTAATGGGGATGCCGAATTCAGGTCCGGGCTTTACGGAAGGGCGTAGTTGGCCGAGGGCCAAATAGCGTTTGCCGAGATAGACATGCCAAGCATAGCGGAGTTTTCTGAGTTATGGCTGATGGCTTTTAGAAACGATCTTCCACTTTAGGTCTCAGTTATACGATGAATGGTTCGTATAAAATTTTTTTGTTGCATGAAAATCATTTCATTTTATCCGAGGGGGACAAAGTTTAAGGGATCGACGAGGACACGCGGGTTCGCTGCGTGATTATTTCCTGCTTCGGACGTAACCGGGGAGTAAAGCAGGAGCCAGAAACCTTGTGGAGCAAAAACTGTCTATGACAGTTACCCGTTGGACCCATTATGTTCATTTTACGAAAGTTACTTTGTATGAATTGACTCGACCATACAGAGGATTTTTCGTAAAAGTGATGTAAGAGGGGGTTTTCGCAAAGGTAACCGGAGAGTGTTTCTCACAAATTACTTGCGATATTCGCGACCACGGATTATGTTTTCCTCATTCACTTTTGAGTACTGCGAAATCGTTTTGCATGAGACCGATCATGTTTTTTCCATAGGCTGTTTTGTTTTAAAATTTTCTTGTTATACGAAAGTAATGGATGACCGGTTTCATGGAGATAGAAAATCGCAGATTGTTAAAGTAGCGATGTTTCCGCGGATTACACGGAGATGTTTCGCTATGATTTCGACCTTTGATCTAAAGCTGCTTCGAACTACTCATGGAGTTTTACCGAAGGTTATTTCGTTATTTTCGTAGTTCACCGTCGTGCTATTAGTCTGACGTTGGTACACGTTTCTAGTCGCGAGTTTGCAACGAGGGGTAACGTAGAGTTTCCAGGACTATGTTTGTAACGGTTGGGCTATGCCGCTAGCGTTTTTAAGACGAATCTTATTGCTGCAAGAGTTTGCTTTGTCAAAAGCGTTGTCTTGATGCTGAAGCATAAAGATTTAGAAGATGGGATTATACAGATATAGTATACGTACCTACTTCCCTTTTCTTTTTACGAAAGAAAACGGGTTAGCTGTTCTTTCGAAGGCTTATTATGCGTTTTTCTTTCTTTTAGGAAGCGGGATGAGTATGCTTTAGAACGCTGTAACGCTTTTCTCGGTTTTCGAGACTAGATCGGTTTGCATGTTCTGCCTGGACAATCAAGGAACGATGGAACAAGACTGGAAATTTTTCCTAAGACTTAGCTTGCTAGACTATCCACCTAGGTCCTAAGTTCCCTAAATTCTACGGCAGTTTTCAAGACGTTTTTGCTCCTGTCCTACGAAGAATTAAAACCTTTACAAAATTTTATAAGTCGGACATACCTTATTCTCATCGATGATTCGAGATTGCCCCTTCTTCCTCCTTCTTCTTCTTCTTCTGTCTTCTGAACTATGTTTCACCTTCCGTAGTGATAGTTTTTACGAGAAGGAATGTGTATTCCATCGAAGGTTTTCTTAGGCATTTTGAAATGGCCACTTTCGATTCTACGTCAAAGGACTTCGAAAAGTCTGATACTGCGTATGAATTGATTTTTGATGAAATCCTGATGAGAATATCGGAGCGAACGAGAGATATAAACGTCTTAGCTCATGTCTCCGTTTCTTCGTACTTCCCTAAATTGACAGGTGTGCTTTGTATATTGTTGAAAAGTCTATCAAGCGTTATGAATAGATGTTTCCGACTCAACGTGGTAGAATCAGATTGTGTTTTATGTACCGAAGGGATTTTACGAAATCGTTGAAACAAAAGAAGGAGAAGCAGGCTAAGAGGGAGCAATGGACAGGATGTCATTCGGGTGAGGTTCTTAGTTCGTCAAGCCATGAGCGAACTGGTCAAGTCTCAGACCTTGTTGTTTGATATGATTTTGTTTGACTTTACGAATGATGTTTCGTAAAATATTGCCGAGTTTGATCTTACGGAAGTTGTTTCCGTAAGATGTTACAGAATTTTAATATCCGACACTCTCGCTGTGGAGTGCTGTAATTTTGTTCTTAAACTTAATCAGAAATTATCTCGTTTCCGTAGGATTGATCCAAAGTAGTTTTGAGTAGTTTTTCGAAAGTAAGCTTGGCGGATAAAAGTCGAGAGTTCGAAATGGCGCGAAAATTTTTAGATTTCAGAAAACGTCTTAGTTAACCGCTTTCGGTTTTGAGTAGGTTTATAGAAATCAACTCTGTTCTTCTCAAACTGGTCAAGAAGGACCAAGCTGGCCATATTGCAAATTGGTCGAGAGAGACCGAGCTTGTCGTACGGCGAGCTGGTTGAGACAGACCGAACTTGTCGTATGGCTAACCGGTCGGGACAGTCGGAGTTTTGGCCTCTTTTGGGTGGTTCGGACGGTTGGGAAGCATTGGTAAGCTCTTTTCCCGTTTCGTCGTTTGCTTCCCGAGAGTTGTTCGGAAGAAGTACGGCAGTGGGAATTGGTGACCCGATTTGCCGTGCTTCTATTCCGCGAGTAATCTAGGGTTTCCCCAAGGTTTCGAGGAGAATAAGTTTTATTTTTCCGAGAGGTTCTCAAAAACGTTTTTTGTAGAAACCTTGCTCGTTGTGATTTCTCTAACTTGGTAACAAGACGAATTTTTGGGGTTTGATAGATTTTATCGTTGCCCTTTCTGTTTAGATAGAGAAATTGCGAGCTCGTTTTCGTGCTCTTCCTGTGGCGGGAAGCCGCGGCTAGGTTTTTGATTTGCTCGAGCACCGTGGCGTTTGCGTAAGCGTTGGCCGTAGGAACAGTCGCTGCTGGAGTTGTTTTACCATCGTTAATGCAAACTGCAAGTTTTTCTTTCATATTTCCGGACATCGGTTCGATCAAGCGCTTTGCGGCCGTATGAGTAAGAGTAATCCGTCCCCCCCCCCTCCTTCTAGCACCAAACTGTGGGAACCGAAATTCACACCGTCGATTTTAATGAATAAAAACGGAGGAAAGCCAAGTTAATCCGACTTTCCCTGAAGGTCCGGATTCTCTGCGACAGCCAACGACAAGTGACCGAATAAATGCGGAAAAGGTTTTGTTAAGATTTGGGACTGGACCTTAAGAAAGGCTGCCTACGTACCCCTTTCGAGGATCAAGTCGGACGTAGTTCAGTTTAGAAAGAATTGAACAAGAGATCGAACCGCCTGGGCGGTTCGCCCAGTATGAGCGCTTGTCATAGAAACAGGCATGTCAAGATAATGCCTAGGGTTTCTATGTGCGGAGCTCTGAAGTAAAATTTGTCGATCCCCAGAGAGGAATGAGATTCGCGGCGCAGGAGGCCCCAGGCGTTCTAGGGCCTGCCTTGCTAGTCTAACCGCCTAAATTCTAAGTTCTATCAGCTAACAAGAGCTCTCTAGGTCTCCAATCTAGGATTTTCGGATCCCCTTCTCCTCTGCTCTTTCTCTCCTTATATACACACTTCTAGGTCGGTTTGCCTTAGGATGATGGACTTCGCCTTTGGGCCCAAGTTTATCTCTTCAGGAAATATTCCATTTTCGTCGATCTTTGTAATTATCCTCGAGTTTTCCCCTATTTTTCGGTGACTTGATGTTTATCCGATGTTCGGGAAATTGGATAAACCGTCGTAGTCTGATTAGGCCTTAATTCTTAAAATCGTAAGTAAGTCCGTGGACTTGTCTTAAGTCGTTGAACGTTTTATACGATTTCGGAAAGACTATCTCTCGTAAAATAAACCGTATAGCCTAAAGGATCGATGTTCGAGTTAATCGATCTTGTTTAACACGATATCCTCTACAAGAAATCCAACCTTTCTAATTTTTGTTGTAAAACATCGAGGATGATTCCAATCGAGAGATGTTAATTCCGTAGCCGTGATCGTATCAAACCCACGAGAATTGATCCAAGCAAGCCAAGACGGGATCAGACCGAAAGCACGATGGGACCAAGACCAGGACGAGGACCGAGACCAGGGCGAGGACCGTCGACCGGCCCGAGGACAGCCATGGCCTGTGCAGCGGACGCCATGGGGCTACGCCCGATGCCAGGGGGCTTACCCGCGTATGAAGGCGCTACGCTCAGCGTCTACCGCCCGGCCCCAGCCGCTGCATCGCTTACCCGGCCTTGAAGGCTTACCGCCCGGCGCCAGAGGCTTGCCGCCCGGGCAGAGCGGCTTCGTCGCGTCTGCCGCCCGGCGCCAGGCGGCTCCGTCTTCCTGTCAGCGCCAGGGATTCTCGCGCCCGTGGGTTCTCCGTCGCCGATCCTTCCTCCGTTGACCGTTCGTGCGGAAATCTTTGAGTTTGGAAAGATCTTTTTGATTTGGAGATAACCGTTTTCAACCTCACCATAGAGTGGATATTCTAATTTGAGAAAATCTCGTATAATTTCTTTTCAAATTATCCGAGACTTTTTGTTTCAAGAAATACTTTTCAGAGACTTTCAGTCATTGATTCCGTCGTGACCGATTTTGACCCCAACAGGTAGAGGACGGGCTATTCTACACCAAAGGTTATCGACTCTATGTTCTGAAGTGGGAGAGTCTTCGACGAGATATCATTCGGGAGTGCCATGATACCCAATGGGCGGGCCATCCAGGACAGAAGAGGACGATGTCACTTGTTGAAGCAGGTTAGTATTGGCCATGGATGAGGGATACCATGGAGTTCTATGTGAAGACTTGCCTTGTGTGCCAGCAGGACAAGTCAGAGAACAAGCATTTCGGGAGATTGCTGCAGCCACTTCTGACTCCATAGAGACCTTGGGACTCGGTTTCCTTAGACTTCATCAGCGTACTGCCTAAGTCTGGAGGGTTCGGATCTATCATGGTGATAGTGGATCGTTTATCAAAGTATGGGACGTTCGTGGCTTGTGACCACTGTACCCCAGAGGAGGCAGCAAGGGCAATCTTCCAGAACATGGTGAAGTTTAAGTTATGGGGACTTCCGCGGAACATTGTGAGTGATCGAGTCCTCGATTCACTGAGCTCTTATGGACGAAACTATTCAAGATGTTGGGGACTGAAATTAGTTTCTCAACAAGCTTTCACCTGCAATATGATGGACAAACTGAGAGGGTGAATGCCTTGTTGGAATGCTATCTCCGATACTTTTTAAATGCCAACCAACGGGACTGGGAAAAGTTGCTGGACATAGCCCAGTTCTCATACAATCTACAACGCATCGAGGCGACGGGACGGAGTTCTTTCGATATTGCAACGGGAGAGCAACCATTGACCCCATATACCCTTGCGACACCAAAGACGGAAGGGAAGAGTCCCGGGGCGTTCATAATGGCTAAGCAGTGGGAAGAACATGCTGATCTTGCCGGAGCATATTAGAGAAGTCTCGGAAGCGGATGAAGAAATGGGCAGATGAAAAGAGACGGCCTTCGGAGTACTCAGTTGGCGACCTTGTTCTTGTTAAGCTGTTGCCACAACAGTTCAAGTAATTACGGAGTCTACACAAAGGTTTGATCCGGAGATACGAAGGACCGTTCGAGATAGTTGGGAAGGTGGGAAAGCTTTCCTACCGTTTGGACCTGCCGAATAGACTGAAGATCCACCTGGTCTTTCACGTTAGTATGCTTAAGCTTATCATGCAGATCAGGATGACCAAACCCGAGGAGTTTCAACTCGAGCACCACCGGTGGTGACTAGGTCTTATGACAAAGAGATCGAAGAGGTATTGGCGTCTAAGGAAGTGTGGAAACGAGGTGTTCCACTACAGACCCATTTCCTCATCAAATGGAAAGGTCTACTGGAGGCAGAATCAACTTGGGAGCCAGAAGATGAGTTATGGCAGTTCCGGGAGGCACTGAAGGCGTACTTGGCGACGAGGGCGTCCCCGACTTAGGTTGGGGAGGATGTCAGGCCCGTTTACAGCCCAAAACGTCCATGACTTGCAGCCAAGCATCAGATTGGGCCAAAGAAGATTCAAGCCCACATTTACTTAGGTTTCTTAAGTGTGAAGTACCTTTGTAAAATATCCATGTATTTTATATTATAAGAAGTGTGGAGAAGTATGTAGAATACTTAAGGATAAAGTACTTATGTCTGAAGCTACTTCACTTTGAAGTTACTTCATAGGAAGGAAACACGCCGTTAGATCGGTTTGATCTCCACCGTCCACTGAGGAGGTGGTTTTGTTTAAATAGGGGCTATGATCCTCACTTGTAATTTATTCAGTTTTCAATAAGAGAAACACTTCCATAAGCTCTAACATCTCTCTAAAATGTCCATACTTTCTCTCTCTAAATGCTGATCGATTTTGGTGAAAGACTGACTTAGCAATCACAAGGGTGATAAAATGCTAAGGCCGCACGTCCTGATCGAAGAGAAGAATCAGTCCGTGACAAACAGTTAGTCAACAATCCATGAGTTGCAATATTGTTATTTAAACTCGTGTGACATTTTTGTCTTCTTGTTCTTGTTTATTTTATTTTTTTGCTAATTCCTACAAATTTGTCTATATTGCTTTTTAATGTCCCGTGTCAAGCAATATATTTTCATTGTTTTTTTGTCATAAACTTAAAAACAGACTCTAACTGACTCTGTAAATCGTACCGGTAACTCCGCATCCACGTGAACGACGAAAGACAGTTGATTCCTGACACTTCATGCTAGACTATCCTCCCTCAAATTATGCGTTCTTGGTACATGAATGATCTCTGAGCTGAGGAAACTTTCTTGCAGGGTCTTGATGTCTTCTGAATAAATTGAAAATGCGGGCCATTCTTCTGGTTCCGAAACCATCTTCACCAATTGAGAACAACCCGTTGCAAACGTAACCCGAAACTGACGTAAATTCCTCATACACTCCACCTCCACCTCCAAGTGTAGAGGGGAGAGACTTGCCCGGACATTCCTTCCCCCCATCAAACCATCAAAGCCTTCTAAAGTGCTATACCAACCTTGTCCTGAGAAAAACTCATTATCTTTCCAAGAACCATCTGTAAAACACCACCGCTCTGGGATTGACGGTAAATTTAAAACCTCTACATGTTGTGCTTTCCTCTATGTGGTCAACACTTGTGCTTCAGCCCAAAGTGTTGATTCTGTTTCAGCAAGTTTGAGCGTTTCCATGGGATCAATGTCTAGATTACTAAAAACCTTAATATTCATTCCTTTCCAAATGTATCATAAAATCCATGCAAATTGATGATTGTCTATTTTTGGTTGAACTCTCCAGAATAGATGATCCATATTTGTGGAGAGGGATCCAATGGGAAAAATAACTGGATTTGATAGTATATGTGAGATTTCCCAAACTGGCTGGAGGATATTCAAAAAACACATGGTTTATCGATTCCTCTAGAGATCCACATCTGGCACAACATAGATCCTCTTGTAGTCCTCTCGTTTGCAGATTTTTCTTAACTGCTATACACCCTGACACCAATTGACATAAAAATGCTTAACCTTTGGTGGATATCGTATTTTCCAGTAGAACGCTTTCGGTAAATCAATTGGGGTCAAAACACTACTATAGGTTTTTTCTTGTCTGAGTAAATCCTCTCTACTTGGTAACCTATTAGTACAAGAAAATTAAGTTATTGTGACGAAATTTTATGACAAAAATTATTAATCATGAATTTGTGACACAACAGATACGTTATTGTAACTATTTTATTATATCACATTTTAGTAGTTATTTCGTCTCAATACGGTGACGATCTAAGTTGTAACAAAAGTTTGTCACAATTAGCAACAGAAATATGTAAAACATAAGTTGTGACGTTATTGTAACTACGGTTGCTCTAACTAATTTCGACGAACTTATTAACGTTTCTCTATGTTACAATTAGTTACAATGTAACTACTAAAATTAGTCATAAACCATGTTAATATATATATATATATATATATGACCAAAAAAACTCTACTTAATATATATTTTTACTTTTCAATAATTATTCTATTTGTAATTTAAAATCACATTTTACTTCTTTTGCTATAATTGTACTTTAAACTTTTTAGTCAGTTATTATTTAATAATTATTTACTCCAATAATTTGGAGAAGATGATTAAGCTTAAGCATCAGTTTTCATATTTTATTAGATAAAATTCATAAACTTATCTTACCTATATATGTTTGTGACTTTTAGCTTTTGATTGTTATCTTGTGTTCATGTAAAATCAAACAGATAAGTAAAAGAGAGAAATTGTTTGAACTCATTTTAAACACCACACAGGAGAGTAGTGAAATTGAAATGTGATTTAAGTTTCTTTCGTTTTCCAGTCCAATAAAAGCCCAGTTTTCCTTCTCATTTTTATTGATTGTATTATATATACACATATATGTATCACCCGCTACCCTAGCAGCCATCGAAAGAAAAAGAGAGGAGCCGTCATCAATGGCCGTCACTTGTTATCATTTTGCGGATCTGAGAAGAATGAGAGGAGATTCAGAGCAGTCGCGTTTCACCACAACCACCCATCAGAGAGCATCACCGGAGTCGCTTTCACCGGAGGTGCATTTCACATTACCAGCGGTGGGAATCCACAAAGGAAAAGGTCTTATGAGGATAATTCTTCTTCAATCCACAAAGACGCATAGCACTTCACCGCTTGTTTGTTTGTTTATAATTATATATTTTGTAGTTTTGTGTTAACATTCTTGTTTTAACAACAAATAAAAACTATTAATGAATCATAATAGTGTATTATTGCCTACATAAACAGTGTTTGTAACAAAATCTTTTCAAAGTTTTAACATTAGGTTGAATGATTACCATCCAATTCAGATGAAATTGTAACAAAACTTTATTAAATAAATAAGAAATATTAGATCAGTAGCTTATTAAGATGATTTCAGAGGGAATTTTAGTAATAAAGTGTGACCGAAGTTAATTTGTACAGTGGTCATAAATTAATACTGACTGGAGACAAATTATCAGTCCCTAATTGTTACAACTTTGTGGGAACCAAATTCACACCGCCGATTTTAATGAATAAAAATGGAGGAAAGCCAAGTTAACCCGACTTTCCACGAAGGTCCGGATTCTCTGCGACAGCCAACAACAAGTGACCGAATAAATGCGAAAAGGTTTTGTTAAGATTTGGGACTAGACCTTAAGAAAGACTGCCTACGCACTCTTTCGAGGATCAAGTCGGACGAAGTTCAGTTTAGAAAGAATTGAACAAGAGATCAAACCGTCTGGGCGGGTTCGCCCAAGATGAGCGCTTGTCATAGAAACGGGCATGTCGAAGATAATGCCTAGGGTTTCTATGTGCGGAGCTCAAGTAAAAGAATTGTCCGATCCTTCCAGAGGAGCGGAGATTTGCAGCAGGAGGCTGCCAGATGTTCTAGGGCCTGCCTTGCTAGTCTAGCCTAATTTCTAAGTTCTATCAGCTAACAGGAGCTCTCTAGGTCTCCAATCTAGGATTTTCAGATCCCCTTCTCCTCTGCTCTTGCTCTCCTTATATACTCACTTCTAGGTCGGTTTGCCTTAGGATGATGGACTTAGCCTTTGGGCCCAAGTTTATCTCTTCAGAAATATTCCATTTTCGCCGATCGTTGTAATTATCCTCGAAGTTTTCCCCTATTTTTCGGTGACTTGATGTTTATCCGATATTCGAAATTGGATAAACGCCATAGTCTGATTGGGCCTGAATTTTAAAATCGTAAGTAAGTCCGTGGACTTGTCTTAAGTCGCTGAACGCTTTATACGATTTCTTGGAAAGACTATCTCTCTCGTAAAATAAACCGTGATAGCCTAAAGGATCGATGTTCGAAGTTAATCGATCTTGTTTTACACGATATCCTCTACAAGAAATCCAACCTTTCTAATTTTGTCGTAAAACATCGAGGATGATTCCAATCGAAGTCAAATCGAGATGTTAATTCGTAGCTGTGATCGTATCAAACCCACAAGGTTTGATCCAAGCAAGCCAAGACGGATCAGACCGAAAGCACGATGGGACAGAGACCAGGACGAGGACCAAGACCAGGGCGAGGACCGCCGACCGGCGCCAGGGGACCTGCCGCCGCGGCAAGCCCCTTGCGCCGGCGTAAGGCCGGCTGCGTCTGCCTGCCGGGTGTTGGATTGCCGCCGGGCAGGTCGACTCGCTCTCGCCGCCGGCGCCAGGGATTCTCTGCCGCCTGCGGGTTCTCGTCGCCCGATCCTTCCTCCGCTGACCGCTCGTAAGGGAAATCTTTGAGTTTGAAAGATCTTTAGCCGCTGATTTCGAGATAACCGCTTTCGACCTCACCGAGAGTGGATATTCTAATTTGAGAAAATCTCGTGATAACTTCTTTTCAAATTATCCGAGACTTTTGTTTCAAGAAATACTTTTCAGAGACTTTCAGTCATTGATTCCGTCGCGGACCGATTTTAAGGGATCGACGCAGGACACGCGCGGTTCGCTGCTGATTATTTCCTGCTCGGACGAACCGGGGAGTAAAAGCAGGAGCCAGAAACCTTGTGGAGCAAAACTGCCTATGACAGTTACCCGTTGGACCCATTATGTTCATTTCTGAAAGTTACTTTGTATGAATTGACTCGACCATACAGAGGATTTTTCGTAAAAGTGATGTAAGAGGGGGTTTTCGCAAAGGTAACCGGAGAGTGTTTCTCACAAATTACTTGCGATATTCGCGACCACGGATTATGTTTTCCTCATTCACTTTTGAGTACTGCGAAATCGTTTTGCATGAGACCGATCATGTTTTTTCCATAGGCTGTTTTGTTTTAAAATTTTCTTGTTATATGAAAAGTAATGGATGACCGGTTTCATGGAGATAGAAAATCGCAGATTGTTAAAGTAGCGATGTTTCCGCGGATTACACAGGAGATGTTTCCGCTATGATTTCGACCTTTGCACGAAAGCTGCTTCGAACTACTCATGGAGTTTTACCGAAGGTTATTTCGTTATTTTCGTAGTTCACCGTCGTGCTATTAGTCTGACGTTGGTACACGTTTCTAGTTGCGAGTTTGCGACGAGAGGTAACGTAGAGTTTTCAGGACTATGTTTGTAACGGTTGGGCTATGTCGCTAGCATTTTTTAGACGAATCTTATTGCTGCGAGAGTTTGCTTTGTCAAAAGTGTTGTCTTGATGCTGAAGCAAAAAGTTTTAGAAGATGGGATTATACGGGTATAGTATACGTACCTACTTCCCTTTTCTTTTTACGAAAGAAAACGGGTTAGCCGTTCTTTCGAAGGCTTGTGTACGTTTTTTCTTTCTTTTAGGAAGCGGGATGAGTATGCTTTAGAACGGCGTGGCGATCGTTTCTCGGTTTTTCAAGAGACTAGATCGGTTTGTATGTTCTGCCTGGACAATCAAGGAACGATGGAACAAGACTGGAAATTTTTCCTAAGACTTAGCTTGCTAGACTATCCACCTAGGTCCTAAGTTCCCTAAATTCTACGGCAGTTTTCAAGACGTTTTTGTTCCTGTCCTACGAAGAATTAAAACCTTTACAAAATTTTATAAGTCGGACATACCTTAGTCTCATCGATGATTCGAGATTGCCCCTTCTTCCTCCTTCTTCTTCTTTTGTCTTCTGAACTATGTTTCTCCTTCCGTAGTGATAGTTTTACGAGAAGGAATGTGTATTCCATCGAAGGTTTTCTTAGGCGCTTCAAATGGCCACTTTCGATTCTACGCCAAAGGACTTCGAAAAGTCTGATACCGCGATGAATTGATTTTCGATGAAATCCTGATGAGAATATCGGAGCTTAACGAGAGATATCAACGCCTAAGCTCATGTCTTCGTTTCTTCGTACTTCCCTAAATTGACAGGTGCGCTTTGTATATTGTTGAAAAGTCTATCAAGCGTTATGAATAGATGTTTCCGACTCAACGTGGCAGAATCAGATTGCGTTTATGTACGAAGGGATTTTACTTAAATCGCTGAAACAAAAGAAGGAGAAGCAGGCTAAGAGGGAGCAATGGACAGGATGTCATTCGGTGAGGTTCTTAGTTCGCAAGCCATGAGCTTAACTGGTCAAGTCTCAGACCTTGTTGTTTGATATGATTTTGTTTGACTTTACTTAATGATGTTTCGTAAAATATTGCCGAAGTTTGATCTTACGGAAGTTGTTTTCGTAAGATGTTACCGAATTTTAATATCCGACACTCTCGCTGTGGAGAGCTGTAATTTTGTTCTTAAACTTAATCAGAAATTCTCTCATTTCCGTAGGATTGATCCAAAGGAGTTTTGAGTAGTTTTTCAAAAGTAAGCTTAGCGGATAAAGTCGAGAGTTCGCAATGGCGAAAATTTTAGATTTCAGAAAACGCCTTAGTTAACCGCTTTAGGTTTTGAGTAGGTTTATAGAAATCAACTCTGTTCTTCTCAAACTGGTCAAGAAGGACCAAGCTGGCCATATTCTAAATTGGTTGAGAAAGACCGAGCTTGTCGTGACGGGCGAGCTGGTCGAGACAAACCAAACTTGTCGTATGGCTAACCGGTCGACAGTCGGAGTTTTGGCCTCCCTTGGGTGGTTCGGACGGTTGGGAAGCATTGGTAAGCTCTTTTCCGCTTCATCGCTTGCTTCCTCGAGTTGTTCGAAGAAGTACGGCAGTGGGAATTGGTGACCGATTTGCCGTGCTTCTATTCCGCGAGTAATCTAGGGTTTCCCAAGGTTTCGAGGAGAATAAGTTTTATTTTTCCGGAGGTTCTCGAAGAAACGCTTTTGTAGAAACCTTGCTCGCTATGATTTCTCTAACTTGGTAACAAGACTAATTTTTGGGGTTTGATAGATTTTATCGCTGTCCTTTCTGTTTAGATAGAGAAATTGCGAGCTCGCTGCGTCTTCCTGTGGCGGAAGCCGCGCTAGGTTTTGATTTTCTCGAGCACCGTGGCGCTTATGTAAGAATTGGCCGCAGAACAGTCGCTGCTGGAGTTGTTTTACCATCGTTGATGCAAACTGCAAGTTTATCTTTCATATTTCAGGACATAGGTTCGACTGCTTTGGCGTCAGATGAGTAAGAGTAATCCGCCCTCCTTCTAGCCAAACTGTGGGAACCGAAATTCACACCGTCGATTTAAATAAATAAAATGGAGGAAAGCCAAGTTAACCCGACTTTCCCCGAAGGTCCGGATTCTCCGCGACAGCCAACGACAAGTGACCGAATAAATGCGGAAAAGGTTTTGTTAAGATTTGGGACTGGACCTTAAGAAAGGCTGCCTACGCACTTTCGAGGATCAAGTCGGACGTAGTTCAGTTTAGAAAGAATTGAACAAGAGATCGAACCGTGGGCGGGTTCGCCCAAGATGAGCGCTTGTCATAGAAACAGGCATGTCGAAGATAATGCCTAGGGTTTCTATGTGCGGAGCTCTGAAGTAAAAGAATTGTCCGATCCTTCCGAGGAGCGGAGATTTGCGAAGCAGGAGGCGCCAGACGCTCTAGGGCCTGCCTTGCTAGTCTAACCGCCTAATTTATAAGTTCTATCAGCTAACAGAGCTCTCTAGGTCTCCAATCTAGGATTTTCGGATTCCCTTCTCCTCTGCTCTTGCTCTCCTTATATACTCACTTCTAGGTCGGTTTGCCTTAGGATGATGGACTTCCTTTGGGCCCAAGTTTATCTCTTCAGAAATATTCCATTTTCGCCGATCTTTGTAATTATCCTCGAGTTTTCCCCTATTTTTGGTGACTTGATGTTTATCCGATGTTCGGAAATTGGATAAACCGCCATAGTCTGATTGGGCGAATTTTAAAATCGTAAGTAAGTCCGTGGACTTGTCTTAAGTCGTTGAACGCTTTATACGATTTCTGGAAAGACTATCTCTCGTGAAATAAACCGTGATAGCCTAAAGGATCGATGTTCGAAGTTAATCGATCTTGTTTTACACGATATCCTCTACAAGAAATCCAACTTTTCTAATTTTTGTCGTAAAACATCGAGGATGATTCCAATCGAAGTCAAATCGAGATGTTAATTCCGTAGCCGTGATCGTATCAAACCCACGAGGATTGATCCAAGCAAGCCAAGACGGATCAGACCGAGCACGATGGGACCGAGACCAGGGCGAGGACCGAGACCAGGGCGAGGACCGCCGACCGGCGCCAGGGGACCAGCCGCCGGCGCCAGGGGACCAGCCGCCGGCGCCAGGGGCTTGCGCCAGTGCCAGGCCGGCTGCGTCGTCTGCCGCCGCGCCGAGGGGCTGCGCGTCGCCAGACCCGGCTGCGTTAAGCACGCCCGGTAGGCAGCTCGCGTCAGCGTCTGCTGCGGCGCAGAGGCTGCCCGCCCGGCAGGCAGCTCGTCTCGCCGCGGCGTAGAGTTCTCGCCCGTGGGTTCTCCGTCGCCCGATCCTTTCCTCCGCTGACCGCTCGTGCGGGAAATCTTTGAGTTTGGAAAGATCTTTAGCCGCTGATTTCGAGATAACCGCTGACCTCACCGAGAGTGGATATTCTAATTTGAGAAAATCTCGTATAATTTCTTTTCAAATTATCCGAGACTTTTTGTTTTAAGAAATATTTGTCGAGACTTTCAGTCATTAATTCCGCGGACCCATTTTGACCCCAACAGGTAGAGGGCGGGCTATTCTACACCAAAGGTTATCGACTCTATGTTCTGAAGTGGGAGAGTCTTGACGAGATATCATTCGGGAGTGCCATGATACCCAATGGGCGGGCCATCAGGACAGAAGGGCGATGTCACTTGTTGAAGCAGGTTAGTATTGGCCATGGATGAGGGATACCATGGAGTTCTATGTGAAGACTTGCCTTGTGTGCCAGCGGGACAAGTCGAGAACAAGCATTTGAGGATTGCTGCAGCCACTTCTGACTCCATAGAGACCTTGGGACTCGGTTTCCTTAGACTTCATCAGCGTGCTGCCTAAGTCGGAGGGTTCGGATCTATCATGGTGATAGTGGATCGTTTATCAAAGTATGGGGCGTTAGGTGGCTTGTGACCACTGTACCCGAGGAGGCAGCAAGGGCAATCTTCCAGAACATGGTGAAGTTTAAGTTATGGGGACTTCGGAACATTGTGAGTGATCGAGTCCTCGATTCACTGAGCTCTTATGGGCGAAACTATTCAAGATGTTGGGGACTGAAATTAGTTTCTCAACAAGCTTTCACCTGCAATATGATGGACAAACTGAGAGGGTGAATGCCTTGTTGGAATGCTATCTCCGATACTTTTAAATGCCAACCAACGGGACTGGGAAAAGTTGCTGGACATAGCCCAGTTCTCATACAATCTACAACATCGAGTGACGGGGCCGGAGTTCTTCGATATTACGGAGAGCAACCATTGACCCCATATACCCTTGCGACACCAAAGGCGGAAGGGAAGAGTCCGGGCGTTCATAATGGCTAAGCAGTGGGAAGAACATGCTGATCTTGCCGAGCATATTAGAAGTCTGAAGCGGATGAAGAAATGGGCAGATGAAAAGAGCGGCCTTGAATTACTCAGTTGACCTTGTTCTTGTTAAGCTGTTGCCACAACAGTTCAAGTAATACGGAGTCTACACAAAGGTTTGATCGGAGTCTGAGAAGGACCGTTCGAGATAGTTGGGAAGGTGGGAAAGCTTTCACCGTTTGGACCTGCGAATAGACTGAAGATCCACCTGGTCTTTCCGTTAGTATGCTTAAGCTTATCATGCAGATCAGGATGACCAAACCGAGGAGTTTCAACTCGAGCACCACCGGTGGTGACTAGGTCTTATGACAAAGAGATCGAGAGGTATTGGCGTCTAAGGAAGTGTGGAAACGAGGTGTTCCACTACAGACCCATTTCCTCATCAAATGGAAAGGTCTACGGAGGCAGAATCAACTTGGGAGCCAGAAGATGAGTTATGGCAGTTCCGGGAGGCACTGAAGGCGTGCCGGCGAGGGCGTCCCCGACTTAGGTTGGGGAGGATGTCCCGTTACAGCCCAAAACGTCCATGACTTGCAGCCAAGCATCAGATTGGGCCAAAGAAGATTCAAGCCCACATTTACTTAGGTTTCTTAAGTGTGAAGTACCTTTGTAAAATATCCATGTATTTTATATTATAAGAAGTGTGGAGAGTATGTAGAATACTTAAGGATAAAGTACTTATGTCTGAAGCTACTTCACTTTGAAGTTACTTCATAGGAAGGAAACACGCCGTTAGATCGGTTTGATCTCCACCGTCGAGGAGGTGGTTTTGTTTAAATAGGGGCTATGATCCTCACTTGTAATTTATTCAGTTTTCAATAAAGAAACACTTCCATAAGCTCTAACATCTCTCTAAAATGTCCATACTTTCTCTCTCTAAATGCTGATCGATTTTGGTGAAAGACTGACTTAGCAATCACAAGGGTGATAAAATGCTAAGGCCTGCGTCCTGATCGAAGAAGAATCAGTCCGTGACAAACAGTTAGTCAACAATCCATGAGTTGCAATATTGTTATTTAAACTCGTGTGACATTTTCTTCTTGTTCTTGTTTATTTTATTTTTGCTAATTCCTACAAATTTGTCTATATTGCTTTTTAATGTCCCGTGTCAAGCAATATATTTTCATTGTTTTTGTCATAAACTTAAAACAGACTCTAACTGACTCTGTAAATCGATCGGTAACTCCATCCGTGAGCGGCGAAGACGGTTGATTCGACACTTCATGCTAGACTATCCTCCCTCAAATTATGCGTTCTTGGTACATGAATGATCTCGAGCTGAGGAAACTTTCTTGCAGGTCTTGATGTCTTGAATAAATTGAAAATGCGGGCCATTCTTACGGTTCGAAACCATCTTCACCAATTGAGAACAACCCGTTGCAAAGCGTAACCCGAAACTGGCGTAAATTCCTCATACACTCCACCTCCACCTCCAAGTGTAGGGGAGAGACTTGCCGACACATTCCCCCCATCAAACCATCAAAGCCTTCTAAAGTGCTATACCAACCTTGTCGAGAAAAACTCATTATCTTTCCAAGAACCATCGTAAAACACCACCTGGGATTGGCGGTAAATTTAAAACCTCTACATGTTGTGCTTTCCTCTATGTGGTCAACACTTGTGCTTCAGCCCAAAGTGTTGATTCTGTTTCAGCAAGTTTGAGCGTTTCCATGGGATCAATGTCTAGATTACTAAAAACCTTAATATTCATTCCTTTCCAAATGTATCATAAAATCCATGCAAATTGATGATTGTCTATTTTTGGTTGAACTCTCCAGAATAGATGATCCATATTTGTGGAGAGGGATCCAATGGGAAAAATAACTGGATTTGATAGTATATGTGAGATTTCCCAAACCTGGCGCGCTGGAGGATATTCAAAAAACACATGGTTTATCGATTCCTCTAGAGATCCACATCTGGCACAACATAGATCCTCTTGTAGTCCTCTCGTTTGCAGATTTTTCTTAACTGCTATACACCCTGACACCAATTGACATAAAATGCTTAACCTTTGGTGGATATCGTATTTTCGATTAGAGCAGCTTTGGTAAATCAATTGGGGTCAAAACACTAGGTTTTTCTTGTCTGAGTAAATCCTCTCTACTTGGTAACCTATTAGTACAAGAAAATTAAGTTATTGTGTGAAATTTTATGACAAAATTATTAATCATGAATTTGTGACACAACAGATACGTTATTGTAACTATTTTATTATATCACATTTTAGTAGTTATTTCGTCTCAATACGGTGACGATCTAAGTTGTAACAAAAGTTTGTCACAATTAGCAACAGAAATATGTAAAACATAAGTTGTGGCGTTATTGTAACTCGGTTGCTCTAACTAATTTCGATGAACTTATTAACGTTTCTCTATGTTACAATTAGTTACAATGTAACTACTAAAATTAGTCATAAACCATGTTAATATATATATATATATATATATATGACCAAAAAAAAAACTCTAATATATATTTTTTACTTTTCAATAATTATTCTATTTGTAATTTAAAATCACATTTTACTTCTTTTGCTATAATTGTACTTTAAACTTTTTAGTCAGTTATTATTTAATAATTATTTACTCCAATAATTTGGAGAAGATGATTAAGCTTAAGCATCAGTTTTCATATTTTATTAGATAAAATTCATAAACTTATCTTACCTATATATGTTTGTGACTTTTAGCTTTTGATTGTTATCTTGTGTTCATGTAAAATCAAACAGATAAGTAAAAGAGAAATTGTTTGAACTCATTTTAAACACCACACGGAGAGTAGTGAAATTGAAATGTGATTTAAGTTTCTTTACGTTTTCCAGTCCAATAAAAGCCCAGTTTTCCTTCTCATTTTTATTGATTGTATTATATATACACATATATGTATCACCCGCTACCCTAGCAGCCATCGAAAGAAAAGAGAGGAGTCATCAATGGCCGTCACTTGTTATCATTTTGCGGATCTGAGAAGAATGAGAGGAGATTCAGAGCAGTCGTTTCACCACAACCACCCATCGAGAGCATCGGAGTCGTTTTTCACGGAGGTGCATTTCACATTACCAGCGGTGGGAATCCACAAAGGAAAGGTCTTATGAGGATAATTCTTCTTCAATCCACAAAGAGCGCATAGCACTTCACCGTTTGTTTGTTTGTTTATAATTATATATTTTGTAGTTTTGTGTTAACATTCTTGTTTTAACAACAAATAAAACTATTAATGAATCATAATAGTGTATTATTGCCTACATAAACAGTGTTTGTAACAAAATCTTTTCAAAGTTTTAACATTAGGTTGAATGATTACCATCAATTCAGATGAAATTGTAACAAAACTTTATTAAATAAATAAGAAATATTAGATCAGTAGCTTATTAAGATGATTTAGTAGGGAATTTTAGTAATAAAGTGTGACCGAGTTAATTTGTACAGTGGTCATAAATTAATACTGACTGGAGACAAATTATCAGTCCTAATTGTTACAACTTTGTGGGAACCGAAATTCACACCGTCGATTTTAATGAATAAAAATGGAGGAAAGCCAAGTTAACCCGACTTTCCCCGAAGGTCCGGATTCTCCGCGACAGCCAACGACAAGTGACCGAATAAATGCGGAAAAGGTTTTGTTAAGATTTGGGACTGGACCTTAAGAAAGGCTGCCACGCACTTTCGAGGATCAAGTCGGACGTGAGTTCAGTTTAGAAAGAATTGAACAAGAGATCGAACTGCTGGGCGGTCCCAAGATGAGCTGCTTTGTCATAGTAAACAGGCATGTCGAAGATAATGCCTAGGTTTCGCGCGGAGCTCAAGTAAAAGAATTGTCGATCCTTCCGAGAGGAGCGGCGGGGGCTGACCAGATGTTCTAGGGCCTGCCTTGCTAGTCTAACCGCCTAATTTCTAAGTTCTATCAGCTAACAGGAGCTCTAGGTCTCCAATCTAGGATTTTCAGATCCCCTTCTCCTCTGCTCTTGCTCTCCTTATATACTCACTTCTAGGTCGGTTTGCCTTAGGATGATGGACTTAGCCTTTGGGCCCAAGTTTATCTCTTAGGAAATATTCCATTTTAGATCGATCGTTGTAATTATCCTCGAGTTTTCCCTATTTTTCGGTGACTTGATGTTTATCCGATATTGGAAATGGATAAACGTCATAGTCTGATTGGGCCTGAATTCTTAAAATCGTAAGTAAGTCCGTGGACTTGTCTTAAGTCGTTGAGCGTTTTATCGATTTCTTGGAAAGACTATCTCTCGTAAAATAAACCGTATAGCCTAAAGGATCGATGTTCGAGTTAATCGATCTTGTTTTACGATATCCTCTACAAGAAATCCAACCTTTCTAATTTTTGTCGTAAAACATCGAGGATGATTCCAATCGAGTCAAATCGAGATGTTAATTCCGTAGCTGTGATCGTATCAAACCCACAAGGTTTGATCCAAGCAAGCAAGGCGGGATCAGCCGAGCACGATGGGACAGAGACCAGGGCGAGGACCAAGACCAGGGCGAGGACCGTCGACCGGCGCCAGGGACCTGCCGCCCGGCCAGCCTGCGCCGGCGGCAAGGCCGCTGCGTCGCTGCCGCCGGTGCCGGGGGATTGCGCCCGGCATGGCGACTCCGTCTCGCCTGCCGCGGCGTGAATTCTCCGCCCGTGGGTTCTCGTCGCCGATCCTTCCTCTCGTTGACCGTTAGTGCGGAAATCTTTGAGTTTGGAAGATCTTTAGCCGTTGATTTGAGATAACCGTTTTCGACCCTCACGAGTGGATATTCTAATTTGAGAAAATCTCGTATAACTTCTTTTCAAATTATCCGAGACTTTTGTTTCAAGAAATACTTTTCAGAGACTTTCAGTCATTGATTCCGTCGTGACCGATTTTAAGGGATCGGCGCGGACACGTCTTGGGTTCGCTGCGTGATTATTTCCTGCTTCGGACGTAACCGCGGGGAGTAAGCGAGGAGCGAGAAATGGAGCAAAACTGTCTATGACAGTTACCCGTTGGACCCATTATGTTCATTTCTGAAAGTTACTTTGTATGAATTGACTCGACCATACAGAGGATTTTTCGTAAAAGTGATGTAGAGGGTTTTCGCAAAGGTAACCGGAGTGTTTCTCACAAATTACTTGCGATATTCGCGACCACGGATTATGTTTTCCTCATTCACTTTTGAGTACTGAAATCGTTTTGCATGAGACCGATCATGTTTTTCCATAGGCTGTTTTGTTTTAAAATTTTCTTGTTATCGAAAGTAATGGATGACCGGTTTCATGGAGATAGAAAATCGCAGATTGTTAAAGTAGCGATGTTTCCGCGGATTACACGGAGATGTTTCCGCTATGATTTCGACCTTTACGCAGCTGCGAACTACTCATGGAGTTTTAGAAGGTTATTTCGTTATTTTAAGTAGTTCACCGTCGTGCTATTAGTCTGGCGTTGGTACCGTTTCAAGTTCGCGAGTTTGCGGCGAGAGGTAGCGTAGAGTTTTCAGGACTATGTTTGTAACGGTTGGGCTATGTCGCTAGCATTTTTAGACGAATCTTATTGCTGCAAGAGTTTGCTTTGTCAAAGCGTTGTCTTGATGCTGAAGCATAAAGATTTAGAAGATGGGATTATCACGGGTATAGTATACGTACCTACTTCCTAAGAAAACGGGTTAGCCGTTCTTCGAGGCTTGTGTACGTTTTTCTTTCTTTTAGGAAGCGGGATGAGTATGCTTTAGAGCGGCGTGGCGTCGTTTCTCGGTTTTTCGAGACTAGATCGGTTTGCATGTTCTGCCTGGACAATCAAGGAACGATGGAACAAGACTGGAAATTTTTCCTAAGACTTAGCTTGCTAGACTATCCACCTAGGTCCTAAGTTCCCTAAATTCTACGGCAGTTTTCAAGACGTTTTTGCTCCTGTCCTACGAAGAATTAAAACCTTTACAAAATTTTATAAGTCGGACATACCTTATTCTCATCGATGATTCGAGATTGCCCTTCTTCCTCCTTCTTCTTCTTCTTCTGTCTTCTGAACTATGTTTCACCTTCCGTAGTGATAGTTTTACGAGAAGGAATGTGTATTCCATCGAAGGTTTTCTTAGGCATTTTGAAATGGCCACTTTCGATTCTACGTCAAAGGACTTCGAAAAGTCTGATACTGCGTATGAATTGATTTTTGATGAAATCCTGATGAGAATATCGGAGCGAACGAGAGATATAAACGTCTTAGCTCATGTCTCCGTTTCTTCGTACTTCCCTAAATTGACAGGTGTGCTTTGTATATTGTTGAAAAGTCTATCAAGCGTTATGAATAGATGTTTCCGACTCAGCGTGGTAGAATCAGATTGTGTTTTATGTACCGAAGGGATTTTGAAATCGTTGAAACAAAAGAAGGAGAAGCAGGCTAAGAGGAGCAATGGACGGATGTCATTGGTGAGGTTCTTAGTTCGTCAAGCCATGAGCGAACTGGTCAAGTCTCAGACCTTGTTGTTTGATATGATTTTGTTTGACTTTACGAATGATGTTTAGTAAAATATTGCCGAGTTTGATCTTACGGAAGTTGTTTTCGTAAGATGTTACCGAGTTTAATATCCGACACTCTCGCTGTGGAGTGCTGTAATTTTGTTCTTAAACTTAATCAGAAATTCTCTCATTTCCGTAGGATTGATCCAAAGTAGTTTTGAGTAGTTTTTCAAAGTAAGCTTGGCGGATAAAAGTCGAGAGTTCAAATGGCGAAAATTTTTAGATTTCAGAAAACGCCTTAGTTAACCGCCGGTTTTGAGTAGGTTTATAGAAATCAACTCTGTTCTTCTCAAACTGGTCAAGAAGGACCAAGCTGGCCATATTGCAAATTGGTCGAGAGACCGAGCTTGTCGTGACGGCGAGCTGGTTGAGACAGACCGAACTTGTCGATGGCTAACCGGTCGACAGTCGGAGTTTTGGCCTCTTTGGGTGGTTCGGACGGTTGGGAAGCATTGTAAGCTCTTTTCCCGCTTCGCCGCTTGCTTCCCGAGAGTTGTTCGAAAGAAGTACGGCAGTGGGAATTGGTGACCGATTTGCCGCGTGCTATTCCTTAGTAATCTAGGGTTTCCAAGGTTTCGAGGAGAATAAGTTTTATTTTTCCGAGGTTCTCAAAAACGCTTTTGTAGAAACCTTGCTCGTTGTGATTTCTCTAACTTGGTAACAAGACTAATTTTGGGGTTTGATAGATTTTATCGCTGCCCTTTCTGTTTAGATAGAAATGCGAGCTCGTTTTCGTTGCTCTTCCTGTGGCGGAAGCCGCTGCTAGGTTTTGATTTTCTCGAGCACCGTGGCGTTTGCGTGAAATTGGCCGAGAACAGTCGCGCTGCTGGAGTTGTTTTACCATCGCTAATGCAAACTGCAAGTTTTCTTTCATATTTCGGACATCGGTTCGATCAGCTTTGCGGCCATATGAGTAAGAGTAATCCGCCCCCTCCTTCTAGCACCAAACTGTGGGAACGAAATTCACACCGTCGATTTTAATGAATAAAACGGAGGAAAGCCAAGTTAACCCGACTTTCCCGAAGGTCCGGATTCTCGCGACAGCCAACGACAAGTGACCGAATAAATGCGGAAAAGGTTTTGTTAAGATTTGGGACTGGACCTTAAGAAAGGCTGCCTCATTACTTCGAGGATCAAGTCGGACGTAGTTCAGTTTAGAAAGAATTGAACAAGAGATCGAACCGTGTGGGCGGGTTAGTCGATATGGCGTTTGTCATAGAAACAGGCATGTCGAAGATAATGCCTAGGGTTTCTATGTGCGGAGCTCTGAAGTAAAAGAATTGTCCGATCCTTCCGGAGGAATTCGAGAGGAAGCAGGAGGCGGCCAGACGTTCTAGGGCCTGCCTTGCTAGTCTAACCGCCTAAATTCTAAGTTCTATCAGCTAACAGGAGCTCTCTAGGTCTCCAATCTAGGATTTTCGGATCCCCTTCTCCTCTGCTCTTGCTCTCCTTATATACTCACTTCTAGGTCGGTTTGCCTTAGGATGATGGACTTCGCCTTTGGGCCCAAGTTTATCTCTTCAGGAAATATTCCATTTTCGTCGATCTTTGTAATTATCCTCGAGTTTTCCCCTATTTTTCGGTGACTTGATGTTTATCCGATGTTCGGGAAATTGGATAAACCGTCATAGTCTGATTGGGCCTGAATTCTTAAAATCGTAAGTAAGTCCGTGGACTTGTCTTAAGTCGTTGAACGTTTTATACGATTTCTCGGAAAGACTATCTCTCTCGTAAAATAAACCGTATAGCCTAAAGGATCGATGTTCGAGTTAATCGATCTTGTTTAACACGATATCCTCTACAAGAAATCCAACCTTTCTAATTTTTGTCGTAAAACATCGAGGATGATTCCAATCGAGTCGAATCGAGAGATGTTAATTCGTGCGATGATCATTATCAAACCCACGAGAATTGATCCAAGCAAGCCAAGGCGGGATCAGACCGAGCACGATGGGACCAAGACCAGGACGAGGACCGAGACCAGGGCGAGGACCGTCGACCCGGCAGGGGACCAGCCCGTAGGCCCTGCTGCGTCAGCGCTTACGCCCGGCCGAGGGGCTTGCCGCCGATGCCAGGGGCTTCGCCCGGTATGAGCCGGCTACGCCAGCGTCACCGCGCCCGGCCCCAGCGGCTACATCGCTTACGCCGGCCTTGAGCTTCTTGGCATGAGAGAGCTTGCCGCCGGCGCCAGGCCCGACTTCGTCGTCTGCCGCCCGGTGCCAGGCGGCTCCGTCTTGCCTGTCAGCGGCGCCAGGGATTCTCTGCCGCCCGTGGGTTCTCCGTCGCCCGATCCTTCCTCCGTTGACCGTTAGATGCGGAAATCTTTGAGTTTGGAAAGATCTTTTGATTTGGAGATAACCGCTTTCAACCTCACCATAGAGTGGATATTCTAATTTGAGAAAATCTCGTGATAATTTCTTTTCAAATTATCCGAGACTTTTGTTTCAAGAAATACTTTTCAGAGACTTTCAGTCATTGATTCGTCGTGACCGATTTTGACCCCAACAGGTAGAGGACGGCTATTCTACACCAAAGGTTATCGACTCTATGTTCTGAAGTGGGAGAGTCTTCGACGAGATATCATTCGAGTGCCATGATACCCAATGGGGCCATCCAGGACAGAAGAGGACGATGTCACTTGTTGAAGCAGGTTAGTATTGGCCATGGATGAGGGATACCATGGAGTTCTATGTGAAGACTTGCCTTGTGTGCCAGCGGGACAAGTCGAGAACAAGCATTTCGAGATTGCTGCAGCCACTTCTGACTCCATAGAGACCTTGGGACTCGGTTTCCTTAGACTTCATCAGCGCATCGCCTAAGTCCGAGGGTTCGGATCTATCATGGTGATAGTGGATCGTTTATCAAAGTATGGGGCGTTAGTGGCTTGTGACCACTGTACTTGAGGAGGCAGCAAGGGCAATCTTCGAACATGGTGAAGTTTAAGTTATGGGACTTCAAGGAACATTGTGAGTGATCGAGTCCTCGATTCACTGAGCTCTTATGGGCGAAACTATTCAAGATGTTGGGGACTGAAATTAGTTTCTCAACAAGCTTTCACCTGCAATATGATGGACAAACTGAGAGGGTGAATGCCTTGTTGGAATGCTATCTCCGATACTTTTAAATGCCAACCAACGGACTGGGAAAAGTTGCTGGACATAGCCCAGTTCTCATACAATCTACAACGCATCGAGGCGACGGGACGGAGTTCTTTCGATATTGCAACGGGAGAGCAACCATTGACCCCATATACCCTTGCGACACCAAAGACGGAAGGGAAGAGTCCCGGGCGTTCATAATGGCTAAGCAGTGGGAAGAACATGCTGATCTTGCGGAGCATATTAGAAGTCTCGAAGCGGATGAAGAAATGGGCAGATGAAAAGAGCGGCCTTGAATTTTCGGTTAGCGACCTTGTTCTTGTTAAGCTGTTGCCACAACAGTTCAAGTAATTACGAGTCTACACAAAGGTTTGATCCGAGATACTAAGGACCGCTCGAGATAGTTGGGAAGGTGGGAAAGCTTTCCTACCGCTTGGACCTGCGAATAGACTGAAGATCCACCTGGTCTTTCACGTTAGTATGCTTAAGCTTATCATGCAGATCAGGATGACCAAACCCGAGGAGTTTCAACTCGAGCACCACCGGTGGTGACTAGGTCTTATGACAAAGAGATCGAAGAGGTATTGGCGTCTAAGGAAGTGTGGAAACGAGGTGTTCCACTACAGACCCATTTCCTCATCAAATGGAAAGGTCTACCGAGGCAGAATCAACTTGGGAGCCAGAAGATGAGTTATGGCAGTTCCGGGAGGCACTGAAGGCGTGCTTGGCGGCGAGGCGTCCCGACTTAGGTTGGGGAGGATGTCAGGCCGTTTACAGCCCAAAACGTCCATGACTTGCAGCCAAGCATCAGATTGGGCCAAAGAAGATTCAAGCCCACATTTACTTAGGTTTCTTAAGTGTGAAGTACCTTTGTAAAATATCCATGTATTTTATATTATAAGAAGTGTGGAGAAGTATGTAGAATACTTAAGGATAAAGTACTTATGTCTGAAGCTACTTCACTTTGAAGTTACTTCATAGGAAGGAAACACGCCGTTAGATCGGTTTGATCTCCACCGTCCACTGAGGAGGTGGTTTTGTTTAAATAGGGGCTATGATCCTCACTTGTAATTTATTCAGTTTTCAATAAGAGAAACACTTCCATAAGCTCTAACATCTCTAAAATGTCCATACTTTCTCTAAATGCTGATCGATTTTGGTGAAAGACTGACTTAGCAATCACAAGGGTGATAAAATGCTAAGGCACGTCCTGATCGAAGAGAAGAATCAGTCCGTGACAAACAGTTAGTCAACAATCCATGAGTTGCAATATTGTTATTTAAACTCGTGTGACATTTTGTCTTCTTGTTCTTGTTTATTTTATTTTTTGCTAATTCCTACAAATTTGTCTATATTGCTTTTAATGTCCCGTGTCAAGCAATATATTTTCATTGTTTTTGTCATAAACTTAAAAACAGACTCTAACCGACTCTGTAAATCGTGCGGTAACTCATCCGTGAGCGGCGGTTGATTCCTGACACTTCATGCTAGACTATCCTCCCTCAAATTATGCGTTCTTGGTACATGAATGATCTCTGAGCTGAGGAAACTTTCTTGCAGGGTCTTGATGTCTTCTGAATAAATTGAAAATGCGGGCCATTCTTACGGTTCGAAACCATCTTCACCAATTGAGAACAACCCGTTGCAAGCGTAACAGCCGGCGTAAATTCCTCATACACTCCACCTCCACCTCCAAGTGTAGAGGGAGAGACTTGCCGGACATTCCTTCCCCATCAAACCATCAAAGCCTTCTAAAGTGCTATACCAACCTTGTCCGAGAAAAACTCATTATCTTTCCAAGAACCATCTGTAAAACACCACGCTCGGGATTGACGGTAAATTTAAAACCTCTACATGTTGTGCTTTCCTCTATGTGGTCAACACTTGTGCTTCAGCCCAAAGTGTTGATTCTGCTTCAGCAAGTTTGGCGTTTCCATGGGATCAATGTCTAGATTACTAAAAACCTTAATATTCATTCCTTTCCAAATGTATCATAAAATCCATGCAAATTGATGATTGTCTATTTTTGGTTGAACTCTCCAGAATAGATGATCCATATTTGTGGAGAGGGATCCAATGGGAAAAATAACTGGATTTGATAGTATATGTGAGATTTCCCAAACTGGCTGGAGGATATTCAAAAACACATGGTTTATCGATTCCTCTAGAGATCCACATCTGGCACAACATAGATCCTCTTGTAGTCCTCTCGCTTGCAGATTTTTCTTAACTGCTATACACCCTGACACCAATTGACATAAAAATGCTTAACCTTTGGTGGATATCGTATTTTCCAGTAGAACGCTTTCGGTAAATCAATTGGGGTCAAAACACTACTATAGGTTTTTTCTTGTCTGAGTAAATCCTCTCTACTTGGTAACCTATTAGTACAAGAAAATTAAGTTATTGTGACGAAATTTTATGACAAAAATTATTAATCATGAATTTGTGACACAACAGATAATGCTATTGTAACTATTTTATTATATCACATTTTAGTAGTTATTTCGCCTCAATACGGTGACGATCTAAGTTGTAACAAAAGTTTGTCACAATTAGCAACAGAAATATGTAAAACATAAGTTGTGACGTTATTGTAACTACGGTTGCTCTAACTAATTTCAATTTAACTTATTAACGTTTCTCTATGTTACAATTAGTTACAATGTAACTACTAAAATTAGTCATAAACCATGTTAATATATATATATATATATATATA
This sequence comes from Brassica carinata, assembly GCA_016771965.1. NCBI lineage: Eukaryota > Viridiplantae > Streptophyta > Magnoliopsida > Brassicales > Brassicaceae > Brassica > Brassica carinata. Next base: position 55,271,097 of record CM028689.1, read on the forward strand.
TGACCAAAAAAAAAACTCTACGAATATATATTTTTACTTTTCAATAATTATTCTATTTGTAATTTAAAATCACATTTTACTTCTTTTGCTATAATTGTACTTTAAACTTTTTAGTCAGTTATTATTTAATAATTATTTACTCCAATAATTTGGAGAAGATGATTAAGCTTAAGCATCAGTTTTCATATTTTATTAGATAAAATTCATAAACTTATCTTACCTATATATGTTTGTGACTTTTAGCTTTTGATTGTTATCTTGTGTTCATGTAAAATCAAACAGATAAGTAAAAGAGAGAAATTGTTTCGAACTCATTTTAAACACCACACAGGAGAGTAGTGAAATTGAAATGTGATTTAAGTTTCTTTACGTTTTCCAGTCCAATAAAAGCCCAGTTTTCCTTCTCATTTTTTATTGATTGTATTATATATACACATATATGTATCACCCGCTACCCTAGCAGCCATCGAAAGAAAAGAGAGGAGCCGCCATCAATGGCCGTCACTTGTTATCATTTTGCGGATCTGAGAAGAATGAGAGGAGATTCAGAGCAGTCGCGTTTCACCACAACCACCCATCAGAGAGCATCACCGGGAGTCGTTTTTCACCGGAGGTGCATTTCACATTACCAGCGGTGGGAATCCACAAAGGAAAAGGTCTTATGAGGATAATTCTTCTTCAATCCACAAAGACGCATAGCACTTCACCGTTTGTTTGTTTGTTTATAATTATATATTTTGTAGTTTTGTGTTAACATTCTTGTTTTTAACAACAAATAAAAACTATTAATGAATCATAATAGTGTATTATTGCCTACATAAACAGTGTTTGTAACAAAATCTTTTCAAAGTTTTAACATTAGGTTGAATGATTACCATCCAATTCAGATGAAATTGTAACAAAACTTTATTAAATAAATAAGAAATATTAGATCAGTAGCTTATTAAGATGATTTCGTAGGGAATTTTAGTAATAAAGTGTGACCGAGTTAATTTGTACAGTGGTCATAAATTAATACTGACTGGAGACAAATTATCAGTCCCTAATTGTTACAACTTTGTGGGAACCGAAATTCACACCGTCGATTTTAATGAATAAAAATGGAGGAAAGCCAAGTTAACCCGACTTTCCCTGAAGGTCCGGATTCTCTGCGACAGCCAACAACAAGTGACCGAATAAATGCGGAAAAGGTTTTGTTAAGATTTGGGACTAGACCTTAAGAAAGACTGCCTACGTACCCCTTTCGAGGATCAAGTCGGACGTAGTTCAGTTTAGAAAGAATTGAACAAGAGATCAAACCGTCTGGGCGGGTTCGTCCAGTATGAGCGTTTGTCATAGAAACGGGCATGTCGAAGATAATGCCTAGGGTTTCTATGTGCGGAGCTCTGAAGTAAAAGAATTGTCCGATCCTTCCGAGAGGAGCGGAGATTTGCGAGCAGGAGGCGGCCAGATGTTCTAGGGCCTGCCTTGCTAGTCTAGCCGCCTAATTTCTAAGTTCTATCAGCTAACAGGAGCTCTCTAGGTCTCCAATCTAGGATTTTCAGATCCCCTTCTCCTCTGCTCTTGCTCTCCTTATATACTCACTTCTAGGTCGGTTTGCCTTAGGATGATGGACTTCGCCTTTGGGCCCAAGTTTATCTCTTCAGGAAATATTCCATTTTCGTCGATCGTTGTAATTATCCTCGAGTTTTCCCCTATTTTTCGGTGACTTGATGTTTATCCGATATTCGGGAAATTGGATAAACGTCATAGTCTGATTGGGCCTGAATTCTTAAAATCGTAAGTAAGTCCGTGGACTTGTCTTAAGTCGTTGAACGTTTTATACGATTTCTTGGAAAGACTATCTCTCTCGTAAAATAAACCGTATAGCCTAAAGGATCGATGTTCGAGTTAATCGATCTTGTTTTACACGATATCCTCTACAAGAAATCCAACCTTTCTAATTTTTGTCGTAAAACATCGAGGATGATTCCAATCGAGTCAAATCGAGAGATGTTAATTCCGTAGCTGTGATCGTATCAAACCCACAAGGTTTGATCCAAGCAAGCCAAGACGGGATCAGACCGAGCACGATGGGACAGAGACCAGGACGAGGACCAAGACCAGGGCGAGGACCGTCGACCGGCGCCAGGGGACCTGCCGCCGGCGGCAAGCCCCCTTGCGCCGGGTAAGGCCGCTGCGTCGTCTGCCGCCGGGGAGTTGATGCCGGCGCCAGGCCGACCCGTTTCGCGGGCGCCAGGGATTCTCTGCCGCCCGTGGGTTCTCCGTCGCCCGATCCTTCCTCCGCTGACCGCTCTCGGCGGGAAATCTTTGAGTTTGGAAAGATCTTTAGCCGCTGATTTCGAGATAACCGCTTTCGACCTCACCAGAGAGTGGATATTCTAATTTGAGAAAATCTCGTATAACTTCTTTTCAAATTATCCGAGACTTTTTGTTTCAAGAAATACTTTTCAGAGACTTTCAGTCATTGATTCCGTCGTGACCGATTTTTAAGGGATCGGCGCGGGACTGCGTCGCGGTTCGCTGCGTGATTATTTCCTGCTCGGACGAACCGGGAGTAAAAGCAGGAGCCAGAAACCTTGTGGAGCAAAAACTGTCTATGACAGTTACCCGTTGGACCCATTATGTTCATTTTACGAAAGTTACTTTGTATGAATTGACTCGACCATACAGAGGATTTTTCGTAAAAGTGATGTAAGAGGGGGTTTTCGCAAAGGTAACCGGAGAGTGTTTCTCACAAATTACTTGCGATATTCGCGACCACGGATTATGTTTTCCTCATTCACTTTTGCGTACTGCGAAATCGTTTTGCATGAGACCGATCATGTTTTTTCCATAGGCTGTTTTGTTTTAAAATTTTCTTGTTATACGAAAGTAATGGATGACCGGTTTCATGGAGATAGAAAATCGCAGATTGTTAAAGTAGCGATGTTTCCGCGGATTACACGGGAGATGTTTCCGCTATGATTTCGACCTTTGGACGAAAGCTGCTTCGAACTACTCATGGAGTTTTACCGAAGGTTATTTCGTTATTTTCGTAGTTCACCGTCGTGCTATTAGTCTGACGTTGGTACACGTTTCAAGTTCGCGAGTTTGCGGCGAGAGTAGCGTAGAGTTTTCAGGACTATGTTTGTAACGGTTGGGCTATGTCGCTAGCATTTTTTAGACGAATCTTATTGCTGCGAGAGTTTGCTTTGTCAAAAGTGTTGTCTTGATGCTGAAGCAAAAAGTTTTAGAAGATGGGATTATACGGGTATAGTATACGTACCTACTTCCCTTTTCTTTTTACGAAAGAAAACGGGTTAGCCGCTCTTCAAGGCTTGTGTTTTTCTTTCTTTTAGGAAGCGGGATGAGTATGCTTTAGAGCGGCGTGGCGTCGTTTCTCGGTTTTTCAAGAGACTAGATCGGTTTGTATGTTCTGCCTGGACAATCAAGGAACGATGGAACAAGACTGGAAATTTTTCCTAAGACTTAGCTTGCTAGACTATCCACCTAGGTCCTAAGTTCCCTAAATTCTACGGCAGTTTTCAAGACGTTTTTGTTCCTGTCCTGCGAAGAATTAAAACCTTTACAAAATTTTATAAGTCGGACATACCTTAGTCTCATCGATGATTCGAGATTGCCCCTTCTTCCTCCTTCTTCTTCTTTTGTCTTCTGAACTATGTTTCTCCTTCCGTAGTGATAGTTTTTACGAGAAGGAATGTGTATTCCATCGAAGGTTTTCTTAGGCGTTTCGAAATGGCCACTTTCGATTCTACGTCAAAGGACTTCGAAAAGTCTGATACTGCGTATGAATTGATTTTCGATGAAATCCTGATGAGAATATCGGAGCGAACGAGAGATATCAACGTCTAAGCTCATGTCTTCGCTTTCTTCGTGACTTCCCTAAATTGACAGGCGCTTTGTATATTGTTGAAAAGTCTATCAAGCGCTATGAATAGATGTTTCCGACTCGTGGCAGAATCAGATTGCGCTTTATGTACCGAAGGGATTTTACGAAATCGTTGAAACAAAAGAAGGAGAAGCAGGCTAAGAGGGAGCAATGGACAGGATGTCATTCGGGTGAGGTTCTTAGTTCGTCAAGCCATGAGCGAACTGGTCAAGTCTCAGACCTTGTTGTTTGATATGATTTTGTTTGACTTTACGAATGATGTTTCGTAAAATATTGCCGAGTTTGATCTTACGGAAGTTGTTTTCGTAAGATGTTACCGAATTTTAATATCCGACACTCTCGCTGTGGAGAGCTGTAATTTTGTTCTTAAACTTAATCAGAAATTCTCTCATTTCCGTAGGATTGATCCAAAGGAGTTTTGAGTAGTTTTTCAAAAGTAAGCTTAGCGGATAAAAGTCGAGAGTTCGCAATGGCGCGAAAATTTTTAGATTTCAGAAAACGTCTTAGTTAACCGCTTTAGGTTTTGAGTAGGTTTATAGAAATCAACTCTGTTCTTCTCAAACTGGTCAAGAAGGACCAAGCTGGCCATATTCTAAATTGGTTGAGAAAGACCGAGCTTGTCGTACGGCGAGCTGGTCGAGACAAACCAAACTTGTCGTATGGCTAACCGGTCGGGACAGTCGGAGTTTTGGCCTCCCTTGGGTGGTTCGGACGGTTGGGAAGCATTGGTAAGCTCTTTTCCCGTTTCATCGTTTGCTTCCCGAGAGTTGTTCGGAAGAAGTACGGCAGTGGGAATTGGTGACCGATTTGCCGTGCTTCACATTCGTAATCTAGGGTTTCCCCAAGGTTTCGAGGAGAATAAGTTTTATTTTTCCGGAGGTTCTCGAAAAGCGTTTTTGTAGAAACCTTGCTCGTTGCGATTTCTCTAACTTGGTAACAAGACGAATTTTTGGGGTTTGATAGATTTTATCGTTGTCCTTTCTGTTTAGATAGAGAAATTGCGAGCTCGTTTTCGTGCTCTTCCTGTGGCGGGAAGCCGCGGCTAGGTTTTTGATTTTCTCGAGCACCGTGGCGTTTGCGTAAGAATTGGCCGCAGGAACAGTCGCTGCTGGAGTTGTTTTACCATCGTTGATGCAAACTGCAAGTTTATCTTTCATATTTCAGGACATAGGTTCGATCAAGCGCTTTGCGGCCGTATGAGTAAGAGTAATCCGTCCCCCCCCTCCTTCTAGCGCCAAACTGTGGGAACCGAAATTCACACCGTCGATTTAAATAAATAAAAATGGAGGAAAGCCAAGTTAACCCGACTTTCCCTGAAGGTCCGGATTCTCTGCGACAGCCAACGACAAGTGACCGAATAAATGCGAAAAGGTTTTGTTAAGATTTGGGACTGGACCTTAAGAAAGGCTGCCTACGTACCCCTTTCGAGGATCAAGTCGGACGTAGTTCAGTTTAGAAAGAATTGAACAAGAGATCGAACCGTGTGGGCGGGTTCGTCCAGTATGAGCGTTTGTCATAGAAACAGGCATGTCGAAGATAATGCCTAGGGTTTCTATGTGCGGAGCTCTGAAGTAAAAGAATTGTCCGATCCTTAGAGGAAGATTCTTGGCGAGGCTGACCAGGCGTTCTAGGGCCTGCCTTGCTAGTCTAACCGCCTAATTTATAAGTTCTATCAGCTAACAGGAGCTCTCTAGGTCTCCAATCTAGGATTTTCGGATTCCCTTCTCCTCTGCTCTTGCTCTCCTTATATACTCACTTCTAGGTCGGTTTGCCTTAGGATGATGGACTTCGCCTTTGGGCCCAAGTTTATCTCTTCAGGAAATATTCCATTTTCGTCGATCTTTGTAATTATCCTCGAGTTTTCCCCTATTTTTTGGTGACTTGATGTTTATCCGATGTTCGGGAAATTGGATAAACCGTCATAGTCTGATTGGGCGTGAATTCTTAAAATCGTAAGTAAGTCCGTGGACTTGTCTTAAGTCGTTGAACGTTTTATACGATTTCTTGGAAAGACTATCTCTCTCGTAAAATAAACCGTATAGCCTAAAGGATCGATGTTCGAGTTAATCGATCTTGTTTTACACGATATCCTCTACAAGAAATCCAACTTTTCTAATTTTTGTCGTAAAACATCGAGGATGATTCCAATCGAGTCAAATCGAGAGATGTTAATTCTGTAGCTGTGATCGTATCAAACCCACGAGGATTGATCCAAGCAAGCCAAGACGGGATCAGACCGAGCACGATGGGACCGAGACCAGGAAGAGGACCGAGACCAGGGCGAGGACCGTCGACCGGCGCCAGGGGACCAGCCGCCGGCGCCAGGCCTGCTGCGTCGGCGCCCCGCCCGGCCAGGGGCTTACGCCGATGCGAGCCGCCGCCGGCGCCGAAGCCGGCTGCATCGCGTCTGCCGCGCGGCCCAGGCGGCTACATGCCGCTACCGCCCGGCCAGAGAGCTTACCGCCCGGCATGAGAAGGCTTACCGCCCGTAGAGCCGGCTCGCGCGTCGCGTCACCCGCCCGGTGCCAGGCGGCTCCGTCTTGCCTGTCATGGCGCCAGGGATTCTCCGCCCGTGGGTTCTCCGTCGCCCGATCCTTTCCTCCGTTGACCGTTCGTGCGGGAAATCTTTGAGTTTGGAAAGATCTTTAGCCGTTGATTTCGAGATAACCGTTTTCGACCTCACCAGAGAGTGGATATTCTAATTTGAGAAAATCTCGTATAATTTCTTTTCAAATTATCCGAGACTTTTTGTTTTAAGAAATATTTGTCAGAGACTTTCAGTCATTAATTCCGTCGTGACCGATTTTGACCCCAACAAACTTTAGACTACTGTTCTGTCACGATAAGAGAAGAAGCTGAAACGATAAATGAGTTGCATAATATGACGATTTTACGACGCTGTTATTGGTCACTAATTGTGACCATTTTGTTACTTATGTATATCGTCATAATTTGTGATGAAATCATTACTATTTTAAGGTAGTCACAATGTTTGTTACGTTTTTGCTACCTAAAAAGATTTGTGACAATTGTATTGTAACCATTAATAAATGGTCACAATGGTTGTATTGTGAGGGAATATTTTATATTGTGACAAAAAAATTAGTTACAATACAAGAATTTTTTTTTTTGTCAACATACAAGTATTTTCTTTTATTAAGCAAAAAATAATAATTTCCTTGTAGTTAATTTGACCTTGCATTTTTCATTTTGTGTGAAATACCTTCCATCCCTATTCATCATATGAGTCCTGCTCAGTGGTATACTTTTTCTAATTTTTACATCTTGTAGGTCACTAAAGCCCGAATTATCTGTAAGTTCCAAGTTCGCGAAGCTGAATCAATGAGAGAGAACTGTAAGATCTGGGTAACTGTTATGCTGATTTTTATTTGCTGGTCTCGGGCGAGTGGTTGAGAGTCAGGGATCATTCCATACAGAGATAGATGACCCTGATCCCACCCTTTTAATTAGTTCTTTGCCAACAAGAGATCTAGCAGAAATAATACTCCGCCAGCCATACGACGGAGAATATGATCTAATCGGTTCCAGGGGTGAAGCATTCCTGTAGTACCGTCCTTTAAAAACTTGAGGGAATAAAGTATTTGGTTTCTCGATCAGATGCCATAGCTGCTTACCAAGCATCGCCGCGTTAAAATCAGTTAGATCCTTAAAACCCAAGCCACCTTCATACTTATTTAGATAAAATTTGTCTCATGATTTCCAGTGCATACCTTTTGTACTACCACCTGGACTTCACATGAATTGTGCTATCGCAATCGTCAGTTTCTTTGCTGTTGCCCTTGGTAAACGATAAAAAGACATCACATGATTTGGTAAGGCCATAATCACTGATTTAATGATCACTTCCTTCCCTCCTTTAGTAAAGAACTTAAAAGTCTAGCAATTGACCCTGTTATTCAAACGCTCCTGAACAAATCCAAAAACTTGTATCTTGGATCTTCCGAGATTCTTTGGCAGTTCCAAATAAGATTCCATTCCTTTTAAGTTCTGAATTCCCAAGATATCCCTTAACTCCTGCTAGCTAGATTCCTCAATCTTATGTATAAATTCAATCGAAGATTTTTGAAAATTTATTTGTTGACCTGAAACAGCCTCATACTCCTTTAAAATCATAAGAATGGTTTGACATTCTTCTTTTTGTACCTTGCAAAAGAAGAGACTATCATCTGCAAAAAGCAAATGAAATATTGATGGACAAGCTCTGGCTACCTTCATTCCGGTTAATTGTTTTCCTCTTTCAGTCTTTTTGATGTTTGCAATTAAAGCCTCAGTATACATAATAAATAAGTAAGGCGATAATGGATCTCCTTGACGTAAACCTTTTATGGAATTATGAAATTGCGTGGATGACTATTTAGTAAAACATGATATTGAACCGATGATATATTTCCATTGTTAGACTTGTTGATTTCAACAAACTTGGCGCCAAACTCATCTTAGGTGCTGATAGGTAATCATATGGCTTTTCATTATTCAACTGATATGATTTTTTATTTTGGCAAAAATGATTTTTGTTTACAGAAGTTTTAAAACCTGGTTTTCTTCTTGTTATATAGATTACGTGGCTGGTAAAAAAGAAGTTAAAATTACCAGAGACTACTCTCTCAATTGAAGGAAGCATAACTTCTAACTTGAACATCGAATTTGAACTAAAACTAGTTACAGAAGTTGTAAGATTTGTGCCATGGTAGGAAAGAATTCATTTAATACATAAATATTAGCCACTGAAGTATTTGAAATGATTTAAAGAAAATTTTAACATATTTCTATAATTTTTATATTTTTATTTTAAATAAATGCAGAAAAATTGATAGATTCCTTTTTTTTGAACAACCAATTTTATAGAAATCTATTCCTCTAAATTACATCAGCTTTTCAATTTTTGTGCAGGAAGAAAGAATATAATAGAATTTCTGAATAATAAAAGTAATAAAAACATAATCATATATATATATATATATCATATACATAGAGAATGTTAAATATATATATCATATAAATAGAGAATTTTAAAGAATAAACTGAATAAAAAGTTGACTAACCGAAGATAATAAACCTAATCAGTTTAATATCACTACGAAAAATGAGTACAAATAAAATCCACATGGGAAGGTGAGAATCATTTTTTTTTTGGTCAAAGGCTTACGTCAATTAAAGGATTACACAACGTTTTGCAGGCTAAGCGCCGCAAGAGCGTTTTTGGCTAGTCCATCAGCTACAAAGTTTGCTGAACGAGGGATTATAACAAAAGATAAGGTTGAGAAGAGAAATAAGGTGACTAATTTCATGAAGAAATCCCGCTATCTCATTCAAAACCGTCCCTGAACGTAGGGCAGAGATGAGGACTTTTGAGTCCGATAGAATTTTGATGTGAGTGAGGCCGCAACTGGAGGCGACCTTCAAAGCTTCTCGGACCGCCAGAGCTTCTGCTACTAACGCAGATCCCACATGACTACGGCCTGCCGCGCCTTTTGTCTCCAAATTTTCCTGAATATCCTGTAAAAACCATCCAAACCCAGCACAATTATTAACTGAATTCCAAGTCCCATCTGCCGAGCACACCGGCTCCAAAGGGTCAACAAGACTCAAAGGAGTCTGCCTAGGATTATCTAGCTTTGCAGGAATTTTCTTTGCTTTTTCCCACTCTTTTGCATCTCTAGTGGCCTTAGAAATAGTTTCTTCAGCAGAGTAGATTTTGTCTTCAAACATCCGTTTGTTCCTTGCTGTCCAGAGGTTCCATAGGAACCATGGGGACAGCGGAGAATAGGTTAAACCCGATGGGGGAAGGTTGAGGACTTTTGGGAGCAGAGTGAGGAGGTGGCGGAGGGAAACCAGAGGTAGATCTTGGGGGGGAAACATGGAAAATGGGGGCCAGCTCCAAAACTTTTTGGGCAAAAGGGCAAGAAAGGAGAACATGATCGATTGTCTCCAAGGCTCCACAGAATTTGCAGGCAGACTCCACTTCCATTCCCCTTCTAATGAGGAGATCAGAGACCGGGAGTGCATTATTAAGAGCTCGCCAGAGAAAAAACTGAATTTTCTTCGGTGAATCCATCTTCCACACATGTTTTAACCAATCAAAACCGAGCGGTTGAGGTGGTAGAGAATAATTACAAACCATCTTGTACCCTGACTTGGTTGAGTAACAGCCATTGCTTTCTCCAAGCCAGACCTGCCTGTCTTGTGGTTTGAGTGCACTAGGAATTAATTGTCTGATAATCTCCTCATAGTGAGGTAAATGAAGCCGGATAAGGGGAAGATTCCACTCATTTGAGTCTGGGAGCAGAAGATCCTTTACTTTAAGCCCTTGATTGGTAAACGTTGGTAGACCAATATGTGTAAGAGGTTGAGAAGTTGAGAGCCAGGCATCAGACCAGACATTGATGCTAGCTCCATCACCCACTACAAACCCAAGGCCACTTTCTAGGACAGTTTTACCTGCCATAATGCCAACCCATCCATGGAAAGATGCCTGCTTTGAGGAGCTTTCAAGGAAAGAGCAATCCCAAAAGTACTTTCCTTTCAACACTCTAGATAATAAGGTGTCAGGCTTATTCATTATTCTCCATCCCAGGTTAGCCAGAAAAGCATCGTTAAAGGTCTCTAAATCTTTAAAACCCAGATCCCCCACACATTTCAGAGTTGCCATTCGATCCCAAGAGACCCACGCCATCTTTTTCTTATCAGGAGCACTATCCCACCAGAACCTCGTGAGCACTAATTGAATACGCTTACAAACCGATTTGGGCAGCTTGAAGCTTGACATGGAGAAGTTAGGTAGTGCAGAGAGGATGGTTTGGAGGAGGATATGCTTCCCTGCTCCTGAAAGAAATTTCGTTGTCCATGATTGTCATCTTTGGCGGATTTTATCAACCAGACTTGTGAAGACATCCCTTTTACAGCGGCCAAACGTTTCAGGCAAGCCTAGATACTTGTCCATTCCACCTGCTCTTTCTATGCTCACTAATGATTTCACTCTAGTACTGATTGCCTCAGGGGTTTTAGAGGAGAATGTAATAGTGGATTTATTCAAATTAATGCATTGGCCGGAGTAGGCTTCATATCTTTGTAGGATCCTAGTGACACACTCCATAATCCAGTTGATCCAGACCGGATCAAAACCTAGCTGCTGAAGCACTTCCTCTAAGAATGCCCATTCAATGTGGTCATAAGTTTTGCTCATGTCGGTTTTCACCACCATTGAGCACCGCTTAGTAGCCTCAGAGACCTTCAAGTAGTGCAAAGTCTCATGGGTTATGAGTATGTTATCTGTGATCGCGCGCCCCGGAATGAAGGCTGATTGGTATTCTGAGACAATGGAATCGAGGAACTTCTGCAGACGGAGGGTAAGAATCTTGGCGATAATCTTATACCTCACACTGCAGAGAGCAATAGGACGAAACTCCGAGGGTCTCTTCGGTCCTAGAATCTTTGGCAGGAGGAAGATGTGGGTCTCATTGATTCTCTTGTCCATCTTTCCATCTTCAAAGAATATCCGGACTTCCCGGCAAATGTCTACCCCAATTACGTCCCAAAAAGACTGGTAGAATCCCACCAAGAACCCATCGGGTCCCGGCGCCTTATCCGAATGGATGTTCATGGTTGCCGTGAGGATTTCTAAGTCTGAAGGTATTGCTGTAAGAGCTTGGTTGATCTCAGGGGTTACTCGCTTCGAGATAGCGTCCTTCGCTGCCCCCAGATCATGCGTCCTATTGGAGGTAAAGAGTTTTGAGTAATAGTCTGCAAAGACTTTTCTAATTTCCTTCTCCTCATGAAAGGGGACTCCCAGCTCGTCTTCAATGGTAGTTAGTCGATTGTAGGCCCTCCTTCCTTTGATGACCACGTGGAAGTAGGCACTATTTTGGTCACCTCCTTGAAGCCACATAATGTGACTCCGTTGCCTCCAAAACAATTCCTCCGCCTTATAAGCATTAAGCAAGGAAAGAGAGAGCTCTTGGATGGTATTGAGCAGGGGACATCAGCAGACAGGTTCTCTTCTCGTTTCTGCTGTAGGTTCAGAATCTTTTTTGCACTATTCTCCTTTTTGATTCTCGACCATTTGATCAGCGCATTCCGACATCTCCTTATCTTTGTCTCCACCTGCTCCAAGGCCTCTTTCTGCCAGGCCTCCTCAATCACTTTCCTGGCGTCAGTGTCTTCATTTAGCCCTCTGTCATATCTAAACAGGTGCTTCCTCTTCACCTTAGAAGCATCCAGGTAGGTTACAATCGGTCGATGGTCAGAGCCCTCAAACAGGAGATAATGACAACGGCCCGAGGGTAACATATCGACCCACGCACTGTTAGCAAGGGAACGGTCCAGACGAGATCTGATGAAATGGGTCCCTCGTTGTCCCCTCTAAGACAGGGAATTGCCAGTGTCTTGACATCCCATAATCCATTTTGTGAGACAAAACTGCGGAACGGAATAAAGGAACCCTCGCATCTCTCTGGGCCTCCAACCTTTTCTCTATTCTCCAAAATATCATTAAAATCCCCTGATAAAAGCCAGGCAGAATCCCTATTTGCACCAAGCTGAGAAATCATCTCCCAAAATGCGGCTCTATGTTCTTGCTGAGCCATACCATAGATGAAAGTGATATGGAAATCGAAGGATTTTACCTTCAGCCTGGTGTCAATGAAATGCGCGGTGGAGATCAAAACCTCTAGGGAGATCTCCGCCTTCTAGAAAAGTGCTAGGCCTCCGCTGAGTCCTATTGGTGGGACGGTGAAGTGGTTCTCATACCCAAGTGATTGGAGCTCCGAAAGTACAAACTCATCCTGGTTCTTTGTCTCCATGAGAAATAGAACATCTGGGGAAATGGATTTTTTCATCTCCCGGAGCCTTGGAACTGTCAAGTCACCTCCCAAACCTTGACAGTTTCAGCAGACAAGCGCTAAAGAATCGGGTTTCGCGGACCCCGAAAATCCGCGCGACCCTTCTTTGTTGATGGTATAAGCACCACAGGCGGTGTAGTTTGAGCCTGAGAGCCAGGTAGGTCTTCAGTTCTGTCTTTGTCCACACACAGCCTCTTGCGAGGTGGGTTAGTGGATCTTGCTGTCATTTGCTTCAAGAGACAAGTGCTTTGTCTCGGACTCCTCGCAGTCTTTGGACGTGTAGTACGCTTAACCGGCACTGTAGTTTTGACTGTAGCCGTCCTTTCACTATAAGAAAACACCGTAATTCTGACGAACATTCCGACGGAAAATGAGATCCTCGGAATATTCCGAAAGATTTCCGAGGCAATTCCGAGGAAAATCAAAATTTGTGTTTCCTCGGATTATACCCATGAAATTCCGAGGAACTCACTATCCGTCGACATTTTCTGATGAAATACGGAGGATATAATTTTCCTCGGAAACAACCGACGAAGATCCGAGGATATATTATAGCCGTTAGAGAGCCGTTGGAGGATTTTAACAATTTCGTGGAAATTCTGAGGAAGGAGCCGTTGCCGTCAGAACTCGTTCCTCGGTAATGTCGGCAGCATTTCATCTATAAATACAAGCACCCCTCATCCTCTTCATTCACTCCATTTCTTCATCCTCTCACATACTATATTTACACACGAATTTGATTGAAAAAGCATGTCTTCTTCAAATTATTATCGTTCGTGGATCGATCGACCTCATTTGGATCCGAACACGAGATTGCTTAGGGAAGAATACCAACGAGGTATAACCAAATTCATGGGGTTAGCTCAACGACAACCGGAAGCAAAAACGGGTATGTTAAGATGTCCTTGTTCTAATTGTAAAAATAGAAAGGTTATTAAAGAGTGGGATGTTTGGACTCATCTATATTTGAATGGGTTTACACGAAGTTACAAAATTTGGTATCATCATGGGAAAACTGATTATGAATATGGTAGTACTAGCGAACCTCAGCCTGCGGTTAGGTTAGAAGAACCAATTAGAACGGATGCAGATTATGGTGTAGGTAAATGATCATTTTAGAGGGGAAGATTTACCCAATGCAGAAGCTATGAGATTTTATGATATGTTGGATGCTGGAAAGCAACCCTTGTACGAAGGTTGCAGAGATGGTCATTCAGCTTTATCATCTGCAACAAGACTGATGGGCATTAAAACATATTATAATTTGGCTGAAGACTCTGTGGATGTGATTGCTGATTTTGTAAAAGGTATTCTACCTGAGGATAATGTAGCCCCTGGTTCATACTACGAGGTTAAGAAACTGGTAGCTGGTCTTGGTTTATCATATCAGGTAATAGATGTATGCAGCGATAACTGCATGATTTATTGGAGGGCGGATGAACAGCGAGTTAGATGCAAATTTTGTAGAAAGGCTCGTTATAAAGATACGAGTGGAAGATTTTCAGTGCCATATAAAAGGATGTGGTATTTGCCTTGACGTAAAGGTTTCGTGAGGTTGTATACGTCTAAACGCACAGCGCAACCAACGATGTTGGGGTCAAAAACGGCTATCTCGAAATCAACGGCTAAGATCATTTCCTGTCTGCGAACTTTCCGCAAAGGATCAACAAAGGTTGAATCGCAAAAGAACAGGCATGACCAAAGGTCCCACGCTGGCCGCTCGCCTGCTTGCAGACCGGCGCCGGGCCGCACTTATGCTGGCACCGGCATCGCGCCGTCGCCTCGTTGGCACCGGCGCCGCTCGCCTGTCGGCACCGCCCAGCCGGCAGTTCGCAATGGTAACGGCGCCGCACTGCAGGGTAACGGCGCCGGGCCGGCACGCCCGCGTTGGCCCTCGACGCCGGGCGCCAGCTCTCGCCCGGGCGGCGCCAGCTTCGCCTGCTGGCCCCGGCCGTCACCGGCTGGTCCCGGGCGCCAGCCTCGTCAGGCCGGCCAGCTCGTCTGTTGGCCCCGGGCGGCGCCACTCGCCTGCACCGCCCCCTTGCCAAGACATCCAGTTGCTCCCAGCCCGTCCGATTTAGATCGCGCCCTGTGGCTTCCGTAAAGTCATAGCACCTTAGTTACGGACCTAGCGTTCCTCGGTTCAACTCGATTGGAGTTATCCTCGAAGAGTTACAACTAGAGCTAGGAAGGTTAGTTCTTCCGCGAAGTGTATCGTGTAAAACAAGGACGATTGACTCGAACATCGATTCTTTAGGCTATACGATTTATTTTGCGGAAAAGAGAATCTTCCGAGAAATCGTATGAACGTCCGAGAGCTTGAAACTTGTCCACGGGCTCACTTACGATTTTGGAGACCCAAGCCCAGTAAGAGCTATGACGGTTTATCCTAACTTATCACAGTAGGATAAATGTTAAGTTTCCGCAGATAAATGTCAATGTTCGAGGATAGCAACGAAGATCGGCGAAAAATGGAATATTTCCAAAAGAGATAAACTCAGGCCCAAAGGCGAAAGGTTAAACAGGCCACCGACCTAAAGTAACTATATACGGAGGGCTGGAGCAGAAGAGAAGGGGATCCGAGATTTTAGATTTAGAGAACTCCTGCTAGCTTAGAGAACTTAACACTTAGGTGGTTAGACAAGTACGGCAAGGCTTAGACGTCTTGACAGCCTCTTGTTCTGTTGTTTCGATAAGTTAGCATATTTCTACTCCTCTCGGAGAAATCTTGTACTCTTACTTTTAATAAAACGCCTCAGAGCGACCATTCATCTTTTATCTTGCTATCTATCTTTTATCAATTCGAAAAGTGATTACGCAGAGAATTCGGACCTTCAAGGAAGATCGGGTTAACTCGGTTTTCCTCCATAATCGTTTATCGGAAATTGACGGTGTGAATTTCGGTTCCCACAAATGAGATGGCATGCGGAGCATTCAACAGATGGTGAGATTAGACATCCTTCAGATGCAAAAGCGTGCATGAAGCATTTCCAATCAACATATCCCGACTTTGCGTATGAGAGAAGAAATGTCTACCTTTGATTATGTACTGATGGTTTCAGCCCATTTGGCAAGAGTGGAAGACAGTATTCTCTATGGCTAGTCATTCTTACACCATACAACTTACCGCCAAACTTGTGCTTGCGACGAGAGTTTTTGTTTCTCTCCATTCTCGTTCCCGGACCAGAGCATCCTAAGATATCACTTGATGTGTTTCTTCAGCCACTAATATATGAGTTGCAACAACTATGGGCTCAAGATGCTGAAACATACGATGTTTCGTAAAGAAAACTTTCAAATGCGGGCGTACTTATGTGGACAATAAGTGATTTTCCAGCATATGGTATGTTATCCGGATGGACAACGATGGAAGGCTATCATGTCCATATTGTCAAGATAACACTGATGCTTTCCAACTAAAACATGGAAGGAAAACGGTTGGTTTGACTGTCACAGAGATTCCTACCACCTGATCATCCATATCGTAGGAGTAGGAATTTGTTTACTTAAGAACAAGAGGGTGTTTGACAGTCCACCGAAATTTGTGGGGCAGATTTGTTGACACAACTAAGAGATTTTGGTGTAGAAAGGACGACGCCGGTGGACATGTGCATTATCCGGTAGATGTTGTTGGAGAACTACATAACCGCACAAAAAGAGTATTTTCTCGATCCGCCATAGTGGAAGAATCATCCGCTGAGGCGTAATTTAGATGTCATGCATATTGAGAAGAACTTTTGGCAATCTCATGAACACGATCTTTAACGCTCAAGGTAAAACAAAGGATAATTTGAAGTCAAGACTGGATTTAGTCGATATATGTGCTCGCTCGAACTTCATGTTGATGAGAATGGTAGGGCTCCTTTTCCCATATACCGACTTGATGCGAGGCAAAAGATGCGTTCTTTGATTGGATTTCAAACAATGTGGAATTTCCAGATGGTTACGCATCTAATTTTGCGAATCGCGGTTTCCACGTAAACGAAGGAAAGTTTATCGGCTTGAAGAGTCACGATTGCTATGTAATGATGCAGCCTCCTTCCGCTTGCCTTCAAGGAACTATTACCACGGAATGTTCATGAAGCAATTGCAGGATAAGTGCTTTCTTCACGATTTATGCACGAGATCAGTGACTCTTGAAGGTATTGAAAATTTGAAGACTAACATAGCCGTGATTCAAGGCAACCTTGAGAAGTTATTTCCTCCATCATTTTTGATGTTATGGAGCATCTTGTTATTCACCGGCAAGAGAATTGGAACTTGGTGGTCTGTGCAGTATAGATGGATGTATCTGTATGAGCGGTATATGTTCCATTTGAAGAAGATGGTGAAAAATTTAAGTAAGGTGGAAGGTTCTATAGTCGCATGATGATCAATGAAGAAACTTCAAACTTTGCCGAAGTACTACTTTCCAGCAGAAGTGCAGACCAAAAACGTAAGACCTGCTCGGCATGATGATAGAGGCTAACGAGCAACATATCATGTTACGGTTCCGGACATCTTCACAGATGTTGGACGACCTAGAGTACAAAATCTCGGATATGACTTCACAACATACTTTGGTCCATGCACCATCTCGTATCCAATCATCAAATGTTTCACCTCGGCCATACGAAGACACCTATTAATAGCACATATACATGTTATATCAATATATGTTAATTAGTATAAATATGTGATAAATAATATTTTAATTTCTTTAAAGCACTCACATAAGTAAGCATCCATCCAGCAAATTCTCTGCTCAGTTCTTCTAGTTCCTCCTCGTAGGCATTATCTACATTCGAACACTTCGCCATGAAAATCCTATACATATGATGACAATAATGTAATTAATTAAGATTTAAATTTCAACTTGTTAAAATAAAATTTGTAAGCTAATTCATTTACCTCTCATATTGAAGAACATCTTCGCAGTTGGTGAGCAAATATGTTTGCAAATGACTGCTCTCTTGCTCGATAAGTCGGCGGTCCTTTGGTTTTCCGCTAAGTCGTCCAACATCTGTGAAGATGTACGGAACCGTAACATGATATGTTGCTCGTTAGCCTCTATCATCATGCCGAGCAGGTCTTACGTTTTTGGTCTGCACTTCTGCTGGAAAGTAGTACTTCGGCAAAGTTTGAAGTTTCTTCATTGATCATCCGATGCGTATAGAACCTTCCACCTTACTTAAATTTTTCACCATCTTCTTCAAATGGAACATATACGCTCATCTGATACATCCATCTATCTGCACAGGACCACCAAGTTCCAATTCTCTTGCCAGGTGAATAACAAGATGCTCCATAACATCAAAAATGATGGAGGAAATAACTTCTCAAGGTTGCACGAATCCGCGGCTATGTTAGTCTTCAAATTTTCAATACCTTCAAGAGTCACTGATCTCGTGCATAAATCGCGGAAGAAAGCACTTATCCTGCAATTGCTTCATGAACATTCCGTGGTAATAGTTCCTTGAAGGCGGAAGGAGGCTGCATCATTACATAGCAATCGTGACTCTTCAAGCCGATAAACTTTCCGTTTACGTATTGACCGGTTACGCAAAATTAGATCGCGTAACCATCTGGAAATTCCACATTGTTTGAAATCCAATCAAAGAAGCGCATCTTTTGCCTCGCATCAGAAGTGGTATATGGGAAAAGGAGCCTACCATTCTCATCAACATGAAGT
The DNA here is from genome assembly GCA_016771965.1 of Brassica carinata. Taxonomy (NCBI): domain Eukaryota; kingdom Viridiplantae; phylum Streptophyta; class Magnoliopsida; order Brassicales; family Brassicaceae; genus Brassica; species Brassica carinata. Next base: position 55,289,518 of record CM028689.1, read on the forward strand.
TACGAGCGAGCACATATATCGGTAAATCCATCTTGACTTCAAATTATCCTTTGTTTTACCTTGAGCGTTAAAGATCGTGTTCATGAGATTGCCAAAAAGTTCTTCTCAATATGCATGACATCTAAATGCATCGGCGGATGATTCTTCCACTATGGCAGATCGAGAAAATACTCTTTTTGTGCGGTTATGTAGTTCTCCAACAACATCTAGGATAATGCACATGTCCACCGGCGTCGGCGTCCTTTCTACACCAAAATCTCTTAGTTGTGTCAACAAATCTGCCCCACAAATTTCGGAGGTGGACTGTCAAACACCCTCTTGTTCTTAGTAAACAAATTCCTACTCTACGATATGGATGATCGGTGGTAGGAATCTCGTGTGATCAAACCAACCGCTTTTCCTTCCATGTTTTAGTTGGAAAGCATCAGTGTTATCTTGACAATATGGACATGATAGCCTTCCATCGTTGTCCATCCAGATAACATACCATATGCTGGAAAATCACTTATTGTCCACATAAGTCGCATTTGAAAGTTTTCTTTACGAAACATTATGTTTCAGCATCTTGAGCCCATAGTTGTTGCAACTCATATATTAGTGGCTGAAGAAACACATCAAGTGATATCTTAGGATGCTCGGTCGGGAGCGAGAATGGAGAGAAACAAAACTCTCGTCGCAAGCACAAGTTTGGCGGTAAGTTGTATGGTGTAAGAATGACTAGCCATAGAGAATCTGTCTTCCACTCTTGCCAAATGGGCTGAAACCATCAGTACATAATCAAAGGTAGACATTTCTTCTCTCATGCATAAAGTCGGGATATGTTGATTGGAAATGCTTCATGCGCTTTTGCATCTGAAGGATGTCTAATCTCACCATCTGTTGAATGCTCCATGCCATCTCATTTGTGGGAACCGAAATTCACACCGTCAATTTCCGATAAGCGATTATGGAGGAAAACCGAGTTAACCCGATCTTCCTTGAAGGTCGAATTCTCTAAATCACTTTTCGAATTGATAAAAGATAGATAGCAAGATAAAAGATGAATGGTCGCTTCGAGGTTTTATTAAAAGTAAGAGTACAAGATTTCTCCGAGAGAGTAGAAATATGCTAACTTATCGAAACAACAGAACAAGAGGCTGTCAAGGCGTCTAAGCCTTGCCGTGCTTGTCTAACCACCTAAGTGTTAAGTTCTCAAGCTAGCGGGGAGTTCTCTAAATCTAAAATCTCGGATCCCCTTCTCTTCTGCCCAGCCCTCCGTATATAGTTACTTTAGAGTGGGTGGCCTGTTTAACCTTTCGCCTTTGGGCCTGAGTTTATCTCTTTTGGAAATATTCCATTTTTAGCCGATCTTCGTTGCTATCCTCGAACATTGACATTTATCTGGAAACTTAACATTTATCCTACGTGATAAGTTAGGATAAACCGTCATAGCTCTTCTTGGGCTTGGGTCTCCAAAATCGTAAGTGAGCCCGTGGACAAGTTTCAAGCTCCGGACGTTCATACGATTTCTCGGAAGATTCTCTTTTCCAAAATAAATCGTATAGCCTAAAGAATCGATGTTCGAGTCAATCGTCCTTGTTTTACGATACACCGGCGGAAGAACTAACCTTCCTAGCTCTAGTTGTAACTCTTAGGATAACTCCAATCGAGTTGAACCGAGCGCTAGGTCCGTAACTAAGGTGCTATGACTTTACGGAACGAGCGCCCGTCTATCGGACGGGCTGGGAACGAGCTGGATATGCGGCAGGGGGTCTGCAGGCGAGCTGGCGCCAGCGCCGAGCCAGCACGGACGAGCTGGCGCCCGCGCCTGGACGAAGCGCCGGAGACCAGCAGGCGAGCTGGCGCCAGGGCCAGCGCAGCGAAGCTGGCGCCCGGCCGAAGCTGGCGCCAGCGTCGAGGCCAACAGGCGTGCGGCGCCAGGCGCCCGTTACCCGCTGGCGTGCGGCGCCGTTACCAGCACCAGGCCTGCCGCCGGTGCCAGCAGCGGCGGCGCCAGCGCCCGTGCCAACGCGAGCCGGCGCCCGATGCCGGTGCCAGCATGTATCGTGCGGCGCCCGGCCGGTCAAGCAAGCAGGGCCGGCGCCCGGCGTGGGACTGGTCATGCCGTTCTTTTCGCGATTCAACCTGTTGATCCTGCGGAAAGTTCGCGAGCGAGGAAATGATCTTAGCCGTTGATTTGAGATAGCCGTTTTGACCCCAACATCGTTGTAGTTTATCGCGTTTAGGCGTATACAACCTCTGAAACCTTTACGTCAAAGGCAAATACCACATCCTTTTATATGGCACTGAAAATCTTCCACTCGTATCTTTATAGCGAGCCTTTCACAAAATTTGCATCTTCGCTGTTCATCCGCCCTCCAATAAATCATGCGGTTATCGCTGCATACATCTATTACACGATATGATAAACCAAGACCAGCTACCAGGTTTCTTAACCTCGTAGTATGAACCAGGGGCTACATTATCCTCGGTGTAGAATACCTACAAAATCAGCAATCACATCCACAGAGGTCTTCAGAAATTATAATATGTTTTAATGCCCATCGGTCTTGTTGCGGATGATAAAGCTGAATGACCATCTCTGCAACAACCGTGCAAGGGTTGCTTTCCAGCATCCAACATATCATAAAATCTCATAGCTTCGCATTGGGTAAATCTTCCCCTCTAAAATGATCATTTACCTACACCATAATCTGCATCCGTTCTAATTGGTTCTTCTAACCTAACCGCGGTGAGGTTCGCTAGTACTACCATATTCATAATCAGTTTTCCCATGATGATACCAAATTTTGTAACCCGTGTAAACCCATTCAAATATAGATGAGTCCAAACATCCCACTCTTTAATAACCTTTCTATTTTTACAATTAGAACAAGGACATCTTAACATACCGTTTTGCTTCGGTTGTCGTTGAGCTAACCCCATGAATTTGGTTATACCTCGTTGGTATTCTTCCTAAGCAATCTCGTGTTGGATCCAAATGAGGTCGATCGATCCATGACGATAATAATTTGAAGAAGACATGCTTTTCAATCAAATTAGGTGTGTAAATATAGTATGTGAGAGGATGAAGAAATGGAGTGAATGAAGAGGATGAGGGTGCTTGTATTTATAGATGAAATGCTGGACATTACCGAGGCGAGTTCGCGGCAGCGGCTCCTTCCTCGAATTTCCGCGAAATTGTTAAAATCCTCAACGGCTCTCTAACGGCTATAATATATCCTCGGATCTTGATAGGTTGTTTCCGAGGAAAATTATATCCTCCGTATTTCATCGAGAAAATGTCGACGGATAGTGAGTTCCTCGAATTTCATGGGTATAATCGAGGAAACACAAATTTTGATTTTCCTCCGAATTGCCTCGAAATCTTTGAATATTCGAGGATCTCATTTTCCGTCCGGAATGTTAAATCGATTACGGTGTTTTCTTATAGTGAAAGGGCGGCTACAGTCAAAACTACAGTGCCGGTTAAGCGTGCTACTGCGTCCAAAGACTGCGAGGAGTCGAGACAAAGCACTTGTCTCTTGAAGCAAATGACAGCAAGATCCACTAACCCACCTGCAGCTGTGTGGACAAAGACAGAACTGAAGACCTACCTGGCTCGAGGCTCAAACTACGCCTGTGGTGCTTATACCATCAACAAAGAAGGGTGGCAGTTTTTTGAGTCCTTGAAACCCGATCTTTAGCGCTATGCGCTGAAGCTGTCAAGGTTTGGGAGGTGACTTGACAGTTCCAAGGCTCGGAGATGAAAAAATCCATTTCCCCAGATGTTCTATTTCTCATGGAGACAAAGAACCAGGATGAGTTTGTACTTTGGAGCTCCAATCACTTGGGTATGAGAACCACTTCACCGTCCCACCAATAGGACTCAGCGGAGGCCTAGCACTTTCTAGAAGGAGATCTCCCTAGAGGTTTTGATCTCCACAGCATTTCATTGACACCAGGCTGAAGGTAAAATCCTTCGATTTCCATATCACTTTCATCTATGGTATGGCTCAGCAAGAACATAGAGCCGCATTTTGGGAGATGATTTCTCAGCTTGGTGCAAATAGGGATTCTGCCTGGCTTTTATCGGGGATTTTAATGATATTTTGGAGAATAGAAAGGTTGGAGGCCAGGAGAATCACGAGGGTTCCTTTATTCCGTTCAGTTTTGTCTCACAAAATGGATTATGGGATGTCAAGACACTGGCAATTCCCTGTCTTAGGGACAACGAGGACCCATTTCATCAGATCTCGATGGGCCTCCAACCTTTATATTCTCGGAATATCATTATCAATCTGATAAAAGCCAGGCAAATCCCTATTTGCCAAGCTGAGAATCATCTCCCAAAATGCGGCTAATGTTCTTGCTTGAGCCACCATAGATGAAAGTGATATGGAAATGAGAAGGATTTTACCTTCAGCCTGGTGTCAATGAAATCTTGGTGGAGATCAAAACCTCTAGGGAGATCTCCGCCTTCTAGAAAAGTGCTAGGCCTCCGCTGAGTCTTATTGGTGGGGCGATTGAGAGTGGTTCTCATACCCAAGTGATTGGAGCTTCGAGGTACAACTCATCATGGTTCTTTGTCTCCATAAGAAATAGAACATCTGGGGAAATGGATTTTTCATCTCCGGAGCCTTGGAACTGTCAAGTCACCTCCCAACCAGGCGATTTCAGCGGAGACAAGCTAGAATGGGGTTTCGCGGACCCGAAAATCATGGCGACCCTTCTTTGTTGATGGTATAAGCACCGGTGGTGTAGTTTGAACTGAGAGCCAGGTAGGTCTTCAGTTCGTCTTTGTCCACAGCCTCTTCGAGGTGGGTTAGTGGATCTGCTGTCATTTGCTTCAAGAGACAAGTGCTTTGTCTCGGACTCTCGCCAGTCTTTGGGCGTGTAATGCGGCTGCTTAACAGCGTAGTTTTTGACTGTGGCCGTCCTTTCACTATAAAGAAAACACCGTGATTCGGCGAACATTCGGCGGAAAATGAGATCCCGAATATTGAAGATTTCCGGCAATTCGAGGAAAATCAAAATTTGTGTTTCCTCGTTATACCCATGAAATTCGAGGAACTCCTTATCCGTCGACATTTTACGATGAAATACGGGAGGATATAATTTTCCCAAACAACAGCGAGAAGATCAGAGGATATATTATGGCGGTTAGAAGCCGTTGGAGGATTTTAACAATTGTGGAAATTAGAAGGAGCGTTCCGTCGAGAACTTCGTTCCTCGGTAATGTCGTGACATTTCATAAATACAAGCACCCTCATCCTCTTCATTCACTCCATTTCTTCATCCTCTCACATCTTATTTACACCGAATTTGATTGAAAAGCATGTCTTCTTCAAATTATTATGGATTAGTGGATCGATCGACCTCATTTGGATCAGAACAGAATTGCTTAGGGAAGAATACCAGCGGTATAACCAAATTCATGGGGTTAGCTCAGCGACAACAGGAAGCAAAGCGGGTATGTTAAGATGTCCCTTGTTCTAATTGTAAAAATAGAAAGGTTATTAAAGAGTGGGATGTTTGGACTCATCTATATTTGAATGGGTTTACGAAGTTACAAAATTTGGTATCATCATGGGAAAGCTGATTATGAATATGGTGGTACTGCGAACCTCAGCCTGCGGTTAGGTTAGAAGAACCAATTAGAGCGGATGCAGATTATGGTGTAGGTAAATGATCATTTTAGGGAAGATTTACCCGATGCGAAGCTATGAGATTTTATGATATGTTGGATCTGGAAAGCAACCTTGTGCGAAGTTCTGAGATGGTCATTCAGCTTTATCATCTGCAACAAGGCGATGGGCATTAAAACATATTATAATTTGGCTGAAGACTCGTGGATGTGATTGCTGATTTTGTAAAGGTATTCTACGAGGATAATGTAGCCCTGGTTCATTCTCTGAGGTTAAGAAACTGAGCTGGTCTTGGTTTATCATATCGGTAATAGATGTATGCAGTGATAAGCGCATGATTTATTGGAGGATGAACAGCGAGTTAGATGCAAATTTTGTAGAAAGGCTCGTTATAAAGATACAGTGGAAGATTTTTGATTGCCATATAAAGGATGTGGTATTTGCCTTTGGCGAGAAAGGTTTCAGAGGTTGTATCGTCTAAGCGCGCAACCGCGATGTTGGGGTCAAAACGGCTATCTCGAAATCAGCGGCTAAAGATCATTTCACAATGCCGAACTTTCCGCGAAGGATCAACAAAGAGTTGAATAGCAAAAACGAGCATGACCAAAGGTCCCATGGCAGCGGCCCGGCCGATGCCCTGCCGGCGCCCGGCGCGGCTGCATATCAGCACGGGCATCGAGCGCCCGGCTTCGCCGTCTGGCACCGAGCGCGGCAGCTTCGCCGATGCTGCACGAGCGCCCGCGGCCGATGCTGCGTAGCGAGCGCCCGGCTGCGCCCGTCTTGAACAGGCGCCGAGCGCTTGACTTGCCCGTGCTAGCCCGGGCGCGACGCCCGGCCATGAGCGAGCGCCAGCTTCGCCGATGCTGGCCCCGCCGTAGTCGAGCCGGCTTCGTCCAGGCAGCCGAGCGCCGGCTTCGTCCATCGGCCCACGAGCCAGCGCGCCTTCGCCGTCGCAGCCCCGATTGCCGTACATCAGTCTGTTCCCGCCGTCCGATTTAGATCGCGCCTGTAGCTAGTAAAGTCATGCGCCTTGATTCGGGACCGTTCTCGGTTGGCTTCGATTGGAGTTATCCTCGAAGAGTTACAACTAGAGCTAGGAAGGTTAGTTCTTGAAGTGTATCGTGTAAAAACAGGGGCGATTGACTTCGAACATCGATTCTTTAGGCTATCACGATTTATTTTGCGGAAAAGAGATCTTCAGAAATGCATGAGCGTCGAGAGAGCTTGAAACTTGTCCACGGGCTCACTACGATTTTGGAGACCCAAGCCCGATAAAACTATGGCGGTTTATCTAACTTATCCGCAGTAGGATAAATGTTAAGTTCATGAGATAAATGTCAATGTTCGAGGATAGCAGCGAATCGTGAAAATGGAATATTTCAAAAGAGATAAACTCAGGCCCAAAGTGAAAGGTTAAACAGACCTTAGACCTAAAGTAACTATATCTGGAGGGCTGGAAGCAGAAGAAAAGGGGATCGAGAGATTTTAGATTTAGAGAACTCGCTAGCAGAGAACTTAACACTTAGGTGGTTAGACAAATGCAGCGGGCCTCTTGTTCTGTTGTTTTGATAAGTTAGCATATTTCTCTCCTCTGAGGAGAAATCTTGTACTCTTACTTTTAATAAGCCTGGGCGACCATTCATCTTTTATCTTGCTATCTATCTTTTATCAATTCGAAAAGTGATTCGCTTGAAGAACCGGACCTTCAAGGAAGATCGGGTTAACTTCGGTTTTCTCCATAGTTGCTCGGAAATTGGCGGTGTGAATTTGGTTCCTAAATGAGATGGCATCGCGGAGCATTCAACAGAGATGGTGAGATTAGACATCCTTCAGATGCAAAGCGTGCATGAAGCATTTCAATCAACATATCCGACTTTGCGTATGAGAGAAGAAATGTCTACCTTTGATTATGTACTGATGGTTTCAGCCCATTTGGCAAGAGTGGAAGGCGGTATTCTCATGGCTAGTCATTCTTACACCATCACAACTTCCGTAACTTGTGCTTGCGAGAGTTTTGTTTCTCTCCATTCGTTCGGACGGAGCATCCTAAGATATCACTTGATGTGTTTTCTTCATACTAATATATGAGTTCACTAACAACTATGGGCAGATGCTGAAACATCTGATGTTTAGTGTAAAGAAAACTTTCAAATGCGAGGCGTTACTTATGTGAATATAAGTGATTTTCCAGCATATGGTATGTTATCTGGATGGACAGCATGGAAGGCTATCATGTCCATATTGTCAAAGATAACACTGATGCTTTCCTAAAACATGGAAGGAAGCGTGTTGGTTTGGTATCTGAGAGATTCTACCACGATCATCCATATCGTAGGAGTAGGAATTTGTTTCTGAAAAAGAGGGTGTTTGACAGTCCACCTCCGAGAAATTTGTGGGGCAGATTTGTTGACACAACTAAGAGATTTTGGTGTAGAAAGGGCCGGACGTCGGTGGACATGTGCATTATCAGGTAGATGTTGTTGGACTACATAGCGGCACGAAAAGTATTTTTACGGGATGCGCCATAGTGGAAGAATCATCTGCGAGGCGTAATTTAGATGTCATGCATATTGAGAAGAACTTTTGGCAATCTCATGAACCACGATCTTTAGCGTTGAGTAAAACAAAGGATAATTTGAAGTCGAGAGCGGATTTAGTCGATATATGTGCTCGTTGAACTTCATGTTGATGAGAATGGTAGGGCTCCTTTTCCCATATCTGGACTTGATCACGGAGGCAAAAGATCGTTCTTTGATTGGATTTCAAACAATGTGGAATTTCGGATAGTTCACGCATCTAATTTGCGTGCTTGTCGGCAAGCGAAGGAAAGTTTATCGGCTTGAAGAGTCCACGATTGCTATGTAATGATGCAGCGCCTCCTTCCGTTTGCCTTCAGGAACTATTACCGCGGAATGTTCATGAAGGTTGCGAGGGATAAGTGCTTTCTTCGCGGTTATGCACGCGAGATCGATTGACTCTTGAAGGTATTGAAAATTTGAAGACTAACATAGCCCATTGATTGATTGCAACCTTGAGAAGTTATTTCCTCCATCATTTTTGATGTTATGGAGCATCTTGTTATTCACACGGCAAGAAATTGGAACTTGGTGGTCTGTGCGGTATAGATGGATGTATCTGTATGGCGGTATATGTTCCATTTGAAGAAGATGGTGAAAAATTTAAGTAGGTGGAAGGTTACATAATTACGCCTGAGATGATCAATGAAGAAACTTCAACTTTGAAGTCTACTTTCCGAAGTGCGGACAAAAGCGAAGACCTGCCGGCATGATGATAGAAGCGAGCGAGCAACATATCATGATACGGTTCCGGACATCTTCCGCGGATGTTGGGCGACTTAGCGGAAAACAAAGGACCGTCGACTTCGCGAGCAAGAGCAGATCATTTGCAAACATATTTGCTCACCAAGCTGCGAAGATGTTCTTCAATATGAAGGTAAATGAATTAGCTTACAAATTTTTATTTTAACAAGTTGAAATTTAAATCTTAATTAATTACATTATTGTCATCATATGTATGGATTTTCATGGCAGGCGGTTCGAATGTAGATCATCACAGAGGAGGAACTAGAAGAAGCTGGAGCAATTTGCTGGATGGATGCTTACTTATGTAGTGCTTTAAAGAAATTAAAATATTATTTATCACATATTTATACTAATTAACATATATTGATATAACATGTATATGTGCTATTAATGGTGTCTTGGTATGGCGAGGTGAAACATTTGATGATTGGATACGAGATGGTGCATGGACCAAAGTATGTTGTGAAGTCATATCCGAGATTTTGTACTCTAGGGTATGCATTCACAACTCAAAAAGAGAGCGTTAAGTCGACTTATGATGCTGGCGTTTGTTACGCATCGAGGAGATGATGTATACTAAAACATACGGGAGTGCGGAAATGAAGTATCGGGCATGGTTGGATTAAGCTATGCTTGTTTTTATTGGATTGTACGACAACACTGAGATCGAGGTGTGAGAACAGATGCATTTGGTGTTACATCAGTACATTGAGTAGCTTCAATATTATGATCCTTTCATTCTTACTTCTCGGGCCGATCGGGTAATTAAATATACATATGTCAATTATTCAGAATGATTCATTATCATGTACATGTATTAATTTACAAATTTAGAAATAATTTTTAAATGTTATAGGTTTGTTATATCAAGTACCCGGGTTAGGAGCGAGAGATGATCCATGGGTCTTGTTACATCGACCGAGGCGAGTTGAGAGAAATTACATTTGGAAGACCCACTACAACCAAGCATCGGCAACTTAATTATAGCGGAAAATTGGCTGCGGTTGGCCTTAGTTGATTTAACCGACTTGAAGAGGAAGTCGTTCCGTAGAGGATGAACCATAGATTGGAGAGTTTCACCAAGATCGATCGATTCATCAGTAATGATGATGACTTCGAAATAGAGTAGCATAAGCCTTTTTTTATATAATAATAATCACAGAAATTCCAAGGGCGTCATATGCTCCTCGAATATCTGTGTATTATTAGGATTTAGGGATTTGATTATAGGGTTTACGTTCCTCGGAAAAGCCTGAATATTCGAGGTTTTCCGAGGAAACGAAAACCCTATAATCAAAATCCCTACTTCTATATTCCGAGGGAATTCAGAGGAAAACTTGTTTTCCTCGAATTTCCTCGAATATTCAGGCTTTTCCCGAGGAACGTAAACCCTATAATCAAATCCCTAAATCCTAATAATACACAGATATTCGAGGAGCATATGACGCCCTTGGAATTTCTGTGATTATTATTATATAAAAAAAGGCTTATGCTACTCTATTTCGAAGTCATCATCATTACTGATGAATCGATCGATCTTGGTGAAACTCTCCAATCTATGGTTCATCCTCTACGGAACGACTTCCTCTTCAAGTCGGTTAAATCAACTAAGGCCAACCGCAGCCAATTTTCCGCTATAATTAAGTTGCCGATGCTTGGTTGTAGTGGGTCTTCCAAATGTAATTTCTCTCAACTCGCCTCGGTCGATGTAACAAGACCCATGGATCATCTCTCGCTCCTAACCCGGGTACTTGATATAACAAACCTATAACATTTAAAAAATTATTTCTAAATTTGTAAATTAATACATGTACATGATAATGAATCATTCTGAATAATTGACATATGTATATTTAATTACCCGATCGGCCCGAGAAGTAAGAATGAAAGGATCATAATATTGAAGCTACTCAATGTACTGATGTAACACCAAATGCATCTGTTCTCACACCTCGATCTCAGTGTTGTCGTACAATCCAATAAAAACAAGCATAGCTTAATCCAACCATGCCCGATACTTCATTTCCGCACTCCCGTATGTTTTAGTATACATCATCTCCTCGATGCGTAACAAACGCCAGCATCATAAGTCGACTTAACGCTCTCTTTTTGAGTTGTGAATGCATACCCTAGAGTACAAAATCTCGGATATGACTTCACAACATACTTTGGTCCATGCACCATCTCGTATCCAATCATCAAATGTTTCACCTCGCCATACCAAGACACCATTAATAGCACATATACATGTTATATCAATATATGTTAATTAGTATAAATATGTGATAAATAATATTTTAATTTCTTTAAAGCACTACATAAGTAAGCATCCATCCAGCAAATTGCTCCAGCTTCTTCTAGTTCCTCCTCTGTGATGATCTACATTCGAACCGCCTGCCATGAAAATCCATACATATGATGACAATAATGTAATTAATTAAGATTTAAATTTCAACTTGTTAAAATAAAATTTGTAAGCTAATTCATTTACCTTCATATTGAAGAACATCTTCGCAGCTTGGTGAGCAAATATGTTTGCAAATGATCTGCTCTTGCTCGCGAAGTCGACGGTCCTTTGTTTTCCGCTAAGTCGCCCAACATCCGCGGAAGATGTCCGGAACCGTATCATGATATGTTGCTCGCTCGCTTCTATCATCATGCCGGCAGGTCTTCGCTTTTGTCCGCACTTCGGAAAGTAGACTTCAAAGTTGAAGTTTCTTCATTGATCATCTCAGGCGTAATTATGTAACCTTCCACCTACTTAAATTTTTCACCATCTTCAAATGGAACATATACCGCCATACAGATACATCCATCTATACCGCACAGACCACCAAGTTCCAATTTCTTGCCGTGTGAATAACAAGATGCTCCATAACATCAAAATGATGGAGGAAATAACTTCTCAAGGTTGCAATCAATCAATGGGCTATGTTAGTCTTCAAATTTTCAATACCTTCAAGAGTCAATCGATCTCGCGTGCATAACCGCGAAGAAAGCACTTATCCCTCGCAACCTTCATGAACATTCCGCGGTAATAGTTCCTGAAGGCAAACGGAAGGAGGCGCTGCATCATTACATAGCAATCGTGGACTCTTCAAGCCGATAAACTTTCCTTCGCTTGCCGACAAGCACGCAAATTAGATGCGTGAACTATCCGAAATTCCACATTGTTTGAAATCCAATCAAAGAACGATCTTTTGCCTCCGTGATCAAGTCCAGATATGGGAAAAGGAGCCCTACCATTCTCATCAACATGAAGTTCAACGAGCACATATATCGACTAAATCCGCTCTCGACTTCAAATTATCCTTTGTTTTACTCAACGCTAAAGATCGTGGTTCATGAGATTGCCAAAAGTTCTTCTCAATATGCATGACATCTAAATTACGCCTCGCAGATGATTCTTCCACTATGGCGCATCCCGTAAAAATACTTTTCGTGCCGCTATGTAGTCCAACAACATCTACCTGATAATGCACATGTCCACCGACGTCCGGCCCTTTCTACACCAAAATCTCTTAGTTGTGTCAACAAATCTGCCCCACAAATTTCTCGGAGGTGGACTGTCAAACACCCTCTTTTTCAGAAACAAATTCCTACTCCTACGATATGGATGATCGTGGTAGAATCTCTCAGATACCAAACCAACACGCTTCCTTCCATGTTTTAGGAAAGCATCAGTGTTATCTTTGACAATATGGACATGATAGCCTTCCATGCTGTCCATCCAGATAACATACCATATGCTGGAAAATCACTTATATTCACATAAGTAACGCCTCGCATTTGAAAGTTTTCTTTACACTAAACATCAGATGTTTCAGCATCTGCCCATAGTTGTTAGTGAACTCATATATTAGTATGAAGAAAACACATCAAGTGATATCTTAGGATGCTCCGTCCGAACGAATGGAGAGAAACAAAACTCTCGCAAGCACAAGTTACGGAAGTTGTGATGGTGTAAGAATGACTAGCCATGAGAATACCGCCTTCCACTCTTGCCAAATGGGCTGAAACCATCAGTACATAATCAAAGGTAGACATTTCTTCTCTCATACGCAAAGTCGGATATGTTGATTGAAATGCTTCATGCACGCTTTGCATCTGAAGGATGTCTAATCTCACCATCTCTGTTGAATGCTCCGCGATGCCATCTCATTTAGGAACCAAATTCACACCGCCAATTTCCGAGCAACTATGGAGAAAACCGAAGTTAACCCGATCTTCCTTGAAGGTCCGGTTCTTCAAGCGAATCACTTTTCGAATTGATAAAAGATAGATAGCAAGATAAAAGATGAATGGTCGCCCAGGCTTATTAAAAGTAAGAGTACAAGATTTCTCCTCAGAGGAGAGAAATATGCTAACTTATCAAAACAACAGAACAAGAGGCCCGCTGCATTTGTCTAACCACCTAAGTGTTAAGTTCTCTGCTAGCGAGTTCTCTAAATCTAAAATCTCTCGATCCCCTTTTCTTCTGCTTCCAGCCCTCCAGATATAGTTACTTTAGGTCTAAGGTCTGTTTAACCTTTCACTTTGGGCCTGAGTTTATCTCTTTTGAAATATTCCATTTTCACGATTCGCTGCTATCCTCGAACATTGACATTTATCTCATGAACTTAACATTTATCCTACTGCGGATAAGTTAGATAAACCGCCATAGTTTTATCGGGCTTGGGTCTCCAAAATCGTAGTGAGCCCGTGGACAAGTTTCAAGCTCTCTCGACGCTCATGCATTTCTGAAGATCTCTTTTCCGCAAAATAAATCGTGATAGCCTAAAGAATCGATGTTCGAAGTCAATCGCCCCTGTTTTTACACGATACACTTCAAGAACTAACCTTCCTAGCTCTAGTTGTAACTCTTCGAGGATAACTCCAATCGAAGCCAACCGAGAACGGTCCCGAATCAAGGCGCATGACTTTACTAGCTACAGGCGCGATCTAAATCGGACGGCGGGAACAGACTGATGTACGGCAATCGGGGCTGCGACGGCGAAGGCGCGCTGGCTCGTGGGCCGATGGACGAAGCCGGCGCTCGGCTGCCTGGACGAAGCCGGCTCGACTACGGCGGGGCCAGCATCGGCGAAGCTGGCGCTCGCTCATGGCCGGGCGTCGCGCCCGGGCTAGCACGGGCAAGTCAAGCGCTCGGCGCCTGTTCAAGACGGGCGCAGCCGGGCGCTCGCTACGCAGCATCGGCCGCGGGCGCTCGTGCAGCATCGGCGAAGCTGCCGCGCTCGGTGCCAGACGGCGAAGCCGGGCGCTCGATGCCCGTGCTGATATGCAGCCGCGCCGGGCGCCGGCAGGGCATCGGCCGGGCCGCTGCCATGGGACCTTTGGTCATGCTCGTTTTTGCTATTCAACTCTTTGTTGATCCTTCGCGGAAAGTTCGGCATTGTGAAATGATCTTTAGCCGCTGATTTCGAGATAGCCGTTTTGACCCCAACATCGCGGTTGCGCGCTTAGACGATACAACCTCTGAAACCTTTCTCGCCAAAGGCAAATACCACATCCTTTATATGGCAATCAAAAATCTTCCACTGTATCTTTATAACGAGCCTTTCTACAAAATTTGCATCTAACTCGCTGTTCATCCTCCAATAAATCATGCGCTTATCACTGCATACATCTATTACCGATATGATAAACCAAGACCAGCTCAGTTTCTTAACCTCAGAGAATGAACCAGGGCTACATTATCCTCGTAGAATACCTTTACAAAATCAGCAATCACATCCACGAGTCTTCAGCCAAATTATAATATGTTTTAATGCCCATCGCCTTGTTGCAGATGATAAAGCTGAATGACCATCTCAGAACTTCGCACAAGGTTGCTTTCCAGATCCAACATATCATAAAATCTCATAGCTTCGCATCGGGTAAATCTTCCCTAAAATGATCATTTACCTACACCATAATCTGCATCCGCTCTAATTGGTTCTTCTAACCTAACCGCAGGCTGAGGTTCGCAGTACCACCATATTCATAATCAGCTTTCCCATGATGATACCAAATTTTGTAACTTCGTAAACCCATTCAAATATAGATGAGTCCAAACATCCCACTCTTTAATAACCTTTCTATTTTTACAATTAGAACAAGGGACATCTTAACATACCCGCTTTGCTTCCTGTTGTCGCTGAGCTAACCCCATGAATTTGGTTATACCGCTGGTATTCTTCCCTAAGCAATTCTGTTCTGATCCAAATGAGGTCGATCGATCCACTAATCCATAATAATTTGAAGAAGACATGCTTTTCAATCAAATTCGGTGTAAATAAGATGTGAGAGGATGAAGAAATGGAGTGAATGAAGAGGATGAGGGTGCTTGTATTTATGAAATGTCACGACATTACCGAGGAACGAAGTTCTCGACGGAACGCTCCTTCTAATTTCCACAATTGTTAAAATCCTCCAACGGCTTCTAACCGCCATAATATATCCTCTGATCTTCTCGCTGTTGTTTGGGAAAATTATATCCTCCCGTATTTCATCGTAAAATGTCGACGGATAAGGAGTTCCTCGAATTTCATGGGTATAACGAGGAAACACAAATTTTGATTTTCCTCGAATTGCCGGAAATCTTCAATATTCGGGATCTCATTTTCCGCCGAATGTTCGCCGAATCACGGTGTTTTCTTTATAGTGAAAGGACGGCCACAGTCAAAAACTACGCTGTTAAGCAGCCGCATTACACGCCCAAAGACTGGCGAGAGTCCGAGACAAAGCACTTGTCTCTTGAAGCAAATGACAGCAGATCCACTAACCCACCTCGAAGAGGCTGTGGACAAAGACGAACTGAAGACCTACCTGGCTCTCAGTTCAAACTACACCACCGGTGCTTATACCATCAACAAAGAAGGGTCGCCATGATTTTCGGGTCCGCGAAACCCCATTCTAGCTTGTCTCCGCTGAAATCGCCTGGTTGGGAGGTGACTTGACAGTTCCAAGGCTCCGGAGATGAAAAATCCATTTCCCCAGATGTTCTATTTCTTATGGAGACAAAGAACCATGATGAGTTGTACCTCGAAGCTCCAATCACTTGGGTATGAGAACCACTCTCAATCGCCCCACCAATAAGACTCAGCGGAGGCCTAGCACTTTTCTAGAAGGCGGAGATCTCCCTAGAGGTTTTGATCTCCACCAAGATTTCATTGACACCAGGCTGAAGGTAAAATCCTTCTCATTTCCATATCACTTTCATCTATGGTGGCTCAAGCAAGAACATTAGCCGCATTTTGGGAGATGATTCTCAGCTTGGCAAATAGGGATTTGCCTGGCTTTTATCAGATTGATAATGATATTCCGAGAATATAAAGGTTGGAGGCCCATCGAGATCTGATGAAATGGGTCCCTCGTTGTCCCTCTAAGACAGGGAATTGCCAGTGTCTTGACATCCCATAATCCATTTTGTGAGACAAAACTGAACGGAATAAAGGAACCCTCGTGATCTCTGGCCTCCAACCTTTTCTATTCTCCAAAATATCATTAAAATCCCCGATAAAAGCCAGGCAGAATCCCTATTTGCACCAAGCTGAGAAATCATCTCCCAAAATGCGGCTCTATGTTCTTGCTGAGCCATACCATAGATGAAAGTGATATGGAAATCGAAGGATTTTACCTTCAGCCTGGTGTCAATGAAATGCTGTGGAGATCAAAACCTCTAGGGAGATCTCCTTCTAGAAAGTGCTAGGCCTCCGCTGAGTCCTATTGGTGGGACGGTGAAGTGGTTCTCATACCCAAGTGATTGGAGCTCCAAAGTACAAACTCATCCTGGTTCTTTGTCTCCATGAGAAATAGAACATCTGGGGAAATGGATTTTTCATCTCCCGAGCCTTGGAACTGTCAAGTCACCTCCCAAACCTTGACAGTTTCAGCAGACAAGCGCTAAAGAATCGGGTTTCAAGGACTCAAAAAACTGCCACCCTTCTTTGTTGATGGTATAAGCACCACAGGCGGTGTAGTTTGAGCCTGAGAGCCAGGTAGGTCTTCAGTTCTGTCTTTGTCCACACACAGCCTCTTGCAGGTGGGTTAGTGGATCTTGCTGTCATTTGCTTCAAGAGACAAGTGCTTTGTCTCGACTCCTCGCAGTCTTTGGACGTAGTACGCTTAACCGCACTGTAGTTTTGACTGTAGCCGCCCTTTCACTATAAGAAAACACCGTAATCGATTTAACATTCCGACGAAAATGAGATCCTCGAATATTCAAAGATTTCGAGGCAATTCGAGGAAAATCAAAATTTGTGTTTCCTCGATTATACCCATGAAATTCGAGGAACTCACTATCCGTCGACATTTTCTCGATGAAATACGGAGGATATAATTTTCCTCGGAAACAACCTATCAAGATCCGAGGATATATTATAGCCGTTAGAGAGCCGTTGAGGATTTTAACAATTTCGTGGAAATTCGAGGAAGGAGCCGCTGCCGCGAACTCGCCTCGGTAATGTCGGCAGCATTTCATCTATAAATACAAGCACCCTCATCCTCTTCATTCACTCCATTTCTTCATCCTCTCACATACTATATTTACACACTAATTTGATTGAAAAGCATGTCTTCTTCAAATTATTATCGTCAGGATCGATCGACCTCATTTGGATCCAACACGAGATTGCTTAGGAAGAATACCAACGAGGTATAACCAAATTCATGGGGTTAGCTCAACGACAACCGAAGCAAAACGGTATGTTAAGATGTCCTTGTTCTAATTGTAAAAATAGAAAGGTTATTAAAGAGTGGGATGTTTGGACTCATCTATATTTGAATGGGTTTACACGGTTACAAAATTTGGTATCATCATGGGAAAACTGATTATGAATATGGTAGTACTAGCGAACCTCAGCCTGCGGTTAGGTTAGAAGAACCAATTAGAACGGATGCAGATTATGGTGTAGGTAAATGATCATTTTAGAGGGGAAGATTTACCCAATGCGAAGCTATGAGATTTTATGATATGTTGGATGCTGGAAAGCAACCCTTGCACGGTTGTTGCAGAGATGGTCATTCAGCTTTATCATCCGCAACAAGACCGATGGGCATTAAAACATATTATAATTTGGCTGAAGACTCTGTGGATGTGATTGCTGATTTTGTAAAAGGTATTCTACCTGAGGATAATGTAGCCCCTGGTTCATACTACGAGGTTAAGAAACTGGTAGCTGGTCTTGGTTTATCATATCGTAATAGATGTATGCAGCGATAACCGCATGATTTATTGGAGGGCGGATGAACAGCGAGTTAGATGCAAATTTTGTAGAAAGGCTCGTTATAAAGATACGAGTGGAAGATTTTCAGTGCCATATAAAAGGATGTGGTATTTGCCTTTGACAGAAAGGTTTCAGAGGTTGTATACGCCTAAACGCGACAGCTAAACCAACGATGTTGGGGTCAAAACGGCTATCTCAAATCAACGGCTAAGATCATTTCCTCGCTCGCGAACTTTCCGCAGGATCAACAAAGGTTGAATCGCGAAAAGAACAGCATGACCAAAGGTCCCACGCCGGGCGCCGGCCCTGCTTGCTTGACCGGCCGGGCGCCGCACGATACATGCTGGCACCGGCATCGGGCGCCGGCTCGCGTTGGCACGGGCGCTGGCGCCGCCGCTGCTGGCACCGGCGGCAGGCCTGGTGCTGGTAACGGCGCCGCACGCCAGCGGGTAACGGCGCCGCACGCCTGTTGGCCTCGACGCTGGCGCCAGCTTCGGCCGGGCGCCAGCTCGCCTGCTGGTCCCGGCGCCAGCTCGCCTGCTGGTCCCGGCGCCAGCTCGTCAGGCCGGGCGCCAGCTCGCCTGCTGGTCCCGGCGCCAGCTCGCCTGCAGACCCCCTGCCGCATATCCAGCTCGTTCCCAGCCCGTCCGATAGACGGGCGCTCGTTCCGTAAAGTCATAGCACCTTAGTTACGGACCTAGCGCCTCGGTTCAACTCGATTGGAGTTATCCTCAAGAGTTACAACTAGAGCTAGGAAGGTTAGTTCTTCCGCCGGTGTATCGTAAAACAAGGACGATTGACTCGAACATCGATTCTTTAGGCTATACGATTTATTTTGCGGAAAAGAGAATCTTCCGAGAAATCGTATGAACGTCCGAGAGCTTGAAACTTGTCCACGGGCTCACTTACGATTTTGGAGACCCAAGCCCAAGAAGAGCTATGACGGTTTATCCTAACTTATCACAGAGGATAAATGTTAAGTTTCCGCAGATAAATGTCAATGTTCGAGGATAGCAACGAAGATCGGCTAAAAATGGAATATTTCCAAAAGAGATAAACTCAGGCCCAAAGGCGAAAGGTTAAACAGGCCACCCACCTAAAGTAACTATATACGGAGGGCTGGAGCAGAAGAGAAGGGGATCCGAGATTTTAGATTTAGAGAACTCCCCGCTAGCTTAGAGAACTTAACACTTAGGTGGTTAGACAAGCACGGCAAGGCTTAGACGCCTTGACAGCCTCTTGTTCTGTTGTTTCGATAAGTTAGCATATTTCTACTCCTCTCGAGAAATCTTGTACTCTTACTTTTAATAAAACCTCGAGCGACCATTCATCTTTTATCTTGCTATCTATCTTTTATCAATTCGAAAAGTGATTACGCAGAGAATTCGGACCTTCAAGGAAGATCGGGTTAACTCGGTTTTCCTCCATAATCGTTTATCGGAAATTGACGGTGTGAATTTCGGTTCCCACAAATGAGATGGCATGCGGAGCATTCAACAGATGGTGAGATTAGACATCCTTCAGATGCAAAAGCGCATGAAGCATTTCCAATCAACATATCCCGACTTTGCGTATGAGAGAAGAAATGTCTACCTTTGATTATGTACTGATGGTTTCAGCCCATTTGGCAAGAGTGGAAGACAGTATTCTCTATGGCTAGTCATTCTTACACCATACAACTTACCGCCAAACTTGTGCTTGCGACGAGAGTTTTTGTTTCTCTCCATTCTCGTTCCCGGACCAGAGCATCCTAAGATATCACTTGATGTGTTTCTTCAGCCACTAATATATGAGTTGCAACAACTATGGGCTCAAGATGCTGAAACATACGATGTTTCGTGTAAAGAAAACTTTCAAATGCGGGCAGTACTTATGTGGACAATAAGTGATTTTCCAGCATATGGTATGTTATCTGGATGGACAACGCATGGAAGGCTATCATGTCCATATTGTCAAGATAACACTGATGCTTTCCAACTAAAACATGGAAGGAAAACGGTTGGTTTGATCACACGAGATTCCTACCACCTGATCATCCATATCGTAGAGTAGGAATTTGTTTACGAAGAACAAGAGGGTGTTTGACAGTCCACCTCCGGAAATTTGTGGGGCAGATTTGTTGACACAACTAAGAGATTTTGGTGTAGAAAGGACGCCAGACGTCGGTGGACATGTGCATTATCCGGTAGATGTTGTTGGAGAACTACATAACTGGCACAAAAAGAGTATTTTCTGGGATCTGCCATAGTGGAAGAATCATCTGCTGAGGCGTAATTTAGATGTCATGCATATTGAGAAGAACTTTTTTGGCAATCTCATGAACACGATCTTTAACGTTCAAGGTAAAACAAAGGATAATTTGAAGTCAAGACTGGATTTAGTCGATATATGTGCTCGTTCAGAACTTCATGTTGATGAGAATGGTAGGGCTCCTTTTCCCATATACCGACTTGATGCAGAGGCAAAAGATGCGTTCTTTGATTGGATTTCAAACAATGTGGAATTTCCAGATGGTTACGCATCTAATTTTGCGTAACCGGTCAATACGTAAACGGAAAGTTTATCGGCTTGAAGAGTCACGATTGCTATGTAATGATGCAGCGCCTCCTTCCGTTTGCCTTCAAGGAACTATTACCACGGAATGTTCATGAAGCAATTGCAGGGATAAGTGCTTTCTTCCGCGATTTATGCACGAGATCAGTGACTCTTGAAGGTATTGAAAATTTGAAGACTAACATAGCCGTGATTCAGTGCAACCTTGAGAAGTTATTTCCTCCATCATTTTTTGATGTTATGGAGCATCTTGTTATTCACCGGCAAGAGAATTGGAACTTGGTGGTCCTGTGCAGTATAGATGGATGTATCAGATGAGCGTATATGTTCCATTTGAAGAAGATGGTGAAAAATTTAAGTAAGGTGGAAGGTTCTATAGTCGCACAGATGATCAATGAAGAAACTTCAAACTTTGCCGAGTACTACTTTCCAGCAGAAGTGCAGACCAAAAACAGAAGACCTGCTCGGCATGATGATAGAGGCGAACGAGCAACATATCATGTTACGGTTCCAGACATCTTCACAGATGTTGGACGACTTAGCGGAAAACCAAAGGACCGCCGACTTATCGAGCAAGAGCTAGTCATTTGCAAACATATTTGCTCACCAACTGCGAAGATGTTCTTCAATATGAGAGGTAAATGAATTAGCTTACAAATTTTTATTTTAACAAGTTGAAATTTAAATCTTAATTAATTACATTATTGTCATCATATGTATAGGATTTTCATGGCAGAAAAGCGGTTCGAATGTAGATACGCCACAGAGGAGGAACTAGAAGAACTGGAGCAGAGAGAATTTGCTGGATGGATGCTTACTTATGTGAGTGCTTTAAAGAAATTAAAATATTATTTATCACATATTTATACTAATTAACATATATTGATATAACATGTATATGTGCTATTAATAGGTGTCTTCTGGTATGGCCAGAGGTGAAACATTTGATGATTGGATACGCGAGATGGTGCATGGACCAAAGTATGTTGTGAAGTCATATCCGAGATTTTGTACTCTAGGGTATGCATTCACAACTCAAAAGAGGAGACGTTCGAGTACGACTTATGATGCTGGCGTTTGTTCTGCATCAGGAGATGATGTATACTACAGAAACATACGGGAGATTCTGGAAATGAAGTATCCGGCATGGTTGGATTGCGCTTGTAATGCTTTCTATTGTGATTGGTACGACAACACTGCAGATCGAGGTGTGAGAACAGATGCATTTGGTGTTACATCAGTACATTCGAGGCGAAAGCTTCAATATTATGATCCTTTCATTCTTACTTCTCAGGCCGATCAGGTAATTAAATATACATATGTCAATTATTCAGAATGATTCATTATCATGTACATGTATTAATTTACAAATTTAGAAATAATTTTTTAAATGTTATAGGTTTGTTATATCAAGTACCCCCGGGTTAGGAACAGAGATGATCCATGGGTCACTGTTACATCACTCAACCCGAGAGGCCGAGTTCAGAGAAATTCTGAGCTGGAAGACCCACTACAACCAAGCACATCCGGCAACTTAATTATAGCAGAAGAATTAGCTGCAGTTGGCCTTGTAGTTGATTTAACCGACTTCAGAGAGGAAGCCGTCGTTCACGTAGAGGATGAACCATAGATTGGAGAGTTTCACCAAGATCCAGATTCAGATTCATCTGGTAATGATGATGACTCAGAAATAGAGTAGCATCGCCTTTTTTTTATATGTAATAATACCGAGGAAATTCCAAGGACGTCATATGCTCCTCGGAAATATCTGTGTATTATTAGGATTTAGGGATTTGATTATAGGTTTCGCTCGGAAGCTGAATATTCGAGAAATTCTGAGGAAAACAAGTTTTCCTTGAATTCCCTCGGAATATTCCGAGGGCGTAGGGTTTTGATTATAGGGTTTCGTTTCCTCGGAAAAGCCTCAGAATATTCCGAGGCTTTTACGAGGAAGTAGGGTTTTTTAACCGAAAAAAATATTTTGCGGTTTGAATAACACTTATATAAGCCTTATTAAGTGTCTTAAAGAAGTCAAAAAATTGTGTGTTACCCTATAATAAACACTTTTCCAATTGTATGAACGAAATCCCCACAACATAAGAGAAACACTTATACACTTTAATGAACGGTAAAGGCAATACTTACAATTCATTTTGTAATTTTGTTATTTCATGGTTTATGATCATCTACACAAAGAATCTTCAATGGTATGCATTACATTTGTAGAAGAAATGATATAGGGCAAAAAAATTGATGTTTTGAAACCCCAAACATGTATTCCTCGGAATTTCCTCGGAATATTCCGAGGAAATTCCGAGGACAAAGAATATTCAAACCTCGAATTTGATGTGTTGACCGATTAATGAAAATACCGAGGAAATACTGACGGACTTTTATGTGTCCGTCGAAAATTCCTCGGATTTTTTTCATTAAACCGGGCAAATCAGCCGCCAAATATTTCGCGAAAATTAAATTAGTGATTTCCAAGGACATTCCGATGGATATAATCCGTCGGACCTTTCGGTTTTATTAACCCGAGACAGATCTTCTTCCCCATTTCTCTCTTCTTCCTCTTGCGATTCCGGCGATTTCCGGTGACCTCCTCTTCTCTCGCGACGATTTCCGGCGAATCCTCTCTATTCCTCCTCAATTTCATTCACAAATCATGTAAGGACCCTATCCCACACTCTCTTAGGTTCTATTTGTTAGGTTTTTAAGTAGATTTACATAATTTTAGAAATTTTTTGATAGATTTTTGTTAGGGTGATTGGTAGGATTGTGTAATAGGAGTTTGATTGTGGTTTTTTTTTTGTTTAGGATTGTGATTTGATTGTGATTATTTATTGTATTGTATTCGTCGTTCCTCACCACGAGGTCGTGATGGTACGGAGAGCCACCCTCGGGGTTCGTCCAGCCACTGTCGGGGTTCTTCATCGTCCCAGAACTCCTACCCTACATCTCCTGCTCCGGTTTTTTCTCCCGCTGCTGCACCCCCTCCCGCTGCTGCACCCCCTCCCGCTCCTCCAGTCGTTCCGGGAGTGATGACTGTTCCACAGTTGGTTCGACAGCCCGGTCGTGAGCATCTTCCTATCTCACCAGATCCACAGGACGACGCCAAACATGGTAATAAACGCTTTTTTCTTTCATTAAAATTTGATTCATTATTAATAATTTGTTCCTTATATTAGGTTCGACCGATCCGGGAATGGGATCAGCGCATGGATCAACCGTATGATGTACTCGACCCTCAACAAGGGATATCCGACTTTCAATCACTACCCTCCCGAGGACCAGGAGATGTGGTTTCGTCAGTTTGGGGTAAGTATTCTAATTTTTTTACTTATATTTTTAATCTTTAATATAAAATTTCTACTAATTGTGTTTTATTTCAGCAAGAGTTCACCTAGAATTCCGGTGACACGGCATTTATCCGTAACGCCTTCGTCCATAAAGTTATGAACAACTATGGGCAGCAGATCTACACGTGGAAGCAAAAGTGTCTCAACCACAAGGTTTTTTTTAATTTATTAAACTATTTTTTGAATTTATTGAATTTATTAAACTATTTTTGGATTTATTTAACTTTTTTTTATATTTTTTTATTAAAAGGTCCCGAAGTCGATCAACAACACGGTCTGAGAAAAGTTGTGTGTGCATTGGGATAAGGACGAGACGAAAGAAATCTCCTTCACCAACTCCACCAACTGCAAGAGCGATCGTGGCGGGAAGGGCATCTACAAGCACAACTTCGGTGCCCAGTCTATTGCCACTCTGGGGGATCGCATGGTAAGTTCAATCTCTTTTTTTTTTCAATTGTTTATTTATTTTTTTTTTATTTTTGTGCATTTCTTCTAATTTCTAATGTTTGTTTAACTTATGTTTTTTTCAAGGCGGAAGAAAATGATGGCGAGCCGGTTGATGATCTTGTCCTAATGAAGACGGCGCATACCAACAAGCAGACCGGCCAGATTGACGATGGTGTTGTGAGGGATGTGGTCAACCTGGTCGAAGCTCAGAAGGAAGACGAAGAGACCCGTCTATCTCAGCTTCAATCCGACTTGGACGCCACTTCAACGGCTTCGACCAACTTGTCCTGGATTCGAATCAACGAAATCGTTGAATCGGTATGTTCTTTTTAAAAAAATTCAATGCATTTTTTTCTTTATTTTCATTTTATCATCTTTTCTATTATTTAAATTTGTTTATTTTCTATTTCAGTCGGTTCCAAAGAAGAAGGGACGTTTGGTCGGTTTGGGTCGTCGATCCCGGTCGGTTCCTCCTTCTGCACCACCGCCCTTTGTTGATCCAGTAGCACTTATGGACCAGTTGGAGGACAAGGATGACCGCATAGCTGCGTTGGATCAAAAGATGGCGGATCAACAGGTGGGATGGGAGGCAACGAGGAAGCAGAACGAGCAAATGATGGAGATGATGAGGAGGATGTACCCGAACGAGCAGTTCTCGTAGTTTCTTTTTTTTTTCGAAACCTTTGAACGTGGTATTTTGGTTTGTAGAACTTTGAATATTATCTAATATGTTTTCAATTTCAATTTTTATTTTATATTTTCGAATTTCAATTAAAAAAATTAATTTATAATTTTATAAAAAAAAATTATTTTTTCGAATATTCCGAGGAAGTGTATCCCTCGGGATATTCCGACGACCGATTCCTCGGAAAGTTCCATCGGAAAACTTCGACGACAATTTCCTCGGAATTATCCATCGGAAAACTCCGAGGAAATACCGAGGAAATATTCCTAGGATAGAGTTCTTCGGAATTTCCTCGGAAACTCAAGTTCTCGCCATTCCTCGGAATTTTCATCGGAAAACTCCGAGGAAAGTTTCCGAGGAAAGCTCCATCGGAAAACTCCGACGAAATACCGACGAACCTGTCCTAGGAAACGTTTTTTCGGAATTTCCTCGGAAACTTAAGTTCTCGGTATTCCCTCGGAGTTTTCCGAGGAAATTCCGAGGAAATTTGACTTTCCGACGAAAAATTTCCGACGACCGTTATCGTCGGTATGTCTTCGGAATACCGTTTTTCCGAGGACATACCGACGATATTTGTCGTCGAAATTCTGGTGTTTTCTTGTAGTGTTTTAGCCGGAAGGTGATAATCATTAAGTAAGCTTTTCTCTATGGTTTTTTTGTATCCCAATCTTATCTCTTATCCGATTTACTTTGTAATCCCCATGGCAGGAACAAAAACTATAGGATTAGTGCAGAGAAGGTTTCTACTTCCATCGACGTAAATTCTTCACTAGACAGAAGGAAAATTCAACAGAAAAATCCTCTGCTGATTCCAATTTGAAACGCACATCAGAATGACTGAAACAGACGCATCTGGTGCTTCAAGAATATGAGACAACTCGAACAACATTCCCCAAAACTAAGCACAACAGTTCAACTAAGACGAAAATTTTGTCACCCATAGACAGAAATGTCGCAGCTAGGTCACGACGCAGTCCCGTTTACCACCTCACATCAACAGAGATACCAACTACCCAGCCACCGATTTGGAAGCTATGCTATCATAGGTACCTAAAATTTTAGGAAATAGTTTTCTGTTTTTATTCAACGTGCAGATCAGCAAAACACGGCAAAATAGCAAACTCTGCAACGTTTGGAGAAAATTACTCATACCCAAGCAGACTAGCAACACAGATCAACAACTTACTAGCTCCATCCCCAAAGATCCCATGAGATCCTGCTCTCAGAAGATGCATAACCTCAACGGGAAACAACAGATCTGGCAGCAACCAGGACTTAATCCCAGACAATATAGCGACAAACCAAGAAGATGAGACCGGCGCTCTCAAGCAAAACCTAGCACAGACACAAGCCAAACTCTGAACAATGAAATCTCAGATCCATCGAGCCACCAGCTTGACTCCTGAAGTAGACAAAGTCATCGAGGAAACGCAAAGAACGTCATTCGCAGACCGCATCACCATTATCCCCATCTCGAACCTCAAACTCAAGATTCATGTGTACAATGGAAAAAACGGATTTCGAGCTCACATACCCACCTTCTGTATCGCTATGGAGAAAAATTGCTTGGAGAATGGAGAATGGAGAATGGAGAATGGGACGTAAGTTACTTACAAATCTTCATCAGAAATCTAGTAGAAGCATCTCTCAATTAGTTTTCCCGGTTGTAAGCCAATACCATCAAACAATTTAGCCAGCTATCCACTGTATTTCATGACACATTACTCTATGTTCATAGAGAAAGAAGCATCAGACACAGATCTATGGACAATATCCCAAGAGAAGGAGGAGTCTCTCTGTTCTTTCATTGGCAGGTTGAAAACCGTCCTATCTAATATCATCGTAAGCGACGGTGTGGGTATATCCACACTACAAAATGATTTATGGCATGAGTCCCACTTTTAAAAAAAAACTTTTACTTAACAAACCGACAACTCTAGAAAATGCTCTCACCGAGCTTCAAGATACATAGAGATAAAAGAAAAAAAAAGCTCTCGTCAACAAACACGCGCCAATAAGATCTTAGAATAAGACACACGAGGAGGAACGACAACCAATGAAGAGGACGTGGAAGATCGAGAAGGGAAGGAGGATCCTCTAGGGATCGACCTGCAAAGTTAGTGAAGGAAGCAAAACCGATGATAATTGGAAAAGGAACCTGCAAAACTCAATTAAACAAAACAAGATCTAATACATGGAACAAGGAGGAAGGCAAAATATATAGCTCGAAGAAGTTCTGTGAATTCCATAAAAGAGAATGGCATACCACTCAAGAATGTTACAGTTTCTGAACTTACATATATTCCAAATTCGATGAAGAAGGACTATCACGGCATGAAAATCTCCTCCAAAAGGTCACAATGACACATATTCCCCCAAGTGAGATCGTTAAACAAGAAGCTCAGATACAACTAGCAGGCCCATTAACCTCAAGAAAACGAGTTAACATGATAAAGGAAGAAAATTCATTATGCGATTCAGTTTGTGCCACCAAGGGATATGATAGACGAGTAAACTCCGTATCCATAGGAGAGATAATGCATGCTATTGTTCCGAGACACGGACTTGAATATGTGACAACCTCAAGGGGTTTGAACTCATAGTCCGCCCAAGCTCACTGGCTAGAACAGCAAGATAGAATACACTTGGATACCACCAAATAAAGTTGAGATATAGCTATCCAGCGTCTTTGACAATAGTCTAACAAAAGATGATGTAGAGGAAACCATAGATGACATTTTTCAAAACGACTCAAGAATTAAAAGAGAAACCAGGCAATAGAAAAGACAAACCAAATCAAAAGGAAGAAAGGAAGAAAAGAAGATAAAGAGTTCATGTTTCAAAGCCTGAAAACCAAGAAAAGAAATGGTTAACTCCAAAACGATTAACTTTCCAATGAAAATAACTCGGCCGCCACAATTCTTACATCAATAAAATTTTGCAATTAATTTACCAAATTAAAATCTCAAAATGGACTTTGAAATTTATAAACCACTGGTCTCAAATGCATAATCCAAGCTGAAATTAACACATGACCTGTTTGACGACCTGAAACACGCCAGACTCGGAAGGAGATTATA
Organism: Brassica carinata; assembly: GCA_016771965.1. Classification (NCBI taxonomy): domain Eukaryota; kingdom Viridiplantae; phylum Streptophyta; class Magnoliopsida; order Brassicales; family Brassicaceae; genus Brassica; species Brassica carinata. The sequence continues at coordinate 55,317,798 of CM028689.1, forward strand.
GTTGGAAGCGGGTTTAACCCGCTTCAAATTTGGTCGAAGAACGTTGTCCAATATCATAAAAGACCAACAAGGATACAAAAGACCCATGAAGGTTGAAGTTCCATCTCTAGATGAGAAGACAGTCTACGCCAAAGCACACATCACTTCTTAATGAAAGTTACCCACTCGTTTTTGACCAAGAATCATGAACTTCAATAACTCTAATAAACTTATAAATTTTGAAATAAAAATAGTTTGGATTTTGGGATGAAATAAGAGAGGAAGTGAAATGGAAATGGATTGTATGTGTAAAAAATAAGAAATGAACAGGTAGATGTTGATTTTACGTGCATTTAGAGTTTGAAATCGGTTGTTCACGGTGGTTGGTGTATTAATGTCAATGTTGTAAATAAAATAAAAAGATAAGGATGATTGAGTATACAAACATTTTCGGAAAAAAAGATAATGACATTTTCGTGAATAATCTGAACTTCTAGGGTAAATATGACAAAGGAAAATTCCAAAAAAGTAAGGGATTAATTTTGCATTTAACTTCTAGTTTTGAGTCATATTTACAAAAATCCCTAATCTCTACCTATTTTTTTTTAAATATAATTTTGTATTTGACCATGTTAAAAATAAACCACGTTTTTAGAATGTTGGTTAAAATCTAGTGTAATAGATTAATTGGTCGAGGGGAAAAAGAAATGGCCAAAAGTGTGGTGGATTCCAAGAATCATAATTCGGTCCTATGAGTTGCTTGTCCGCTAATAATTTAAAGTTGCGGGTACGAGTTAAAATTTATGTAGATAAGTATTAAATGTTATGTATGATTGTATGTAATATATAGTACATTTTATGTTCTCAATGGATACAATTAAAGTATTTAAATTTGTTGCTATTTTCTGTCTTTATTATGTCCTTATTTATTAAAAGGAATTTATAAGAAATGACATATGGTCTTATTTTTAAATACAACTTTTTATTTAATCAAATGCAAAAATAATCTAAAAATAGAAAAATTATAACTGTATTTTTATGACAACGAAACTAGAAAAATTATTTTTACAATTATAATTTTAAGAAGTTTGAGTGTTATAATGAAGTTTGTTTATAATTTCATCTTGTAACTAAATTTCTAAAGTTAAAATTAGTTTTATTAAGAATTAATTTTGTTAAATATAAATTTAAATTATCAAAATATAAGCAAATCTGAATTATATATATGAATATATATTATATCTCCTATATATCATTTGAGAAATATTATTTAAATTGTAACTTTGACTATAATGTTGAAGTGTTAACACCAAAGCTGCTCTTCTCACAGTCCTCATTAAAATATCTTTCATTTACTAGAAAAAATATAATTCAGACCATTGTATATTTTTATTATACATGCCACTTTTTTGGAAGACATGCCACTCTTTATACAACCATATTAAACATAGAAATCGACAGAACTGGTATATTTTCAAACGGGTTTACTCTTCATTTATTACACTAGATATACCAGTTTCTATGTTTTCAATCGAATGACCACTTATTTATACCGATGTTCAAGAAAGACCACTTTCTACCGATGTTCAAGAAAGTGTAAGGCGCTAAGTGGAAAGTAACTCAACGCCTAGAGTTTAAAACGATTAAAAAAATGCTTAGATTATTAGTTAGATTATTTAGGTGTTTATAAATGAAAAGAATATATTAAATATATGTAGTGTTTATATTAAAGTGATAAAATTTTATTCTTTTATTTTTATAAGATTCTATATTATAATATATAATTATTGTAATTTAATAATCAACTATATATCATTTATTAGTACAATGTTATAATTGTCTAGATGGTTAAAAGGTAATCGCTATGATCTTATAAGACCTAGCGTCTAAGTGTCGGCTAGAAGCAGTCTAGAACGGTTTTTAAAACACTGATTGTTATACATCTATATTATTAAAATTAAAGTGCCCTTTGAAAATAAGGCTTCATTCATCATAATAATTACAACCTATACCACTGATTTAATAATTATTAATTATTATTTTTTCTTGTCATCAATTTAGACAAATTCAATTAAGACTCTGCGAACTAAACTGGTAAGTCAATGTCCATATGAATGATGTAGGGCTGTTGAATTCTGGCACTGTGTGTAAGACTATCTGCATTGTATTCTCCATTCGAGGAATATGAATGAATTTTGTGTGGCTGAAGCTCTCGTGTAGAATGCGTATGTCTTCCAAATATGTTGGAAAAACATGTCATTCTTCTGGTTTTGAAACCATATTCACCACACTTAGAACAATCTGCTGCAAACGTTAAATGAACTATCTTAAATTCTTCATATTTTCCATTGCCCAAATGAAGGCTTCTATCTCTGAGTGGAGGGGTGAAAGACTCGCACATGTATTCCATGCCCCCATAAGTCCATTAAATCTCTTTAAAGTATTATACCATCTTTGTCCTAAAGTAATTTCCGACACCTTCCATGAACCATCTGTAAAACACTAAAATCCATGTCTTTGAGGTAAGGATGTCGTATCCTCCAGGCCAACGGATTGAGTAACCGTGTTCCAACTTTTTCTTGTTCCTCATTCCATAGAGTCAATCATGTTACTTCTAATTTCAGTGTGTCTCTGAGATCCGTATCTACGTTATTAAAAACCATATTGTTCCATCCTTTCTAAATATACCATAAAATCCATGCAGACTAATGATTATTCATGTATATCGATATCCTCCAAAATAAATAGTCCATATTTTCAAAAACGGATTGCCCTAGGAAGTTGTTTGGATTCGTGTGAACCCTTGAGAGGGCCAATGTTTGGACCGCTGGTTGACACTCAAAGAAAACATGATTAATTGTTTTGTTTCCTCTTCTGCTATACAGCTTATGCACTGCAGATCAAACTGGATATCTCTAGAATTCAAATTTTTTTCTTTACCGATAGATATACCGATACAATGTGCCATAAAAGTGTTTGATCTTGGGGGGACACTGTATTTTCCAAATAAAAGCCTTCAGAGGTGTGACATTTGGCCCAAAGAATGGTTGTGTTCTAATTGTGTCAAGCTACACCAGTTCCACTACATAACCTGGTTTCACTGTATATCGACCATTGTTTGTAAAATGACATCCAACTTGATCATTGAGTCCATCTCAATGGTAAGCTCTCAATAATTTTTGCGTCTTCTGGATGCACCAATGCTCTGATGACCTAAGTATTCCAAGTCCTTGTTGTTGAATTGATGAGATGGTCCACTATAAGATCAGGATAAAGATTGTATGAATTTATGTTTGCTGTTCTTGGGCGAGTAGTTGAGATCCAGGGGTCGTTCCATACTGAAATGGAGTATCATGTTCCCACCGTTTAATTAGTCTTTTGCTAACCAGAGATACAGCTGAGACAATACTACGCCATCCATATAATGGCGAGTAAGATCTAAACGGTTCCGGTGATGCATTCCTGAAATACCGGCCCTTGAACATTCGAGAAAACAAATTAGCATGTCTTTCAATCACTTATTTCGTCAGATTATTCTCTAACCAAACTTACCATTATTCTTTAATCAGAATTCTCTAATCAATTTTAAAAATAAAATTAAACTTTTTTTATCTAAAATGTGACATACAAAATTTATATATTTATGTATACTATTATTTCATTTCACATACAAAATATAAATTATAAATATTTTATTAAAGCATATAAATTTATTTTCAAATATACGTTAAATAATTTGATGATTAACATTATTCACACACACACACACATATATATATATATATATATATGAATTATTAGAATAGATCTATATTATTAAAATTGAAGTACCTTTTGAAAATAATCATTCATTCATCATAATAATTGAAACTTGTTTTACTGGCTTAATAACTATTAATTAATTAATTTTTCAGATTATTCTCTAACCAAACTTATCATTCTCTAAGAAAATTTACCATTATTCTCTAATCAGAAAATTCTCTAATGAATTTTTACAATAAAATAAACATATTTATTTGAAATGTGACATACAAACTTTAGATATTATATATTCATGTGTATTATTATGTCATTTCACATACAAAATATAAAATATAAAGATTTTATTAAAACATATAAAGTTATTTTTCAAATATATATTAAATAATTTGATGACTAATATTATTCACATATATATATATATATGAATTATAAGAATACACTAATTAAATTTTAGTTTAATACTTTCCTTAAAACTAACATAGAAATAAATTTATTTGGGTTATAAAAAAACTCAAAGACATATCTATCTATTTTATTAAAACATAAGTGAATTTTATTTGACATAGACTGTTTTATTTTGGAAAGATAGATTTAGTAATAGACATAAACATAGTAATTTATGTTTTAATTTTTCAATAAATACATCAAAGTGGTTAATGTAATTAAAAATTACTAATTGACAAATATTTTATATAACGTATCATTTTGAATTTTTTAGTATCCAACCATAATATAATCAACTAACAAATTACAAATAATTAAAAACCGTCAATCTATTATAATGTTATATACTAAAAATCAAAAACAAACACCCACATGGAAACATGTATATATGTGCAACCATTACATTCTTGTTCTGTGAAAAATATTATATGTTTATTTTATTAAAATAAACATCAGTGTGGGTGCATGAATCATGCTCTAGTTTTTCAAATTAAATTTAATTCCTAATTTAAAACAAAACTAGAGATTGATCTGCGCGCTCCCGCGAATATTAGTTTTTATGTTATATATTTTGGATGTATTTCCATATAACTATTTGTATTCAAAAGGTCCAGTCCGAATCGGATAATAGTGGTTATTTTGGTAAAAAATATCTGAATCAGTTTCAGATACATTGGTTATTTTGATATTTTTATGTTCTTATACGTCAGAACCGAGCTCATCCAAATCCAGAAGAACTCGACTCGAAACCCACCAAGAAATTTATAATACCCGAGCATGATCCAATTTCAAACCCCAAAAAGAACTAATATCCGAAAGAAATGATATGTACATGAATGGATACCCAAATGTTTATGCCTAACTAATTCTATAACAAATAAAAAAACTTTTTGTTAACTGTTTTGAATTCTTGTCACAAGCAAATTAATTTAAATATATCGAATTATTATGCTTAACATGTAAAATAAATACTGTTGAATTATTATGGTAAAATAATTAATAAATTAGCAAGGAAGAGTGAAAAAAGAATGTAAAATATAATAAAACACTTTTAAAATTGGTGATTTCTGTTTTGTATTTTTGTAATAAGTGATGTCGAATTATTTGAAAAAAACATTAAATTAACTGGTTAGAGTGCGTTAGAAAAGAAAAATGAAAGTTGTAAAAAAATGTTAATTTTAGGAAATTATTATTTTGTAATTAAGTTTCAATAAAATAGATACAAATTTCGAAAATTTCCAAGAAAAATTTTTTTTCAGAGCAGGAAGTGGCTACTAAAGGCATATCTAACCTCACTCCATATTTTACTGTAAAATGATGTGAGAATTGGAGTAATGAACAAAAAATAAAAAATTACTTCATTTATGGAAAAATCACTATTTGTTTTTGATCATTACTCCAATTCTCCCTCCATTTTGCAGTAAAATATAGAGTGGGGGTTGGAGATGCTCTAAAGCGATCTATGATACGAAAGAATGGGGAGCAGCTCAGCAGCAGATAGGTCCCCAAACAGGAAGGAAGGATGGAGATTTACAAAAGCGACGTGTTGTGGTTTGTAAGGATATTTCCATCTACACTTCATATTTTACTCCAAAAATGGAGTAGAAAATGGAATTTGAACAAAAAAAAAGTTATTATATTTATGGAATAATATTTTTATTTTTTTCATTATTCTATTTTATAGTAAAATATGGAACTCTATGGAGATGGAGGCCGGTGGAGCCAAGTGTTTTTCAAGTTCGGAGGATGGATCAGAAAGTCCAAACTCGACTATTTTCACTTTTGTGAATTCACCTTTGTGGCAGAGGGGTTAACTTTACGTGCAGCAATGAAAGATGCAGTTTTTACGGGATTTGAAGCAAATCTCTTTTGAGTCGGATTCCAAGGTATTGGTGACAGCTACCAAGGAGAAAACAATCGTTTCGGATTTGTATGGAATCCGGTCGGATATTAGATTATTGTCTTCTTCTTTTGAGTATGTTTCATTTCATTGGGTTTCTAGAAGCTCTCTTCAGTGGACCATCTAGCAAAACAGGCACTTCATGCCTATATGTTCAACACAAGTTAAATTTCTAATGAAGTAGTTGGTGAAAAAAAAATAGATGGAAATTTGGAAAATTTGAATCTGTCAACTAGTGTTTCTCTTTTTATTATATTAATAAAAACTCGTCCTTATTGTAATTTCCCGAACTGGGTTTCCTGTTAATTTATCATTTCTCGCCGGAAAATCTCTCATCGTAGTTTCTTTGTAAACCACGGCGATGTTTTAGTCCTCCTTGAAAGCTACTATCTGAATAATATTTTTATGTAATCAATGTGAAATTTACCTTCAAACAATGTGAAAGGAGAAGACTTTTGTTAGAAAAATTGGTCAAATTGAGATTTGTTTAAGTCTTCCCAATCGATCTTTGAAAAAGCCATCAGAAAACTAAAGTCAATAAGCTCTCGTGTCTAAGTTTATAGTGTGTCTGAATTATTCAAAACGGAGGGTGTTTTTTTACTCTGTTTATCTTAGTTTTGACATATGCCTCTTGAAGTGTGGCATGCGAGTGTCTTGTAAAATAAAGCTATGTCGACCAGCAAATGTGTCTCACGGATTATTATTTCATTCACGTATTTAATATAATCACCCAAATTTGCCAAGTATAAATAAAAATAGGATATGAACTAATAATAAGCAAAAGTTGGTTAGTTTCTTAATGCTGATTACTTAGTTGTATGAAAAGGGTTGTAGAAAACAATTATACCATTAACGAGAATCCTAGTGTAATTTTCCATGGTCAATTATATAATAAATACTTGAAGTATATTACTTTTCTACTACTGTTTTAATAAATTAGATTATGGAATCCACTATCTTTCAACTAATCTGTGTAGTAGTGATACATTAGAATTGTCTAAATGTGTGATCATGTCGTAGTTAAAGATACATTAATATTATTGTATACATGTGGAATATATTATTTTACTTTCTTTTGGGCAAAAAAATGGAAAGGAAAATAATAATTCCACATTTGTACAATAATATTAATGTATTTTTAACTACAACATGATCACACATTTAGAAAAAAATTCTCTATAAATAAGAGACATCTACGCCTGCTGAAACCCAAACCTTTCTTCGGAGACATAAACACGAATTCAAAGCAACGCAAAGAACAACAAAATGTATGCTGTTGAGTAATATGGAAATGTCTTTAACTCGTATGAGTAATTTTTAAAAAATTGTTTTCCCACTTATGAAACAGGGAAAATGGTAATAGGAACGTGTTGAAGCCGATGAACTCTGAGCAACTGAGAGAGTATGGACATCGAATGGTGGATTTCATTGCCGATTATTATAAAACCATTGAAACTTTCCCTGTCCTTAGCCAAGTTCAGGTGAGAACATTACTTTAATGTGCGTACGTGTTTTTAATTTGTTCAATGTTGTGTACAACTCGAGTTAGGCTTGAAAATGTTTCATTCTTCCTGTGAATTTTGCTATATTTATCTGTGCGGGCTTAATCAAACTGGCATCACGCTTTGCGTGTTTGAATCTCTCTGGTTTTTATTATTCACAGCCTGGTTATCTTCATAATCTTTTGCCTGAGTCAGCACCAGACCAACCTGAAACACTGGAACAAGTTCTTGATGGTGAATTTACTGAAAACCCATATTCCAGTGTTTTTGGACCATTTCTGGTTGAGCATAGAGAGATCTGATATGATTTTTTTTTCTCTGATATGAGTTTTGTTTTGCAGATGTTAAGGAAAAGATATTGCCTGGAGTTACGCATTGGCAAAGCCCCACCTTCTTCGCTTATTACCCTTCTAACAGCAGCGTTGCAGGGTTCTTGGGTGAGATGTTGAGTGCTGGTCTTGGAATTGTTGGTTTTAGTTGGGTTTCTTCTCCAGCTGCCACTGAGCTCGAAACGATTGTTCTTGATTGGCTTGCAAAACTGCTCAACCTGCCCGAGCAATTTCTGTCCAAAGGTTATAGTTGTGACATAAATCTTATCAGAATAATCTTTTTTTTTTTTGCTTAAGACATACTTAGCTAAGTTGTCTTGTTGTAGGAAATGGAGGTGGAGTCATCCAAGGGTCAGCCAGTGAAGCTATTCTTGTTTCTTTGATTGCTGCCCGTGATAAGGTCTTAAGAAGCGTTGGCAAAAACTCGCTTAAGAAGCTTGTTGTCTACTCCTCTGACCAGACACATTCTTCTTTACAGAAAGCTTGCCAGGTGATAATTTTGAAGATTTTGTCAAAGAGAGTTTTGTACAAGAAGCTAAATTTGTTTCTGTTGGTTTTGTTCTTGACAGATAGCTGGAATCCATCCAGAGAACTGCAGGGTACTAATGGTAGATTCCTCTACAAATTACGCTTTGCGCCCAGAATCTCTTCAAGAAGCTGTTTCTCATGATCTTGAAGCTGGATTGATTCCATTCTTTTTATGTGGCAATGTAAGCACTAGCTAACATGTTACTTACCTCTGAAGTAAGCATGGGCATTTCGGCTTCGGTTCAGTGGTTTCGACTTTCGATTTTTTGGTTATAGAGATATTCATTCGGAATTTCTGATATTTATGAATTCGGTTCGATTTTGGTTTGGTTCAGTTCATTTATTTCAGTTTTAGGTTTGTGTAATAATGTTGGGAACCAGCTAGTACTCGTAAAAAAAATCTTGGTCCAAATCAGCTCCGGTTCGGTTTTGTTTTTCAGATAGTTTCGGTTGATTTGAGTCACTTTTTTTTGGAAAATTTTGATTTATTAGAAAATTTGATTTTGGATAAAATATCGGAGAATATGGATAATTTGAAATATTTTAGATTTAAAAAAATTCAGATAATTTATTTTGGGGATAATTTGGTTTATCGATAGTATTTTTTAAGATATTTGGGTATTTCAAAACTAATATAATTAATATTTTTATGTGTATAATTATATTTAAAAATTCGAGTATCCATCTAGTTCTCGGTTTGGTTCCACTTTGGTTCTGGTATTTTGATGTTAGAAATGTAGGATCTGCTCGGATATTTACAAAACTCGGTTCCGTTCGGTTATTTCTGAAAGATTAGTTTATTATTTGCAGGTTGGAACAACTTCTTCAACAGCAGTTGATCCATTAGCAGCACTGGGAAAAATTGCAAAGGTTATTTATTTCACATTTCAAACAAGATTCAGAGAGAACTTAATAGCATATAAAACTGATGATATTTCTCTTGACTGCGTTCTCAGAGCAATGAGATGTGGTTTCACGTGGATGCAGCGTACGCTGGAAGTGCATGTATATGTCCAGAGTATAGACGGTACATTGACGGAGTAGAAACTGCGAACTCTTTTAACATGAATGCTCACAAATGGTTCCTCACTAATTTTGATTGTTCCCTACTTTGGGTGAAGGTACATATGCCCTATTTTTGTAGTCTTACTTTCTCCTTTCTTTATCTTCTAGTATTCATAAGATGTTTAATAAACAGGATCAGTGTGCTCTCACTGAAGCTCTTTCAACAAATCCAGAGTATCTAAAAAATAATGTAAGAAAGTTCTTAATTATAAATTTATAGACTTTCTGTTCAAATCGATTATTAGGTTATAAAAGTCTTACTATCTACCTTTTATTTTTGGCAGGCATCTCAGGCAAACTTGGTTGTTGATTACAAAGATTGGCAGATCCCTCTCGGACGAAGATTCAGGTTCTTTGCTTTTCATAAAGGACATCTGCATATATACAATGTTCTGAGAATGTATGTTTAGCAGGTCACTAAAAGTGTGGATGGTTTTAAGGCTCTATGGAGCTGAGACCTTGAAGAGCTACATAAGAAACCATATTAAGCTGGCAAAGGATTTTGAACAACTTGTCTCCAGAGATCCTAACTTTGAGGTAGCTGTAAAGTTAATGGAGTAGAGTCTTTAGACTTTCTGGAACAAGATTCTTTGACAAGGAGATACTGAAGCTTTTTTTTTTTTTTGTGGCAGGTTGTCACTCCTCGGATCTTTTCTCTGGTCTGTTTCCGTCTCATACCTGTGGACAGTGATGAAAAGAAGTGCAACAACCGAAACCGCAACCTCCTAGATGCAGTAAACTCTTCAGGGAAACTCTTTATTTCTCACACGGTAAGATCATCTCCAACCATCTCTATTTTAAAGATTTCTATCTATATATACAAAGGAGAACAAATTCTCTTCTCTTTAAGCCACATCATCAAGAGTCTATCTAAAAATTAGACACATAAACATAGTTTTTAAAATTTTAATTATTTATCCTAAAGTTTTCATTTTGTTAACATTTAAACAAAATCAATTAACAAAATATTTAATAACTTATAAATCTATTTTCATCAATATTTCATTTTTGACCCATAAAAATAAAAACATCATTTTAGTTTTTCAAAATTTAGAAATAGTCCTAGAGTTTTTTATTTTCTTAACATTTTACCGAAATTAATCAACAAACATATAATAATTCATAAATCTATTTTAATCAATATTTATTTTTTAACCCATCAAAATATTGATATCAATATTTTTTTTGTAAATATAAAATAATTTAGTGAACCAAAAAGCATAAATATTAAATATTAATATATAAAATTCAAAAAATAAAAATTTAAAAAATCCATTACGTTATTGTTTTCGCAATTTATCATACTCACGCCTACAAAAATACAAGAAATTAATCTCATGAATTAATTTTCTCCTTTTTGACAACCAAATTAAAGCTTATACAAAATAAAAAAATGATGAAAACCACACCCAAAATTTAATACATATCAAAATAATGATTTAGAAAAATTAGTTAAAAATAAAATAAAAATTAGTGAAAAGATAATGTAACTTAATTTTGGTGGAATTTTAGTCAACAAATAATATTTCGGTAAATTTTATATATTATAATGCAAAATACAAAATATTAAGAATAAATAGAGAAATTATTAAGAACAAAAAAATAAAAACACGGTTACGATATTTTATCTCATGTTTTATTGAACTTAGGTCACTTAGAAAAGAATGGATCTAATGAAATTTGTTTTCTTTCTTTCATTTCACTAAGTACGAACTCAAAAAAATTAACATGAAATGATAAAATTATAAACAATGATAGTCATTATAATATAAAATAATTTAGTGAACCTAAAGACATAAAAATTAAAAATTAATAAATAAAATTCAAAAAATAAAATTTAAATCCATTACGTTATTGTTTTCACGTTTTATCATATTCATGCCTACAAAATACAAGAAATTAATCTCATGAATTAATTTTCTCCTTTTTAACCACCAAATTTAAGCTTATACAAAAATAATGAAAACCACAATATTAATACATAATCAAAATAATGATTTAGAGAAAAAAGTTAAAAAATTAGTGAATAAGATAATGTAACTTAAGTTTGGTGGAATTTTAGTCAACAAATAATACTTTAATAAAATTTATATATTATAATTCAAAAATACAAAATATTAAGAATAAATAGATAGAAAAACAAAAAAAAAAATAAAAATACAGTTACAATATTTTTTCTCATATTTCATCGAACTTAGGCCACTTAAAAAAAAAGAATGGTTCTAATGAAATTTGTTTCTTTCTTTCCTTTCACTAAGCTCGAACTAAAAAAAAAATTAACATGAAATGATAAATTCATAAACAATGATTAATACATAATCAAATCTTTTTTTTTTACAATAATTAGTTTTGAAATTAAAATAAATAAAATATAACAAATAAAACAACAACAATTTAATGAAATACATTGAGTTTGGTGTAAAATTATATCAACAAATAATAATTTATTAAAAATACATAATCTAATAAAAAATATGTAAGACATCGAATAATAATAGAAATTTTTTATAAAAACACATAAGAGAGAAATATATTTATGATACTCTTTTCACATTCCATCATACCTAGACCACAAGAAAAGGAGAAAATCTCACAAATATTTTTCTTCTTTTTTCTTTATGGAACAAACTTAAGATTATAGAAATTAACATGAGAATGGCGGAAAAGCATAAGTAACTTTTCATACATAATTAAAATGATATTTTTTTTTAAAAAAGTAACAAAATCTAATTAATAAAGTAATAAAAATAGCATATATATTAGCAACATTAAAGCAATGACAAACGCCAATAAAGAAAACAAAATGACATTAGTACATCGCCTCTCACATTTTAAAAAAAAAACCTTAAAAAAATTTAGGTAGACATCATTTTACGCGTAACATTATTTTCTTAAATAGTTGTCTGTAATATTAAAGAATCAACACTAATTCTACCAAATGCCACACAAAACTACCATGTTTATCAACCTACACACCATGATGGCGTATCCATTAGAATCTTTGCACTATATAATAACCCAATGACATGAGGTCTCTCAAACAACGGTTTGAAAAAATAGGCGAATATAAGACTTTTTAATAAAAACAATATGAATATAGGCCGAGAACATTTCCACATAACAACAAAAGGTTAGCATGACAATGGCATTTTACCTATACATAAAAATGATGTTATGAAGAAGAGAGTTTAAGATCAGTAAATATATTTGGACACACTTACATGGAAAAGGAAAACTAAAACAAACTTATGCAGGAAATATATTAAAAAGTCGACTCATGAACCTTGAGTAACTAGATTACCATTTTACTTGAAAAAATATAAGAAAACAAAAGTAACAGTTACATGACACTGTAACAATGTCAATCACTACAACAACATAAGAAACAAGTGCATCAGCTACTAACACAGTAAACATATAAAAATTTGTTTTCATAATACAATTTATGTAAGATTATTATGTCCAATAAATTATGTAAATTAAAAATGCATATTAAAAACTAGCATAATCTCACCGCAACAAAAGAAGTTCAAGTAAATAATTGCAAAATTCGGACGAGCAACATAATACACAATAAACCGACAAAAATCACATAAAATAGACATAACAGTGGATGAATTCAAAGACAACAAAAATACATAATTACATCTCATAAACAAAAATATATCATTATCTCACTAAATTATACATATGACATTATGTAATTTAGTCAGCTTTGACTTTTAATATTCTTATATTCTATATAAGCAAAAACTTTCAGTTCACGGAAATAGTGATTTACAAAATTGTATAATAAAACATTTGTAATTAAAAACAAATACCAATTAAAACAATTAAAAAATCAAAAACCCCGCGTGAAGCACGGGGCAAACCCATAGTTTATTATAAAGTATAAAATAGAAATGGAGATTTTGCTCCTACGTAATCTTTTATAATAGAGAATGTTATATTTTCCTTTATTTGTAATAGTACTATTTTAAATAAACTCTAAAATTCTATTTAAAAAAACTTTAAAAATGCTATTTTCAATATATAAAGGTAAATATAGCATTTCTCTATAAATAAAGAGAAATATAACATAAAAAGATTAGAGTAAAATCTCAATTTTTTTTTATTTTATAATAAAAGTAGATAGGAGATGGTCTAAAAATACTACTGACATCTCTCTTTCTTTTGTTCTTATTGTTGGATAATGTTTTTAGACTAATATATATATATGTATTGGTTTTTGTGGCAAGCAGGCTTTGTCGGGAAAAATCGTACTACGTTGCGCTATAGGAGCACCGTTGACGGAGAAGAAGCATGTGAAGGAGGCATGGAAGGTTATCCAGCAAGAATTATCAAACTTGCTTCTCAAGTAAAATAAGATTTAAAAAAAAAAACACTTTATGATAAAACCTCCCGTTATTGCCAACAAACCCAAGCAATGGTTTGGTTTGATTTAATTTGATTTGATATTTATTATTATTATACTATTATTTGAGAAATGAACTTGCTTACTTGTCATATTCTCCATAATTTTAGGATAAATCACTAGTTTAACTAACATTATTATTTAAAATTTTATTATAATATATATTTATCATAATATTTAAGATAACTAATAAACACTAACCTATTCAAACGATATATATATACTACCATATATCTAAAAATGTATAGAGAATTGGAAAAACAAGACACTTTTTACTTAGATTTGTCACAATAGGATTTGTTGAAGATTTTTTAGGTAAATAGGATTTATTTTTCGTTTAATACCATATTGCCCTTAGATTTATATAATTAACATTGATATTTTGTTATTTATTTTTCTAGTTTTATTAAAAATTAATAAAGTCAAATCCAATAAAAACAGAAAGTAAAAAATAAAGGGAAAAACAATAAAAAAAGAAACAAAAGTCGATTTACCCTAATCTCGTTTAACCTCTCCTCATCTTCTCCGCCGAAAGCTTGAAGCTCTTCCAATGGCGATTTTGGGTAAGAACAAAGCGAAATCGTTTCTTCACTCTTTTACTTTGATTTTTCGTCTCTAATCTTGTTATTTTTCGTCTTTGTATTTGTTATCAGCCATAGACTGAAGAATTGGAGATTTGTTCTTACTCTACGATTCCGTCGGACGCTCTTCTTCTTCTTCTACCATCAATTTCATCAACATCTCACGTTTCTAAACACTAGGTTTGCGATTACTCGTCTTGATTCCATCAACCCTAGATTTGTTAATGAAACGCATCACTTAAACCCGATTTGTCTTATTTCTTAATCTAAAATTAGTTGAATGGGTTGATTAATCTTCTTATACATTACGAAATTCATGCATGTTATTGTTTGAGTGTTTTTGATTTTAGTTTGTAGACTATCGATTTTGGATTTTTTTGAAAGAGGGAAAATTGACAAACAGCAAATATTCGTTTGGGACAACTCCATATGTCAGTGAGAGCTTCGTTTTTGCTGTTGTCCGATCCAAATGTTTGGTTTTTTGTGTAATCTTAGACATAGGTTGAACATGTGTTCTAGTTTACATCGGTTGTAGAACTAAAAGTACATTTTAAACTCGATGAATTGTGGAACTAAAAGTCATTTATCTTCTTTCTTTGTTTGTGCTCTGATTATAAACTTCTTTTCTGTGATTGGAGGTATCTCTGAGGAGTTACAAAAGCGGCTGTTTAAGCCGGGTGAAGAGACCCAAGTGCATCAGATCAATAACAAATGCAAGATGGTACGCTATTTCAAAAGATTGAAGGCGTGGGTGCCAAAGGAGTTGAACACAATGAAGAAAGATCCGGTTTTTGCTCAGATTTTTAAGTTGTTCGATAATGGTTTGGGTTTCTCGGCGAGAGTGATGCACAGCTTCATGTGTAGGGAGCTGGTGACTTACAAAGACCATGAGCTCTGGTTTTTCTTTGCGAGAAGACCTCTCCGATTTTCATTGCTTGAGTTCCACGCAGTTACCGGGCTTCAGTGCGATACTAGTCTCTCACTTAAGGAGTTGGTTACTGGGATGATGATGGTGGTTTCTGGAGCTTAGTTATCAAGACAAATAAGGGAGTTTCTATTTTGGAGTTGTGGTAAAATCACAGGGCAGCTGTTAAGAAGTGGAGTAATGCTGATCGAATTAGGCTGGTGTATCTTTGCATCATTGTTTGTATCGCTTATGGAGAGATGAGAAGACACCTATCCCCATCAAGTACGTCAAGTTGGTGATGGATCTTGAGCAGGTTCGAAATTACCCTTGGGGAGTTGCTTCTTTTGACCTTCTATGCGAGTCAATAGCTAAAACACGAGACAAACTGAAGGAGAATCCTAAGAGTTACGTGTTAGATGGCTTCACCTACGGTCTTCAGATTTGGGCTATGGAAGCAGTACCAAAGCTTGGAAAGCTCTGTGGAAGAAAATTGAACAAAATTTTTAAGGACGGTCCTAGATGCGTAAACTGGATGGGAGCTGCAAAGATTTCTTACATGGAGCTCAACAAGTTGGAGAATATCTTCACACCCAAGGTAAATATTTTTTATTTAGATTACTTCATCCGGTTTGAAAGGAGTGTTAATTCACTCTTCTTCACCTTTCTTGTGTAGGATGACATCTATCCATACATCTCGTGGACAGGGAATTATGATGTAGTTGAAAATTTTCAATTTAGCAGACGAGATGAGGTGGAGGATGATAGAATCAAGCTTCTCATGAAGATGATAATGAGTCACTTTGACTTCAGTGGTCATAATTGGGAGTACGAAGAGACACCGGTCTTTTCTTTTGGGCTTGATGAAGTAGCTACGAATGAGGGAGAAAGTGGAAATGATGAAGTGTCTAACGACAAGGATGGTGAAGGTGGGAGCGATGAAGCAGCTGGGAGAAATGAAGCAAGTGGGAGCGATGAAGAGTTTCAAACTCCAAAAGGATCAGCAACCATAGGGGCGAGAGATATTAAGGGAGAGAAGAGGCTCCCAGATTGTGGAATGGAAAAAAGGAAGCATAAGGTCCTATATAGTAGACCACAACAGGCGCCGTTTGATGAATATATGAAGACTTTTGTGACGCAGTTGTTTCAGCAGAATTTTGCTGCGATGGAAGAGAGGATAGAGAAAAAGATGGGTGAAAGATTTGAGGAATTGCAGTCCCAACTTAAAACTTCACGTGGGGATTCAAGCATCGAAGTTGAGCATGGAGATCTATCTGCGAGCAAGCCAGCGGCTAGCAACCCATCGCCTAACAACCCAGCGCCTAGCAAGCCATCGCCTAGCAAATCATCACCTAGTAAACCATCGCCTAGCAAGCCATCTCCGAGGAGGTCTAAACGCTTGGTAAAGAACCACTAGTCTTCATAACTCTCTCAAATGTGTCTTAACTTGTTTTATTGTTAGTTCCATGTGTTTATCGGCCTTGTGATGTGTTTTGCATTGTCTCGTTTTGGAAGTGTGTTTGGTTTGTAAGTGTCTTGTTCAAAATCAGAGTTAATTATGTATCGGCATTATGACGTGTATTTTGTTATGTGAACTATGTGTAAGATATTTATATAATGGATGTTATTATTTTATAAATCAGGTTTTTTTATGAATTGCTTGTGTATTTTGAATCAGGTTTTTTATGAATTGCTTGTGTATTTAGAATCAGTTTTTTTATTAATTGCTTGTTCATTGCTTGAATTAGCAGGATGTGAATTTCAGTCAAGCGGATGATATGGACGAAGCAATAGGTACGCAAGGCCTTGAAGGACTTTCTCAAGCCTCGTGACGCACTGATTTTGATCCATCACGACCAATAACGACAAGGATGCAAGTGATTGGTGGACTCCAATGACTACTGTCCGAAACTACGAAAAGGTGGATCAAAGCAAGCAACCGCAGCTCCAACATCGGCAAAGTGGGATAGATGGTCTAGAGGACCAAGCAAGAAGCTTCAGCTTAGTGACTCACCAATGGCGATGACGGTTCTCCACAGGCCATCAGTATTATTTCACCGAAGAATCGTGGGATAGATTCACGGAATGGTCTATGAATCCAACAGCTTTGAGGATTGGACCTCTGTCTTTAATTTGACCCTCGCTCAGAGAATAGTTTGTGCTGGAAAATGGCTTGGAAACGAGGTATTATTTTGTTATACATGTTTGAATGGTTGTATATTTGTAACATATATTTGATTGTGCATTGGATAATTGTCCTTGTGAATATTCAGGAAATGGATGCGATGATGTATATATGGCGAGAGAAGACATCTTTGAGGCGTTGGAATATAGACCGTATTGCTTTCATGAACTCCATGTTCGCCTCCGTCGAGAATGAATACAGAAGTGTAAAGCCGACAAAAGAGGCTACGTAGTACCCAATCTTCTTCTTGCTTACGGGAGAGGAGAGCTTCCATCTCATGGGTGGACTAATAAAGTCTGGGGTGTCGATGTTGATCGTCTCTACTTTCCTCTGTTTGTAAATGGTAATTATCCATGTTTCCTCTACACATCTCAGTTATTCAAGGATTTTTTTTTACAAAATAAGTGATGTCCCTCGCAGGTATCATTGGGTTTCTGTATGCGTCAACATGATTGAGAAGAAAGTGGAAGTCTATGATTGCAGTTGGGGAAGGAATAGGCAATACGTAGAGAAGTTTGCTGCTATGATTCCTAGAATTGTGAAGGCCGTTGGTCCACCTAAGAGCAAGCTACTCCTGTCATCCTATTCGATTGCAGATATGCCTATGCCGTCAAGGTTGAACAAGTCTTGTGCTGATTGCGGGGCATATGCACTCAAACACTTGGATTGCATCCTTCTTGGTCTTGACCTCAGTTTAGTGGAAGACGAAATAATGCCTTGTTGCCGACAGAAGATTGCTTATGATATATGGGAGGCTGCCCATGATCCCATTTTAATCCAGCTAATGGCACAACATATGCATTCGGATTTTGAGAGTTCTGCTGTTTATGACCTTGAAGAAGACTGATTATGTGTGTTTGTTTTGGTTTTACTAGCAATGTTGTGACAATAATCTATTTTAGAGTTTTCTAGGAATTATGTGACATGACACTATTTTAGTTTGCTATTTATTTGAGGTTTGCTTTTGCTATTTAGTTGTGACAATACTCTATTTTAGAGTTTTCTAGGGATTATTTTGAGAGTTCTCCACATACCCTAAACCACTAAACTTGATTATGGTACATAGTAAACCCTAAATCTTTACCCTAAACCCTTAACAAACCCTAAACCACGAATCTTATCAATCTTTACCCTAAACCACTAAATTGCAAACATATTTGACTTAACCCTTAACGAACCCAATCTTTACCATAAACCCTAAACGAACCCTAAATGGACCCTATACATAAGAAGCTTTTAATCTAAACTCTTATCATTTGTGTTGAGAATGACATGTATTTGTTTGATAATTCCATTTGTAGTTCTTATAGCCACTAATAATATATATTTTTGTTTCATGTATAAACACTACTTTAGTGGATATATGGTGAAAGTACATACCCTAACTAATCCCTAAACGAACCCTAAATCGTTTTTTCATGATATTTAATAGATCTGCCTCAGGTATAAAACATGTTTTCTACCTAGTGAAACGACGTCGCTTTGTATTATTTTTTTACCTAATCCCTTTTCTTCCTCATTCTTTCATGACAGAGAGAAACCAAGGGGTGATAACTTGGGAGATCAACTCAATCATGTCTTTGGTCGGTTCTTCTTTCGAATCAAGATATCGACACACCAAACAAAGAGGAATTCCAACAAGATGCAATTGCGGCAAGGCAGTGGATCGTTTCACTTCAAAAACTGTCAAAAATCCGAGAAGATTGTTCCATTGTTGTCCGATGGGATCTGAGAAGGTTAGTCTCTATTCATATAACCGTGTCCTTGCTCCAATCTAACTGTTTGTTGATGTTAATCATGAAGGACAAAACTCACTTGTTCAAATGGACTGATAAAGCAGTTGTTGAAGAAATTGAAGATTTTTAGGATCTGTTTGACGTGCTGCTCGTGGACAATTCCGAGTTTCATAAATCAATTAGAGCTTCTGAGACCATGCTGAAACGCCATACGAGTAGACTTGAAGAAATGGAAAATGCAATTGCTCGTTGTGAATAAAAGTCCATGGAATGCATTAGAGAGTTAAGGATCATCAAAGCTGTGTTTGTGTGTTGTTTTGCAATGGTCTTCATGTACCTTACCTATGCATGATGTTCAATTTGTTGTTCTGTTTTTCCAAATAAATTAAGACTATGTTCTTTGGTGTTTTTTGGTGATTTGCATTTTTTCTAACCAAAAAAGTTGCAAAAATCAAACTGTCAATAGGAAGATTGATTTGTCTCAACAATGTTGTAAAACAAAAAGCAAATAACAGAGAACACACACAACAAACTAGATAGGTATATCACATGTTCCTCTCTTGTGTCCTTCCATACCACACCGGCTGCACTTGTGCTTTTTCTTCTTTGTTGATCCTTGAGAATATTTAATCTTGTCCTCTACTGTTTCATACCTTCTCTGTACTGGTCTACCAGCACTCTTTCTTGTCTCTGGTGGTAAAACCTTCGCAAGTTTAACCTCATCCGGAACATTCCATTCAGCCTCTGGAACTGGTATGGGATTAATGGATTCCGCATAGGCAGCTCTCCACGTTGCAGTGCTATAGACGCCATCAGTAAATCGGTGTACTTCCATACCTGTGTCAAAAAAGAGACCAAACAATGTCTAAATGCTGCAAAATACCGGAAATATATAGGCTTAATTATAATGTTTATATACTTCCATACCTCGAGAATAAATTGCAGGAATGGCGTGTCTGCATGGAATTTTTCCTAAATCAAACTTCCCACATGTGCATCTTCTGGTTTCCAGATCAACATGACAATCATATATGTCTCCTTTAACAAGTGATCTGAAGTTGTCAACCTTGAGAACCTGAAACCCTCGAGCCTTCACAATTCTCCTATCCATCTTTTTCTCCACCTTAACGGTTAAAGGATCAATATGTTTGGAGCT
The DNA here is from genome assembly GCA_016771965.1 of Brassica carinata. Classification (NCBI taxonomy): domain Eukaryota; kingdom Viridiplantae; phylum Streptophyta; class Magnoliopsida; order Brassicales; family Brassicaceae; genus Brassica; species Brassica carinata. Next base: position 55,338,283 of record CM028689.1, read on the forward strand.
TAACATGCGACGCTCGTAGAACCATCGGGTCAACAGTTCTCTTATACTATCTAGCAAAGGAATTACTGGAAATTGTCTAGGTGATCTTAGAACTGAATTAATCGACTCGGCAAGGTTATTGGTCCTGATGTCATACCTGGATCCAGGGAAGAGAGAACGAGCCCATTTTCTCACATCAGCCTCATGTAGATATCTTCCAAGCGCCGGACTGATATCAACAATTTCGGTGAAACGTCCCTGAAATTCACTATACCTATGCTTTGAAGCCTTTTCACCAAGGCGTGAACCCTTTGTCTGAAGAATTTAACCACATTGGTCAACAAGTGGTGAATGCAAATTCGTGTTTTGATCGTGGGTAGACAGTCCCAATCGATTTAGCAATTGACGATTTCTATCTCGACACAAAAGTTAAGTCTTTACTATCAGCAATAACCACATTCAACCGCTCAAGAACCACTCCCATGATTCGCCATTCTCTGAATCAACAACTCCAAATGCAACTGGATACAAGTTGGAGTTACCATCTACAGCTGTAGCAACAAGTAGAACTCCTTTGTATTTATTTTTCAGAAAAGTTCCATCAACAACAATCACCCTACGCATTGAACTGTGAAATCCTCTAACCGACTGCCCAAACGACATAAATAGATACATGAATCTACCATCCTTGTTAGTTTCATAATGAGTGTGTGTACCAGGATTAGCTTCTTTAATCATATGCAAATATGATGGTATCTTTGCATAGCTTTCGTCTGGTATACCTCTAACAGCTACAATTGCATACTCACGAGCTTCCCAAGCGTGCCAATAAGTAATCTCGCAGCTGTGCTCCAGCCTCATAAACTGAATGATGTCGTTTGCTTTGGAGCCATCATTGGCATCATCAAATCGATGTTGCATCAGCTTCCATAGACCACCATTTTTTCGTTGATTTGGTTACAATGAAATCGTAATTATTCTTCATCGCCCAAATTTTCATTGTTGCCATTAGAACACGTTTACTCCGGAAAAGTTGATCTTTCTTCACGAAATCTGTGTTCCCAGCTCGGCATTCCTTTTCACTATCTCCATAGTTCCACTCTTTAAACCAGCATCACCGAAACCATCCTCACCGACATGATTCTTCCTTTTATCACAACACTTTGTTGATGGTTCTGCAAAATCTCCCAGATTTATGTCAGGAACTTCACCTTCCTCAACATTACTTGAATCACACGGCTCCTCATTCAAATCGATATTGACTCGTTCCTTTTCCTTTGCACCAGTACCAGAGAACGTGACACACAAGGTTGTAGAGGAACCCTTCTTTGCGTAGCCCACAAAGTTACTCACTTGTCGATCATTGCTGATACTAATGGGAGGATTTCCTCTTTGATTCACCATCTCATAACTGAACTCGACATTAACCAAATTAGGGTCGACCCCATAATCTTCACACACCATGATCTTGAGTTCCTCCAATAAAGTAGTAGTTTCCAATGTCACCATTCGACCACGCCTTTGTTTGTCTGCCAAGAAACTCCACTCGCCACTGAAACTTGACATCCATACACCACATTTAACATAGATTAGAACCATCTTTTGTTGGTTGATAGAAGAGATGTTTGTCGATGAAGAATAGAGAGGAACAAGGAACGATGGAGATAGAGATCGTGAAGAGAAAAGGAGAAAATCGGGGAGAATATACTTAGAGATATTTAGGATAGATTTAGGAAACATATGACCACGAAATTTGGAAGTTTCCATTTTTACTTTATTTGGCTAGAATATACATCATACGTAAGGCAGAAAGATGTAGAGAGAGTGGAAACTACATTATGCCATACGCTATTATATAGTAAAAGGCAGACCAAGGTATGACGTGAAAAAAAAAGGTATTTCACTGACTCTTGGACAGAACTTGTAAAAAAGTCTTATGTAGACTGAAGATATCTAGCTAGAATAATACGACACAAAATCTAGCTAGGGTAAATTAGTGAAGAAAGTGTAGTTTATATTTTCTATCCAAGGTAAACCTGTGTATAATACTTTGTATTCAATTTGTACACTACCTAGATGGCTAGAATAAGTATAGTATCCTAGCTTTGACATTAAATAAAACATAGTTCCATAATTTAAAAAAAAAAAAAAATTTAAACATAAAAATAGATATACTTTTGTTTCAAATAATTTATATATTTTTTTACCATAGTTAACTATTTTTTCCACAACACAAGGGTAAAACTTGTCCAAAATGACCAAAAGTATCAAAAGTCTTATTTGGACAAACAAACATCGAAAGTGTCTTTATTTTCCAATTTTTTCTTTAATATATCTTTATCATGATACTTAGGACATTTAATTAACAAATAGATATTAGCAATATCAACAGATATTATCATAATTACGTTTAATTATATTTAGTTTATGATTTTAGGAACTAATATTATAGCCACCTTCTCTTGGAAATATACCAAATAATTATTGCAATATTAATTAATATTAAAGTTAATAATTATTAAAAATGTGTCGTAAATTATAAATTATATAACTACGTTAAATATTTATATATATTTGTATTATCAAACAATTGTATTTCTAACTTAAAATAAATTAATGTGTATTTATACATAACGAACTCCATAATCACAAATGAATTTATGCTAATAATGAATTTATCCATAAAATCACAAATTTTATCAAAATAATATATTTAAAACCAAAAAAGTAAATATTATATAAATTACAAAATGAAAATTAAAATATTAAAAATATATAAAATCATGAAAAACTAGGATTAAAACATTAAATAACACAAATAATTGACAAATAATAAACATAATAAAAATATATTCTAAGAGAATAAAAAGATAATATTTTGTAATTCATTATTTTTTTTGCCTCACTGTTTTTAAAATCTAAATTATAGAGAATATATAATGTTTGTTAGCTATTGTTATTTTCTCGATGTTTTATGAGTAGTGATTATTTAATATCCTTTCCATTTTAATGCTACTGGATTTCTTTTCAGTTTAAAAATACAATATATATATATATATATATAATTTAATTTCAAATCCAAGTTTCTTGATTTGATTATTACTATAAAAAAGATTTTGATACAACATATACATCTCATAAATAAAACAATGAAATAAAAGAATATAATTTAATACATTGATTAATAATATAAATATTGAAGTTTTATGATTTATAATATTTATTTAAAATGTGTATCTAATTTAATAATTTGATTTTTCTTATAAAAATAAAGCAATTTTGGTATCTCTATAATATTTTTTGAGAAGTCAATTTCCTATGTGTTGCGTTCACATTAACTCTCACGATGGTTAATTAAATAGCTATCCTTAATGAATTAAATAATATTAAATCTAATTGCAATTATCAAATTTTCTATGTTTTCCTTTTATATTATTTCCAAATAATATATATAATAAAAGAAAAAAAATTTCAAAGAAGCAATTATTATTTTTAAAACGAAAATTAATATTGTACAGTCATAAAAGGAAATTTTCCAAAAAAATAGTGATGGATTAAAAACAATTTATTTCTTTTAAAATATAATCTTAAATAACATAATATATATATATATTAAGTTATAGAATTATTTTCTTTATCAATCTATTTTCTTGTATGATTAATAGTACAGAGATGTTTTATTTATATTTTCAAAATAGTATTTTTTTGTTAAATTTTAAATTTTATTTAGACTTTCTTTATATATATATATATATTTTAAATTACATAGATAAAACTATCTATAAGAAACTAACATATTTTTTACTATAAGTTTATTTGGAACAAATAATTCAAAGTATATGATTAGAGAACTCACTTTTCTACGTGTATCACTCATTTTAATTTTTATGATGGTTAATCGCATAGGTAAAATTAATAAATTAAAATATTATATCTAACTTTTATTATCAATTTTTTTATTTGTTTTTAATTTTTGTTTCCTTTATTTATTATTTCTAAATAACATATATGATGAATAAAATATTAATTGAATGAACAATGATAAGTTTTATAGAAACAATATATATTATACATAATATGATTTCAAATAAAAAGTTTCCAAAAACTAATGTTGATATTAAAATTATATATTTCCTTTAAAAATAATCTTAAATAATTTATATACATATGTATTGTTTAAAAATATTTTATTGATATACGGAAGTACAAATAGAGTTAAATAATCGTATACAACACAAGAAAATACAATTTCTTACATAAACAGAAATATGAAACATATTATATATATACTTAAACTAATAAAAATATTTCTTTATATATTAACTTATTTTCTTATATGAATGTATACAAACTTATTAAACTATACCTAAATAATTATCAACCTAATTAAATATTATATATCCAAAATCACATGTATAATTAAAATAACATATTATTATTTATAAATAATCATACATACAAATTACATAATAATTAAAAAAACAAAATAAATATTAACTAATTTTAATAGTATATTTGTTTTGTTAATATTTATAACCGTGAATGAGCACGGGAAAATCACCTTGTATATATATATGTTAGTCCGCACAAGGTGCAGACCATCAACTAATAAGCATGTATAATCAAATAAATTTATCAAAGCCGGACTCGTGAGCTTTGGTTTGATCTCCGAACATATCTTGTGTAATTGTATGCAACTTTTCCAAATTGAATGTATCTTATCTCCTTTTTTCAATTGTGTGTGTATATTTAGTTTGGTTTGGTTGTGGTTAACTATGGCTCTAACTAGTAATACTGAAAGAACAATTGAAGATAAAACACAAAAATTAGGTGTGGGCGTTTGTATACCTATTTGGGTTTGGTTTGGAACTATTCAGATTTTGAGTTTTGGGGGTTAATGATTTCAACCTCATTCGGATATTTATAAATTTTGATACAGGTTTGGTTCGGATCTTTGTGGATTCTCTTCGAGTTCAAACAACCCATTTAAATTTTTTTAAAATTTTTAAAATTCATATATACGTTAAATTTTTCAAAATCTAATCACAAAAATAATAGATAACATATAAATTTGAATAATATATTATAAAAATACCTTAACTTACCCCAATTCTGCCGTTGATATTTCCATCCTCAAGTCATTTTTCCAATATTGATTATCTATTTTGGCGAAAAACGATCTTGAAGATACATATTCTTGGATAATCTGCTATATATGAAAAACGAGAAATGACAAATTATTCAGATGAATAGACATGGACTCTTTGGAAACTGTTCGACACAATCAGAATGTCATGCTTGATATGATGCTAATAGCAAAGAGGAGGAAACATCAGAGAATCGACAACCGTTTAGACAAGCCATTTACACAGAGGTATGTATGACTGATGGTTCATGGACACATGATGCACTTTTTAGTGGCTATGGATGGTCATAGAAGAACTCAAGAGGAGAAATACAACTTCTAGGAGCCAGTAATCAGAGAAGAAGAATATCACGACACTGAACTGGAGGCACTTACGTGGGCTATGGAATGCATGCTACAAATATTGACTCTGAAAGTCTGACTGCAAGGATTTAATCACAATGATTAAAGACCCGGGAGCATGGCTAAGCTTCTCAATAGAATTGAAGGAGATATTAAGACTGAAGAATATATTTTGTGATTTCTCAATTGAGTTTTATCCTTGGTAGGAAAATGTTTCTTCAGATTCTTTAGCGAAGATTGCTAGAGATTTTCATATGGAGTTGTACGATGTTGATTGTTCTATACCCGTCTAGTTCTCTAGATCATCTCATAATTGAGTAATTGAACAGTCGCTTGATGAAAAAACATAAAAATTAGTTTAGCTTAAATATTTGGATGGAGAATCAATATATATTTCCAATACTTTTAGATAGTTTATGTTAACTATTTGTACATATTTTCAAATATTTTGGACAACTTTAAAATATTTTATATATTTTGGATACTCTTTTAAATATTAAATCTAAACATAAGTAATATATTTAAATATATAAATCTGATTTTGTTCTGTTAGGATATCCAAAATATTTTATTTTGGAACGGGTTTGTTTTATAGTTTTTTAAATACTAAAATTTCGAACCTATTCAAATCTTTAATTTGTTTCGGTTTCTTTTGTGTGGACATCATAATTCCTCTCTTTAGTCTCTAGATAACTATTTGTATGGACTTGATCAATAAAAAAGAACTATTTGTATGGACAGCGTAATAACTTAGAGAGTGCATTTTAGTGCAAGCATGTCTAATTTCGTAACGGAAAATTAATTTATCTCTGTATAAAGACATTTAAAGATTTTATAGTCTATAATAATATAATTAACGGTGCTAAAAATATATTTAATAGAAAATTAAGAAAACAATCTTTAAATTTAGACAGGTTTGATATATACTCCAATTGGACTAAATTAATAATAACTGGATTGAGATAAAATTATTTTTGAATCCCTACTTATTTTAGATTTTAGTAATACTTCAAATTCACATATTTAGAAATATTATATCAAAATGTTAATTAAATAGTTGAGCTATTAATTTTAGTTTTCATATTACTTTAGATATATTGGAGTAGGGGTGGGCGCAGATAGAATAGTGCCATATTTTTTTGTATTTGTGATTTGCTTCGTATCTTACGGATATCTGATTTTTCGATTTGTTTTGCTTCAAAGAAATACGGATATTCGGTTTTTCAGATTTTCGGAATTTTTTTAGATATTTACGAATATTTACGGATAACTCATACACCATGTTTAATACAAATAAATCTAAAAGAACTATACATGTTTGTTTAAAAAAATATTTTAACATAATATTAAACACCAAAAGTGAAAAATAGTGGAACTATATGTTCCATACTTTTTTATAATGAAGTAATTTTTTTGATAAACACACATAATTTTAGAAAATTGTAGTTTTTTCTAAAGATGTTATATTCTTTCCTTAATTTAATACTTTATATAGATTTTATAAATAACAAAATTATATGTTAAAACAAAAAAATATACTTATTTAATTGTAGATATACATTTACTTGTATAAAACCGGAGCGGATGTTCAAATCGAGATGGATGGCGTTTTACAACTAATGGGCGATATACGGTTAAATCTGGCTATCAAGTGGAACGAGTTTATCCGGATAGGGAAAAAATTTTACCACAGTTTGGTCCGTTGGTTACTCCACTGAAGATTTTCTGCTGGAAAATAAGATGCCCACCTAAGATAAAACACTTTCTGTGGCAGCTGGTTTTAGGATGTATTTCGGTCAAGACAAATTTAAAAGCGAGAGGAATTCAAGGAGATACAATTTGTGCAAGGTGTGGAGCACCTGAGGAATCCATTAATCATGTTTTCTTCGAGTGTCTTCCAGCAATTTAGGTTTGGGCACTCTCACGAATTCCATCAAGCCCTTTAACCTTTCCCACTACCTCACTGTTTGCAAATATAGATCATCTATTTAGGAGGATATCCCCGGCCTTAGAAGATCATCATTTTGCTTGGATTTTATGGTATATTTGGAAAGGACGAAATAACAAGGTTTTCAGTAATCTAGATATTGATCCTCGGGACACTCTCAATTTGGCAGAAACTGAATCTTCACTTTGGGGAGAAGCACAAAACTTACTAAAACAGGGGATAGATCAATGTCAATCAAGAGCTGAAGGTACACTTCCATCTATACCGGGTCGATGGTGTTTTACAGATGGATCGTGGAAATCTCAGGAATTATTTTCGGGCCAAGGATGGTATAGTACGCTTGCAGGTTTTGAAGGTTTGATGGGTGCGAGGAATACAAGAGCAAGCCAGTCCCCTCTGCACTCGGAAATAGAGGCATTTATTTAGGCAATGGAATATATGCGGAATTTACGTCAATACAATGTTACTTTTGCAACGGACTCCTCTCAGTTGGTGAAGATGGTTTCGAAACCGGAGGAATGACCAGCCTTTGCCAATTACCTGGAAGACATAAAGATCTTGAAGACAAGTTTTCAGAGCTCGGAGATCATTCATATACCGCGGATGCAGAATTTAAGGGCGGACAGTCTAGTACGCAGTGCGAGGAAGCAACCATCTTTTGTCGTCTATATGGATGCATAACTCCCCAATTGGTTCACAGAATCTTTATGAGTCTGTTGTTTTGTTGATGACAAAAAAAAAATAAAAAAATCCGGAACGGATCGGATATCCGCTTTTAAAAATTTCAGTATTTGTGATTTGTTTGCTTTAATATTTGGTTTACTTCAGAAGATTAACGGATATCCAGATTTTTCAGATCGAATCGAAACAAATAACGAATCGAATCAAATTTAACGGATAAAATGTCCACCCTTAGATTGGAGTATACATGAGTTTGGGGACGGATTTGAATGTTTGGATATCGGGTTCAGTTACAAATGTTCCATTGGTATCCTATAAATGAGAGATAACTAGGACAGGCCGGCTGAACGAACCTAAACCATTCAGATTTTAGAAAGCTCCTGCCCTCCTGAGAAGTAAACACAAAGAGTTCAAAGCGACGCAATAACTACCAAAAAAATAAAGATGTATATGTTCTTTGGATATTCGGAAACCCATTTTCGTATGAGTAAATCATTTCGTTTTTTGATTGAATGGACACAGGGAAAATGGTAGTAGCAACGCGTTGAAGCCTATGGATTCTGAGCAACTGAGAGAGCACGGACATCGAATGGTCGATTTCATTGCCGATTATTATAAAACCATCGAATCTTTCCCTGCTCTTAGCCAAGTTCAGGTCTCTTTCTTTTCCAATCTGAAGTAGGTTTTTATTGACTCTCTTTATGCAATCTGTTCAATGTTTATGTAGAACTTAAAAAGTTCCATACTTTATGTGAAAGTTGCAATATTTTTTTTCTATGTCAAAGGGTTTAACCAAATTGGCATTTTCGTCATCACATTAGGTTTTGCGTGTTTGAATCTCTCTGGTTTTTATTATTCACAGCCTGGTTATCTTCATAACCTATTGCCTGATTCAGCACCAGACCAACCTGAAACCCTGGAACAAGTTCTTGATGGTGAATTAACTGAATACCCCTATTCCAATTTTTTTTTTTTTTTGAACTGTTTCTGATACTTTTGAGTTTTTTTTCTTCTTCTTGCAGATGTTAAGGAGAAGATATTGCCTGGAGTAACGCACTGGCAAAGCCCCAGTTTCTTTGCTTATTACCCTGCTAACAGCAGCGTTGCAGGGTTCTTAGGTGAGATGTTGAGTGCTGGTCTTAATATTATTGGTTTTAGTTGGATTTCTTCTCCAGCTGCCACTGAGCTCGAGATGATCGTTCTCGATTGGTTTGCAAAACTTCTCAACCTGCCCGACCAGTTTCTATCCAAAGGTTATATACTTTTTGACATAAATCTTTGTCAGATTTAATCTTTTTGCTTAAGACCCTACTTAGCTTAAGTTGTCTTGTTGTTGTAGGAAATGGAGGTGGAGTCATCCAAGGGACAGCTAGTGAAGCTATTCTTGTTGTTCTGATTGCTGCCCGCGATAAGGTCTTGAGAAGCGTTGGCAAGAGCGCGCTTGAGAAGCTCGTTGTCTACTCCTCTGACCAGACACATTCTTCTTTACTGAAAGCTTGCCAGGTGATAATTTTTGCAGATTTTGACCAAAGAAAGTTTTGTGGGAAAAATCTAACTGGTTTTGTTCTTTGACAGGTAGCAGGAATACATATAGAGAATTGCAGAATGCTGAAAACAGATTCCTCTACAGATTATGCTCTGTGTCCAGAGTCGCTTCAAGAAGCTGTTTCTAAGGATCTTGAAGCTGGATTGATTCCATTCTTCTTATGTGGCACTGTAAGCACTAGCTAACCTGTTACTTACTTACCCTCTTGAAGCATGTTCTCTCAAAAAGATTCTTTTGTTATTTGCAGGTTGGAACAACTTCTTCAACAGCTGTTGATCCACTAGCAGCACTGGGAAAGATTGCAAAGGTTATCTAATTTCAGACAAGCTTCATAGAGAACTTAATAGCATAGAAGACTGATGCTATTTCTCTTGACTGCATTCTCAGAGCAATGAGATGTGGTTTCACGTGGATGCAGCTTACGCTGGAAGTGCTTGTATATGTCCAGAGTATAGACAGTACATTGAAGGAGTAGAAACTGCAGACTCTTTTAACATGAATGCTCACAAATGGCTCCTCACTAATTTTGATTGCTCCCTACTTTGGGTGAAGGTACTTTCGCCCTGTTTTTAGTCTTATTTTGTTCTCCTTACTTACTGAGGAAATAAACTCCTGATTAAAAACAGGATCAGTATGCTCTCACTGAAGCTCTTTCAACAAATCCAGAGTTTCTCAAAAACAAGGTATTGAATTGTATTTTAATTTCTTAATTCAAATCTTACTATAGTCTTATTTATCAACGTTACTTTTTTTTTTTTTTTTTTGCTTTTTTTTTGGCAGGCCTCTCAGGCAAACTTGGTTGTTGACTACAAAGATTGGCAAATCCCTCTCGGAAGAAGATTCAGGTTATATTTAAAGTTTAGAACAGGAACATCTCCATATGCATATATAGACTGTACTGAGAATTTGTGTGTGTGTGTGTGTGTTTAACAGATCATTGAAACTATGGATGGTTTTAAGGCTCTATGGAGGTGAGACCTTGAAGGGCTATATAAGAAACCATATCAAACTGGCTAAAGATCTCGAACAGCTGGTTTCTCAAGATCCTAACTTTGAGGTATCTGTAGAATTAGAGCTCAAAACCTTCCGGAAAAGGACAAGGATATGTATATAAGATGTTCTTTTTGTGTGTGCAGGTTGTCACTCCTAGGATCTTTTCTCTGGTCTGTTTCCGTATCGCGCCTGTGGATAACGATGAAAAGAAGTGCAACAACCGAAACCGCAACCTCCTAGAGGCTGTGAACTCTTCAGGAAAACTCTTCATTTCTCACACTGTAAGTATCTCTCTCTCTTTTGTTCTTATTGTGGATATTGTTCTTACATCAAGGTATATATGTATTTGGTTACCTTGGCAAACAGACCTTGTCGGGAAAATTCGTACTACGTTTCGCCATAGGAGCACCATTGACGGAGGAGAAGCACGTGCTGGAGGCATGGAAGGTTATCCAGGAAGAAGCCTCATACATACTTGCTTCTCAAGTAAAATAAGATCAAAAGAAAACTTTATGATAAAACCTAGTGTTGGCCAACAAACCGAAGCACCGGTTTCGTTTGGTTTAATTTTCATTTGATATCATATAAAATCATATAACTATCCAAGCCGGACTCGTAAAGTAAGCTTGTGTGCACATACAATTGTGTGTATCTTCGTCTCCTTTTTCCCAATTGTTTGTATATTGTTTGATTTTTTTCATCGGGTAATTTATCATTGATACCATCGAGTGATACACGACTGAATATTAAAGCTGGCATAACACATATAAACCCCCCAAACCAAGCCCCAAAAGAGAGAGAGAACTAAAGCTCAAAAGATAGGACACCAGTAACTAAACAGAACAAAAAAAAAACAGATGCTACACTCCTACAACTAAATAATTAACTAGATTCAGTTGAGACTAGATCCTATCTCGCGAGCGCAGCGAGCTGCTCCGGGTCTCTCTCTTTTGGCTACTTGGTTTGGGCTGTTTATAAATTAACTCTTAGTCTAGTTTTATATTTATTTAGTTTCTGCTTTGTGCAGTGTTGTGACCTGTTTTTTTGTCCCCGTCTCAGGGAGGCCCTCTTGTATTTGGCTCGGGTTCTTTTTTTCGGAATATATATAAGTATGGTTAAAAAAAAAAAAAACTAAATAACTAACTAACTGAATCCATAAACACCACAACAAGAACTTACTTGCCTATGACTAACCGGAATTCATGAAGAGCAGAAACCCTCACGATGACAACAAACGAACCACTTTACAAACACCAATAAAGAAGCCACCGAGTAGAAACATAGACCAAAGGCAGACAAGAACTGCTCATCACACACACACACACACAAAAAACGACGTGGTTTCGTGCCAAACGTATTTTTATTTTGATTTTGTTTGTGAAGAACATGTGTTGACTACATTAATAGACCAAAACTGTGTGTTTGGGCCAAGCCCATCTAGGTGTATCCTCACAGCAGCAAATCGCCTCTCTCTTTCTCTATTTCTCTCTCTCTCTCTCATCTGTGTTTGTTGTCTTTCTCTCAATCGATTCGCGCAAGTGAAGACGATGATTCAGGCAGTTTCAAGGAGATTAATCCAGCGGCCTCTCGCTGGAGGAGCTTCGATCTATTCATCATCTTCTCTGAGATCGCTCCATGGAGTCTCAGATCACCGTGCGATTGATTTAATATGATTCGCATTTCTATGAATCCTGTGCTATTGAGATTAATAAATATATGGTTTCCTTCTTCAGCTAATGGAAGTGATAGTCGTCGCTACTCGTCTTCCCTGGCTACTAAGGGCGTCGGACACCTCGCTCGCAAGGGTACTGGTGGGAGATCTTCCGTGAGGTAATATCATTTTCTCTATAAGGGTTTTGCTTCCTCAAGAAAAGATGTTATTGGTGTGTGTTAGGATAATAACGCAAGCTTAGCCAATACATGTTTGCTTAGTTTTAAGCTTAGAAGATAGCTTTCAAGCTAATAATTTACTTAATAGAGAAATGTACCTTCTTTTAGGGGTTTTCTGTAGCGTTAGTTTAGAGAATTTGTCAAATTTGCTTGATATATTTCTGTTTACAAATAAAATGTATCATCTTTTGATTTCTCCTTTTTGCATTGGCAGTGGCATTGTTGCTACGGTGTTTGGAGCCACTGGGTTTCTTGGTCGTTATCTTGTGCAGCAGCTAGGTGAGTTGGGTGAATCTATCTTGTCTTTTTTTTCCTTAACATTTGTTGGTTTTCTAATTACTTGTAAATGAATTACTTCTTCCAGCCAAAATGGGATCACAAGTGCTAGTTCCTTTCCGAGGCTCAGAGGACAATCCTCGACATCTCAAGTTGATGGGAGATTTAGGACAGGTAATCTGTTCTTTTTGTTTAGCGCAATGTTTTATGGGTATGTCACATTTTTGGAATATTATCAACATGTTTTTAATGTTTGTTTGTTTGTTTGTTTCATGTATATACCAGGTAGTACCGATGAAATTTGATCCAAGAGATGAAGACTCTATTAAGGCTGTCATGGCAAAGGCTAATGTCGTTATCAATCTAATTGGTACTTATTTTCTCTTGTATTGTTAGATCTTTTAAAAAGCGACCCTGCTCTTTTACCTATTGGATAATATCTATTCTAATCCTCAGGAAGAGAGTACGAGACCAGAAATTTCAGTTTCGAAGAGGTGAATCATCACATGGCCGAGAAACTAGCAATGGTATGTATTTGAAACTGTGGTGAAGAAATTTCCATTTTTTACTCCTCGGACTGTTGTGTACTTCTGAAATGAGCTACACATTTTTAACCCTTCTGGATGATACGGCTCTTTTGGTTATGTCTAATTAGATTGGGGATTTGTGTATTTGTTGTTTCAGGTGGCCAAGGAACATGGTGGGATAATGAGTTTTATTCAAGTTTCTTGTCTGGGAGCTTCTGTATCATCTCCTTCAAGAATGCAGAGGGCAAAGGCCGCTGCTGAGGAAGCTGTCTTGAGCGCGCTGCCTGAGGTAAACTTATCCCAGCTTTCAGCACACATTCTGTAATTATCATCCTAATATTTTTCTTGTGGAGAACTGCAAAACAGTATACCATGTGATTATTAATCTCTAGAATCCCACAAATTTTATAAGCATTTTTAAACAGTATAGGATGGCTTGCATATGCATTTTGACATCAGCCTGCTGCTTCTTGTCATTTCCTGATGTATATATGTTTCCTAGGCGACAGTCATGAGACCTGCGACCATGATTGGTACAGAGGACAGAATCTTGAACCCCTGGGCAATGTTTGTTAAGAAATATGGTTTCCTCCCGCTCATAGGTGGTGGGACCAACAAGTATGTCCTAAACCTTTATCTTATTCTTTTCACCCGTTCGTAGCAACTTACAGTGACTATGATCCATCTCGTTCCCTAGTGCAGATTCCAGCCCGTATATGTGGTCGATGTTGCTGCTGCAATTGTTGCAGCTCTAAAGGATGATGGCTCTAGCATGGGGAAAACCTATGAATTGGGTGGTCCAGATGTCTTTACCCCTCATGATCTGGTAAATTCATATTGTCCTGCATTCTCTCTATCACTATGGAATCTCAATGGGCTTGATTTTCAAGTGTTTTCATGCAGGCAGAGATCATGTTTGATATGATCCGTGAATGACCTCGATATGTGAAGCTTCCATTTCCAATTGCTAAGGTAACAGATCAAATACTTAACCGTTTATGGTAGAAAGCGTATCTGGAGCTAATTAGAACTAAAGAAGTCTAAATTGTTAAGGATTATTTGTTTTGTTTTTTCAAATGATACTAATTTCCATGTATGTCACAATCTGTTCTAGGCAATGGCAGGTCCTCGGGATTTCATGGTGAACAAAGTCCCGTTTCCTCTACCCTCACCCCAGATCTTCAATTTGGATCAAATCAATGCGCTTACAACCGATACACTAGTATCTGACAAGGGTTAGTCATTTTTTCACAGAAGTGAAATGAGTTATCTTTGCATGAGCTGTTTGAGTCTCACCCCTTTATTATTCGACGCTATGGCTATTTTCAGCCTTGACGTTTCAGGATTTGGACCTTGTCCCTCATAAATTGAAGGGATATCCAGTGGAGTTTCTTATCCAATATCGCAAGGGAGGTCCTAATTTTGGTTCTACTGTCAGTGAAAAGATATCAACAGACTTCTACAATTGATGCTGCTTCTGCGTGAAGGTCGTTTGTGCTGGACTAATTTTTATCATGCAAGTGTCGCAATGAAATCGCGGAAACTAGATTTTGGTATTTGATGCCTTTTCATTTGCTTCTGTCAATAATGAAATGGTTCTCTTTGTTGTGTTCTGGGAAATAAGTATAACTTATCAACATGATCATAAGTTAGAGTGGGACTGTCATCTGTCTTGAAGGGGTGATTTGGCCCCCTTAGAGTTTCTGGTTCGTTTCACACTTCATGTGTTACTTTGCTATTGAGTATAACTAAAGCCATATGGGGTTTCAACTTGTATATGTGGTGCAGTGTAAGTTAAAACCCTGAGAAATTTTTAAGTTCGCCTTTAGGATATTTCAACTCGGTCAAGCCTTATATCTGATGAATCTTGTTTTGCAAATCGTAGGATATAGCACTTTTCTTCTAGCTGTAGAAAAAGAACTTTTGGAAACCTCAAGAACCAAGCAAAGTCTATAATAAGATCTAATATCATGTCACCGAATGAATAGTGCAGACACATTTTTTGAGTATTCCCAAAAAATTATGGAATGATTATCCCGAACCTAAATCAGGAATTGGTGGAATCAACTGGAACGGGAGAAATGTTGGGGCAGTGATGGTGGCGCCTAGGGATGTAGACGTAGTAATTCAGAGTGGTTGCAGGATCAACATCTACGTGAACAGCAACGTTCAAGGGACATGTGGCTCGGCTCTGTTTGGTAGTAAAGTTAAGCTAAGAGACCCTGGTGGTGTTCATCTCTTTATTGAAGACTTAAAAATTGACCCACGATGACAATGGAAATAGACAGAAGGAGATGAGGTTGATTAAGGTTGGGTTAGGTGTTGTCTGTCTCTTTAACGTATTTCTAGGACTCGTTCTCTTGCTTTCCTCTTGGCTCCGGAAAGAAACCGATTGATTCATTTGGTAAAAAGTCTCGTCTGTAATTGTTTCTTACTCAATTACCTAAATCTATTATACAATAACTCAGTGAGATCTCAACAGGGCATGACACTTCATCACCCCTCTACCTGACACTTCACCTTTCAAAAATAATTGTGAGATTTTGTTTAAAATAATTGTGAATTTTTGTTTTCACTGAGTTATTTAATCACGAGTTTTTTTTGTCTTCCTTTGATGAAACGGACGAAGTCAACGACTTTTCAACGTTGGAAACTTCAGAAACGGTAGTGTTCTCCTTCTGTGCTATCATCTTCCTCTTCAGAACTGATTTCTTTTGGTTTTCCTGACATTTCTGGTTCAACAGCTCCACCTTCAACCAGTGAGTCTTCGATTTCTGTTGTAGGTAAAGTAGAACCTTCTATTAAGTCTTCTTTGAAGGATACTTTCTTTTATTTCTTCACTTTTCCAGAATCTGCAATCTCTTTGCTAGTATTCTCACAGTGGATTAACTTGTGTTTATACATCTCCTCCTCGTTAAACACAACGTTTCTACTAGTGACGCATTTGACTTCCTCGGATAACCAAACGCGATACCCTTTAACTCCAAATGGATATTCTATGAAAACGCCTTTTAAAGCTCTTGGACTCGTTTTCTCTTGAATGGTATGGACATACGCCGAGCAACCAAAACGCCTGAGATGGTTCAACTCGGGTTTCTTTCTGGTTCATATCTCTTCTGGAAGCTGGTACTCTATGGCTGAGCTAAGAGATCGGTTTATGATGTAAACTGCTGTTGATGCAGCTTCAGCCCAGAAGTCTTGACCCAATCCTGATTCTGCGAGCATACATCTTACTTTTTCCATGATTGTCATGTTCATCCTTTCAGAAACACCGTTTTGTTGTGGTGTATACGGACAAATCGTGTGTCTGCCTGAGTCTTTGCAGAGTTTGTCAAATTGTTTATTGCAAAACTCTAACCCATTATCCGCTCTAAGACACTTGATTTTCTTCCCAATCAGATTCTCCAGGCTTCCATCCATTCTTTGAACTTACTAAACGCCTCATCTTTGGATTTTAGAAAATAAATCCAAACCTTCCGAGAATAATCATCTATGAAGCTTATAAAATACTTGCACCCTCCTAGGCTTTCAGGAGTAGACGGTGCACCCCATAGATCCGAGTGTATGTATTCCAAGACCCCTTTCGAAGTGTGTTTGGCCACAGAAAAGCTTTGCTTACGAGACTTTCCCAGGACACGAGTCTCACAAAATTCCAATTTATCCACGTCTTTGTTAGATAAATATCCTTCCTTTACAAGCACGTTTAAGTTTTTCAAACTCATGTGCCCTAGCCGTGCGTGCCATATCTTCGTCATGTCCACCTCTGCTCGTGTCACATTTGATTCTCCTTTGGAAACCGTTCCATGTAGATAATATAGGCCTACATGGTACTTTCCAGTATCTCCTTTCCATCTTTGTAGAAACGAATCATGAAATCTTTTCCTTCGTATTTGCATCATGCCCGCTGAAGCATTCCATACGAAATTAGATTTCTGCTCATGGTTGGATATATCTTACATATGTAAGTATCACCACAGAACCGTCAGGTCTAACGATCCTAATCTTGCCAATCCCCTTGACATCGCAGTGAGTGTTGTTAGCCATCAAAACTTTTCCTCCTTTGAATTCTTCTAGATCAAACAGAACATCTCTGTTTGGGGTTATATGGAAAGAACAAACAGAGTCCATAACCCATTCCGAACTGCTATCATGTGTACTAACTGTTATTACTAGTGGCTGCTTGGGCTCTGCAGCTACATTAGCGGCTTTATGCGTTTTCCTCTATAGACATTCCCTTTTCCAATGTCCTTCCTTCCCGCATATGAAGCACCCCTTGTTATTCTTGTCGTATCTAGGTCTTGATTTAGATCGTCCGTGCCTACTCTTAGATCTCCCTTTCCAATTTCGGTTTCCTCCCTTGTTTGATGATCTTCCCCTATCCTCCACGTATAACCCTTCATCTTAAGACTTAGAAAGCTTTCCACTTTCAAGTAACTCTCACTCTTTAGACCTAGCGGCTCCTGTCACTTCATTAATCTTGAGAGTGTCCCTGCCGTATTTGAGAGTTTCCTTAAGATGATCGTATCGTTGAGGAATCGAGTTTGGTAGCACGATAGCTTGAACTTCTTCTGAAACATCCACATTCAAGTTATTAAGATCTGCTGCTAACTTTAGAAAATCATCAACGTTTGTGTCTATGCCCTTGGAATCGTTCATCTGGAACGTATAGAACTTATGTTGCAAGTAGATACGATTCGGAAAAGACGTCTCCGTGTACAGCGTGTTTAACGCGTTCCACATCGCAGCAGCTCTGTCACAGTGGCTGATCTTCCTTAAGACTTGGTTTCCTACATTTACAACGATCAAGTCCTTAGCCTTTTCCGATTTTCCAAGTTTCACGAAATCAATTATAGAATCCGAGCTTGCAGCAACTTCTCATGCGTCCTTCGTATCTTCTCCTGAATCCCCCTTGGTAGGTGGCGTATCCATTAGAAGCGTCTCATCGGTTAGGATATCCTTTAGCCCTAGGACTCCAAAGTGAGCCATCATACGAACTTTCCACAGCGAAAAGTCTCAGGATCCATCAAACCTATCCACGTCGATCTGTGTGGTAGTCATCTCCAAAGCACCTTCCAATCAACCTGGCGTTCTGATACCACTTGTTAGGAATTAAATCCAACTTTGTGCTTTAGAATAATGATGAATCAAACGTAATTCTTATTTAATCTCTCAAAGAAAGTTTCTCAATAACGATAATAGAGATCACAAGTGTGATAAACAAGCTAAGAACTCTAAGAACTTATTTGCTATGCTCTTGGTCTCTCTCTACTCCTTTGTTATTTGCTTTGTATCGGATGATTTGAGCCTTCACATATGGTCTTTTTATATAGCAATAACGTATTCCTTTTTCTATATGACTTGCATCGTATAATTTCCTAATCACAATTGTCTTATGTCTTTATGACCGACATTTACGTGAAAAGGAAAACACTAGCTGACTTTCTTGTTTGTGTTCTGCAAGTTTTGCTTTGAGTTGGGATTGGGCTTGAAGAGTTAAAGTTGAGGGCCACTTTACAATGGCGCATATTTAGCTGTCCGACTAACGTGCGCTCTCCAAATTACATTAAATACACTCTGTTTTTTCTCTCTCCCTCTCTTCTCCATGACGGTGATGAGACCAACTCAAGAGCGGGTCAAAACTCATCGATCTTCAATCTGTAGATCTTAATTTATTGTCTGAAGGATCAGAGAGTCACCTTATTCCTTGTAGCTCCATCTCATGTGGATCCTTGTCGGTAAAATCCCAAATCTGCTTCTTTTTCTACTTAGCTTGGAGTTTTTTTTTTGTTTCTCTACTTCTGAGCTTCGATTAGCTTTGACTCGCTAGAGATTTGTTAGGACCTCTTAAGGATTTGGAAAGTATCAATTTTGTGATCTCGTGAGACTATGCATGACTCCGAGGGTTGCTATGAGGCGTCGCTCAGCAAAAGCTGCTCTTACAGAGCCGACCTAGAAAGGCAACAGGAAGAATCAGACTAATCGAATCTATTTGTTGGTGTCTTTATCACTCTTCTTCTGGGCACTTATCTTCTACTTCCATTTTTCTGTCATAGGAAGCTGCAGCAGCAGTAACATCGAGAAACAGATCCAGCTCCAACCTACCTATGACCAACCTCAACCATCATCATCATCATCATCAATCTCTCTCCGGGTCGATAAGTTCCCTCTCGATCCTCCCAAAGAGAAAGAGCCTTTAGTAGCCAAACCAGTACTCCCTCCTGCTCCATTACCCAACCCCACATCCACCTTTAAGCCACCTACAATTGTTGAGAGAGGAGTTTTCATTTGTAAGAGCGTTGAAGACAACAGACAATAAAAGTGATCCCTGTGAAGGAAAGTACATTTACGTTCACGATCTTCCCTCCAGGTTCAACGAGGACATGCTTAGACACTGTAAGAAGCTTAGTCTCTGGACCAACATGTGCAAGTTCACTACCAATGCTGGCCTTGGCCATCCTCTTGAGAATGTTGAAGGTGTCTTTCTCCGATCAAGGCTGGTACGCCACTAATCAGTTTGCCGTTGACGTCATCTTCAGCAACCAGATGAAGCAGTACAAATGCTTGATGGATGATTCTTCCCTCACTGCTTCCATTTTTGTTCCCTTCTATGCTGGTTTTGGCGTTGCTAGGTACCTCTGAGGATACAACATCTCTACCAGGGATGCTGCTTCTCTCGAGTTGGTCGATTGGCTCATGAAGCGGCCTGAGTGGGAGATCATGAGAGGTAAAGATCATTCCTTGTGGCGGGTAGGATAACTTGGGACTTCAGGAGGTTGTCTGAAGAGGAAACTGATTGGGGGAACAAGCTTCTCTCCCTACCAGCTGCCAAGAACATGTCTATGCTCGTCTAGCCCATGGAACGCTAACGACTTTGGCATCCCTTACCCAACCTACTTCCATTCAGCAAAGGACTCTGAGGTGTTTGAGTGGCAAGAGAGGATGAGAAACCTGGACAGGAAGTGGCTGTTCTCGTTTGCAGGAGCCCCACGACCCGATAACCCCAAGTCCATCAGAGGGCAGATCATCGATCAGTGTAGAAACTCAAATGTTGGGAAGCTACTGGAATGTGATTTTGGGGAGAGCAAGTGTCATGCACCGAGCAGCATTACGAAAATGTTTCAAGGCTCTCTCTTCTGTCTGCAGCCACAGAGAGACTCTTACACTCGAAGATCTGCTTTTGACTCGATGCTTGTCGGCTGCATACCTGTCTTCTTCCACCCTGGATCAGCCTATACTCAGTACAAGTGGCATCTACCCAAGAACTACACAACCTACTCGGTGTTCATCTGTGAGGATGATATCCGGAAGAGAAACATGAGTATCAAGGAACGACTTCTCCAGATTCCACCGGAGCAGGTCAAGATCATGAGAGAGAACGTCATAAAGCTCATCACAGGGCTGATCTACGCAGACCCGAGATCAGGACTGGAGACCCTCAAGGATGCATTTGATATCTCAGTGGAGGCCATAATAGACAAGGTGACTCGGCTAAGGAAGAACATGATCAAGGGTCGAACCGAGTATGACAGCTTTGTTGAAGAGAACAGCTGGAAGTATGTATTGCTGGAGGAAGGCCAACGGGAAGCAGGGAGACACGTGTGGGACCCGTTCTTGTCGAAACCGAACCCTGGAGAAGATAGCAGCAGCGAAGGCAGTGGAGGGACGACCATTTCGGCTGATGCAGCTAAGAATTCATGGAAGAGTGAATAGAGAGATGAGACACAGTAAAAAACCAACAAACATTTTGTTAAGGGTTTTGAGATATAGCTGTTGGTTATATTACTATACGGACAAAAAAAAAAGGATGATGTATTTTTTGTTGTTGTATTTGGTATCAAAAATTTAGTGTTTCTCCAGGTGCATCTTGTTGTATCAGTATTAGCAACTCAAAGAGACTAATAATGACAAGAGTTTTCAAGTTTAGCTCAAATCAGTGCTACTTTGCAAGATTTTATACTTTTAAGAGATTGTACTACTGTAGATCTGCAGAATAGCATCATATATCAATCAATAAACATAAAATACTTTGATTTCTTAACCAATGTATTATTCAACATCCAAAATCCAAACGCACTGTTACTGTCTAGTTTACCAATCATGTATTGAACATTTGTATAGTACTAAAACGGATGTGTTTTATGTTTTATTGTCAGTAAATAAAAGGTAATTTGTTGGAATGCTTGGGCACAGGACATTATGGAAAGGAATAAAACCATAGCCAGGAGCTCCACAAAGCTTACGTGTAGTATTCTTTCTCTTCTTAACTCTTCGCTGGCTTTTCTGGTTCGGAAGATTTGTAGTCTGTAGCAGCCGAAGGAGGAGCAAAGACAGAGATGTCGATTCTCAAGGTTTGTTGGGGTCCATCGTTTGAAGGGACGTGGACAAGTGCGTCCATTATCAGAATGTCCCAGTCCCTTTGCTGGAGAAACCCAAACAAGCTATCTTCTGTTCCAAGAAACCCAAAAAGAAAAGCAACAAGGAAACTAGTCGAATAAGAATCATCATCATCATCATCACATGCCAGTTTTGGGCGTTTGAGAAACTTTTTACCTCCATTGCGAACAGCTTTGAGATGCAGGATACCGGTGCCTTGTGGCCCAATCACAGGAAAGGAACAAGACACGGAGTGCCTTTGCTGAGAAACAGCAAGTGAGGCATTGTACCATGGCCCTTTCTCAATTGGCTCTCCTATGGCTTCGATCATAGCCTTATTCCTCATCACCTTCTCCATAGCCTTGCTGAAAAGACCAACTATTTGAGAAATCTCCAATGCAACTACCTCATTCTTAACAGTAAAAACTGATTTGGTGACACAAGTAGAAGAGTTTTCGTACAGACTACAGAGAGATATTCATGACAGAATGCACAACAAAAAAACAAATGGTGTCCTAAAGATGATTGTTCTGGACATTACTCTTACGGCTTCGTAATTGATTCCTAGCGAGGACAGGAAGAAGAAGTACCATTACTTGTAAACTGGCGATACAAGCAAGCACAAGATAAACAGAAAATACACTAGAACGAGTATATCCTTGTCAATGCTCTCAAGAAAAAGGTTTCGCTGCTAAGTAGATGCACAAAAAAACAAGCCAAAACGGAAACAGGGACACTTTTGTCACCATTTTGAACTAGTTAAATGACAAAGCGCCAAGAACTGAATTTCGTTTGTTTGTTTGTTTGTATTTCAATGATATTCAACTCGAGGACTAAACCAAAAAAAAAACTTGTTTTTCAACTCAGTCATTCAAAGCATAGAGTCTTCTCACAATGTGAAGACAATGCAATTTTACCTGCTACAACCGCGATAGATAGAAAGGTCGTCGAAGGCACTCAAAGCAACACCACCAGTGACTGTAATCAACACAAAAGACACTGCCTTCCGACCAAATGATCCCAACGTCCCATTTTCTTTCGCTGCTGCTTTGTCCGACGAGCTGTTCCCAACAAAAACAAAACAAAACAAATCCCAGCTATAGATAACAGAAATGATGCTGCCGATCCAAGCGTTTCTTCTCTAGATAGATTTTGAAATCAAGACAAATGACACTGCATTCCGATCAATTCGTACAACCAAACGACGCCGTGAAAGCATTCTAAGGCGCTCGACGATCGCATTCTAATTGCAAGATCGAAACCGATTTTTTAATCTCGATCCAATTTCATGAGAGTCTGGATCGACATACCTAGTTGAGGTCGAAGATCGTTTGAAGACA
The DNA here is from genome assembly GCA_016771965.1 of Brassica carinata. Taxonomy (NCBI): domain Eukaryota; kingdom Viridiplantae; phylum Streptophyta; class Magnoliopsida; order Brassicales; family Brassicaceae; genus Brassica; species Brassica carinata. Next base: position 55,361,324 of record CM028689.1, read on the forward strand.
GAAGTTAGACGCCTCGCCAACATTTTTTGCTCAGGTGAATTTCCCAGGATTTATTTTTTGACCCGGAGCATACTCGGTCGAGAGCTCTATAGGGTTTTGGGTTTTTGCAGCCGCCATCTCTCTTTTTTTTTTTCTATTAGAATTGTTTTGGTAAAATAAATATGAATAAATTTAAAAATAATTAACGTTTTTAATAACTTTTGAATCAATAATTTAACACTCAATTAACTTTTTAACAATTTTACAAATTTTTATTATTAACTAGGGTAAACGAATAATTAAAAAAATAATTATTAACAAGGTTAGTAATGTCCATAACCGGCCTAACCTTGTTTTGGCCGAACCATTCTTATCCGGACGGACCAAGCTTACCCGGACGGTCCATGCTTATCCAGACGGTCCATCATTTCTATTTGATGATTCATGTTTATCTTGTCCTTGATTTCAGCCTAGATTTTCTCTCTTGGTTTTATCTTTGCACATCGACCATATCTTGTAAATGGTCGATCATTATTCCATTTATAAGGAGTCTCTCTTGTTTATTATTTCGATAAGATTTACAAACACACAAACCTCATATCTAAAGCCATACGGCCGATCTCACTCTCTCATCTTGTTCCTCTTGAGTTCGATCAAACCTCGGCAAGAACACCACAATTAAAGCACGTTATCAGAACGATCAAGCTCCAAGCTCAACCATCTCGAGTTCAAATCCAAACCCTAAGCCGCCAACAAACATCCGGATCATCTAAACCTTAAGCCGCCGATTTCTTACTTTCTTTTTAATATTGGTTGTTCTTAAGTCCTAGAACTAATCCACCTTTGAATCTTTCTTTGATTTGATTATTTAAGGTTTCTAAAGAGAAGCCAAGGAGCAAATCGACCAAAGATTAAGGTAAGTAATCAAAACCCTAATCATTGCTTTGCGGTTTCATGTATCTCGGTTTTTTTTTAATTTCTAAAGCTTGAATCCGACTTTATAAAATTATGCTGAGGTTTTGCGGTTTGTTTTTGTTGAACTTTGTTCTTGTTTTAAATTAAAATCGAATCATTAGGTTGCTAGATGATTGATGAACCGTTTATAATTATCAAAACCCTAAAAGTTTATAAAATTAAAACTTGAATTCATCAAATCCGATTTAAAACCCTTTATAATTTTTGCATGTGTTTGCATGACCTTGGTTCGTATGGGACAACAAGTGATGCGCTTGTAAGCGGTACGCTATATGTCCGCACAACCTCAAGGTCGATGCTTTCACATCCGAGTTGGTCGATGATGCGCACCATAAGGTGCGGCTAGACCATGATCCGCGGTAGTCGATGATGCGCACCATAAAGTGCGACTGGACCATGATCCGCGGTGGCCGATGATGCGCACCATAAGGGTGCGGCTAGGCCATGATCCGCATAGGCCGATGATGCGCACCATAAAGGTGCGGCTAGGCCATGACCCGTTTCAGACGATGATGCGCACATAAAGGTGCGGCTAGACCATCGTCCGCATTGGCCGATGATGCGCACTATAATGGTGCGGCTAGGCCATGATCCGCATTGGCTGATGAAGCGTACCACAAGGTACGGCTAGGCCATGATCCGCATAGGTCAATGATGCGTACCACAAGGTACGGCTAGACCATGCACTTGTCCATCTCATTGGGTTTTAAAGAAACTTTATAAATCGATTTTTATACAAAGGATTTCATAATCAAACATATTGATTTTAGATGGACAAGATATGAGAAATATTTTATAAGACCTAAACAATCTGAATTATATCTTTTTCAGATGACCAATATCACAAACTTGGATTTTGCACCCCTACGTGTCAAGGATGGCAACTATTTGCAATGGGCTTTAGACATTGAGATCTCTCTTGGAGCCAAAGGCCTAGAGCATTGTATTGTTGAGGGAAACAATGCAAACAAAAGAGAGAACTCTAAGGCCCTTATGATCATTCGCCATCACATTGAGGAGAGCTTAAAAGCTCAGTATCTCACAGTGAACGATCCATACGAGTTATGGAGAGAGTTTAAGATGAGATATGATCATCAGAAGACTTTGATTCTTCCGACAGCCACCTATGAGTGGACTCATCTCAGGATTTAAGACTTTAAGTCTGTGAATGAGTACAACTCAGCCTTGTTTAAGATAGTCTCAAAATTGAGGCTATGTGGCGAGAATGTATCTGATAAGTAGTTGTTGGAAAAGACTTTCCAGACAATGTCCTCAAGCAATATGTTGCTTCAGCAACAGTACAGACAGAAAGGGTTTAAGACCTATAGTGAGCTCATCTCATGTCTATTGCTTGCAGAACAAAACAACGAGCTGCTCTTGAAGAATAGTGAGCTTAGACCACATGGATCTAAGCCTGTCCCTGAGGCTAACCACGCCTCAAAGAAATTTAAGGATGGTACTGAAGCTAACCATGTCCAGCATGACCAAAGGGACCGCGGTTCTTCACATGGTAGAGGACGCGGCCGTGGAGGTCAAGGGCGAGGACGCGGACGTGGTGGCTATGGCAAAGGGCGTTATAACCCTTATGACCGTCCAAACCAGTCCAATAATGGACGAGGTAAAGATAAAAGCAATGGGACATCTTCAAAGCCACAGAATCCTGAAAACTCACCATGCCATAGATGCGGAATGACAAATCATTGGGCAAAGAACTGCCGAACAGCTAAGCATCTCGTCGACCTCTATCAAGAGAGTCTCAAGGGCAAGAATCTGGAAGCTCACATGGTGTACAAGGACGGTGAGGCCGACTTTGATCATGACAAGGATGACCTCATGGATTATGAGATAAGTGATATGCTGAATGATGACCAAGTTGAATAAGTGATGCATCAAACGATTTGTGTTTGAATGCTTTGGTGTTTTAGGTTTTAAATTTTTCTGTAAGTGTTTTTTTTTATGGTTAAGATTTATCTTTGAATAAACTTTGTTTACTTTCATTATCAATAATAATATGAATGATTCAGATTATATTTTTATTGTTTAGAATGAAAGGAAATATGGACACACTTGTGGTTGATAGTGGATCGAGTCACACGATCCTAAAGGATAAGAAATTCTTTGTTGATCTAACATTGAAAGATGCCAACGTGAACACAATAGCCGGTGTATCATCACTGATAAGAGGCTACGGCCAAGCTTATGTTCTATTACCAAATGGAACACATCTAGAAATAGATGAAGCTTTATATCTCCAGACTCTAAGAGAAGCCTTTTGAGCTTTAAAGACATTCGCAAGAATGGTCTTCACATTGAGACTGTTGGAGAAGGAGCCAAAGAGTTCTTGAACATTTATGAACTCGGCCAAGACCATAAGAAGGTCTTGGAAACTATACCGTCTATCTCCACTGGTCTTTACTATGCCAAGATCAGTGTAGTTGAAGCCAATGCTATAATAAGCAAGGAATTCAAAGAGAATTTCAACTTGTGGCATGACCGGTTAGGACATCCCGGGACATCTATGATGCGTAAACTTATCCTAAATTCTAATGGTCATAACCTAAAAGGTAGATGAATTGTCCCTAAGAATCATACATGTGTACCTTGTGCACAAGGGAAACTCCAAATCCGACCATCACCAGTCAAAATAACAAAGGAAACCATAGGTTTTCTGGAAAGAATACAAGGTGACATATGTGGACCAATACACCCTCCATGTGGGTCGTTTAGGTACTTCATGGTACTCATTGATGCGTCCACAAGATGGTCCCATGTGTGTTTATTGTCCACACGAAATCTAGCCTTAGCTAGACTACTTGCTCAAATCATCAGATTGAAAGCACACTTTCCAGACTTCCCTTTGAAGACTATACGTCTTGACAATGCTGGTGAATTCACTTCCCAAGACTTTTATGAGTATTGTATGTCCATGGGGGTGACAGTTGAACACTCCGTGGCACATGTCCATACACAGAATGGTCTAGCCGAGTCTTTTATTAAAAGAATCCAGATGATAGCTAGACCCTTATTCATGAAAAGTAACCTTCCAACCACGGCTTGGGGGCACGCAGTACTGCATGCTGCAGAATTAATACGCATCATACCATCTAGTGAGCATAGGTATTCACCATCCCAACTCCTAATGGGTCGAGAGCCAGACATCTCCCATCTTAAGACATTTGGATGTGCTGTTTATTATCCAATTGCTCCACCACAAAGAACAAAGATGGGAGCTCAGAGAAGGATGGGAATATATGTTGGATATGATTCTCCTTCAATCATAAAATACCTTGAGCCAACCACGGTGATTTATTTAAGGCCAGGTATGCGGATTTTGCCACTTTGTGGAATCTGAGTATCCAACATTGGGAGGAGATAATAGCAAGCTGGTAAAAGAAATTACAAGGAATCATATATCCCAAACATGGCAAGATCCTCGAACTCAAGCATATGATCTTGAGGTTCAAAAGATTATACATCTACAAGAGCTAGCTAATAGATTGTCAGATTCCTTTGCTGACCCGAATAGAATGACCAAGTCATACATACCAGCTGCTAATGCACCAATAAGAATAGATGTCCAGAACGGACAAAACCAAGTGGCTACAGAGTCTAAGGCACGTATGAAACGTGGAAGACCTATTGGTTCCAAAGATAAGAACCCTCGCATAAGTAAGAAAGGTGCAAGACCAACCGTGGTCGAGGGGGAGAAGGATCTGGTCGATGTGGTTGATCCGTCCATCCCAAGGCTCCGAGACGCGGACGAACCAACGTCCGGACACGGTCGAGATGTACCAGCATCCACAGACATGAGCATTGATACGGACGCTAAGGGGCCTAATGAGACTTGGGACGCCAAAACTCAGGGTCCTGAACCTCCGGACAATGAAGAGATCTCTATAAACTATATCATGTCTGGAAAACAATGGAACAGAAAGCATGTCAACATGGATTATATATTTGAATACCATGTAGCACTTGAGATCATAGAAGATGATGAGGATCTAGAACCCACGTCTATAAATGAATGCATGCAAAGAAAAGATTGGCTTAAGTGGAAAGAAGCCATAAACGTGGAGTTAAACTCTTTTAAGAAGAGAAGTGTGTTCAGTCCTATACTCCGAACACCATATGATGTAAAGCCAGTGGGATACAAATGGGTCTTTGTGAGAAAGAGAAATGAGAATGGTGAAGTCGTTAGGTACAAGGCCCGACTTGTTGCACAAGGATTCTCACAGAGACCAGGAATCGATTATGAGGAGACTTAATCTCCTGTGGTGGATGCAACAACATTCCGATTCCTTATAACTCCGGCCATAAGAGAAGATTTGGATTTACGGTTAATGGATGTAGTAACCGCATATCTTTATGGACCACTGGACAATGATATATACATGAAAGTACCAGAAGGTATTGAAATACCTAAGAATGCTAAAGGTTCTCGAGAACAACATTGCATCAAGCTAAACAAAGCATTGTATGGATTGAAACAATCAGGTCGAATGTGGTACAATAGATTGAGTGAGTACTTACTGAAAGAAGGCTATAAGAATGATCAAGTAAGCCCATGTATATTCATTAAGAAATCCGGCCAAGGCTATGTGATCATAGCCGTGTATGTTGATGACCTAAACATACTTGGAACGGCCAAAGAGATTTCCCAAACAGTTGAGTATCTCAAGAAAGAATTTGAGATGAAAAATTTGGGAAAGACTAAGTTTTGTCTGGGACTAAAGATTGAACATCTTAAGGATGGAATCCTTGTGTACTATTCTATGTTGGATCACCTTCTTGCGTTTTGTTGTGACTAAGTTTGTCAGTCTCAGGAGCATCTTTGCGTTTTACCTTTTGACGGAATGTACCATTTAATAATTGTAATGCGTACCTTTTTTTGGTTTTAAATGTATGAGATGAGATGTGAACAAATGAATCCAAACATGATTCAGTCGTCTCTATATTTACCTAATGTGTACTTAAAGTCAGGTTGGTCAAGGTCTTTGACCGTGAAATTCTCCTGAAGCAAATAAGCAATGGTCAGTTCTATATCTACTATAGTTCTACTCATATTGTCTCAATAAATGATTCGAACCTTTGAGACTAGAAAAACCCAGGGTGCTAAAATGTTTTTGAAAGACCACGAAATGTTACAGACGCGATAATATTGTCAAACGATTAAAATCATTCATATGTTTACTCAGTCAACTGAAAGAGGGATGTGATATGCTTTACTTGACAGATGACTATTTCCTTCAAACTGGACCTTCAGATAGTCAAATACAAACCATGCTTATAGAAATTAAATTCAAATCCCTTAATATATGTTTTGCAAAGACAAACGGTTTAGTCCGAAGTTTAGTATATTAATTTAAATTCAAGTCTTGCAGTGTTATTATTAGGGGTGGGCTTTCAGGTATCCGTTCGGGTTCGGATCGGGTATTTCGGATTTTCGGGTATTTCGGTATAGGAGTATAGAACCCGTTTGGGTATTTCTATACTTCGGGTCGAGTTCAGGTATTTTTAGTTCGGGTCCGGTTATTTCGGGTCGAGTTTTCAGATATTTAGATTTTGGAAAAAAATTAATTCTTCATTTCTCAAGTTTTTTATTTAAACATATAACTTTCACGTAACTGATTTTTTTATTTTTTAATAGATTGATGATTAATAGGTTTGAAGATAACATTTTAAAAGTAAAAGAACTAATTTGATTGTTTTTAAATTTTGAATTTTTGTTAGTGAATAAAACAAAAAATTTGATATGTATTTTAAGCATTTTAAGTGAGTAAAAATTCACTTTTCTTGCAATTAGATGCATATTATCTAATTTTGAATAATGTGCATAATCAATATAAATATTTTGAATAAAATTAGAGAAATAGATTAGGAATATAGGGTTAAGGATACATATGTTTGGTTATTTTCGGATATCCATTCGGGTTTGGATATTACCCGTTCGGATATCCAATCTCTCCTAATTCAATACCCGTTCGGGTATTTTGCTATTTCGGTTCAGATTTTGGCTTGGGTTTTTCAGATCGGGTACGGATACGGATTCGGGTATCGAGTAAAATGCCCAGTCCTAGTTATTACATATCGTGTTAAGACAAGAGAAGTTCATCAACACAAAAAATAATAAAACAATACCAAAATCTAACACCATTAAATTTTCTAATGTCAACATTCTATGTTTTTTTTGGTTGTATACTATGTCACAGTTACATTTAGACATAATTTTGAAAAAAAGATACACAATCCGCACATATATTTAGACAGATAATCTGCGTGTAGCGCGGACATCGAATCTAGTATATAGTAATATTACATATTAGAAAATTACATATTCTAGCCATATCTTTCATATGGTTATTTGTTGAAATAATCTATACTATTATTTATGAAGTGATTTTGCTTACTTGTCAGCTTCTCCATGATTTTAGATAGTTTTGCTTATGTCATTGTTTATTGTTTATTTTAATATTATCCATAAATTTAGGTAATTTGCTTATTTGATATGTTTTTAATAATTTTAGTTTTGCTTATTTGTCATATTCTTCATAATTTTAATTATTTAATTTATTTATCATGTTCTAAATAATTTTAATTGGTAATTTTATCTCTACTATGATTTATGAAGTGATTTTGCTTACTTGTCATCTCTCCATGATTTTAGGTAGTTTTACTTAATGTCATTTATTTATTTCTATTTTCATATTTTATATAAATTTAGGTAATTTTCTTATTTGTTATGTTTTTAATAATTTTGTTTTCCTTATTTTTCATATTCTCCATAAATTTGATTATTTATTTATTTGTCATGTTCTTAATAATTTTAATTTATAATTTAATTTATCTTATTTTATAATAAATTTAGGTGGTAATTTAGTTATGTTTAATTATAATGTTTTCCATGATTTTTAGGCTATTTTGCCCATTCATGTTTTATTATTTTTAGAAGCTTATTAGTCATATTCGATGATTTAGGTTAAATCATTAGTTTTAATAAATAATTTTTGAATTGGTAGTTTTTAAACATTTTAGTGATTATTTAATAAATGTTTTTAGTATATTCAGAGATAATTATTATTAACGAGTATTATCAAATTTTAGAAATAAATTTATAGTTTCCTTCATCTTATGTTTACTTTAGTAATATTAAATAATTTAAATTTTTAGTTATTACTTTTAAAAGAAAGATTAACTCTCTTTTATGTTATCAAATTATCTTATCAATAAAAAATATGAGTCCAAAGAATATAATCTCTCGTCGTTAAAAGTTAAAAAATTCAGCTTTTAATAAATATATATAATTTATTTATTAGTTTTAATTATAAAATTTTGGTTAAATAGAAGTATGCTTTAATTATTATAGATTTTGTTAATAGGTGTCACCATGAACTCCAATGAAGAGGAAATTCATATAAAATGCAATTAAGATTTTGATGAATAGGATATTGATTTCACAGATTTTTTAGATTTATCTTTTATGTTATTTTAAAGTATTAATAAAATTAGTTAAAATTATTATAATGATTTTAATTTTTACATGTGTGGTTTGGTGATAGAATAAATAAAAGATTTTGCAAGTGCCAAACTATTATCTATGTTGCATTGTAATAAAAAGAAATTGTATCTTCTGTTTAATTTAATATTTGAAACTTAGATTAAAGTTAAAATTATGTTAAAAATTTGAATTAATGTGTGCGGACCATTCTCTAATTTTTTTAATGGTTATACATGCTAATTTGCCTAGAATAAACATTTAGGGCTACAAACAAAAATGCATACAAGCCCAAGTGCAGCCCAGCAGACAACTTTTTCACCCACTTATTAGAACGCAGCGGAGAGAGAGAGAGAGAGAGAGAGAGAGAGAGAGAGAGAGAGCTTACTACGGTTAAGTATCCCGACTTACCCGCCAATATCGGTGGTTAAAAGATACTCTTCGAATCTTTCGACGTTCATTCGCTTCTGGATTCGATTATTATTCTGGCCTTCTGGAGGGGTTTTGGGTTTTGTCATGAATTTGTAGGTGAGACTTTAAATTCTGAAATTTGATCATCTCTACTAGGCTCCGAGTGGCCATCTATTTGGTTGTTTACTTACTGGATTCAGATTCGATTGTGTTTAGCATATTTTTTTTTTAATGAATCGTTTGTTTTCTTTGGTGATGACGATTCGCCACCACCCTTATAACGTTGTTAGCTTCTGGTGGGTTTCCAGTTTTATTAAAGTGAAGACGTTGAACTAATGTTTTTTGTGTTCTGTATGTAAATTGGAGGCTCTCTCTCTCTCTCCACACACAAATCCTTGTCTTTATTATGTTTCAAAACGATTTGCATAATGATTTGGTTTTGCATGATGAAATATCTTCATTTCTAAACATCTGTTTACTTGTTGCAGGTGCATCTATTTCAAAATAGTTTTCAAGAACAACAACACCAATGGAGAATCACCCGTTTAGGTCAATTCCGAGGGCACGCACACCTTCAGTACCAAACCCTTCAGTAGACGACGCAGACATATCATCCTTCAGTTCAGAACACAATCAATCCATGGAAAGGCCCTCCTATCATTATGGTGGAGCTGCAGTTGGTCACAATATATATTCAAATGATCACCATAACCACCCGTCTCACAGTGACACACCTTTCATCTCGGAGATGTTAGATTGGTATCCAGCTTCTATCCCTGACTTTTTCGATTTTCCTTTGGATATTCACATTCAAAGCAATCAATTGGAGGAGGAGGATGGTGGCATCGTGGCATCTGATGACACCATTCACACACAAAGTGACTTGGCAAAATGTGATGAAGAATTGCTTACTGATGATGAGAATCCATTAATGTCTACTCTCTTTAACCATCTTTTTCATGACACAAGTTCCATCTCTGCTGCTTCCAAGGTTGTTTCCACCTTAATGATTTCTTGCTATAAAGATACTTTTTCTCTAGTCTCAAGATATCAGTGTTTGTTTACGTCTTCGTTATAAGGATATTTGTTGTTTCAGGTCCAGGAACCAACTATGAACTCACAGATTCAACAACCCCATCTTGTTCTGCACCAGACTTCTCCTATTGTTAGGATAGTATCCTCAAACAGCAACAACAACAGTTTCATCAGTAATAATAACACTGCGGCAGCTAAGGGACGTTTGCGTTGGACCCCAGAACTTCATGAAGCTTTTGTTGAGGCTGTTAACCTGCTTGGTGGCATGGAAAGTGAGCAGAGCCAGAGCATCTTCTCTCTGCATTTCAGTTTTTTTTTTTATCTTCCTTCGACTTAGTTAACAGAAGCTCTGTTTTTGTGCTGATTCCAGTGTCTTTCTATAACGCAGACGCAAAACCCAAGGCCGTGCTGAAGCATATGAATGTCGAAGGCCTGACTATATATCATGTCAAAAGTCATTTGCAGGTTTACCTTTTTCTTTTTTTCTTCCATGCTAAATTCTACAGAATGGTCTGTTGATAAAAGCCAACATTATTTCTTTTCTAAATTTGTAGAAATATAGGACAGCTAGACACATACCAGAACCATCAGAAGGTAGATACTTGATGAATGTCCATATGCTACTTTCTTATGATGAGGAGAAAGTATTACTGCGATTTTTTTTTTATCTTTCTTATTATACTTTTATCTTTGATATGTCGTCTGATGGTTTTAGCAGGCTCGCCAGAGACGAAGTTGACACCGCGCGAGCATGCTACATCTCTTGATACGAAAAGGTGACATACCATTTCACAAGTGCTATTCCATTTCTAACGAGATTCTGTCTAAGAAATTTGTCATTTATTTTGATTTGGCAGTGGGATGTATATAACTGAAGCGCTGCGAATTCAGATGGAAGTTCAGAAGCAACTGCATGAGCAGCTCGAGGTACAAGCAACGATGAACATATTTGCCTTCTTTATCTTTATCTTTTTTTTTTTTTGTAATTCGTTGCAAGCAGTTGAACAAATGGATTGTTGTGATGTGGTTTCAGATTCAAAGAAAGATGCAACGTCAGATAGAAAAACAGGGAAAGGCCCTGCTCATGATGATTGAAAAGCAAAATTTGGATTTTGGCAAACCAGAGAAAGAAGACAGTGCAGAAGAAGCAGATTCTCGGAGATCAAAGCGTCCGAGAAACAATGAATGAAGAGAAGGTAGATCATGAAACTGAAAAACGGTGCGTTGGTGATGTTGTAGAGTTTGTTTTGTTAGGGTAGGAGCTTTCTTAGGAAGAGATAAAACTACTTTTTTTTTTTCTGATTCTCAGCTCTCACTAGGAAGAAACAAAACAAAAAGAGCAATGGGTTTGGTTGAGTTGTTTTTCCAATCTTTGAGATGTAATCTAAAGCAGATTCTAGGTTTAGTGTTTACGTTGACTAAAACGAAATGATATTTTGGACCTTCTTCTTCTTCTTCTTATGAGCTGTGTTTTCTGATTTCAGCGTTTTTATTTACATATATAAACATTAGCTCTTTGTAAAAGTATTAATTCATCAGTATGAGATGCAAAGAAAACATGGATGGAGAGGAATGAAACCAAGGGAAAATGTGTTCACTACCGTAAAGACAAAAACAAGGCCAATTACTTGAATTGCAGTTCCGAATTTGTATTTACTGTACAAAAAAGCATGCATTTATATTGTTTTTCAAATAAAAGTCACAAAATTCAAATAAATAGTACGTATGTGAATTAAATTTAAAATATTAGATATTTTTATCATTTATATATTACTGTGTGTGATTAAATCGTTAAATCATTAACAATGTTAAGTAATAAGTTTATTAATCAAAAAAGTAAAAAGTTAAAAAACGAGTATGTACATCAGTACAAGAGTAAAGATAAGTGAAAAATACATAGAAAGTTAATATTTAGCTAATACTCTCGCTGGGATGTTCGAAAAAAGAAAAAAAGTTAAAGCATGTTTATCAACAAAACCCATTGGTTCTTAAACATTAAAAATGATGTTGTAAACCGGTTGGTTTAGGAATGTCCATAACCGGCCAGGATATTGGTTTGGCCGACTCACCTTATCCGGACGGACCAAAGACCAAACCGGACGGTCCATGCTTATTCATTTATGGCCGCCATTTCCATGTAGTTCATGTTTATCATTTCCTTTATTTTAGGCTTGATTTTCTCTCTATGGTTTATCATGAGATATCGACCATATCATGTTATGTGTCGATATATATTGTATCCCCTTTGATAATGAATACAAGTTTGCACAAAACATAAACCTCACAAACAAATAAGGCACTCGGCCGATCTCTCTCTCTCTCTAGTTCCTAGCTAGTTCGATCTAAACCTCAAACAAGAACACATAGATTTAAACACGTTATCAGCACGATCCAGCTCCAGCATCAATCATCTCGAGTTCAGATCTAAAAACCCCAAAGCCGCCAGCTTCATCCGGATCATCCAAACCCTAAGCCGCCTCCTTTCTTACTTTCTTTTAATATCGATTGTTCTTGATTATTAGAACTAATCTATCTTTGATCTGTCTTTGGTTTGGTTATTTTAAGGTTTCTAAAAGAGAAGCCTAGGAACAGATCTACCAAAGATTAAGGTAAGTAATCAAACTTTAATCTTTGTTCTTGCGGCTTAATGAATCTCGATTTCAAAAGGTTTAAAGTTGAAACCGATTTCATATTATGTTTTGCGGTTTGTTTTTGATTGATTTAAAGTTCTTGTTTAGATTTTAATTGAATCAATAGGTTGCTAATTGAACCGTTTATAATTTTATCAAAATCTAAAAAGGTTTATAAGTTTAAAACCGGATTTGATCAAATCGATTTTAAAAGTATTTTTTTATAAAACTTGTATGTGGCCGCATGACCTTTTGGTTGGTATGGGACATAAGTGATGCGCGTATTAGTGGTACGCTATATGTCCGCACACCTTAAGGTCGATGCCTTCACATCCAAGTTGGTCAATGATGAGCACCATGAGGTGCTGCTAGACCATGACCCGCGGTAGTCAATGATGCACACCATATGGTGCGGCTAAACAATGATCCGCGGTTGGCCGATGATACACACTAGATATGTGCGGCTAGGCCTTAATCAGTTTAGACCGAGGACGCGCACCATAAGGGTGCGGCTAGGTCACCTCCCGAATAGGCCGATGATGCGCACATAATGAGTGTGGCTAGGCCATCACCCGTATAGACCAATGACGCGCACCATAAGGGTGCAGCTAGGTCATCTCCCGTATAGGCTGATAATGCGCACCATATAGGTGCGCCTAGGCCATGTCCCTCCTCGGTCGATAATGTGCACACAACGTGCGGCTAGACCATCGCCCGATCCAGCCGATAATGCGTACCGCAAGGTACTGCTAGGCGATCACCCAATCCAGCCGATGATACGTACCGCAAGGTACGGCTAGGCGATCACCCGATCCAGCCGATAATGCGCACCGCAAGGTGCGGCTAGGCGATCACCCGATCTGTCCGATGAAGCGTACCGCGTGGTACGGCCAGGACATGATCCGCATAAGTCCATGACGCGTACCGCAAGGTACAGCCGGACCATGCGCTTGTCCATCCGATTGGTTTTTTAAAGATTTTTCAAACCGATTTTTATCCGTATTAATTTAAGATGGACAAGATATAAGAAATATTTTATAAAGACCTAAACAATCTGAATTTTATTTTCAGATGACCAACATCACAAACTTGGACTTTGCACCCTTAAGTGTCAAGGGTGACAACTACTTGCAATGGGCCTTAGATATTGAGATCTCTCTTGGAGCCAAAGGCCTAGAGCATTGTATTGTTGAAGGAAACAATGCAAACAAAAGAGAGAACTCCAAGGCCCTCATGATCATTCGGCATCACATTGAGGAGAGCTTGAAAACTCAGTACCTCACAGTGAATGACCCATATGAGTTATGTAGAGAATTTAAGATGAGATATTATCATCAGAAGACTTTGATTCTTCCAGCAGCCACCTATGAGTGGACTCATCTCAGGATTCAAGACTTTAAGTCTGTGAATGAGTACAACTCAGCCTTGTTTAAGATAGTCTCAAAATTGAGGCTATGTGGCGAGAATGTAACTGATAAGCAGTTGTTGGAAAAGACTTTCCAGACAATGTCCTCAAGCAATATGTTGCTTCAGCAACAGTACAGGCAGAAAGGGTTTAAGACCTATAGTGAGCTCATCTCATGCCTGTTGCTTGCAGAACAGAACAACGAGCTGCTCTTGAAGAACAGTGAGCTTAGACCACCTGGAACTAAGCCTGTCCCTGAGGCAAATCACGCCTCAAAGAAACATAAGGATGGTGCCGAAGCCCACCATGTCCAGCATGACCAAAGAGTCCGCGGTTCTTCTCATGGGAGAGGACGCCGCCGTGGAGGTCATGGGCGAGGACGCAGACGTGGTGGCTATGGCAGAGGGCGTTACAACCCTTATGACCGTCCAAACCAGTCCAGTAATGGACGTGGTAAAGACAAAAAACAATGGGACATCTTCAAGACCACAGAATCCTGGAAGCTCTCCATGCCATAGATGCGGAATGACAAATCATTGGGCAAAGAACTGCCGAACAGCCAAGCATCTGGTGGACCTTTATCAAGAGAATCTCAAGGGCAAGAACCCGGAGGCTCATATGGTGTACAAGAACGGTGAGGCCGACTTTGACCATGAGAAGGATGACCTCATGGATTATAAGACAAGTGATATGCTGAATGATGACCAAGTTGAATAAGTGATGCATCAAACGATTTGTGTTTGAATGCTTTGGTGTTTTAGGCTTTAAAATTTTCTTTAAGTATTTTCACTCTATGTTTAAGATTTATTTTGAATAAACTTTGTTTCCTTTCATTTTCAATAATAATATGAATGATTTAGATTATATTTTTATTGTCTAGAATGAAAGGAAGTATGGACACACTTGTGGTTGATAGTGGATCGAGTCACACGATCCTAAAGGATAAGAAATTCTTTGTTGATCTAACATTGAAAGATGCCAACGTGAGCACAATAGCCGGTGTATCAGCACTAATAAAGGGCTACGGCCAAGCTTATGTTCTGTTACCAAATGGAACACATCTAGAAATAGATGAAGCCTTATATTCTCCAAACTCTAAAAGAAGCCTTTTGAGCTTTAAAGACATTCGTAAGAATGGTCTACACATTGAGACTGTTGGAGAAGGAGCCAAAGAGTTCATGAATATATATGAACTCGGCCAAGGCCATAAGAAGGTCTTGGAAACCATACCGGCTATCTCCACTGGCCTTTACTATGCCAAGACCAGTGTTGTTGAAGCCAATGCTATAATAAGCAAGGAATTCAAAGAGAATTTCAACCTGTGGCATGACCGGTTAGGTCATCCAGGGACATCTATGATGCGTAAACTTATCCTAAACTCTAATGGTCATAACCTTAAAGGTAGACGAGTTGTCCCTAAGAACCATTCATGTGTACCTTGTGCACAAGGGAAACTCCTAATCCGACCATCACCAGTTAAAATAACAAGGGAAACCATAGGTTTTCTGGAAAGGATACAAGGTGACATCTGTGGACCAATACACCCTCCATGTGGGTCGTTTAGGTACTTTATGGTACTCATTGATGCGTCCACAAGATGGTCCCATGTGTGTCTATTGTCCACACGAAATCTAGCCTTAGCTAGACTGCTTGCTCAAATCATCAGATTGAAAGCACACTTTCCAGACTTCCCCTTGAAGACCATACGTCTTGACAATGCTGGTGAATTCACTTCCCAAGCTTTTTATGAGTATTGTATGTCCATGGGGGTGACAGTTGAACACTCCATGGCACATGTCCATACACAGAATGGTCTAGCCGAGTCCTTTATTAAAAGGATCCAGATGATAGCTAGACCCTTACTCATGAAAAGTAACCTCCCAACCACGGTTTGGGGACACGCAGTACTTCATGCTGCGGAGTTAATACGCATCAGACCCTTGAGTGAGCATAGATATTCACCATCCCAACTCCTAATGGGTCGAGAGCCAGAAATCTCCCATCTTAAGACTTTTGGATGTGCTGTTTACTATCCAATTGCTCCACCACAAATAACAAAGATGGGAGCTCAGAGAAGGATGGGAATATATGTTGGATATGATTCTCCTTCAATCATAAAATACCTTGAGCCAACCACGAGAGATTTATTTAAGGCCAGGTATGCAGATTGCCACTTTGTGGAATTTGAGTATCCAACATTGGGAGGAGATAATAGCAAGCTGGTAAAAGAAATTACATGGAATCATACATCCCAACCATGGCAAGATCCTCGAACTCAAGCATGTGATTTTGAGGTTCAAAAGATTATACATCTACAAGAGCTAGCTAATAAATTGCCAGATTCCTTTGCTGACCCAAATAGAATGACCAAGTCATACATTCCAGATGCTAATGCACCAATAAGAATAGATTTCCAGAAGGGACAAAACCAAGTGGCTACAGAGTCTAAGGCACGTATGAAACGTGGCAGACCTATTGGTTCCAAAGATAAGAACCCTCGCACAAGTAAGAAAGGTGCAAGACCAACCGTGGCCGAGGGGGAGAAGGATCTGGTCGATGTGGTCAATCCGGCCGTCCCAAGGCTCCGGGACGCGGATGAACCAACGTCCGGACACGGTCCAGCCGTACCAGCATCCGCAGACATGAGCACTGATCCGAACGCTAAGGGACCTAATGAGACTTGGGACGCCAAGACTCAGGGTTCTGAACCTCCAGACAATGAAGAGATCTCTATAAACTATGTCATGTCTGGTAAACAATGGAACAGAAAGCATGTCGACATAAATGATGTATTTGCATACCAAGTAGCACTTAAGATCATAGAAGATGATGAGGATATAGAACCCACGTCTATAGAAGCATGCATGCAAAGAAAAGATTGGCATAAGTGGAAAGAAGCCATAAACGTGGAGTTAAACTCTTTTAAGAAGAGAAGTGTGTTTGGCCCTATACTCCGAACACCACATGATGTAAAGCCAGTGGGTTACAAATGGGTCTTTGTGAGAAAAAGAAATGAAAATGGTGAAGTCGTGAGGTACAAAGCCCGACTTGTTGCACAAGGATTCTCACAGAGACCAGAAATCGATTATGAGGAGACTTATTCTCCTGTGGTGGATGCAACAACATTCAGATTCCTTATAAGTCTGGCCATAAGAGAAAACTTGGATTTACGGTTAATGGATGTAGTAACCGCATATCTTTATGGACCACTGGACAATGATATATACATGAGAGTACCAGAAGGTATATAAATACCTAAGAATACTAAAGGTTCTCGAGAACAACATTGCATCAAGCTAAACAAAGCATTATATGGACTGAAACAGTCAGGTCGAATGTGGTACAATAGATTGAGTGAGTACTTACTGAAAGAAGGCTATAAGAATGATCAAATAAGCCCATGTATATTCATTAAGAAATCCGGCCAAGGCTATGTGATCATAGTTGTGTATGTTGACGACCTGAACATACTTGGAACGGCCAAAGAGATTTCCCAAACAGTTGAGTATCTCAAGAAAGAATTTGAGATGAAAGATTTGGAAAAGACTAAGTTCTGTCTAGGACTACAGATTGAACATCTTAAGGATGGAATCCTTGTGCACCAAAAGACCTATACAGAGAAGGTTCTTAAAAGATTCAATATGGATAAGTGCCACCCACTTAGTAGTCCTATGGTTGTGAGAGCCCTTGGTCTTGAAACTGATCCGTTTAGACCTAAGGACAAGGATGAAGAGGTCCTTGGTCCAGAGTTCCCTTACCTCAGTGCCATTGGCGCCTTGATGTACTTGACTACACATACCAGGCCGGACATATGTTTTGCTGTAAGCCTGTTGTCAAGGTTCAGCTCATGTCCGACCATGAGGCATTGGAATGGGATCAAACACATCCTGAGATACCTACAAGGAACTAAGGATGTGGGATTATTTTATGCTAACCAAAACAAAGAAGACTTGATTGGTTTTGCTGATGCAGGTTATCAGTCGGATCCTCACAGTGCTAAGTCCCAAACTGGTTATGTTTTCACGTATGGAGGCACAGCCATCTCATGGAGATCAGTCAAGCAGACCATATCAGCAACATCATCCAATCACTCGGAGATATTGGCGATCCATGAAGCAAGCAGGGAGTGTGTCTGGTTGAGACTCATGACACACCATATCCGGACAGCATGTGGGATCACTGAAGGCAAGGATGGACCAACCATCCTTTATGAAGACAATGCAGCCTGCATAGCTCAGCTCAAGGATGGATACATCAAGGGTGACAAGACTAAGCATGTTCTCCCCAAGTTCTTCTTCACCCATGATCTACAGAAAGATGGAGAGGTCAAGGTACTCCAAGTCAGATCCAGTGAGAACTCAGCCGACCTCTTCACCAAGGCACTACCAACTTGCACGCTCAGGAAGCTCATGTTCCAGATTGGTATGCGTTCACTGAAGGATCTTCAGTGATGTTCATTTCAGGGGGAGTAATGCGGCTGTACTCTTTTTCCTGTCCATGGCTTCCCTTTTTACCACTTTGGGTTTTTGGTTTTACCATGGAAAGGTTTTAACGAGGCAGTATTCCAAACGCATTGCAAACTCTAGATGGTTATGGCATTCAGGGGGAGTGTTGTAAAGCGGTTGGTTTAGGAATGTCCATAACCGGCCAGGATATTGGTTTGGCCGACTTACCTTATCCGGACGGACCAAAGACCAAACCGGACGGTCCATGCTTATCCATTTATGGCCGCCATTTCCATGTAGTTCATGTTTATCATTTCCTTTATTTTAGGCTTGATTTTCTCTCTTTGGTTTATCATGAGATATCGACCATATCATGTTATGTGTCGATATATATTGTATCCCCTTTGATAATGAATACAAGTTTACACAAAACAGAAACCTCACAAACAAATAAGGCACTCGGCCGATCTCTCTCTCTCTCTCTCTAGTTCCTAGCTAGTTCGATCTAAACCTCAAACAAGAACACATAGATTTAAACAAATGAATAATTAATTCCTAAAAGTGAGATAAGAAACTTTGTTAAGAGACACTTACTTATAGTAGTTTTATTGGTAGTTTCTTAATTAAGATTCTTAATTATAAAAAATATTAAAATTATTTTTAAAAATAAAAATTAAACAAAGATTAGATTTATTTATTAAATGAAACAAAGTCAAACACAACATTTTAAACATAGATTTTAAAATTAAAACATAAAAACAAAGATTACTAAAATAAATGATAATACTTTCAAAGAGGCATTGAAGCTCAGTTGTTGTCTTGATCACGTCCAAATTTACGCCATATATGTTCAACCAAATCACGTTTCAGTTGTTGATGTGCTTGTTTCTCACGAAGTCTTGTTCGAACAGCCATCTGATTGGCGATATTTGTAGGGGTTTCTGTTGAATATGGGTGATCGATATTTGAACTTCCGCTGCCTTCTCCTTGTTGGAAATCCGAAACATCGTATTGAGTGTGCTGATCTCGTTCGTTTTCTACTATCATATTATGGAGTATGACACATGCTCTCATAATCTTTCCGATCTTGACTTTATCCCAATAAAGTGTTGGACCTTTAACAATGGCAAATCGAGCTTGCAAAACTCCGAAAGCACGCTCAACATCTTTTCTATCAGCTTCTTGAGATTGAGCAAATAAAACCGCTTTTTGGCAGCTTCATAATACACTCTCTGTATTTTAAAAGTTTTATGTATTTTAATATTAAAATGATTAAATACAATTTTTTAAAAGATTATTAAATTTACTTATCTATTAATTTAGTTAGTGTTTCATTTGTTTTTAATAAATTTTAACACACTCGTATATTTTATGTTTTGTTTTATAGTATAAGATTTTTAAAGTCAAATACATCATAACATCATTTTCTTAATACGAAAATATCAATCATTTAAATCTAGAAGAAGAAGTAAATTGTATTTTTTTGAAAAAAAAACAAAAATGTCCATTTTTATGGAATGTTCTTTAAATAAATAAATGAAATACTCTTTTTTAAAAATAAAAAAAAAAAGAAAGAAAGAAAGAAAGAAAGATGGATCATTTTAGAAGATTTAAAAACCCTAGAATCCGTCAACGCTGTGACTATTCTCTCTCTCTCTGTCTACATTTCTCTTGTTTTCGGCGATTTGAAGAAATCAAAAGATGAGGGGATTGGTGAACAAGCTCGTGTCCAGATCTCTCTCCGTCGCCGGCAAATGGCAGCACCAACAGCTTCGCCGTCTCAACATCCACGAGTATCAGGTCTGTCTCTTCCTTTCCATTTCTGAAACGTGTTCTATATCCCTCATAGCTGCGCAGATTTGCTTTGATATTGAGTACGATCTGTTGTTTTGGGGTCTTCCAGTGATTGATTTACGGTATTAGCTTATAGAATCTACAATTGCTTTTTTTTTAATTGATTTAGGTTATGTGCGAGCCACTAGTTTTTAGAAAATGTTTTTTTCTTCTTTTCTGAACTCTGACAGGGAGCTGAGCTGAT
Source organism: Brassica carinata (assembly GCA_016771965.1). Classification (NCBI taxonomy): domain Eukaryota; kingdom Viridiplantae; phylum Streptophyta; class Magnoliopsida; order Brassicales; family Brassicaceae; genus Brassica; species Brassica carinata. The sequence continues at coordinate 55,381,734 of CM028689.1, forward strand.
GGGTAAATACGGAGTGAATGTACCAAAGGGAGTTGCTGTTTCTTCCTTGGATGATGTTAAAAATGCTATCGAACAAGTTTTCCCTAATGAAACCGAGGTGCTGTGTTTATTTAGATACTTATTCTTCCGTGTAAATTTTACTCTTTTAGTAGTTTGCCTCATGAAAGAGTACCCCTTTTTGTCGTGTTACAGCTGGTCGTTAAGAGCCAGATCTTGGCTGGTGGAAGAGGTCTTGGAACATTCAAGAGTGGTCTTAAGGGTGGTGTTCACATTGTCAACCGTGATCAGGTTCAAGATATTGCTGGTATTATTTCTTGTTTTTGGCTTCTTTATAGTGTTGAGTTTTTTTTTTTTTTCTCTCAAGAGTTTCTTGATCCGATTCAGGTTATTATCTTTTGTAGGTAAGATGCTTGGACAAGTACTCGTCACCAAACAAACTGGTCCTCAAGGCAAAGTTGTCAGCAAGGTTTGTGATCGGTTTATTTCTTCTGAATGCTTTAGCAGTTGTATTTTTATTCATAGTTTTGCTCAGCGGTTAACTTTTACTGTATCCTCAGGTCTACTTGTGTGAGAAATTGTCACTCGTCAATGAAATGTACTTTTCCATTATTCTCGACCGTAAATCTGCTGGACCGGTATGCTACCCCAATAATAGTTTGCTATCCATTTCTCTACTTTTAGGCATCATCTTGCTACACTTGTCAGCAATCTCTGTAACGCCTTTCCTTGCCTATTTCAGTTGATCATTGCCTGTAAAAAGGGTGGTACCAGCATTGAAGATCTTGCTGAGAAGTTCCCTGATATGATTATCAAGGTTGATTTGTGTTTCATCACCAGATATATCCTTCTGGGATTCTTGCATCATACAAGTGTGTATTGCTCTTCTGACCCTCATTTCATGGTTTTCTATAGGTGCCGATCGATGTATTTGCAGGGATTACTGATGAAGATGCTGCTAAGGTTGTGGATGGCCTGGCTCCAAAATCTGCTGACAGAAAAGATTCGATTGAACAGGTGAAGAAGCTATACGAACTCTTCCGCAAGACTGACTGCACAATGTTGGAAGTGAGTTCTCTCTCTTAGTGTCTTGTTTATATACAACTCTTTTTTTGTGTGTTCAACATCTTTTGTTGAACCCTTACTTTTTTATATGTTAGATCAACCCCCTCGCTGAGACATCCACTAATCAATTGGTAGCTGCTGACGCCAAGTTGAACTTTGATGATAACGCTGCGTTCCGTCAGAAAGAGATTTTTGCCCTTCGTGATCCAACACAGGAGGATCCACGAGAGGTATGGTCCGTTCTCTGTGTCTTGTATTGTACATTCTTCACCAAGAAATCTATGTTATATCATGTTTAACTCTGGAAAATGTTAAAAGGATATAATGAATGCTGGGTAGAGTAACTAGTTTTTTTGGGTGGCTTAGCTGGTTTGTTTAGTCGTTGTTGGTCACTTTGATGGTTAGCTGGTTAATTTGTAATACTCATGTGTACATAATAAAAAAGCTTAATTAAAGCAGAAAGGTTACAGGCTTTCTGTTACACTTATGATTTTGTTATCAAGCTTGATGAAGGAAAGTGTGGTTTTGCTTCTCGTAGGTGGCTGCTGCAAAAGTTGACCTGAACTATATCGGTTTAGATGGAGAGATTGGCTGCATGGTGAATGGTGCTGGATTGGCCATGGCAACCATGGACATCATTAAATTGCACGGTGGGACTCCCGCAAATTTCCTTGACGTCGGTGGAAACGCTTCTGAGCACCAGGTAATAAAAGTGATCAAACTTGCAGTTCTAAACCAATTCAACCAAAGGTTGTGTGATTTATTAAAAAATAATAATAATAGGTGGTGGAGGCGTTTAAGATACTGACGTCGGACGATAAAGTGAAAGCAATATTGGTGAATATATTTGGTGGAATAATGAAATGTGATGTGATTGCTAGTGGAATTGTGAATGCGGCTAAAGAGGTGAGAATCTGAAGGCCATATTTCACTTATGTTAGTTTAAGACTATTGCATTAGTCTTTGACTGAGTTTGGTGTGAAACAAAACCACATGATAGGTGTCACTGAAAGTACCAGTGGTGGTTCGTCTAGAAGGAACAAACGTTGAACAGGGGAAGAGAATCCTCAAGGAAAGTGGAATGAAACTCATAACAGCTGATGATTTGGATGATGCTGCAGAGAAAGCTGTCAAAGCATTAGCTAATTAAGCTTGTCGAGGAGATTGTTTACTCTCTCTGCTCCTCTTTATACAAGAAGCTTTTTTGAGAGTTTTTTCTATGGTTCTCAACCTTTTTTATGGTCGACGCAATCGCATATTGTTGCGGATATAATTTCTGAAACAGATCAATAATGAACTGGTCTCTCTTTACCTGTGTAATTCCATCAAAAAAATTAAATCTGAATCCTCAATTATTAATGTTACAAGGCCTGATATATAAATTGTTTTCCTTGGTAGCTTTGGACGCTACAAAGAATATTTTTCACACAAATCACAAAAAGAGCTTTCCGAACATGGAAAACTGAAGAATACTCTGTTCATACTCAATTCTAATTTTGTTTTGACTTGTTTTTTTTTCTTCAAAAGGCAATTTTGTTCTGACTACTTATACAAAATATGATTAGTCAATATAAAAAAATGTTTAGTTCTCGGATCGATCTAAAGTAAATATGGTTCAGATCTAAAATGCTACATAAAATGTACGTTGAACCGAACAAAATTGATAGTTTGACTGATCTCGGTGACCTTTTCTCATTTTCTTTTGTTTTGAATCAGTTTGTAAAATCAGCCATTTGACTGTTTTAATGATATTTTCTCGATTATTGATGTCTTGCATGTTGTATACCAAGTTTCAACAATCATTTGACTAATTTATGGTGCATCAGAAAGAAATCTCAACTCATATTCATTTACTGTTCCGGTGCGTGAGATCGGTCAAATGACCAATTGTGACTTTTCTGTGTCATAATCTTGCATTTGTTTGGTTATCTTTCAAGATATGCCCTCATTTCATTCATGTTTATTCATCCTCGAGCTACTTTCTACAACCTCCATTCAACCAAATGAATTAACGACTATGAAATCTGTTCCAATCCTTGGTAAGCCTCAAGTGGCCCTATGTTAAAAAAGGTTACCTCTTGGATTGCAGGAATTTCTTAGGAATACTGGCATGTATTGTATGTCCTTCTAGGTGCAAGTAGGTGTTCTATTGGTGAGTCAAATCATTCGATTCCACTTCGACAATTCTTTCATATTTGTAATGGGTTACAAGCCCTCTCCTTCAATTTCATTCCTTTCGTTTCCATTCTTTAATCTTTATCCTGGAAACGTATTGACTTCAAAAGTCTGATGGCCTAAACGCTTCAAACACGAAAAACGGCCAGCAGATGTTTGCAGTATTAGGACGGTAAGAATTTCTGTCTGATATTCATGATTTCTTTCGTCTATTATGTTTTCACTTTCACATGTAGATTTTAGAGACCTTGCAATTTGCCACCGGTGCTTTAAAGCAGAAACGTATCGACATTTATATTCCATGTATAGAGAAATGGTACACTCACTTGTCTCAAGATGATGTATGGAAAGTTGTTCTCTCTGTCGAAGATGCAACTAGCATATGTTTGCAGTCAAGTGGATTAATTAAAGAATGATTGTAATCTTAACAAAACAAAATTATTATTTTTTCCTTATTAAGATTCCCAATGTGAATATATATATTTTACAGACATCAAAGAATAAGACTAGGATTTTATCATGCTATGTTATATATAAAATTAATGACATCATATTGACATATCCGAGGCTTTAAGGTCAAATTAGAGCATGTCTTTTGGTAAGTGTCATCTTTTATATGTTGAAGTGCTATATGAAAATCTTGATGTTATTTTTTTTTCTATTTATATTGAAGTGCCATTTGTAGTGAAGTAACCACTGTACCACCTCAATTGTTGACTTGCAGAAGTGATACAGGCTGGAAGTTGGGTTGTCCAAATGGTTAATAGAGATTCTAACCGATTCAACCAAAGATGTGATCTTTTGGCCGATATGTCTAGAATCTAACTTGATAACCTGAAACAAATGCAAAGGTGATGAGATGCGGTTTATACTAAGAACAAAATATGAATAATAAACAAAGAAAAAGGATAGATATGGTGGAATCAAGCTGCTGGATGTGTATCACTCTCAGCTTGATCAAATGGTGGATTGAAGTGGATTTGCGGATGAAGGTTTTGATTGAATCTCTCAATCGGATGGATGATGGACGATGTGATTGACTCTATCAATCTGTGTACTGAGCTTATTTGATTTGCACAAATAAACTAGACTCACGAAATCAATAGAACAACAGAGAATCTCTCTTTGAATTCTAAAGACCGAAATTTTATATAAAGAACACTCTTTGATAAAAACTGAATAAAATTCTTATTAACTTGGTTGATTGAGGGTAGTTATTTACAATGTCTACATTGAGCTTATATAATGCTCAGATACAAAGGTCCTAACGTCCATAAAGAAAGAAATAAAGGAAAGAAATCAAAACTAAGCAAGAAATCGAAAACTAGTCGTTGGAACCTTTTGTGGGATTTTGGCTCCAAATTAAGAATCTGATCTTTCTTGAATCTGGACGGTTTTAGGGGATAACTAAGCTTCTTGGGAACCTTCTTGATGGTTTTGAATGTGCTGAGGTCGTGCCTGATCTGAATGAAAAAGAGCTGTTGGGGCTTTATTGCAAGAAGCTCCAAATAAGGCAAGTTGAAGTAAATGGGGATCCTTCTGATCTCCTGGGTGCTGGTGCAGCTGAGGACTTCTTGGATGTCTTCTGGATGGTTAAGATGATCTCCTGGCTTCCACAAATAAGTATGGGTCGGAACAATTTGAATTGGTTGGACACTTTCCCAAATTGATGTCGGTTTGGCCGGTTTTAGGAAATTGATTGCATCTTGGTTTTTCCTGGACCAATCTTCTTGATTTCTGGCTTTCTGGAAAGCTAATAATCCACTCTTGAATCCCATGATTTATTCTGGAGAAGGCCACTTCATTCCTGGGCTTGAATCTCCTTCTGAAACCTGGTACTCGCAACTGGATGGGCTGGAGAACCTCCAGTTTGTAAAATCCATAACTCCTTGGTACGGTAATATTTTCTGGAAATTCCAATTGGTATGGACTGTGGCTTGAGTGTAGAATTCAGTAAAATTGGTTTCATGCCAAAAATTCTTTTTGTTGTCGAGATATACTCCGTGGACTGGACCTATGTCGCTGGTATCGCCTAGGTGGTTGGTTTGGACGGTTTGATGAACTTCCGGTTCAGCTACTGGTTAGATGGCCGCATCATTCCCTCCCCCTTGTAAAGGTTTTGACCTCAAAACTGGATGACCTGATACACCACAATAGAGCAAGTCAGGTTTCATTCTCTTTTGGGAGTTTAGAACCTTACCTTGATGATACAATTTTGGTTTTGGGATGGACTGTGCATCTGGTGGCTCTTCTTTGAAAAGATGGGAAATGATCACGCCTCTGCGCTTGTCAGGGCCATTGCATCTCTTCTGGAATGGATGGTCCTTCAAGGTTTTGGTGGCCACGTTTCTGGTCCTCCTTGGAGTTAATTCTCCTAGCAACATAAGATTATCCGGTGGGATTTCTTTGAAGCTTTCTTCTTTGCAACCTGAAAAATTCTCAACATTCTGGACAAAGATCAAGTGCATTACATCTGTGTCTGGACACTGATAAACATAATGTGAAAGTTCTAGACTTACTTTAAAAGCATCAACAAGTTGAAGAATGATCTTCTTCTTTGGACAGATTTGGTTGGATGGCTGCCTTACTTGCAACTTTTTACCTTGGTTTGGATGCCCTTCTCCTTTTCTTATACCTGGATCAAAACTTCTAGGCAAAGACAAGTTCATGATGTCTTGTTTAGCAAGTAATAAGGACGAATTTAAATTAGAAACACTTCCCTTGCTTAGGCTGACTTTTAATGGCATTGGTTCAGCATCTTGTAACATCATGGTTTGTGTCTCCTTTGTTTGAGCAGTGTACTCCTCCTTGGTTCTGAAAAATATTTCACATTCTCTTGGACAAGACAAGTGCATTAATCTTATCATAGAGTAAATAAGAAAATTCTGGTTTAATGCGAAACATACCTATAGGCTTGGCATTTGAACAACACATTGTTCAATTTTCGGTTTCAACTTGGGAGTTGGTTCATGATTGAACTCATGGACTGGTTCTAGCCTTGTAACATCAGTAAGCATATAGCTTTCATTTTTACTCCCTATATCAAGAACACACACGTCAGTACCAGTATCTAAAGGTGGTGTTAAACACTTACCTAGGTGGGATACTTTGGTTACTGGTTTTGCTTCTTTAAGCAACATGGACTGCATGGTGTCTTGAACCATCTTCTGGTCCATCACAAGGGTGGCGCCTTGTGGCTCCTTTTCATCCTCCTTAATTCCTGTTACAACACCCTTGGACAAAGACAAGTGCATTATACAAGAATTTGGAACCACTAAATCAGATTGAACAAAACTATCACTTATCATAGATAAATCAGTTTTCTTTTCTAGTGATGTTTCTATCAATACTTGTTTAGTTGGACAAACTACAGCAAAGTGTCCTCTTTTATGACATCTATAACATGTCTGATCTTTTAAATCCTTAGAGTTAGAAGACTTACCTTGGCTTGATGCCTCTTCTTTCTTTTGGTTTGGAATCTCTTTATTCCTTGGATTTAAATCATGGACAGCTTTTGATTCCAACAAGGGTGTTGAGTTTGTGTCTTTCTGGTCCTCAAGACCTGTCTTAACATTCTTGGACAAATACAAGTGACTCATACCAGTGGAAGTTGATTTATAAACAAATTTATAGTATAGGACTTACCTTGGCCTTTTCTTGAAAAGTTGTTTTGCCTGATTTTTCTTTGGAACCATGAGTTGGATACCTCCTTAAATATAGTTCCTGGATTTCAGAACTTGTAAACTTTGGTGCAAACTCATATCTCATGACTTCCTTAAGAGCTCTCCACGTTCTGATAGTTGGCTCCTTGTAAAGCCATCTATGATCTACTTCTTGTACCCACCATTTAAAGGCATCATCTCTAAGTTGATAAATGGCATAAGCTAGCCTTTCTTCCTTTAAGATGTTGTTGTAGTGAAACCATTCATCAAGGTTCCTCTCCCATATTAGATAACCTCTTTTTCCTGAAAATGTAAAGAGTTTAAGTTTATCAGCAAAAGAGTTATAATCAAACTGAGAATTAACAACACGATGGTTGTGGGTTTTAGAAGTTGGGGTCTGATTGATCCTTGAAGGATCTGGTGGCTTGGGCTCGACATAGACAGCCTCTGGTACATCTCCAAATCTACTTTCTCCTGGCTGTGGACGTTGGCCTTTTGCCTTCTTTCTTCTCCTCAACTGAGCAATCCGATCAACCTCTTGCAAAGCTGTCAGATTTTGGTTCTGTTTGTCCATCTGACTTTGGCCGTGTGCTTCTCTTTTTTTTTTTTCTTTTTTTTCCCAAATTGAAATTCATTCATAATAAACACCAATATTCATACAAAAGCTGGCGGCAAAACGAAATAACCCCAGAACCAAGAGTCCATAGGAAGCGGCAACTAGAACCCACATTAGGACGACTTAAACCTACACAGGGATGACTTAAAAAAACATAATACGAACCGGAAACCGGAGCCCATGGAAAGGCAGCTATAACCCACGCTAGAGTGACATGAACAACGAAGAAAGACAGACTCAACTCTAATAAAGAAATTCAAAGAAACCCACAATGATAATGGTAAACCAAACTTGCAAATTCCGGTCTCTTCGAGGTGCTTCTGATCGATGATGCCCACGGCCAACCAAACGATAACATTAACTTCTACCAACACTGAGAGCACTTCTCTCCAACCCAAAACCCAGACTTTATGATCCAGCAAGATACAACCACTCTCGGGTCGACCCACATCCGGATACGGCAATGACGCACTTCATACGCCCAAACTATGCCTCCATAAAAGTCCGCAAAGAACACTCCAATCTCAACAGATATGGAGATATACGAAGTCTTACTCGCTAAAATCCATCGAAGATGGACCCGGCAGAAAGGAAACGAGAAGCGTTCACAACTACACCAAGAAACCGAAACCATAACAAGCTTATAGGAACCATGAAAACAACAGTGAGCCCACGAATCTCCACGCACACCACGAACATGAAACTTACAAACCTACACGAACCACCACAGAGCCGACAAGACTCCACAAAATCCACCATTGACAAACTCCACAACACTGAACTGAGACCTGCAAATCTATAACTAGAACTCCAACAGCAACACTTAAAAGCAAAAGAAACAGAGGCAACAACATAGATCTGAGAAGGCTCGAACTGATTGTCTTCGTCTCACAGCCACAACAATGGAACAACAACCAACGAAACCTTCTAGCGGCTCAGACGAGTAAGTGATGGCTAGAACAGAGCGCCGCCGGAGAGACACTATAATACCACCAAACCCCAACAAACAGATCTACAATCTCACCTCCGGAGCCGTCAAAAGCGGACCGTTTATACACTAAACGACATAACAGAAGACAAGGAGTGCCTCTCCGGTGCCGACGAAGGGCGCCAGTCACCGGAAAGCGACGGATCTGAACCAGGAGAGGCTAGGCGGCGGCTTTAGATGAGAGAACGAGGCGAGGGTTTTTTTTTGGATCTGTGCTCCTTTGCCGTGTGCTTCTCCTACCATGGCTTCCTGAAAACACTCTCAAAGATCAAGTGGAGGCATGGGAAGTTCTGGTCGAACCAAAATAAATCAAATGCAACAATGCAAATTACAATAAACCGAGAATTATTTAAATTAATGAACCGAAATGAAATAACTATGCAATAAATGATTCTTCTTTTGGTTTTATGAATGCAATCTCGAAATGAGAAAATATGGAATGATATTAAACAAAGATGGAAAGAAAATATGGAAAACAAACTAGCAATGATTTTTTTTTTTGAATTTTCTTAAGATGCAAACAATTAAACCAACTTATGCAAAAAATATAAAATAGGCTTAAAAATATTTTCTTTTTCTTTTCTGATGCAATCACGAAATGGACCAACTAATATGATATGAAACAATAACTAGGATGATTTCTTTTGGATTTTAAATTTATGAATGCAAATAAAAAGGAATCAAATTCAAAACAGAATTTTTTATGGGATTTTCTTTTATGGAAACTAATGAATGCAAACACTTTTCTTTTGGGATTTTTGATTATTAATGAATCAAACAAGAATATATATTTTCTTTTTCGTGGGTTTTAAAAGGATGAACATGAAGAACACAAAAGAAATGCAGAAACAAAACTTGAAATAAAGAAACAGTTTTTATGAATTTTCGGTTTATGATGAAAACAAATGCAAGCAAATGAAATATGATGTAAGCATAGAATGGACCTGATTCAGGAACATTGAGCTCTGATACCAAATGATACAGGCTGGAAGCTGGGTCGCCCAAATGGTTAATAGAGGTTCTAACCGATTCAACCAAAGATGTGATCTTTTGGCCGATATGTCTAGAATCCAACTTGATAACCTGAAACAAATGCAAAGGTGACGAGATGCAGTTTATACTAAGAACAAAATATGAATAATAAACAAAGAAAAAGGATAGATATGGTGGAATCAAGCTTCTGGATGTGTATCACTCTCAGCTTGATCAAATGATGGATTGAAGTGGATTTGCGGATGAAGGTTTTGATTGAATCTCTCAATCTGATGGGATGATGGACGATGTGATTGACTCTCTCAATCTGTGTACTGAGCTTATTTGATTTGCACAAATAAACTAGACTCACGAAATCAATAGAACAACAAAGAATCTCTCTTTGAATTCTAAAGACCGAAATTGAATGACACTAAACGCCGCCTAGGGTTTGAGAGACGACTTGGGCGATATCGACGATTCTGGATCTGTGATGCTTCTGCGGCCGGAGGAAGAAGAGAGGGAGACTATCGAACACTCCTCTCGCGTGTACGGCGTCCTGTATTGATGCGGCCATCCAAGTAGAGGTTCCCATAGTTAGGCGTGGTCCGACCACCCGGAGTGGGACAAGGGCCATAAGAGAAGGTTTCTCCAAGGCTGTCCAACAAATCCTTGATCAAGACGGACAAACCGACCAGAACCAACTGTTGATTGAAGACATGTGCCAATTGAAGATCCAAGACCCAACCGGTCCAATGGAGGTTCACTCAGCCGGTCCAATCCAATTCACATCATTCAGCCAGAACCAAGCCGGTCTCAACATCTCCATATCCGACCTCAACTCAAACCCAATCCTTATTCCATCCAACCAATTTGATTCCGGTTCAGAGATCTAGCCAACCATCAGAGGGAGTAGTATGGGATGTACTCTTTTTCCTTCATCAGGTTTTATCCCACAGGGTTTTACTGATAAGGTTTTAACGAGGCATCATGCAAACATACTATGAGCTCTGGTCAAGGCCTCTCAAACCAGCAGCCGGTTTACTGTTTTATTTTAATTTTATTTTGGTTAAGACTTTGGGCAATTGTCAGCCTTTTATTTCTGTTAAGAGTTGGCCCTTTTGTTTAGGCCTTTTATCATTTAAAGTTCAATAAGGGTTATCTATATAAACCCATCAACCTGGCCGATTTTGAGGCTAGTTTTTCTTTTGAATAAAATTTCAGTTTGCTTCAGCAAATAAACCTAAGTCTTTCTAGTTGTGAGAAACACCTTGAGAGCAACTTTGAATCTTATCAAGCTCAAATCATCAAGCTTGTGGCGATTCTTCATTCCATCCTACCATCCAACGATTTGCCTTGAGAGAGATACACATCCAGCAAGGCCAATCCCATCTTCAATCCATCATCCACCCACTGATCTGTTGAGAGTGACACACATCCAGCAGCATATCCCATCCTCCATCTCTATCTCTTATCTCTTTGTTTTATTTTGTTTCTTATATCATTATCCATCATCCATCAACCGGCCATTTAGTTTAGATCCATCCTGCATATTTGTTCTTATCACTTCTATAATTCCTTGCTTGTTTCTCTTACATAAAAACCTATAAAAACTCATAACTCTCTTGTCTCTTGCATCAGGAACCCTACGGCCACCTTTGGATCTTGGATATCTCCAGCCGGCCAGTAGCATCTCGGTCAGATTACACCTCCAGTCCGGCCAGCCGATCAGTCTGAGTCTCAGCCTGTATCATTTGGTATCAGAGCTTAAGGCTCCTGAAAACTCACGGTTGTATCTCTTCTATCATTTGCTGCATCCGTTTGTGTTGTTTCTTATTGCTGTTCTTGAGTGTTCATCATTGTTTCTTACAGAAATTTGCTAGATCATTTTCTTGCAGCAATTAGAATCTTATTTGTGTTTTTGAGATTGATTGGTCCGACTTTCTTTCTCTGGAAATCGATTGATCAATTTGCATTCATTCTAGATAGAAATCATATAATTCATTTAGGTTGATTGATTTTGCATTTATTTGATTAGTATCTCATTTAATCTGATCATTTGCATTCATTGTTGATTTTCAATCATCATTTATTAAAAAAAAAAAAGATTTCAATCATTCATAAATTTCAATCTTGCATTTACTTAATTTTAAATCTTTCCTTTTTCATTTTGATTCGATTTTAATTCCAACTTTAAAAAAGAAAGAGATTTCCACTTTCCTTTATTTACAAATTTCGAATTTAATTTTTTCATCAATCAAAAAAAAAAAAATTTCATTAGTCATTTGCATTCATTTGTTGATTGATTCTTTTCTTCTCCTTTATAAGTCTTCTCCTCTTCTTCTTTTCTCTTCTTTCCATTTCCTTTTACACTTGATCTCTTCTCTTCTCTTACTTACAGGAAAGTATGGGAGATCTAAACTTGAATGGAGCTCCGGCTCAGGCTGAGGCCATTGCTCAACTCCAAACCGGCCATGCTCAACTCCAAACCGACCAGGCTCAGCTCCAAGCTTCTCTCAACGCCATAGCCGCCCAACTGAACCGCCTTGGCCAAGCGAACCATCCCTATGACCAACCGCCTACAAGAGGGTTCGGTCCTTACATGGAGCAGCCACAGTCCCAATCCGAAGGGGACGACTCCGACCATGAGCCGCCTGACCGTAGAGAACCAGTGCGAGCCGGACGCGGTGGAGCGCGAGGATACCGTAACCAGGACGAGGGTAGCCCGATCCGGAGGCGCGGACGAGACCGGAACGATGATGAGAACTTCCAAGGAGGCAAGGACATCAAGCTGAAACCACCTACGTTCGCGGGAAAGGTGGATCCAGATGCCTACATCACTTGGGAGAAGCGTATGGAGTACAACTTTGAGTACTACAAGTATTCTGAGGCAAAGAAGATAGCTTTGGCCACGGCCCAGCTGACTGATAACGCCCTATCCTGGTGGGATCGAGATGTTGCTAAGATTGGTCCAACCTGGAGAGCCCAAACTTGGCTTGAGATGCGGACCAAACTCCGAGCAAGGTATATTCCATCACATTACCCGAGAGATTTACTAAAACGTTTCCGTAAGCTGTCTCAGGGAACTAAGTCTGTGGAGGAGTACTTTGAGGAGTTCGAATCACTTAAGAACCGGTTGGATGTGGACGAGTCTGAGGCGTCCATGATGTCTCAGTTCCTGGAAGGACTGAACGATCGGATCGCTTGTAAGGTGGAGCGCCAGCATTATGAGGACTTCAACGACCTCTTGGACTTTGCCGTCCAGGCCGAGGGTCATATCAAGAGGAAGAACGCGGCCACTAGCCGGAGTAAACCTGCGTGGTCTCAACCGGGTTCCAAAGCTGCTGAAAAGAACAAATCCATTGAGGTGGAGAACCGGTTCAAGAAGAACCAACCTGAAGCTTACAAGACTGGCCAAGCCGAACAAGGTAAGTCTCAAACTCAAAATCAGCGTACTCGTGACATTACTTGTTTTAAGTGCCAGGGAAAAGGACACTACACTAGGGATTGCCCAAACAAGCGAGTGATGGTCATAAGAGTTAGGCGTGGTCCGACCACCCGGAGTGGGACAAGGGCCATAAGAGAAGGTTTCTCCAAGGCTGTCCAACAAATCCTTGATCAAGACGGACAAACCGACCAGAACCAACTGTTGATTGAAGACATGTGCCAATTGAAGATCCAAGACCCAATCGGTCCAATGGAGGTTCACTCAGCCGGTCCAATCCAATTCACATCATTCAGCCAGAACCAAGCGGGTCTCAACATCTCCATATCCGACCTCAACTCAAACCCAATCCTTATTCCATCCAACCAATTTGATTCCGGTTCAGAGATCTAGCCAACCATCAGAGGGAGTAGTATGGGATGTACTCTTTTTCCTTCATCAGGTTTTATCCCACAGGGTTTTACTGATAAGGTTTTAACGAGGAATCATGCAAACATACTATGAGCTCTGGCAAGGCCTCTCAAACCAGCAGCCGGTTTACTGTTTTATTTTAATTTTATTTTGGTTAAGACTTTGGGCAATTGTCAGCCTTTTATTTCTGTTAAGAGTTGGCCCTTTTGTTTAGGCCTTTTATCATTTAAAGTTCAATAAGGGTTATCTATATAAACCCATCAGCCTGGCCGATTTTGAGGCTAGTTTTTCTTTTGAATAAAATTTCAGTTTGCTTCAGCAAATAAATCTAAGTCTTTCTAGTTGTGAGAAACACCTTGAGAGCAACTTTGAATCTTATCAAGCTCAAATCATCAAGCTTGTGGCGATTCTTCATTCCATCCTACCATCCAACGATTTTCCTTGAGAGAGATACACATCCAGCAAGGCCAATCCCATCTTCAATCCATCATCCACCCACTGATCTGTTGAGAGTGACACACATCCAGCAGCAGATCCCATCCTCCATCTCTATCTCTTATCTCTTTGTTTTATTTTGTTTCTTTTATCATTATCCATCATCCATCAACCGGCCATCTAGTTTAGATCCATCCTGCATATTTGTTCTTATCACTTCTATAATTCCTTGCTTGTTTCTCTTACATAAAAACCTATAAAAACTCATAACTCTCTTGTCTCTTGCATCAGGAACCCTACGGCCACCTTTGGATCTTGGATATCTCCAGCCGGCCAGTAGCATCTCGGTCATATTACACCTCCAGTCCGGCCAGCCGATCAGTCTGAGTCTCAGCCTGTATCATGTATTGTATACATAGTACGATCAACGAATTTCTATACAATCTTTCCACCCCTGTGGTGCGTTTCTGAAACTTACGTGAACGACAAGGTTATTCTCGTCGGATCATAAAATAACAACAAAACCATGAATCGGTTGGCGGGATCCTATGTGCGGGGAAGGAACGAGAAGAGCCCGAGACATCGTCCACATGAGGATGAAGAAGAGATCATTAGGGTTACGGCGTTTGATAACTCGGATCTTATTGCTAAATTCAAATGAACCCTAATCGGGAGAATGTTCCACCCGGACGGAAGAAGCGTGGATGCACTTCTAAAACACATGCCCAAACGCAGGATCTGGGACGTTGAGGGCCGAGTTCATGGGACAAACCTAGGGAACAATAAGTTCCTTTTCGATTTTGAAAAAGATGAGGATCTGGAGAAGGTGCTACAAAAACGCCCATGCCACTTTAATAAGTGGAGTTTTGCACTGGAAAGATGGACTCCGACAATAAAGGAGGAATTCCCTAACTCAATCCTGTTCTGGGCCAACGTAGTGGGCGTACCGATACACTATAAGAAGATGGAAACTTTTGAAAGTGTTGGAAAGACACTGGGAACTTTCGACAAGGCTGATGTTGAAGGAAGCCGGGTTAGAGTCTTCGTTAATGGAGACTTGCCTCTGAAATTTGAATGCAAGGCGGGCTTCGAAAATGGGGATGTGGTGAGAGTGACAATTCAATATGAAGATCTCTATAGACATTGTTTCACGTGTAAGAGAATTTCGCATGAAGAAGGAACGTGTTCGGAGCTGGATGAAGCACAAATAGAAAAGAATCGCTTAGCGAGGATTGCACACCACGAAAGGGAGGAGCGCGCAACAAAGGAAGCATTCTCACAACCAAAAACTAAGAAGCAAGGACCATCTACGGAGATACCGAGCTACCAAAGCAGAGAACGAGAGAGTCGTCGGAAGGAGGTAAGCCCTCTGGCTCCCCGAAGTGAAAACAGGAGAGATGATCGAAGCTCTCAGGACCTAAGGAAAAAACTCATAGATAAACGTGACGCCATATCGAAGAATGTTTGGAATAGGCTCGATCATACTACTGGAAACTATGTGGAAGTTCCCCGAAGTCGGGAGAGATACCATCCGTATCCATATAACTCGAGGGCCTTGTCTAGAGACAAGATGAGAGACTCTACTTCTTCATCGGAATGGAGACCCAAACCAGGGCCTGGAAATCAAGATGAGAGGCACAGAGCCCAGAGATACGATCGACAAACAGACAGGCACTGGGAGCGATCCAGACATATGAGCTCCAGAAATCGAGCTTCGCCATATTCTCAACGAACTGTTTCTGATGCTCCCCGGAGGATGGGATCTACGACATACTATAGGGGACGCAGCTCCCGATCCCCAACGGCGAAGGGACTTGAGTGGCAACCAGTGGATAAGGAAAAAGAAGAGATGGAAACACGTGGCTTACTAAAGAGGAGGAATGAGACTTCAAGAAGGATCTCAGACATAACAGAGCATGGGGAAGAGCCAGTAGGAAAGACCATCGCTGGAACTCAGAGACTGGAAACTGAAACCGGAATTCACCTCAATCTAGAAGCTAGAGACGAAGAACAAGAGCACATTGGGGAAACCTCTCTTCTTAGGATTGAGACTTCGACACCACACGAGAGAAAAGACACGGGCGAAGAACATGAAATAACCTCAAAAACAGTTATCAAAGACCAGAGACCTAGGAAGGAAGACGAACTAGACAAGACCATCGAGGAATACGCAAAGATGGCGGACCTGGCTATGACTAAAGACATGATAGATAACGATGATCTGTTGGATGAAGATCAAGACTTTGAGGTTTATAACACAGATGAGGAAATGGAGGATGGACGTATCGAAGCGATCTCCCAGCTCTCTCCGAAACCCCCATCCAAACCAAAGGCTCTTGAAATGAAGAATGCAGGTGCGGAAACGCGGCCAGTGGAGAAAGAAGACAGAACTACAGAGGCTTTGAAGCAACAAACTGTGAAGAAAGTTTCATCTCAAAGCTTAATAAAGGGAGGTAATAGAGGAGCTCGAAGTCCAGATTTGAAAGGTGCTGCAGCATCTAAGAAGCTGGCAAGCCGGGGAAGACTCTCTCCAAAAAGCAAGATGATGAAACCTCAACGGGATCAGGGAGAGACAAGTCGACAGGTCCCACGATATGTGGTGTATCCTTCTGCAAATAAAAGCAGGAAACCAGTGGCTACTTCAGGTTCGGTGGTGTCCCAGAAACCATCCAGTTCTCGGATATGAATGCCATCGCTTGGAATTGTCAGGGGGCGGGAGCGTACCTGACTAAGCAACACCTTCGAGAGTTGTATCGTTATTTTCATCCTCGTTTTCTTTTTCTTTCTGAAACAAAATATAATTTTAATATTCTGCAAGATTTTAAGTTTGAGTTTGGTTATAATAAATTGGTCACCGTGGAGCCCGTTGGCCACAGTGGTGGACTTGCTTTGTTTTACATGGATGATGCTGAGGTAGAGATTAAATTCTCAAATGCAAGAATGATTGATATTGCAGCAAAGATTGAAGGACATGAAGTGTTTATTACCTTTGTGTATGGTGATCCGGTAGTTGAGTACCGCGAACAAGTCTGGGAACGATTAATGAGAATCAGTCTGCTGAGAACAGGAGCGTGGCTTATGGTAGGTGATTTCAACGAAATTATCAGTAACTCTGAGAAAAAAGGAGGAAGGAGGCGCCCAGAGTCTTCTTTTTTACAGTTCAAAAACATGATCTCAGCCTGTGGAATGATCGAATTCCCTCATACCGGCAATAAATTTTCTTGGACAGGTAGAAGGAGATCTGGTAGAGTTCAATGCCGACTAGATCGAGCACTTGGTAATGAAGATTGGCACCAAGTTTTTTCCCACACTGATGTGGAGTATCTTTTGAGATGGGGGTCGGATCATCGACCAGTCCTTGTAAGAATCAAATCGAAAGAGATGGTAGGGCGTAAAGGATTCAAATTCGATAAGCGATGGTTTGGCAAGGAAGGATTCTATGATACTGTTAAACAAGGCTGGAACCAAGAAGAAACCCCGGACGCCTCAGGCCTTCATGAGAAGATCGGGCGATGTAGGAGAGCTATTTCACGGTGGAAGAAACGAAACCCATCAACCAACCAGAAGCTGATCGAAAAGCTCAAACTGGAAATAGACAAAGCTCAAAACGATGACAGCATCTCATCGGAGGAAGAACTAGAGCTCAAATGGAAGCTTTGTGAAGCATATAGAGAAGAAGAGCTTTTCTGGAAACAAAAAAGTAGAACTATTTGGCTTAGAGAGGGGATAAGAATACAAGGTTCTTCCATGCGAAAACAAAACAGAGAAGAGCCCTCAACCGCATAACAAAGCTGATGGACTCCCTTGGTAACTGGGTAGAGTCGGAAGACGGTATAGAGGGACTGGCTACTGACTATTTTAATACCCTCTTCACAGCTTCCATCCCAAGCGACCGAGAGGAAGCCTTCCGGTTTACTACCGAGAAGGTGACCGAGGAGATGAACTCGATGTTAACAAAAGAACCGTCGGAGGATGAGATCAAAGCAGCAGTGTTTGCAATAAATCCAGAAAAAGCGCCTGGACCGGACGGAATGACTAGTCTCTTCTATCAACGCTTCTGGAAGCTTATCGGGACAGACATCATACGAATGGTGAAAGCTTTTTTCTCGTCAGGGGAGCTGGATGAACGCATAAACCAGACAAACATCTGTCTAATTCCAAAGACGGAGAGACCTGCATCTATGACAGAATTCCGACCAATCAGCTTATGTAACGTGAGTTATAAGATCATATCTAAGGTCTTCTCCGCAAGACTTAAACGAGTGTTACCGAAACTAATATCGGAAACACAATCGGCCTTCGTGGCTCGTCGACTTATCTCAGATAACATTCTTATAGCTCAAGAGATGTTCCACGCACTCAGGACAAACCCAAGCTGCCAAAGTAAATTTGTGGCGATAAAAACAGACATGAGCAAAGCGTATGATCGCGTGGAATGGAGCTTCCTTGAGACCATGATGGTTAAAATGGGCTTTGATGACAGATGGATTCAGATGGTTATGAGATGTGTCTCGACTGTCTCATACCAGGTCCTCATCAATGGAGAGGCAAAAGGAAAGATTATCCCATCCCGCGGACTGCGGCAGGGTGACCCGCTATCACCTTTTTTATTTGTTCTTTGTACGGAAGTGCTCATCTCTCAGCTTAAGCATGCGGAAAGAGAGGAAAAGCTCTCAGGCCTAAAGATAGCGAGATCAAGCCCTCCAATCTCGCACCTTCTATTCGTAGATGATAGCTTGTTCTTCTGTAAAGCATCTCAGGAAGAATGCAGCGAACTAATGCGGATCATCGACGTCTATAGCAATGCCTCAGGACAACAACTGAATAAATCAAAATCTTCAGTTCTGTTTGGTTCTAAGGTAATAGCGTACTCAAAATCTGACCTTAAAAGGTCTCTAAATATAAATCAAGAAGGTGGAATGGGTATGTATCTCGGCCTACCAGAAACGATTTGCGGTTCCAAGAAACAAGTGTTTAGCTTCGTACAAGAGAGATTAAATGACCGGACGAACTCTTGGTCCACGAAGCTTCTGTCAAAAGGGGGAAAAGAAATCCAGATTAAAGCGGTCGCTCAAGCAGTACCTTCTCATGTGATGTCGTGCTACCTTTTGCCACAAGGAATAACAAAAAAGCTCACGGGCGCAGTCTCTCGATTCTGGTGGAGTACCAAGGAAAACAATAAGGGTCTCCATTGGGTGGCTTGGGACAAGATCTGTATACCAACGGAGGAAGGTGGCTTAGGCTTCCAGGACTTTAATGACTTTAACCTAGCTCTTCTTGCAAAACAATTATTGAGACTCCTGAAGTTCCCTCTCTCACTGCTTGCCAGAGTGCTAAAAGGAAGGTATTATAGGCACACGAACCCTATGAATGTGAAGAGAGCAAATAATCCCTCGTATGGTTGGCGAAGTGTAATAGCATCAAAACAAGTTCTGCAGCGTGGCCTAAGGAAGCGGATAGGAAATGGATATGACACAAAGGTCTGGGAGGAACCGTGGCTGCAGCTTAAACCAGCAAGACCACCTAGGCACGCAGGTCACTCACGAGATGAGGATCTACGAGTTCACCATCTAATCGATTTTGAGCGAAAGACATGGAACTTGGATCGGTTACAAGAGATGATCACTCCAGAGGATATAGATCACATCACCTCGATAAGGATAAGCAGGACAGGTCGACATGACCGCTACAGCTGGGATTTTACAAAGTATGGTTTATATACAGTTAAGTCCGGCCATTCTGTTGCATACGATATTCGTACCTAACCAAAACGTTTACTACTTTTGGAACCAAGTACGAAAGGGCTAAAAACAGAAGTATGGAAACTTAAAGCTCCAAGGAAACTGAAACACTTTTTATGGCAAGCTATTTCAGGATACTTAGCTACAGCACAACAACTGAAAGATCGGCATTGCGCACAAGACAGCAGCTGTATGCGCTGTTGAGATGAAAGCGAATCCATAAACCATACCCTCTTCGAGTGCCCTACAGCACTCCAGGTTTGGGCACATTCTCTTATTCCTTCTCCTCCGGGACGATTCCCGTGTTCATCACTATTTGAAAATTTTGATTACTTGCTCCTACGTGCAAAGAAGCAAGGGTTAAATGAAGCAGTGATGGCCCCAATACCATGGATACTGTGGTATATCTGGAAAGCGAGAAACGAGAAGGTGTTTAATAATAAAAATATTTTGCCTCTTGACACGCTGCAACTGGCAGCAAAGGAAGCAGAGAGCTGGAACCTAGCACAGCGAGTTGAAGCCATAGAAGATCCTTCACAGGAGGAGCCTCCAACCTCGGGCCGAACAATGCAAACGACTGAGCCAACCCCATTCCAATGGAGATGCCAATCAGATGCATCATGGACAAGCAATAAAGATCGAGCAGGGCTGGGCTTCGTGTTACTCAATACAGGCTCCCCGACCTTGTTTGGAGTATCAGGAATCCAGCAGGCTCCTACTCCTCTACACGCCGAAGCTGAAGGTTTGATTTGGGCCATGGAAGAGGTTCAAAAAACTGGAAATAGAGAGGTGTGCTTTGAACTAGACTGCGAGCAACTTGTCAAGCTGATAAATAAGGAAGAAGACTGGCCATCATTGGCAGCGGAACTTGATGAAATCAAAGCTCTCTCTTCAACATATCTGAAAATCTCCATAATTCATATCCCAAGATCTCTGAATGTCCGTGCCGAATGTCTTGCCAAAGGCGGAAGATCACGCGTCCTCAACCATCCTTTCGTTGAAAGCTCTGCACCAAGATGGCTAGACGTTCCTGCTGGCCAGCGTAGTGCAACTTAGCTCTTTTAGTTACTATCTCGATGTCAAAAAAAAAAAATTCAAAAGACCAAAATTTTATACAAAGAACACTCTTTGATAAAAACTGAATAAACTTCTTATTAACTTGGTTGATTGAGGGTAGTTATTTACAATGTCTACATTGAGCTTATATAATGCTCAGATAAAAAGGTCCTAACGTCCATAAAGAAAGAAATAAAGGAAAGAAATCAAAACTAAGCAAGAAATCGAAAACTAGCCGTTGGTGCCTTTTGTGGGATTTTGGCTCCAAATTAAGAATCTGATCTTTCTTGAATCTTGACGGTTTTAGGGGATAACTAAGCTTCTTGGGAACCTTCTTGATGGTTTTGAATGTGCTGAGGTCGTGCCTGATCTGAAGGAAAAAGAGCTGTTGGGGCTTTATTGCAAGAAGCTCCAAATAAGACAAGTTGAAGTAAATGGGGATCCTTCTGATCTCCTGGGTGCTGGTGCAGCTGAGGACTTCTTGGATGTCTTCTGGATGGTTAAGATGATCTCCTGGCTTCCACAAATAAGTCTGGGTCGGACCAATTTGAATTGGTTGGACACTTTCCCAAATTGATGTCGGTTTGGCCGGTTTTGGAAAATTGATTGCATCTTGGTTTTTCCTGGACCAATCTTTTTGATTTCGGGCTTTCTGGAAAGCTAATAATCCACTCTTGAAGCCCATGATTGATTCTGGAGAAGGCCGCTTCATTCCTGGGCTTGAATCTCCTTCTGAAGCCTGGTACTCGCAACTGGATGGGCTGGAGAACCTCTAGTTTGTAAAATCCATAACTCCTTGGTCCGGTAATATTTTCTGGAAATTACAATTGGGCTGGAATTTGGCTTGAGTGTAGAATCCAGTAAAATTGGTTTCATGCCAAAAATTCTTTTTGTTGTCGAGATATACGCCGTGGACTGGACCTACGTCGTTGGTATCGCCTAGGTGGTTGGTTTGGACGGTTTGATGAACCTCCGGTTCAGCTACTGGTTTGATGGCCGCATCAAGAAGCTGTCCAAAATGGTCTTATAAACTCTGTATCAGCTGTTACCAAGAGATCCGTATTGGCAAATTATAGTAACCAGAGTTGTTGGAAGGAGAGGATAAATAAAGTTAATTACAACATCATTTATCACAATGCCTTGAACAAGACATGAACCAGGATCTATTGGTCTCATTGGAGCCAAGCCAAAATAATCAAACTGATGAAGAAAGCTGATCATCATAAGGACACAAGGTTGTAACAAAGATTCATCGAGACACTCATGATCTCTTTCATGTTGATTATGCAAGGTATGCTGATAATCTGACCTTCTTGTATTTTTCTGTGAACAAAAGTCTTGATTAGTCAACATATGGAAGGAAAACAAAATGAGAGGACACCAGAGATCAAATGGATTACTAAAACAATTATGAAGCAACATAAATGTACCAGAATTTTTTTATATATGAAATAAGAACACATTAGGGAGGAGAACCAGAGAAGGTGTGAACTGCAAAAGAGAAAAGGGGATCATACGTGCCAGGTGGGGATAAAGATTCTTCCATTTATGTAATGTTATTCCAAAATATGCTTTCTACTTTGTAAGCAGATAATTTTTGGAAATTTTTTTTTATAAAAAATACAAATAATGAATAAGTTTGACTTGGAAACTTGAAATTATGTTTAGATTAAAAATCAAATTCAAAAGTTCAGTTTAGTCAATTTAGTGCTTTTTATTTTTTTCTTCTATAATGTAATAAAACCAAATGTATGGTGATATGCTAAAATATGTAAATTGATAATATATCTTAAACACTTCTTACATGATTTCAAACAAATCAGAAATATTAGCTTTGTCGTTATAAGTTACCCTACTAACTTAGTAAATGGTTAGATGAAATGAGTTTGTTTTTAATTAATTAGTTTCAAATATTTATTTGTTTTTGAGATTTTTAAATAACTTAGCTAAACAGATAATAAAACATATATTTTGTTTGGTATTAACATGTTTGTAGTTTTATTACATCTAAACCTATAAACATATATATATTTTTAATATCATCATCAAAGGAATATAGTTGTATGCAAGATAATTCTGTAACACATGTATTTTCAAAAGAAATTATAAACAATTTTTATAAAAAGTTATTATCTTATAAAATATACAATATTTATTTTTATAAATGAGTTCACGTGAGACTTTGCGTTCTTTACTTTAGTGATGATAATAATGATCTGAAATAATTTAGCAGCACTAAGAAAATAATGAAAAGGATATAAAATAGGCATACCAGAGGGAGTATTTGCTAAGATCAGGGATGTTGTCATATTTTTTATACAATTTGATTAATTTTCAATTTTATTAATTTTGTAAACAAACAATCTTTTTTTCTAAAAAATTTAATGGTTAATTCAATTAAACTTAACTATCAAACCGATATGAGTTATATGAGGTGATGAAGCTAGGAAACATACATTTGTAGAATTTTTTTAAAGTATTTTTATTACGATGAAGACGGTTTATGTTATAAGATAGACAATATAACATCATGTATTTTTTTAAACATCATATAACGTAATTGCAATATATTTTTTAAAATTAATTTCAAAACTCGACTTCATGCATTAAAGTACAGCTTACAACTTTTCAGTCCACCTGAGAAATAGTCAACAGCAACTAAGAAGATAACCATGCGATTACTTGGTACTTTTAGTGATAGGAACCAAAAGACACGATGCAAAATATTCTAACAACTTTAAAGGACATAATGATAGATTGTTGGTGTTTCCAACAGTTTAGAAATATCTTGTTTCAAAAGAAGTCATGCAATCGGAAATCATGAAAGTTAGCAAACACTAACCCTTAGATCAAATCAAGCTCCCAAACAAGAACTTGAATAATAAAGTCCACCAAAAAAGCTCTGGAATTCATCAGAAAAGAATAAAACTTTAAAATTTCTATTGATAAGAAAAATAAGATTGTCCAAAACAGAATATCCAAAACCCTCGTATATAGAGAGAGTCTAAAACATAAAAGGGAAAAAAAAATCTAGAAAATTCCTATAGAAAAAGGAAAACACTAAATAAAAGGAAAACTTCTAGAAAACAATAGATTAGGTTCTTTAAGTCTAAAATTCTCTTACATCAGTTTCCTCCACCTCCAAGGAACTCGACCCCGAGTTCTCTTCTTGATAAAGAACACCATCAAACACTAACCCTTAGATCAAATCAAGGTCTTGTTCGCTGCTTCTTTGAAAACCTTGAGTCTTCTATGCTTGTCTGCTGCTTCTTTATTCTTTTGACCAGTTGCTTATAACTTCGCTCGGACAGCTTCTTTAATTGCTAAAATATCTTCTTGTTCGGATCCCCAATGAAACTTCCCTTTCTTCAAACATTCAGTGATAGGCGCAGTAATGATACTAAAATTTCTAACAAATCTCCTGTAGAAAGTAGCTAGACCATGAAAGCTGCGTACCTCAGTGACTTACTTAGGAGCGGGCCACTCCCTTATGGCACTCATTTTTTAAGCTTTTTGGTGCTGAACTGGTGTTCTTGTAAAACCTGCAACACATGCTTCAGATGTTTCATATGCTCGTCTCTGGTTTTACTGTATATCAAACTATCATCAAGTAAACCACCACAAAAGAACCAATGAAAGGGCGGAGAATCTGGTTCATTAATCTCATGAAAGTGCTAGGAGCATTTGACAACCCAAAAGGCATCACCATCCATTCGTATAATCCATCTTTACTCTTAAAAGCAGTCTTCCACTCATCTCTAGGCCTGATTCGAATTTGATGATAGCCACTACGAAGATCTATCTTTGAAAACACCTTAGAACCTGACAACTCATCAAGCATACCTTCCAACAGAGGTATAGGGAATCGATACTTAATGGTTATCTTGTTAATGGCTCTACTATCAACACACATCCGCCACTGGTTACCTTTCTTAGGAACTAGAAGAACCGGTACGGCACATGGACTCATACTCTCACGAACAAATCCTTTTCTCAGCAAATCTTCAATATGTTCCCTTAAAATCTCATTCTCCTTGGGGCTCATACGGTAGTGGGGAAGATTCAGTAGACTAGATCCTGGAATCAAGTCAATATGGTGCTGAATATCACTCATGGGAGGTGGATCATTAGAAAGTTCTTCCGCAATCAGCTCTTTGAAATCGTCCAGAATTTCTAACACTTCACGTGGGGTAGTCTCCTCCGTTACGGCGCTCATCAACCCTTTAACCACTAAGGGATAGAAACACTTTGCTTCATGAACATCCCTATCAAGCTCTTTGTTGTCATGTGTCATTACCAAGAAGCTTGACTTCTTTTCCTTCACACTATTACAAAAATCCTTAACAGGTGCCATGGCAAATTTATGATTGCCCCACGTAAACAGTATCACATTGTCTCGACCACGATATGTGATATCGTTATCATTCTACCAAGGTCGTCCAAGAAGAATGTGACAAACATCCATGTCAAGAACGTCACAAGTGATCTCCTCCTTATAGTGCTTACCTATATATATATGAAAACTTTGCAAATCATGCTAACTCGAACTTGTGATCCTCTCTTTACCCAACCAAGGCCGTACGGTTTGTCATGACGTGTCGTGGGTAACTTCAGATACTCCACCAGCTTTTGAGAAACTAAATTCTCCGAGCTTCCATTAACCACAATCACATTACACACCTTGTTTTGAATAGAACAATGTGTTCTAAACAAATTCTTATGTTGGCCTTCTTCTTTAGATGACAATAAGACTCGTTGCAGCACAAGGTTTATCATCTCTCCATATTTTTCGTCAGCGAATTCAGCTCCCTCATATTCTTAATTCCCAGCGAAATCCCCTTCATCCTCTTCACCTTCTTCTTCTATTATAGCGACTGTTTTCCAACCTGGACAGACATTAGATTTATGACCATGTCCTTGGCAACGGTAACACTTGTCAATGGAAGGTTTAGCATAAGAATTGTTCTGCCTCTGAGCTGGTGTTTTGTTCGGTTGTATAGTATTAGAGCTACTAGCTCCTTTGTTCCTCGGATTGGAGTCTTTATTGGCTACACTCTTTTCTTTCTCACTCGTTGGTTCAAAAATGGTCTGGGCCATGTTTCTCCTAAATGTTGAGAACCCCCATGATGAATTCTCCTTTAGCTCGGCTTTCAACGCTAGTCTGGAAGCTTCCTGCACGGTCCATACTGTTTGTAAACCCATATTTCCTTGAAGAGAACCCTTTAAACTGCTGATGTACCTAGTCACCTTCTGATTCTCTGTTTCGTCTAACTCATTGCACTCAGAGAAACACAAGAATTCAGTTTTGTATTCAGTCACAGTTCTATTTCCTTGAACACAATCGAGATACATCTTGTAAAGATTCTGTTCGTAATCTTCCGGTAAGAATCGCTTCAACATTAATTGCTTCATTCGGCGCCAAGTCTTAACTGGTCCTTTCCTTTGTTTTTGCCTTTGGACAACGAGCTTATTCCACCATACTGCAGCAGTCTTCTTTAGTCTGATTGCTACCATCTTAACTTGTTTATTCTCAGGAACGCCCATGACATCAAAAAATCAATCAATATCAACTTGCCAATCAAGAATCTCCTCCACTCCCATAGTTCCATAAAACAATGGAATATCGGCCTTTACACGATAATCATGATTGTTTTGTTGGTTTCCTTCAGCTATTTCTTTTTCTGATTCTTCATCTGAACTAGAATTATCAACAACAACACCACGATTGTTTCTACCTTGTTGACCCCGAATTGGTTCTCTCTCTACACCTCTTTTACCGGCGTTATTAACCTGATTGGGAAAAGCCGCGACCTGATTATTTAACGCTGTTACCAGATTTTCCAATTGAGCAGTTACAGCAGTGAGGTTTGTGGTTGCCCCCCTTAAACTTCCTGCAAAACCCTCTAAATTGGCTTTGGTTTCTGGTTGATCACCCACGGCTGATCAAGCTTCGAAAAGAGAAGGAGCAAACCAGGCTCTGATACCACTTGACGCAGTCGGAAATCACGAAGGTTAACAAACACTAACCCTTAGATCAAATCAAGCTCTAAAACAAGAACTTGAATAATAAAGTTCTGGAATCCACCAGAAAAGCTCTGGAATCCACCAGAAAAGAATAAAGCTTTAAAATTTCTATTGATAAGAAAAATAAGGTTGTCCAAAACCCTCTTATATAGAGAGAGCCTAAAACACAAAAAGGAAAAAGGAAATCTAGAAAATCACTATAAAAAAAGGAAAACACTAAATAAAAGGAAAACTTCTAGAAAACAATATATTAGGTTCCTTAAGTATAAGATTCTCCTACATCAAGAAGCATTTCTAGTTAGCTGCTGTAGCGTTGATAAAGAGGATTTCAAAAGAAACAAAACTAAGATATTAATGTTTGAGATGACCAGTAGTGTAAATAACAAATGTTTTTACATATAGAGAGATATAAAGATATGTAGTCATAGGAAAAAAAGAAATAACAACTTAACATAAAAACTTTAAATCAGAAAGTTAAAAATCTAGCCAAATCGTAGAAGAATTTAAGAACACCTTGAAATGAGGAATGTAAATTCCTATTGTTGGATACCCACTCGTAGACTGAAATAAAGAGAACAGCGAAATGGCTACAATAGTATTCAAAGAGGGATTCTTTAGTGTTTACCTTAGGGGTACCATCGTGGAAGTGCCTAATTGCATGTCTTATGCCAACAACCAACCGAAAAGATCAGGGTTATTTTTTATGAAATCCATTTGCAACATGAGGGTCTAGTGTGGTAGAGTAATTGGGTACAAAAATCTAGAACCATAGTTGTTAAACGTAGCTTGCAACAGAGTATTTCTCCAAGAAAACATTCCACCACCAAATCTTGCGAGAAACTCTAACTTCTTTATGGTAGTCCAAAATAAAGGATGACTAGAGACTTGTCCGGCATTCAGTCTGAAAGAAAAAAATAGAATTAATAACTAATTTGCTTAGTTTGGTAAAAAGCTAATCAATTACCTCAATTGAGGATCTCTTATCTTCATTTTCCGATTTTTGCAACTAGCTTTCTGTGTTATTCAATAAGATATATAGCATTAGGATTTAAATACCTATGTATAAATCTCTCAGAGTGGATATGCAGCACTCTATCCATGATATCTTTGACCATATCTATACGAGGACTTAATGGACAAATCCTTGGGTTCAATGGGTTTAACAGAGAGGTAGGAAATGATCAGTAAAATTTCCGTTCAATAAAATTTAGCATATGCTAAAAAAACAGTCGTAATTTATAAATGTTTAGCAATGACATGAAAATCATTAAAAAATTTGGTTCCTACATAACAATTTGGATTAATAATGTTTGTATTATTTACTACTTTTTAGTTAGTAGTTCAAAATTCATGTTGATTTTTTAAAAATTCTATATTATTGTCTTTTGTTAATAAAGTTTTTTGTATTCAAGTTTCGAAGAACCATGTAACTTTGTGTATTCTCTTTTAAATTCAACAAAAAGAAAGGAAACAACAAAAGAGAATTATAAAATTCAATTAAAGAGGGAAAAGACTTTAATATAATTTAAAAGAATAGAGAATTATATACAATTCCACTATTATTCTATTCTAGATTTTATAATTTCTATTAAATTTTAGTGTTATTCAATTTACAGATTTAAAAATACTATTAAATTGCAATTTATTCAATATTGCAATGGTTTTAATAGTATTGTCATTTGGATGGAGTTTTATAATGCAAAATATGAATGCCAAATTTTAAAAATGACATGAAATCTCATAAAATACTTTAAATCTATAACTTTTGAATTCACTTAAATTATTTTAAATTAAATCATCCAAACCCTCCTAAGAATAATTTAATCTGGTGTGAGTGAATCTCTACTGATTTAAACTAGAATTAAAGGAAAATTGAATGGGTAAATATTTTTTTTTAGATTTTATTTTTTGTTTTCCAAAGAATTTTTCGTAGTTAGGAAATCTGATTTGGTACCAGAATTTTACGGAATCTTAGTGATTTGTTATCATAAAAATGTTTGTTTTTTGTAGACACTTTTTCTAGATTTTGTTTTTGTTTTTTTTTTTGATGATGTATTCTCCATTTTGGGCAAAATCTTACAACATAACTTCGGGTTCACAGCTTAAACAGGGTGTCTTCTCCAGAGTGTTCCTAACAATTATTGATTCGTCATTTTTCCAGTGCTCCTGAAAATCCAGAAGTTCTTCATTAATGATATCAATATATTCATGAGAATAGAGGGGAAGGGTTATTGGGAGATGAATTTATGCAAGAGTTATGGATTTTAAAAGTTGATAGATTTTAAACTTCTCTTTTTTTCCAAGGAATCACCATTGTAGGCTATTGTATATCCTAAAATTTTCAAATCTATTATATCCACATTTTAGCAAAAAAAAATGTATCACTTTAGAATGCAAAATTCAAGATTAATTGTTATGTGCTTATATGTCAGTGCATGTGTGTTCATATAGGAATTGATGTCCTATATACTGTATAAATAAATCATTTAAATCATCTCACTTATTGTTAGAGCAGCTCCATTGTTAGTATTAGGAGAAGTATCTCACAATTAACTAGGACTAAAAGAGAAAAAATTGGAGAGATAAAGAGGAAAAGTATCTCTGCTCCGAACCTATCAGATACTCTCTCACACCAAATGGCCATATATGAGTGGTTCAAGTTCAATAAATGAAATAAAAATTAACATTTTAATAAAATTACAATATAAAAATTAATAGAAAAGATGTGAGATACTTAGAGCATGTTTATAAGGGTTGTTTACCCTTGGTTTTATAACCAAAAAAATAATTGAAAATTCACAGGCCCCACGGAAGTCACAGAAAATGTTGCTTGTGTATGCAAAAGAATGAACGTTTTCGTTCCGTTTCTTAGACTGTTTTGCGGATCCCACGACACGTGGCGATCTGCGATTGATTCCTTTTTTAAAAAAAAAGTTTAATCGGCCAAATAAAAATTAATCTTTTTTTTTTTAAGAAACCTAGGCTAAGAAACAAACCGATAAACATGCTCTTATTTGGAGTTTTTGTTCGATAATGTTGCTCTTATATACATCCAATGATTGATAAATAGTGGAAATGGATGATGCCTTCGAGAGAAAGCCGCTGGTAAAATATAGTCTCGAATTATGTTCAAAATCTCCGATTATATTTAAAGAAACAAAAATGTATTCTTGTAATTAAGGTGAATAATAATCGCAATACAAGAGTGAAGACTAAAAATCTAATATATAGTGGTATGTTCTGACAATTAATTAGCCATGCATGTCTCCAAGAAGGAAGGAAAGACTCTCTTCTTCTGTCTGGCTCTCCTTTTCAAAAGTCATCTCTGTTGTCGAATTGAGGCATAGATCTTATAGAACCAGTTTCAGACATATAATCCGACATGTTATCCACGTCAGATCTTCGTATCGATCTAGTTGATCCTCCAATTTCTTTTGTCTTCTTCTTCCTCCTCGATTTCTTCGGAGCTTCCTGTAATGAAGAACGCTCGTTTAGTTCAGACACTTCCTTTGGTCTTCTTGATGATGATGTTGTTGTTCCTTTCTTCGAAGACCTTCGTTTAGTTTTGTCAGATGATATTTCCCTTGTCGGAGAACCTTTCTCGGAAGCAGCTTTCCTCGAATATTTTGGTAGTTTTGGTAAATCTCTGGTCCGGCCGCCACATTCTGACATACATTTCACGGACGAATCATCTTCCCCGCCTCCTTGTCCAGATTCTAACCCTCCACCATTTTTGAACTCGTTCATCTTTCAAACATATAAATGTATATACACATCACAATAAAATCAAATGAATTACTCATAGCTAGGCATGCATAAACTAGGTAAAGTACGTACCCAGCTGGGTGTAGATGCAGGAGTAGCGGATGGACCATCCCAACCAATATGGGCAACATGCTTTACGTCTGTTGGATTTCCTATCTCTATCTCTTCTTCTTTTCCACTTTCTACCATTCATTTTATAACCAACACTCCCAAACATAAGTTTTAGTTGAATGTATTTGATTACTATGCCATTATTCATTCCCATTCAACACGTACAGATATTATTATCATAATGCATGCAAACTTTCTTCTACGTGAGTCATAGTTTCTGATTCATCAACATATATATAAACTTTAAGAGAGGAGGAAGTTTAATTACCAAAAACTTGAGAAATATATCGGAGGCCTTTCAAGAGACTTTTCATACTGGAGCTTGACATTGTCAGTTGCATAGGTCTCTAATTCATGTGTTTTCTTTTTGTTTACATAAGAAAATGGTAGTAATAATCTTTTTTCAAAAAAAATGGTGGTAATAAAAATGAAAATTTTAAAAGAGAAATATGAAAATTGTTTCACGCAACAAATCGAATTTACAATCGCAAAATGCTGTTTCCACTCGTCACGTTTCCAGAAACAAGAAGTTGGCGGCTATCAAAACTGAGGAAACAAAATTCTATATGAAAGATAACCGAAGTGAAGAAAGATCATTGCTCAAGACTCCAAAATAATTCTTGGAGACAGATTAAGAATACATCTAAGAAAGTTGTAGGTTTGTCTTTTATTTTTTGTCACTGAGTTGTAGGTTTGTCTTAATTAGCGGATTCTCCTATCAAAAATAAGAAAAATAATTAAAAACAAAACAAGAAATGGTTTGGTAAGAGAAAAATATAGTAGATTCACCTAAAAATCCTTGAATTTCAGGAGGGAAAAAACAAAGGAACAAAGATTCATCAAAGAAATGAAAAAAATATCGAAAATGGAAACAAAATTGATTGAAGAATGGTGGAGAGAGTATAAAGGTGATACAACAAAAACAAGTGGGAAATGTTTGTTTTTAATCCTAGATTTACGTTGATCTGATGGTTAATAGTAATACTATTACTTTAGAAATAATCAAGTTTAGAATTTGTATTATAGAATTACGTTTTCTTCCATCAAACGGATACAAACATTAAGTTTTATTCAATCTTATAACATTACTAGGGGTTTTCCGACGCTACGCGCCGGATTTTCCAATTTTAATATTGTTTGTGGGTCATATACATTTATACCAAAATATTATTCTATAGTATCTTAGATAACTATATATTTATCGATGATATCAAAAATAATTGTTAAACTGATAATTAAATATACAAAGAGTAGCATACACTTTATTTTGTCAAGAGTAACATACACTAATACAAAAATTAAAATAATACTCTTTTAGTAGATAGTTAATAAGTTCGCATGCATATAATTATCTTCATATCACCGATAGATATTTAATTATCTTTATATTCTTGATATGTAATTTGAATATTTTGCATTTTTTTTTTGAAAAGAGATACACATAATAACTTGATAGTTCCATTTCATTTGACGAACTGTTAACAATTCATAATAAAAAACGAAACTTGTTTTGCTAAACAAAACCTCTAAAAGAACTGAGACCAAATGAATATATGTTATAATATTGGCAGAGAAATGCTATAAAATCGATTAAAATATATGAAACTTATTTTTTTATTTCTGTTGGCAAAACAATGTTAATATGCGAAAAATCTAAAAAATACTTTATGTATACCATTTGTTAGAACATAAAATTTTCACAAAAACCCTTACTCTTTTATTATCATTTTATTTTTTATTTTTTGTTTGATCACACATCATTTTAGTTTCTTATATTGTTTTTTTTCTGAAGCAATCCTACATTTCTTTTGTCCTGTTGTAATATCATTTATTATATTTGTATTATATAGATTTTTAATTTATATTTAAGAAATTGTTTAACGATCAAAATAATGTTTGTTACTAAAGCATAATATCTGAATTGTTTATTATGTGATTCAAATTATTTTTAATTATGATATTAAATTAATTTATAAATTTTGACTTTCAACAAAACATATAAAACTAAAGACCGTTGAAACATATCGTCTTCCTATAATGTCTTATAGCTTCTTAGAAAGTACCTTATGTAGTTAGATTCAAAGAGGAGACAAGTGTGTCGATTTTTAAGGGACTCAATCGGACCAAACATGTCCTTCAAGAACCAGTAGCTTCACACAATAACAAATTTTTCCACTGTTCTGCTGATTCAGCTCTGAGAAAATAAAACTTTACTGGTTAAGACTATAGCTAACACCATCTTATTTAAATATTTACAGCCTCGCAAATTGTTCTTCAAAATCAATAGAAAATATACCAAGTGAATCAGCTAATTCGATGGAAAACTCATTCAAAAGCTCGCGTTTAATCCTCTCCCTAACAGCCTTGTTAATCCTTTTGGGTACTTTGCCTTTTGTAGGCCTGTTTCAACCAAAAGATGAAGAATATGAACAAATCTTATAATACACATAAGATAAATCAATCAACAGAAGAAAAAAAAACAATTTTCAATGTGGAACATTCTCACACCTTTCATCTATAGAAGCATTGGTTTTATGAGTAGATGTTGAAGGAGTTTTTGATCCCGTCTTCTTCTTCTTGCTTTAGTAAGAACAAACTCACCTGTAATCAGTCTTATGTCAATGAATTGACAATCAGTTTGTCTTTTAGGACATCATCAAACCACAAACCCAACAGAATAAGAGTTTTTGAAATTCGTCGATTGATTCCTCAAACATTCTCACTGTATCACCATATTCATATCATACTAAGAACAGTGAAGAATTTTCGAAAATAATCAGAGCTAACTTCTTCAAACATACCAAAGTAGTTATCAATGAAGATGTGAGATGTTATCAATGCATATGTGAGACGTTATGTAGAGGACGTCTTTGATCTCTGCAAAATTTCGTAGAATGGGGTTATGAAGGGAAAACGCAAGAAGACGGTAAACTTATTCTCATGGGCCTAAATTTATATTTACTAAAGCCTAGTAGACTTTCATAAAAAGAAAACTCAAGCACAAACCGAAAATAAAGCCCAAATCGAAAATACTCTTCAGCAAATGATATCATGACAAGTGTCAGTTTTTGTCTCAAGGAGAGAAAAAACTCAACTTTATAGTATTAGATATCACATACAGTATAAGAATGTTTATATCTTTGCCATGTACTTAAGTGTGATAAATGTATTTAAAACTTAAGTCCCAAAATTTTGGGTGTTTGAATAACGGATAATACTAAACATTACAAGTTTTAACATTTTTGAAGATCTGCACACAATTGGAAGCTCTAAAAATCATGTACGAAAATAAAAATTAATGTAAAAAACAAAAAGTTCACAACGTTCATTCTTAGAGCTCAAAAATGGTACATGGTTTATCACCAATCCTCTATATATTATTTGAGGAGCATTATTAATATTTAACATTTACCTCATGTGTTATTAACAATAATGTCATTTCTTATGTGGCAACACCACAATCAATCTCACATCATATATTTAAAAACCCTCTTCTTACTAGGCTAATCACATGTACTTCCATTGTTCATTTAATTGTAACTTAAAATTATATATTACATGCTTCCTAAGTGACTGTATCTCCTCCTTAGCATCTGTCTCATACTGGTTTAATTATTACATTCACAAAATCTGTTTATCATATTCCAAAAAAAATACGATTTATCATAGATCAATTTTTTGGTTTAATGACATTATTCTCTCCGCACGGGGACTTCTTCAACCCCTTTTCTCCTATATTATCATTTTATATA
The DNA here is from genome assembly GCA_016771965.1 of Brassica carinata. Classification (NCBI taxonomy): domain Eukaryota; kingdom Viridiplantae; phylum Streptophyta; class Magnoliopsida; order Brassicales; family Brassicaceae; genus Brassica; species Brassica carinata. Next base: position 55,415,949 of record CM028689.1, read on the forward strand.
AAAATGTATTAGCATAATATAGTGGCCATTTGTTGATCATTTGTTATCAAAACATAACCAGTATTGATTATAATAAAGCTAACCATTACTATCTCGGCAAGAGGTGATCTCTTTCTATTCTATCAGTATTTTATATAAGATCATGGCAACAAAACATAACCTATTTAAATAGTTAACTTTAAGGAACTCAACAGCCAATAATACCATGTATACAGACCACTATAATGTCTTCTGCGAAACTATCATGTATACAAAACACTAAAATCAAAATGGCAGTATATAATTATCATCGGTTTATCATATTCCCAAAAATATATAAGAAGTCATGGACCAATTTTGAGAATAATGATATAAACATTATTATCTCAGCATGAGGAGCTCTCTAACCTCTTTTCTACTATATGATCATTTTTACATAAAATCGTATTAATACAATATAAAATACCATTTTGAGAATATATAATGATATAAACATTACTCTCTCAGCACGAGTAGCTCGGTTTAACAAACTGAATTCGGTTCTAACAAACCGAATTTAATTGAATTCGTCAATGTATAAAGAGTATGGGATTCGTGATTCGGAATTTAAGAGTGAATATTCCCTCATTATTGATTGTATAGTTTTTTTTATGGAGATGATTGGCAACAGCTGTGGGAGCTGCACACAGCACCATTCAAGTTCACAGCATTAAACCTAAAGCAATCAAGCTTTATAAAAAAAAAATCTGTTCACAGCTATTTATAAAATATACGTATCTTTAAGTGCTTTAGAAAGCTAATTTTCCACAGCTCACTTTCATGGGCTTTCAAAAGAAAAAAGAAATATTTCATTTAACTTTTTATTAAAAAATAAGATAAACACTAACAAAACCTAAGATAAACATTAAAAACCCTAGTTGTAAGCATATATATAACTAACGTAAGAGAGCAAAAAAAATTTCAGAGAGAAAAAGGAATAAGAAGAAGCAACATAAAGGTACGTGATGCATCTTGTCTTCTTTTATATTATTGCATCTAGTTTTTTTATATTATTGACGTACGATGAAATTTGTTTTTTGGTCAAATTCGATTGTGAACAATAATATGATGAAATTTGATTATGAACACAAGTTCCATAAAAAAAGACCATCAATATTAGTTAGTCTAGTCTTGTTCTATGTGCCTGTCCTCCTAATTTAATGATGGACTTGTTTTTAGGTTGTATATTAAATTGTTGGCCGTAGTAATTAGAGTTTTATTAATTGAGTATGAACAATTTTTTTTCATTCGTATTAGTTTGACTATGCTCTGATTTTATATTAGATAGTTTGTTTTAGTACTTAACGATGAACATAGGACATGTACATAATTTTAAACTGATATGAATTAATTAATTCATTAGTTCATAATATTTTGTGCACTATATTATTATACTGATCGTATATGATTTGAATGATAATCCATTATTTTCAGTATGGTTTATATGATCTAAGTTTAATATATTTTTTATAATAATTGTAAGATATGGCAAACAACAATGGTGAAAATAATGGTGATGGAAACAATGGTGCATCAAGCAACACAAACGTGACATCTTTTTCTCAGAGAGAGGTAAATATTTTTCTTTTCATTATTTTAATTAGAAAAACAAGTATTGATATATATATATATATATATGTTTTTTTCTGCTATAGATTAATATTAAGTGGTCAGATGAAATTTCTCGAACATTCATAGAGATGTTTTTACTTCAACTTGATAAAGAAAATTGGGTAGACAAATCTTTAACAAAAGAAGGAAAGTTAAGAGTGAGGAAGAACTTTAAAGAAGCTACTGGATTTGATTTAGCATGGAAAAATTTTGCAAACCATCTTCGTAACTTGAAAACATGGTACGATTGCTACAATCGACTATGCAAGTATACCGGAGTGACTGTTGATCGTATCACAGGAGTAATTAATATGGAAGACGAATGGTGGAATGATCGGATACAAGTAAGCATATCAAAATTTTAAAATAGTACCTTTCAATATATTTTAGCATAAAATACGATACTAACTAATTTATTTAAAAATTAGGAAAACGAGGTAGCTAGAAGATTTAAAAAGAAATCTTTAGCAAATGAAGACCTCTTGGAAAAATTGTTTAGAACTCACATAGGAGTTGAAGATGGATGGTCGGTTGGAAATGGTCCTGATGTGTATCGTCCTCAACATGGATATGAGACTGGAACACAATTTGATATGAACACGGCATTTGTTAGTGATGGTCCAGACATGCTGTTCTCTACTTCGTTAGATGGACAAACTCAGAACATGGAGTCCACACCAACCACCACTCATACACCTTCCGTTGAAAGACCAAACCATGAACAACGAAATAAACGTAAACGTGGAGCAGCCAACATTGATAACCAGTCAGATTTATCAAAAGCTTTTCGTGAACGTTCTGATGCAATAAAACATGCTGCATTGGAGATGTCATCGGCTTTAACTTCTGACATAACCATTGCTGCCCGACGACTACACCAAATTGAAGAGATTGAATTTGGAACCTCGTTTTATTGGGATGCAACTAATTTACTGTCTACAAATGAGAGTGCTAGAAGATGGTTTTTAGGAATTCCAGAAAACAAGTTTGCACTTCTTTATCTGGAGCAAATGATTGGTCGTAAACATGAGGATTAGTCATTAAAATAAGATTTATTTTGTTAAGACTTTTTTAGGAGAAGTTGAAATTATTTGGTTTTTATTATTTATTTATTATTTAGTTGGTTTTATATGTTTTGGATCTTAATAAAAATAATTATGAGTGTTACTTTACAAGTTGTTTATTAATTTGTTTTATTTTATATACAGATTGTCCAATTGTTTTGGCAAATGGTGGATGATACTGATGAAGATGATTCTCAGTTAATAAATGACTATATAACAATGAATATTGTTAAGCAACCATTGTGTGCACATCCTTACCGCGTCAATTTGTTGAGGAGTTGATTCATGGTCATCCAGATCAATGCCACTTTCTTCTGAGAATGCGTCCTAAGGTGTTTCTTGAGCTATGTGATACAATAGAAAAGAAATACAAGATGAGATCATCTCATAATGTGACGGTGAAAGAGAGTGTGGCAATGTTTTTACACATTTGTGGTCATAATATTACTCAGCGAAATGCCATGAGAACGTTTGGGCATTCGCAAGAGACAATATCCAGAAAATTCCATGAGGTTCTTGATATCATGGAGCAGATGGCAATAGATATGTTTAAGCCCGATCATATGAGTCTCACTCAGGTTCATCCTAAGTTGCGATCTGACAAGCATTACTGGCCATATTTCAAAGGATTTATTGGTGCAATGGATGGGACACATGTGCCTGTTGTCGTATCGGGACGAGATCAACAACGATACTGGAATAGAAAAAGTGTTTGCAGCATGAACATTCTTGCAATTTGCGACATGGATATGTTATTTACATACATATATGTTGGTATGCCTGGGTCTGTGCATGATGCAAAAGTACTTGCTTTAGCTATGCAAGGTGATCCTACTTTTCCACATCCACCTATAGGCAAGTATTACCTTGTCGACTCAGGATATGCTTTACGGCGTGGGTATCTAGGACCTTATAGGCAAACTCGGTACCATCAAAACCAGTTTCAAAATCAAGCTCCACCTAGTAATCATAAAGAAAAATTTAACCGTCGTCATTCCTCACTTCGTTGTGTTATTGAAAGAACATTTGGCGTCTGGAAAGGAAAATGGAGGATAATGCAAGATAGGGCAAGATACAACATTGGAACAACAAGAAAGCTTGTAGCAGCAACTATGGCGCTACATAACTTTGTACGTAAATCAAACATACATGACCCTGACTTTGATATTGATTGGAGGGAAGATAGTGATCAACAACCTGCAATGAATGATGACGATGAAGCAGTTTTAGAAGAAGGGACTGGTTCGAGGCAATACATGGAAGGTTTACGAGACAATATTGCAATGGATTTATGGAATTCTCGTGGGTAGATGTATCTATTGATTTAAGCAAAAGTTATTTTTTAGAGATTCATATTTTATGAAAATTTTAGAATTTTTTTATTTATTCATTAAAATTATTATTATTATTATTATTATTATTATTATTATTATTATTATTATTATTATTATTATTATTATTATTATTATTATTATTATTATTATAAATTTTTATTTCATTTTTATTAATATGTTGTTTATTATATGTATATAATACTAATCTACAGCCATTTTAATTGCCAATCAAGCTTTAAGAAATAAAATTTACAGCTAAAATCTCAGAGCAAAAAATCTACAGCAATTTTTCTACAGCAATATATCTGCGGAAATGTGTAAAATTGCTTTGAGAACTATTATTTCCTAAACTATATAGTTTTAAATTCTAAGACACGTTTTGAGCAAGATAATTCCTTTAATATGGCGATTAGAACTATTATTTCCTTAATTTTGGTCAAACACATAAATTTTGTATATGTAATTAACTTACACCTTATTAAGAAGTTAATGTATGATTTTTTGTTGCTCCGTTGATTTATTACCGAATATCTGCATTACGGCAAGTTTATATTTGCATTGGAGCCCAAGTTAGTAAATTTAATTATTGAATATTGATATCATTATGGCGATTTGATTTCATGTTGGTAACCCTAGACGAGTATCATCCCCTATATAAATGAGCAGCTGAACTCCCGCCACCTCACCACAATCAACTTCATTATATAAATTTTTCCAAAAAAAAAAGCTTACATTATATAAACCTGCACAAAATAGTAAGATATTTCATTATATCTAATATTTGTGAATTTTGACTTTCTAATATCTATAAATTAAAAGTAATAATCTTTTTTAATCACTCAATATCCGCGCAGGACGCGGATTATCATTATTAGTATTCACTAAAATCATTTATGGTCCCAAAAAAGACTCTACATATAATTAGTGCTCGACTCAATTTTATTTTAGCTTTTTAATCTGTTATAAATGAATTACTACTTTAACACACGCTGTATAAGAACTATCAAGAACAGCTAATTGGAAAACAATAAACCAACATTTGTTTCTTTATATTTAGAAACTACTTTTGAGAAACTAAAATGGGACATTTAAAGAAAATACAATTGAGAATAAAATTACAAAATGGATTATTATTATATTATTATATATCTTTTAAGTTTTTAATATATATCTTGATTAAGCGGAGAGGTATATATATCATTAAACTATTTCTCTTAGGCTTTGACTATATCCCTTATATATTAAAGTATGAGCATTTTTAAAGACTAACCTTATATTCATGTGTTATTAACAAGAATGTCATTTCCTACGTGGCAACACCTTATTCATTCTCAGCCTCTTTATGTAAAAACTCTTTTCTTACTAGATTTAATACATTTTTTACCATTGTGAATTAATAGTAGCTTAACATAATATTTTAATCATATTAATTGATATTAATTGGTTACGTGCGTTGATATGGACGATAATATCAAATTTGGTAGGGTTTTTATAATGTTATACGAAATTAATAGGATAGTAAGATATCAATTGATAGGGTTTTGACTATATATATGATTAGTATTTTTATAATATTAAATTTCTTTACGACTAAATTATACATGATATTTTTTAGGGACTGAAAAATATAAATGATTCATAATTTTGTTCCTATAAAAATTTAGTACATGAGATTTATTTTGATGAATATTTTTTTGTATTTATGGGATACATGACGTTTATTTTAGGATAGAAAATATAAATTGTTTTATATTGTAATATCAAAATGTCGTATATAAATATTTATGAGCAATTTTGAAAATTATAAAATACATTCAAAAAGGAATTCCATATTAAATTTCTTCCAGTCCCTAAATTTTTGCAAAAAATACTTTTTGATTACAAAATTATCATAAATGGTGACATATATTAAATGTGGAAATTTATATACTTCTTTCCAATTAAGTTTAAGGCGAATATCTTTTTTCCTTAATTTCCGCCCTATGCATATAATACTTTCTATAATTATCTGAAAATCTACGATTATAAATAATACTTTTATTATAGCATACGCAACCAATTAATATCATTTTTACCATTGTGAATTAATAGTAGCTTAACATAATATTTTAATCATATTAATTGATATTAATTGGTTACGTGCGTTGATATGGACGATAATATCAAATTTGGTAGGGTTTTTATAATGTTATACGAAATTAATAGGATAGTAAGATATCAATTGATAGGGTTTTGACTATATATATGATTAGTATTTTTATAATATTAAATTTCTTTACGACTAAATTATACATGATATTTTTAGGGACTGAAAAATATAAATGATTCATAATTTTGTTCCTATAAAAATTTTAGTACATGAGATTTATTTTGATGAATATTTTTGTATTTATGGGATACATGACGTTTATTTTAGGATAGAAAATATAAATTGTTTTATATTGTAATATCAAAATGTCGTATATAAATATTTATGAGCAATTTTGAAAATTATAAAATACATTCAAAAAGGAATTCCATATTAAATTTCTTCCAGTCCCTAAATTTTTGCAAAAAATACTTTTTGATTACAAAATTATCATAAATGGTGACATATATTAAATGTGGAAATTTATATACTTCTTTCCAATTAAGTTTAAGGCGAATATCTTTTTCCTTAATTTCCTCTATGCATATAATACTTTCTATAATTATCTGAAAATCTACGATTATAAATAATACTTTTATTATAGCATACGCAACCAATTAATATCATTTTTGCCATTGTAAATTAATAGTAGCTTAACATAATGTTTTAGTCATATTTTAATTGGTTGCGTATGCTGATATGGACGATAATATCAAATTTGGTAGGGTTTTATAATGTTATACTAAATTAATAGGATAGTAAGATATCAATTGATAGGGTTTTGACTATATATATGATTAGTATTTTTATAATATTAAATTTCTTTACGACTAAATTATACATGATATTTTTAGGGACTGAAAAATATAAATGATTCATAATGTTGTTCTTCTATAAAACTTTAGTACATGAGATTTATTTTGATGAATATTTTTGTATTTATGGGATACATGACGTTTATTTTAGGATAGAAAATATAAATTGTTTTATATTGTAATATCAAAATGTCGTATATAAATATTTATGAGCAATTTTGAAAATTATAAAATACATTCAAAAAGGAATTCCATATTAAATTTCTTCCAGTCCCTAAATTTTTGCAAAAAATACTTTTTGATTACAAAATTATCATAAATGGTGACATATATTAAATGTGGAAATTTATATACTTCTTTCCAATTAAGTTTAAGGCGAATATCTTTTTTCCTTAATTTCCGCCCTATGCATATAATACTTTCTATAATTATCTGAAAATCTACGATTATAAATAATACTTTTATTATAACGCACGCAACCAATTAATATCATTTTTTGCCATTGTAAATTAATAGTAGCTTAACATAATGTTTTAGTCATATTTTAATTGGTTGCGTGCGTTGATATGGACGATAATATCAAATCCGGTAGAGTTTTTAAAATGTTATATGAAATTAATAGGATAGTAAGATATCAATTGATAAATTTTTGGCTATATATATGATTCATATTTTTATAATATTAAATTTCTTTATGACTCTAAATTATATATGATATTTTTAGGGACTGAAAAATATAAATGATTCATAATGTTGTTCTTCTATAAAACTTTAGTACATGAGATTTATTTTGATGAATATTTTTGTATTTTATGGGATACATGACATTTATTTTAGGATAGACAATAAAAATTGTTTTATATTGTAATATCAAAATGTCGTATATAAAAATTTATGAGCAATCTTGAAAATTATAAAATACATTAAAAAAGAATTCCATATAAAATTTTTTGCAATCCCTAAATTTTTGCAAAAATACTTTTTTATTAAAAAATTATCATAAATGGTGATATATATTAAATTTCGAAATTTATATAATTCTTTCCAATTAAGTTTAAGGAGAACATCATTTTTAATGTGGACTTTCTTAATTTCCGCCCTATATAATTCTACAATTATCTGAAAATCTACGATTATAATCATATACAAAATTAATATGATAGTCGGATATATATAGTCACAACTGATAGAATTTTTATTTTTGACTATATATACAATTCATATTTTTATAATATTCAACTTCTTTACGATTCATAAGTGATACATGACATTTTTTAGGGACTGAAAAATATAAAAGATTCATAATTATGTTCTTCTATAAAATTTTAGTACATGACATTTATTTTGAATAATAATTTTATTATTTTACGGGATACATGACATATATTTGGGACTGGAGAATACAAACTACTTTATATTATAAAATCAAAGTAGTATATAAAAAAATTATGAGCAATCTTGAAAAATTGTAAAATACATTCAAAAAGGAATTATATATTAATTTTCTTTCAATCCCTTAAATTTTGCAACAATACTTTTGATTATAAAATTATCATAAACAGTGACAGACATTAAATTTGAGAATTTATATCATTCTTTTCGATTAGATTTAAAGAACTAACCATTTTTAATGTGGAATTTCTTAATTTTTGCCATATGTATATAATACTTTCTATAATTATCTTGAAATCTAAAATTATAATCCTATACGAAATTAATAGGATAGTCTTATATAGTCACAACTGATAGGATTTTGACTATATATATACAATTCATATTTTTTATAATATTCAATTTCTTTACAATTCATAAATGATACATGCCATTTTTAGGGACTGGAAAATATGATTATAAAAACTTTGGTATGTGACTTTTATTTTTATGAATATTTTTTTTTTGTATTTTATGGGATACATGATATTTATTTTGAGATAATATAAACTGTTTTATATTGTAAAATCAAAATGTCGTATATAAAAATTTATGAGCAATCTTGAAACATAATAAAATACATTTAAAAAGGAATTCCCTATTAAATTTTTTGCAATCTCTTAACTTTTTCAACAAAAATTTTTGATTACGAAATTATCATAAATGGTGACATGCATCATTTTTAATGTGGACTTCTTTAATTTTCGCCCTATATATTGTCTGGAAATCTACTAACAATAAGGGTTTTGCAATATTATTTTGTGGCAACATCTGAATTTATCAGGTGATGAGGAAAGAGATCGAATCCAACATCCGAACCGTAGCCCCTGATCTCGTTTCCCATTGAATTTTTTTTAGTAAAAACACTCTTTATAAATTAAAGATAAATCAAAAGAAGCTCATAATAGATACTCAGGTTGGATAAATGGCCTCTTTTACAATTTTGAGTCCTAATAAACCCACTAAATTTACTTCAATTTATTTATATTTTTTTACAATTTTTATGTACTTCAAAACTAGTATAATTTTAATGAAATATAATGATTTAACTTGGATAATAAAACAATTATTGTTTGTCAACTATATATAATAAGATTATCGTTATCCGGATACTTCAGTAAACTTTTTGTTGATTGAAAAATTCAGTAAATTTTTAATCTCAAATTGATTTTCCTTGCACTAATATGTATATCAACGTTACTTATACTAATCAATATCTGTACATTAAAATTTCTAATTTCTTTTGCTCCATTCACCCCGCGCAGGATGATCACCCAGTACATAAATTATAAAACAAAAACATAAGAAAATGAACGAATACAAGAAAGAAAAAAAGAATCATCAGAGCTTTTTCATCAATCTCCATCCAGAATATCTTTCATGAGATTCCTAGCCGGCGATGAATAACTTTCCGACAACTCTGTTAATCCTTTATGTACTAAAACATAAGACATCTAACCATTTAAATTCTGACACATAACATGTAATTTACAATTTTAAAAAAAAATCTCAAATGCAAAAAAAAAATATTTAAAACAAAAAATCACTTCATTTGTGACTGAATTTTATGTATTCTTTTTATTTGTTTTTTTAATTAAAAAACAATAATTTTGTTAAGAAGCAGGACATAGGAATAATGACATTGCCTCTATGAGCGCCGCTCGAGTGACGATAAAACCCTAGAGAAGAAAGAAGTCGCTGTTCCCTCATCTGCTGCTCCGGTGGTCGGTGGTTCTCACCGCCGCCGGGAGCGGTCCCGCCGTGTCTGTCTTTAGCTCCCTTCGGTGTCAATCGCGAGTTATCCACACCGTCTTCTTGCTGTGGCTTCAGTTCTGAGTTTTGGGTAAGTTATGGTTGGTTCATGCTTGCCTTAATCCAGATGGAGAAGGGTATAAGGCTGGTTGACTTCGGTGCGGTTGCGTTGGGCAGATCCAGGCACCGGTGAAGTTCATTAGTTGTATACTTTCTTGATTTTCTCCCGTTCCTGGCCATAAAGATGATGTCGAGCTTCGGTTGATTTTATTTTAAGTATTAGGTCTTTGTGCTGGTTTTAAGTGTCGATCTGAGATTTGACGTTTTTGGAACTATGAGAAAGGTTATCGGGTTTCCTCTGTGCCATATCGTCTTGCTTGGAAGGTTTCTCTAGTTTCAAATCTGTTTTCTGGTGCGCGGTGCAGGACTAAACCGGCTCTGATGTGGGTGTTTACTTCTTCCATCGAATCTGGTGAGCCATTGTTCCGGCGGGTCTATGGTGGTTCTGAGTTCTCGGTTATTTCTTTGTTCCTTGGGCGTTTGTTCAAAGATCATCTAAGCTTTGGCTTGTGTTTAAAAAGTGGATTGTGAAACGGTTATATTTGAACTTCTGGAGATGGTCGGTCTGGAGGCAGCGATGGTGGTGGCTACTTAAAGTTATCGGTCAGGGTCTTCCAGCCTTGATTTATGATCCCATCCTTTGTCCTTGTTGGCATCAAGACTCTACTGGATATTGGTTTCAGTAAGGTTTCTTCGCTTGACCTTTGGTTTATTTGTTGCATTGTTCTTTGTGAAGTCTTGATGTGGCGATGGTGTGCTGTTCCTTGGTGTTTAACCGACGGGTTTCTCCGGGTTTTCTGGTAAGGTACTGTGGAGCATTTGCTCAATCGCATTAGGTCTTTGAGTAGTTGATTGTCAACCGTGTTCTTCGTCGGCTGCTCGGGTGGAGATCCGTTTTCTTGTAGCTTCCTTCAGTTGAAGCTTGTTCTTGAGTGGCGGTTGCTTGTGTTTCCTTGTCGGAAGTAGTTCTGGAGCCATGCTCTCACCCCAAATAATCTTGACCTTCAACGCTTTCCCGCTTATTCTGCCATCGGATGTCAAGTTGCTTCACTTCTCTAGTGATTTTGCATTTGTCCCAGAAGATTATTGTTCTTGTTCCAATCCCTTGCTTTACTTTCGATTAGGTGATATGTGTTCGTTTCTTTTCTAGTTTCTGGGGGATAATGTTTATTTCGCCGGCTTATGATTCTGGAAGGAGTGTGTTCCTTGCCGGCTTTGGTTTGTAAAAACTGTGTTCTACCCGTTGAATATAATCTATCAGATGCCCAAAAAAAAAACACTAATATCTCTCCCACTACGCCGATCATCATCTAACGACATCTAAACTGTTCATCTTTCTTAATAGAAAATTATCTCACGTTTAATAAATTTAAATTAATACCTACTTGCACATAAAGTAAAAAGAAAGAAAAGAAGGCAAAATAAACAAAAATGCAAAACAAAAATGCAAAACAAAAATGCAAATGGAGTCATGGAGATATGGAAGAAGAGCTTTAGGCAAAAGGTAAACGCCTCTCCATGTCACTACGAAAATTTCATATTGCTGAACTGTTTTTTAATTGTACAATAGGTGGTATACATCAAAAGGTAAATTGAAAACATCATTCAACATACGGTGATGAGCAATTTGATATTTTTTTCTCTATAGTTAAAGTTCAGATATTCAGAAAACAAAATTGGTTCATATATGGTTGTTGGGAAGAGAAGAATATAATGCATTGAAGAGGGCAAAATCGGTTCTATCATGAAACGATGGGAGACAAAATTAACCGAGGTATATATTAGCAGCTACATGTTTATATTGCTGCAGTCTTTTTAATACATAACTAGATTTTGACCCGTGCGTCCGCCCGGGATCCAAATTTTATTTTTAATTTTGAGCATATGTAACGACCTTTGTAGACCAAAATTTTAAATAATATACTTTTTAGGTTAGTCTTGGTTCATTTGTTTGACAACTTAGGGTGTGAATGGTGACCAAGGGAATAAAGAGGAACACTACATTACTTAACATTCCTTAAAAAATTTACCATTCATGAGGAATATATTTTTTTTCTCATTCCTCCTCATTCCTTTGGTTGTAGAGAATTATAGAATAAATTCATTCCTTATTGATTTTGATAAGGAATCATTATTCCTCTTCATTCCTAAAATTTTATTCCTACTCATTCTTTTCCTGTCCATTCATGTTGTTCCTATTATGGTTACCAGTCACACCCTTAATGTTTCATTTGTTTGATCTTATTTCAGGAATCAGATAAACTATCAACGTTATAAATATAAAATAACAATTTAATTCATATTCGTCTAACCAAAACATGAAAGACAATTATAAGCTGTGACAATAAGAAACACATAAATGTGATAAGCAAATAAATAAGAAGATAGAAAATATGTTTATTTTAAGATAAGTAGTTTATTTTAATAACCAACCAAGATCAAAGGAAAACTGGTTTGAAAAACCAGAAAATATGTTTCGAAAGACATAACCATAATATAAAAAACATTAAATGTTTTAAACTTGAAGAGATTAAGAAAGCAAAGACGTTAATCAAACATCTGTGGCTCATTCAACTTGTACCAATCGATGTAAGGAAGCTGAACATCAGCCACCTTGGCCTCTGCGCGCACAAGTTCGAAATCTAGCTGCTTCTCTTTCTCTTTGCTAAATGGGTTCTTCTTGAAAAGTTCGTTCATGAGTTCCAGCTTACCTTGTATGCGCGAGACTTCACGCTCTTCAACATGTTTCTTGGCGATGGCATCATTTAGTTGCTTGTAAATAAAGAGCTTGGCTCGGTAATGCTCAGTGGTCGCCTCCACTCCCTTGTTGAATGCCTCTTCTAGAGAAGAACCATAATCTTCAACCATGGGAGCCTTGAGTTTAAGGTCTTTGTTGAATGCCATACTGAGATTTTGATCTGGATGTTAATATAAACAGTGTTGGTTAGAATCAACGAAATTATCTAAGTGAAACTAATTTGTTCAATCAATAATAATCATCTGCTTACATAAGATCTCCTTGATTCTCTAAAAGTAAAATAGTTGACTAAATTGAATAAAAATTATTAAAAACCTAGCTAGATTAATATGTGTTATAGAACAAAAAGACTCACGACGGCTAGAAAACCTAAAACATGTTTATTCCATAGACAAAATATATATAAAACGAATAGATCGAAATTATTAGAACCCTAACAAGATCAATATGGGTTATAGAACAAAAAAACTCGGTATCGGCTACAAAACCTAATTGATCCCATTAACAAAATTTACATAAAACGGATAGATCTAAATAAAGAAAATTTACATCAAACGGATAGATCTAAACAAAATTTACATAAAACGAATACAAAGAAAAAGGATAGATCTACTTACTTACCTAATATTGGGAGAGACTAAATTGGAGAAGAAGAGAGATGATAGTAAGAGATGAAATCTGTTAAGTGTACAGTTTATATAGAAGAGGATGTGATCGAAGAGTCATATCTTTTCACATTCCTAATAAACTTTTCAAATTACTAATCGAAATTAATATATTAAAAATCCAATAACTGAATTACAGTTTCGTTAATAGCAAGTGATCCTAATCACATATTTTATTTGCAGTTTTTATACATTTAGGATCCTCATATCTAAGTAAATAATTAATGTAACATTTAATAATTGTGAGATATAGAGAATATACTAAGATATATAAATGTTTGCTTATTTTTATTTCTTCCGAGTTAAAGGTTTGTTTTTTATATTCAATTAAAAATTAGGAGTATTTAAATTCGTTGCATCTTGATTGTTTTTATTTAAAACTTAGGAGTTTTTACAATAAGTTACCAAAAGTTTATGAAAATATCAATTTACGTTATGAAGATCTTCTTGGAATATTCTTTTCTTGTCTATCTTAATTGTTAGATCTGGTTAAAGTAATTATAATAAATATGTTAATTACATAGTCAATAAAAAATTTAGTTGGACCTCATAGTTATAGATTTCAAAAAAACACATTAGGGTTTCTGTTACAATTTTTTTTCTGGGAACAAAACAGATTTTTTCTGATCAACTGAAGAAAAGTTCTTTCTTCTGACAGTCATTAGGCACCTTCGACCAAAGAGGAGCTATAGGATCTGTTTTAATTAGATCGTTATTGACAACCGCATCATAAAAAGGTTTGACACACTAAAATTATTTTCAACCGATATATATATTTTGTATGTTTACAAATTGATATTCTTATAGTTTTTGATCTAAGGAACAGATATTATACTTGCTAATTATAATTTTTATGTTTGATCTGTATAAACTTGGAATGTGTTTTTTGGTTTGGCAGGTCAAAAACGTTTTGGAGAAGCAAGACCACTATACGGATCACAAAATTAGACATCGCAAATCCTGACGAAGTGGAATAAAAACGGTTAGTAAATTAAATGATTTGAGAATTAGGTGAATGAAAGAACTTAGCATCACATAAGATGTGAGGCTAGTTTCTCTATTTCTTTAACTATATTTGTTAGCTATCATTTAGGTTATGTGATCAATTAGGTAACTGAATTATAAGTCTTGGATGCTCATTAGATGACTGTAGCTTAGAAGTATTTAGGATTTAGAAAAACAAAAAATAAATTGATCTTAATCAATCGTACCAAACCTGAATAACTGAAATGTCAAAAGGCAAAGCAAATGAAAACCTAAAACAAATTATATGTCACAAACAAACCTAACTTATCACTCATGCTGGTCGAGGTTTTTAAAAATCTCTTTGAAAACTACATTCATAGTTTTTTTCTAAGGTTTACCATCTTTGTCGACAATCAGAATTTTCAATCCTTTCTTAGAAGTGACCCTAGAGACAGCCACATATAGTTGTCCATGCGAAAACACTGGTCTTGGAAGAAAGAGACCAACTTGAGACAGTGACTGCCCTTGGCTTTTGTTGATTGTTATTGCAAAAGCCACAGCCAAAGGCAACTGCCTCCTGCGCATCTTAAAAGGCAGGGCGGTGTCTGCTGGTGTTATTAACAACCTAGGAATATATACTGTCTCTCACCAACCTTTTCTCCAGTAATTATCCTAGCTTGAACCATAAAATCCATAAGCTGAGTGATCTGAACTCTTGTTCCATTCATTAATCTAACATTAGGATTTATGTTTCTTAAAACCATAGTAGGACAACCAACTTTGAGTCTAAGCATATGGTTTGGCAGACCAGGGACCTTTATTTTGTTGAGAAAATCAGGTCCAAGTGCTTCATCATTCATAGCTGATTTATCTATTGGGTCAATACTGTCTGCACTCATATAAATCTTTTCTTCACCTAATATTGTATTAAACATTTAATTAGTACACTAATACTATTTCAAACAATTGTAAGCTATTTAAAATTACCTTCTAGCTGATCCAACATGTACTCATTAATTGTGTTGACATCCTCATTAGTAGGACACAAAATAGCTCTTTCTTGAAAGAACTTAGGCTCCTTGCTTTCTTGTAATTCCACGAAATCACCATAGACAGCTTTGCTGATGGATTCTATTGGATCCTCGAGTTGGTAATCAAAACTCAGGAGGAATTTCAATCTCGGCCTCACCGTCATTAGGCTCCGCTAGTTTGCCTTCACCAACTTTTAATATCCATTCAGAGAAGTCCTTAAGATCTTTTGCCTCTTCAGTTGTCAAACAGCCAGATAACAACCGCATGTTCTTCGTGAGTTTCAAAACTTTACAGTGCTCCCAAAGATACGAAGCATTCAAAGCTGTGTTTGCAATCGCTGCCCTACAAGCTCCTCTTATCACAGGTAGAACCTGTCGAAAATCACCTCCAAAAACAACTACTTTTCCTCCAAAGGGTTTATTTCTGTGCTTACCAACAATATCAGATAAGCTCATGTCCAAAGCCTCAAAACAATGCTTGTTCATCATGGGTGCTTCGTCCCATATAATGAGTGATGCCTCTTTTACTAAATTGGCTTGATCCGTTCCGTGAGCCATATTACATGATGAGAACTCGTCAGGATTAAGAGGTATACTAAATCTCGAATGAGCAGTCCTACCACCTTGTAACAACAAAGAAGCTATCCCACTCGATGCAACATTAAGGACAATATCTCCTCTAGATCTTATTGCCGCTGATAGTAACTTCCAAAGGAAAGTTTTTCCAGTCCCACCAAACCCATATACAAAAAACATCCCTCCTCTTTCTTCTGTGACAGCATCAATAATCTCATGAAATATTTTCGTTTGTTCATCAGTCATCTTTGGAGAATCAATCTCAAGAGTTTCTAACAGATTATCACGGGGATAACTGCGCTCATCTAATATAAGAACGTTTGAATCATTTGTACTTGATACGGAAAGCTGTGGCATCTTCGTAAATCTTTCTAGCGAATCACCATTCCGCCTCATCAGGATCTCAATCTCTTGTAAAGCATAATTCTTCTTCTCTTCATCACTCAACACAAGTCCTACAAAATAAAACAAACGGTTAAAAGCATATCAATAACAGATTCAACAATAGTATACAGAGTTATCTCTTACCTGGTCTCTTAAAAAAATTTCTACGCCTATGCTCAATATCTTCAGACAAACACTCCCAAGTATGTTCCCATACGTTCTCCGGCGATTATAAGCTATCATTCAGCAACATCGTAGAAAAAACCTCACTTAGATCGCTTGCTGAACTCTCATAACTTCTCCGCAAGAGATCATCTATATACTCGTGATCATCATCTAGTAACCCACGTGCAGAACATGCTTTTTTGTAGCCATCATGAAGAACACCTTCAAATGTTTGTATGTCCTCATAACATGTAGGACCTCTCACAACGTTCAACAACACCCGAAGATAATAAGAATCTTCTTGTTTATGGGAGCATAATTAATCCTACCAATGGCAAATCCTCTTTTTCTTCGTTTGAATTTTTTTTTACTTTTCACAAAAGTATAAAAGTTGGAAATCTAAATATAAAGCAGGGTTGCTGCGAATGAATCAACTTTGCAGAGATCAAACCATGCTAAGAACATTGTATTCTCAATGAGCTTGCGACTCAACACTGCCTCCATCTTATCTTTACCTCTGAAAATAACATGTTGTTTTCCAGGTAGATGGAAAGTAAGCTTCTCAACTGGTGTAGATCGATAGTGAATAGAAAACATAAATGTTCTCCATGAAGATTCACACGAAGAAACATATCTACAAATAAAGACACCACAAAATCGATTAGAACATGTATACTTATATATAAATTTATTAGTAATGAACAATATGGCAAATTTAACAACCTGCAATCGAAGAAATCTTTGAACTCATTTTTTATCTTCTCCACACTTTCCTCAACGTTCTCCATTTGCTTTACAACCACATGTTCAGGAGGTTCCACGGCCACAGTGACACGATCTTGTCCTTTGTTAATATACTTAAATAAGTATTTAATTGATCCAGCTTGGTTGCACCACTCGACATTTATGTGAGCTCTGTACCGAAGTGATAGTTGCCTGTTGTATGGAATAACCCAAAGATTATCACATCTCATCCCGTTCTTCTCAACATAAGATTGTGGTTGCTCGAGCCTTCTATAAACTGGAAACCCATCTTTATTAATTATAGTCTTTTCACAATATGATTTAGGATATAGTTTCGAGCACAATCCATTCTCCATACATGGAGAATTCATATTTGCAGCTCCACATGGTCCATGCATCATCATATCTTTAACCACTTCATAAAGTTCAGGCTCTTCATCTTGATTAGGAATTTCCGCGCAAATTATCCTGTCTATGTCTTCTGGTCTGGGAAGCCTGCTATCCGGATGCATGAATAAAAGAATATGCGAATGAGGTAGACCACATTTCTGAAACTCTATCGTGTACATTGCTGTGAAGAAATAACAAAAAACGGATTTAGTAGGACAAATGTTAAGATCTTTTAAAACATTGGATAATAAATTCTTCTAATTAGGATAAACTCACATGCAACAACCTTCCCCAGTAGATGCTTTTTGGTTAAATCATCCATTAGTGACTCGAGCTTTATTTTAAAGATCCTGGAAAGAATGTCTGGTCTATCCTTTGCATCTAGGTTTCTCTCTTTAACATATCTGGTGATCTCTGGCCATCTAGGATTACACGTAAATGTGATGAAAAGAGTGGGAAAACCAAAATGCTTACAAATGGCCATAGCATCCAAATAATTATTCTTCATGTATCTAGGACCACCAGTGAAAGAAGCCGGCAATACAAATTATGTTCCTTGTTCATGCATATCAATCTTGCCAGCATTTTCTGATTGTTTCAGAGAGTCAAAACTATCAGATCTTAAAGTATCCTGATTGAATTTTAGATATCGCAAACGGTTAGACTCTATAGTTGTGTAAGAATCCACCAAAAATTGTTGAAAAAGTCGCCTAGAATGCAGTAGATGTCGTGACTCATTCCTCCTTTCGAACAACCGATATGCAATGAACTGCCTCATACTAATCGTTTTCTTTTTCTGCTTTTTGGTGCCCTCGGTAACACCTTTCTTAATTCCAAGTCTGAACCCATCCTCTCCATAAGGGAACAATAGAGGATACTGTAGTGCTAGATAGGAAACATGTATCTCATTAATCCTCAAAAGCTTTCCAGAATGTTTCTGAAGCACTATATCCCTTTTATCCATATCGAGATTAAAGTCTCCAGGAATCAATGCAGCAACCTCAGATGCGGTGGGTGTGTTGTATGTCCTTCCCTCTTTAAGTCTATCACTAACAATCCTCATATGAAATGCATCGTTAGGATTAGTGTCAAATCGATCTTTAGCTGATCTAAATTGTTGAACATACGGATTCACACCATCTAACATCTTTATCAAAGCCTCAATGATTTCTTTCTTCAGAATGTCCTTTTCTTTTACTCGACCACTCTTACTTCCATTTCTGCGGATACATTAACATATATCAAAAATGTTAGTCGTGTACGTTTTTAAGCCTCCTCTTGAAATAATAAAAAAGGTATAAATTGATTGTTACCTAAGACAATTTGACCTGTTTTCAACTTCATTTTCTGTGTCCGCAATATACATCTGTCCAAATTTGGCATCGTCACCATCATTTGGAAATAAACTTCCTGCTAAATGATAATTTTCTCCATGCAATTGAAACATGTTAGGACCTATTCCTTTTCTCACCGATCTCTCAACTTTGCCACCGAGTGAAGTAAATGAGAAGACCATATTGTAAGGTCTCAAATTCCTTTGAAAATGTTTGTTTAGTTTATCTTCCCCCTCAAGCAATCGTGTCAACACATCTGGTGGGGACTTTAAAAGTGGCAATGTTACTTGACCATTCATACAGCACAGAGTAAAAGAAGGAATCTTAGAATTCCTGCGTTTATTAATACGTTCTCCGTACCACATATAAGCGCCACAGTGGGAACATGACCAAGTGGGATCACCCTCATCGATATAGGCTGCATATGGCAACATACAACAAATATAGCTTTTAGAAATAAGTGAGAAAATAAACAGAATGTAGATCAGTCCAAATATGATAATATACTACCTAGAGCTTTTGCCAAAGGTTTCTTTTTGAGAGATTTATGTGCTACGTTTGCGCGGATAGAAGATGACATTTTATTACTTTCCGGTACATTAGGAAATATGTTTTCTCCATCAGAATGATGTACACAATCAATATCACTTTCAGAATCAGAATCTTCCTGTGAGCTACAGTCAAACTCTAGAGAACCATCGAGTTCTTCGATTATCCCTGGATTTCGAGAAACATGTTAGTTTAGGAGTTCCACATAAAAATGTAAAGGAAAAACACTACTAAAAGATCTAACCTCGAAAATCATCAAGATCTTCATCGATTACTTCATCATCATCTAGTATATTATCATCGTCTCTCTCATTGTTTGTTTTAGATGCTTCATCTATGGTTTCACTTGGAGACAAATTTCATGTATTGGTAATGTTATCATTTAGGGCACTTCCATTCATATGCTGCTTCTTGTGAATTGGTCCCCTATTCTTTTTACATGTATTAGTTGTCTTGCTGACATGCGCTATACAATTAAAATAAAAATACAACTTAAGAACAGAATAGTATAGTCAAGGGGATAATATCTATTTCAGTTTTAAAAAGACATTAACTTACACTTGACGGATGACAAACAACTTCCCTGATCCAAGTCCTAGTTACTTGTTCCGTTTCCATAGAAACTCCTCGAATCAAATATACACAGAAGATAGTGTGCTGTGAATGATGAAAAAACCTTGGACAAAGACCGCCAAGTATGATCTCAAGAACTATTACCAAGAACACATCTTCTTTTGTTACTTGGTGGTGTCTGCGTACGTGAGATGCATATCTGAGCTTTTGTTTAGCGTTGAGGTAATAATATAGATATATACAATGTTTAAATCATTTGGTCTCTAGCTACAATGTTTAATTTTATTACTTAATTACCATTCAGCCCGAGAACTGCAAAATCATATGCTCAATTGAATCCATTGACACGGATTGGGGTTGGTTCTATTTTGGATGTGATCGACACATCCGCCGTTTGACTAAGACTGGTAGAAATGCATCGGTTCAGATGAACAGATCCATAAAGCCACGCTTTATTGTGACGGTGCCGCACCATGTTCAACCTTCTCACCCAAGTAAGCATCAATTTCTTTAGACTCTCTAATGTAAAATATATGTTATAACTTATAATTATTTCGACAGGTTCAAGCTACATTTGACTGTTAGAGATGACACCGAGACGTGCAAGATTATGCTTCTTGACACCATAGCTATGACCATTATTGGGTGCAAAGCTACTGAACTATGGGATGGTTGTTTCGCTGAGGTAATTGTTACAGTCTCATTTAGATGCATCGCAAACATATATATAGTTATGGTCGCCTAAAAACTTTTAGCTTGAATTGCACAACAGATTGAAGATCCAGAGTTGCTCCCTATGCCTTTACAAGACTTGGTTGGCAAATCCTTTTGTTTTGGTGTTAAAGTAACCAGTGAAAACTTTTCAAATGGATCTGACATTTTCAAGGTTTCGAGGTCCGTCGGGGATTATATTCGAGGATTGAATCACTCTCGAACCACTCTCCCTTAATGAGACCATTTCGTCAACAATGTCTGGTGGAGAAGTAAGCATTTTGTAATGCTTATTGAATTGAATTATGTTTAATCACGAGATACCTAACTCAATTCTCTTTTTAGATACCGGCGATGGAGTTAAGCAATGAGAACTCATCTGACGGATTTGCTACCCCTAATGTTAAGCGCAAGGATGATGATTTAGATCAACAAGAGATGACTTTTACATCTAAGAAGTTGTGCCGCACGATCGTGAAGAAGGAGAAGATTGTTAAGTGATGATGGAGCAGCTGGAATAAGACTTATTTTGGCTTTGGTTTACATTTTATGTTTTATTGCATTTATTAAAATAATGACTCCTTAGTTGGTTTATTTCATTTTATTCAAATAATGACTCCTTAGTTGTTTTTCATTTTGTGTTTCATTTTAATCATTTTAAGCAAAAATTTGTGAGAATACTAACAAAATAATATTCAAGACCAGTACTACTAATGACTTACTTAAAATGACTTGCTTTTTAACTATAAGTTGGTTATTTGAAAACCATATTATATAATGACTCCTTAGTTTTATGTTTTATGTTTTATTGCATTTATTAAAATAATGACTCCTTAGTTGGTTTATTTCATTTTATTCAAATAATGACTCCTTAGATGTTTTTCATTTTGTGTTTCATTTTAATCATTTTAAGCAAAAATTTGTGAGAATACTAACAAAATAATATTCAAGACCAGTACTACTAATGACTTACTTAAAATGACTTGCTTTTTAACTATATGTTGGTTATTTGAAAACCATATTATATAATGACTCCTTAGTTTTATGTTTTATGTTTTATTGCATTTATTAAAATAATGATTCCTTAGTTGGTTTATTTCATTTTATTCAAATAATGACTCCTTAGTTGTTTTTCATTTTGTGTTTCATTTTAATCATTTTAAGAAAAAATTTGTGAGAAGACTAACAAAATAATATTGAGTTAGGTACTACTAATGACTTACTTAAAATGTAGCTTTTTAACTATAAGTTGGTTATTTGAAAACCATATTATATAAAGCTACAAGCAAAACATTAAAAGCAAACACATAATACACGGCCACAACTAATAGTAGGAAACTGAAAATAATAGATAGAAAGCATAGCAAACTCATGCACCCATAATACACCTCCAAGACTCTCCCCCTTAATTATACTGATTCATAGCAAACAGAACAAATTCCTTAAGCTGTTTGTAGTAGTAACATTCATCGCATATGTGATTGGAGCTGTTCTTTTGATCACACTTTGTCAAGCACTCGAGGTTTACCATAGCTGTATAGTAGCCAGCATTCATAATGCCACAAATTGTGCTTAGTGTCTTCAACACTCGTGCCTTGCAATGATCGGACACTGATAGATTTGTCTTCCATTGGAGTTTATCCAAATACTTTTCACCTTTATAAAATCGTTCTAATGCAAGCATTAACAAACCTGATAAATACCAACCATCTCTATAGCCCCCAATTGCTGCTTGACGTAGATGAAAGAAGCCTTTGTTTTTGTCTTTCTCAACAAAAAATTCAAGGATTCCCTCAATATAGTGTCCCTCGAGGTTACCATGCTTTAAGCATTCTTCCCTAAGTCTTTTGTGCTTCGTGAGGAATTCCATAGGGTGCGCAACAAAAAATGCCAGAGATAGGTTTCTGAAATAGATGTTGGGATCGGAGCTGGAGTGGTCGTTGTTTGAGGAATCATTCAAAGGGTTGTTGTTGTAATTGTTGACTGACATTTCTTCTCCCATCTGTACTTAGTGTTGCTTGTAGTTTGGCCTGTGATTTTTATTAAAAGGTGAAGCATATGAGTTGGAATGTTGTAGACATGTTTATAAAGAGGGTTGTGGAAAACCCTTGATTTAATAGTACATTATCATCAATGACACATGTTTTCAAGAAAGGATGTGTTTATGTGGTGTTGTCATTTGCATGCTTCTTGATGCATGTAACATGAGTCAGCCTTTGCTACTTTTGACTTATATAACAATCTTCATTGAAGTCCACGATGATATAGTAAAGTCATGTTATTCGAATAGTGAAAAAACTGCACAAAAGTTTTTTTGGTTTTCAAGATAAGTTTGTGAGTTTTCAAGATAGGAGGTCAATGTTCATTCACCTAGATAGGTTTCTGTATAAGCAACTGATAGGTCAGTGTTTGTCTCATCGAAACAAAAGAAAATTGGACCGTAACATAGCCTCTAATTATATCTAGGTTACATAATCCATGCAAACAGATGTGAGACCATAATGAGAGATTTAAACATTTTATGAAAGTTTATAAGTTCTCTATGTGATGGGGGGATACACGTGAGACTATAAAATGTAACTGAAGTATGATTTAGGTTAGTATTATTTAAGCATTAACAATATTGGAGGATTTTAGAAACTAAGATGTATAAAAAAGAGAAAGTAAACAACAAATAGAACTTTGTTGCATTAACAATCTTAGATGATTTTGAAACAAAGATGTATATATCATAAACTAGCTTTTTATATGATAGAACAAGAACTCAATGTATTTATAACATTGACCTACACGATTATAGATTCAAACCTAATTACCTCATTCTATAAAACTATTATTAATAATATTTTAACGTTAATACTCATAAAAAAACTATGATATTACTTACTGAAATTTAGGGATGAGATCAACAGATATATACAGTCTCATTTTTAAGATTCTGTTTTGATTTTCTGTTATCATAATTAGTTTATGTTTCTTTAATATCCCCTTTATTACGAAATAATGATAGTACACGATATCTTTGAAAATTAGGTATAATTGTGATTTCCACTACAACTTTGGCAATACAAGTTAGAACAGTGATAGTCAAGACACTATGAAGAGAAAAAGAAAGATTGGAATGCCTAACAATGAGAATGATAGACCAGACTTGCATTCTGAGATTAACACGAGTGGGGGGAATGAAGGTCGTCAAACTCAATCAATCTCTAGAGATCATAACTTAGCACAGAATGCAAGTCAGTCTTCTGTTCCTATGGACTCTGTTTTTAAAAGGTTATTTGTTGGCCTTGATCCAAAGTTAAAGACAAAGATTGATTCAAACATTTGCCATAGCGCAATCACACCAGAAACCCCAAGTACCAAACGTAGATGTGTTCTTGGTAATAGTTCTGTGCTTTGGAGTTTTTGCACTCTTACTTGATTGTTTGGAAATATTTATCTACATATGTTTTGTTTATCAGGTGTTTCTTTAGATTCTGGCCAATCTATATTAAGAACACCAGAACAGGGAAGCTGTTTGACCCAGTTGAACAGTAAGCTTATATATATATTTTTGTAACTTGGAATTATAATCGAAACCACTATACATATCCTTGCCCTATGAGTTTGTCGTATATAATTATCTTCTTTTCTATAGCAGAATCTAGCAAGTCAACCGCAATCAATACTACTGAAAGTAATATCCAAAGGAACCAGCGAAAGAATAAACGTATTGCACTTGATGATATTACAAATTTAGCTTCTAGAGAATTGATCACTAACTGCACTCTACAACATCCCAGTCGTCTCTGACCTTTGTCACAATTTTTTTTTCTTTCTTCTGATAAAAGAGAGCTAGGGGAAGAAGACTATTCTCAACCATGATAAACACATTTAGACAATATATTTTTATATATGTAAAATTTTATTAATTTTTAAAAATGAGTAACACAATAATAAAATAAATCTAACTTACAATTTTTTAAATTCAACAGCTTCCTTCATTGTTGGATTGAGAAACAAAAGTGACGCATCAAATGCGTTGGTAATTTGGATTTCTCCTGGATTTTAGTATTCAAATATATGTGAAATACTATTCGAAATCATAATATTCAAAATCATGTTGGATGTATAAATCTTTAAATATAATAACCATCGGTAAAATAATAACATTAGTGTATACCTCTGTATTCTTTGATTTTTGCAAACCTTATCAAACATATATCATGCGTAGTTTCTTCCATATGTTTTTCAAATTGCTCAGCATATTTTCCCCATAAGCAACATGCAACCTCATAACCACTGACAGAACATTATGTAAAGTCAAGCAAAAATATAGTTAGATGAATATATAAACTATCTATATATTATTAGAGAACTATATACCTTTCATCACGTAAACGAAAGTTCACTCTTTTGGTGTCAATTCCTTTGACTTGGACCGTGGCTACTGCTGCAAGATCAGTAACTTGTCCCATGACATCTGTTGAAAAAACAGGATAATTTAGTAACTAAAATTGTCATATACTATGAAATATAACAAAGTAATTAACATTTATGTATACATACCAATCGGAAAATTGGGTTTACACGTTCCATTAAAAATGTCCTCGTAGCTAGCCAGATCAAGGAATTCACTATCATTAAGATAATCCGAACGGCTGATCATTGTGTCTGTAAGGATAGTCATCTTGTACTGCTGCTTTGTAGGTCGATATTGACCTCCTCCCCCACCTATTTTAAAGGTGTCAATGACCTTCCACTGACTAATGGGTAAGTAACGCTGAACTCGAACCATTAGTGATTTTTTGCAAGACGCTTGGATCTTGTCACCCTATCACAAATATATGAGCGGGTCATTATTAGTTAAGTGACTTACTCGCCATTTATCTTTGTAAGGTTTGAGATCTTTAATAAGACTCATTTTTTTTCGTATGACATGTTTGCTTTGAGAGGTCGATGAGAAGTCTCTAATTGTGTCTTGGTATATATAGATGAGTAAAATAATCTAAGTTAAGTTGTATCCGCAGCTAGTAAAGATATTTGAGAGATATTCTCATTTCTGTTTTGTACAAAATCGTATATTTAGCTCAATAAATGGTAACCAAGTAAGGTAGTTATATTTAATTTTTAGAATTACTTGATTGATCTTTTTAATTTACTTGTGCAGGAATTAAACCGAGTTTATGTGGGGAGGGATCAAAATATTACCTTCAAAATGTGCCTTAAATGGAGGAGAATCTAATTGTATATTTAAAATTCTGTTTTTGAATTCATGATTATCAAAATCGGGAATATTAAATTAAATCATGTTTATGAGCTACATTAAATCGTTTGAATTAATTAATTTATTTTTAAAAATATCTAAACATGTTTCCAAACAGACTGATTTTACTAAAGGCTATCTAAGTAGCCAAACAAATCGATTTTGTACAATTGCTTTAATAATATAGATATTTTCTGCCAAAAGTTTGATATATCAATAAACAATAATAAAAAAAATATTTTTCAATCTAATGCATCCTCTTAACTGCTAGAAATAATAGGCAGATAGACAATGGAATTCTTCAGTAATATTAGATTTCTATGATAATTTTTGGACGTTTTTCGATATATATACATATATAAATATAATTTTATAGTGGTTAAAAAAACTGAAACTTCCAAAAACCATTATGCTTCTCCTTTTTAGTGTGTTCTTAAAAATACTATGCACTATCTATCTATATTATATTTATAAAAAAATGATATTCCCATACAATACTAGTATTATATAAAGTGGAAGCAAATTTTCATTGCCTATTAGCCTGCCCAGAAACCCACACACAACATAACCATTATTAGTATTATAATATCTTCAAGACATTTTTAAAAGAAATGATAGAAAGAAACCTCTTTCAGGAACTTTTCATGGATCTTCAACGCTTCTTTATACGCTTTTTTTCCGTCAAGATTACCAGCGATGTCTCCTAGTATCTGCAAAAACCCAACATGACATTGGAGTTTGGTTGAACGCTTTGGGAGAAGGGAAAAAGAGAGGGGAGAGAGAGACCTGAACAACGTCGTCTAGTCCTTTAGCTTCCTTCAAGAGACGTTTGTTCTTTGTCTGCAGAACGCTAGCGACCACGAAAACAGCAATCGTATTGCTATGTCGCTCGTTCTTTCCACTGTTAACGTATTTCCTCTCAAACTTGCCAAAACGTTTTAGTAACTTGGGATCGTCTGCTGTGTCGTTGTTGTTGTTGTTCCGGTCTTCTAGTTCCTCGTATGTTGCAAACATGTTTGGATTATACTCCATTGCCCACATCAGCTGTAAGCAGAAAATCTCAAATTATTATCACAATACAATCACAGCAAGTAGAATCAAAAACCAAATCCATAAGAAAAAGCAGTGTTGTTACCTCCCAAAGGTACAAAGTGTCGAGGAAGGAGAACTCTCTCCTGAAAACTACCATTGACATCCTTATAGCAAACAGATACTCCACACCGTCAAGATCCTCTGTTACGTGTGACACAAGTTTTAGCTCACCAACCAACAAGAAGAGTATATGTAACACACTTACCTAGATGTTGATCAGGCCGAGGATCAACCGTTTTAATGACCTGTGAGAGAACACCCAGCTGTGTCTGGACGCCCATTGATGTTGCTGTTGCCCTGATATTTTCTCTCTGGAATCCAATAAAACAATAAACAGTGAGGACAATCAACGGTCTGGTGATGACAAAACATGAGAGGTTCTTACCAATCTTCGCATTGCACGCTCAAAACACCAGAAAGCATCAGCTTCATCCTCAAAGAGGATTATCACTGGGGAACGTATATCATTCACTCCTACATAAGTAACAATGCAGATCGTTTTTTTCCCTTGTTTTTTTACAGAATGTTGTTCATTAACAGCAAGTACACTAACCTTGAACATAACCGATATCAAGATTCAACCAGGTATATATGGCAAGAACATCCCATAGGTTGGATTGATTGCCACCATCCTCATAAAAGGAGAGATGCCGATCTGTTCTAGCAACGTCAAGGCCTGCAGAAAAACCACTAGAAGACCGTTTTAAAAGAACATGAAACACAGTAGTGTTCTCTTTGAAAGGTATGTAAGTATTTCTGATGATTAAAAAGAAGGCAGGCGGATAGGATATATGTGTAATGGGCATATACCGATCTGATGCCAAGAGAGCATCCATTGGAGAACTCCCCCTCGTCTTTAACAGTGTCTTTGACGAGCTAACCTTGATTTTCAACAGAAGATTCATCAATTGGTTCCCCATTTTGAGAAACAACAGCCATAGTGATCTAGTGCCGCTACCAACGACAGGAACCATAGTCTTACATTCTTCTTTCCATGCAGCGTACTGCTCCCTAATGCCCATTTCAAAAGTTAGCTTATGGTTGGAGCAGTCCAATATAACAGTACATACATACCTTCTTAGATTCTTGAGCTTGGTCCGTTCATCAAAAGTGCTGTCAGGATCGTAACATCCTAACAAAAACTCCCAAACAGCGTCTTTGATGGAGGGAATCCCTGATAGGGGACGAGGAAGTGAGCAACAACAACAAGGGGAATAATAGAGAAGGAAAGAATAGATAGGAAAGT
This sequence comes from Brassica carinata, assembly GCA_016771965.1. Lineage (NCBI taxonomy): Eukaryota > Viridiplantae > Streptophyta > Magnoliopsida > Brassicales > Brassicaceae > Brassica > Brassica carinata. The sequence continues at coordinate 55,444,594 of CM028689.1, forward strand.
AGACAGACTCCACGCTGGATACGTCTGAGGACTTTTTCCATATCCAAATGGGAATAAACTTATTTTTGAAATATTCGGACAATGATTGATATTGATCAGATTAGACTGTGTGAATCAGACTAATACCATGATAATTAAGATGACCCTCCAATTTAAAATCAATTGGTGATAAATGAGTTGACATATTTCTTTTATATATTGCTTAAGATTTCTACTAAATTCTCTATGTGATAATGTCCCTAGTTGGAAAAAAAAAATTAAAAATAATTCGATCCATTCTATAATACTTGTGCCATATTCTTGTGGAATATCTAATGGTTTTTATTGGCTACTAGGGTCGGCCCGGGCTACGCCCGGGATTTTGGTTTAATTTTTAAATTTAATTATATATTTTTATGTGTACTTTAGCATATAAATATTAATATTATTAAAATATAAGTTGGTAGACAGTTTTAAAATTATTTTAAATTATTTATTTGTTTTTTTCATACAAAACTGAACTTTCATATTTTTGTTATTAAAATTTATGTATAAGGTGATGAGCAATGTTTAACAGAATATAACTTTTAATATACAAAATAAAACTTTTAACAGAAAATTAATTAAATTTTAGTTAGATTAGTTGGATTGTAGAAATGTTTCAATTAACTTATAATTTCTTATAACTTTTGTTTCAAATTAGTTTTTAAGTAATTTGACTCCTCGCCCCATTAAATCAACAATCCTATTTTTGTTTTCATGTTTTTTTTTATTTTCTTTCAACCAATGGTTTAAAAGTTATAATATTTTCCTACAGCTAAAAAACTTACAACTATATGGATAAAAGCTACAAACTAAATTATTAAAACAATATTTCTGCGTTAAAACTCAACTAATCTGAACATGATCTAAATATTCTTTTAACTTAATATTCTTTTATATTATTTGGATAAAAACGATAAATTATAATTCTCTGCATAAGACATCTATGAACCAACAGTTGAGGACGATGTAGTAAAAGAAGCTGCATTATATGAATCCATATACAAATATATACAAACAGGCTGTGTATATTTTATCAAGAGATCATTAATTAATTGATAGTTTTATTGTATTCAATTGATTTGTTTATCGTTGCTTTTCACATGTTGGTCAACAAGAACGAAGCCTTCTTTGTATTAACTAATAAAATGTATCAATAAAAAATAGAGAAAATTATCTAGAATAACCTACATTTTTTAACAAATAGCTATAGTGACCCAATAAATAACAAATAGCTACAACAACCAATTAAACAGTTAAATAATTCTATAATGACAAAATTACCCTTTGTAACTAGTTGTAAATTTTTATTTTACAAAAAGGATTTTTTTTTTAAAAAAAGGAAATTTAATAAAATCAAAATCTGTTAAATAAGGAAATTAAATATTGACTAACAGTTGACAAAAAAAAAAATATTGACTAACATTTTTTGTTATTCTATTCCTTCTCCCTTGTCGCTCTTTCTTCCTCTTGGATCTTTCTTCACCATCGCTTGCAGCGAAGCAGGTCCACCAAATCTCTTATCGTTAGCCTGGTGAAGTTTTGGATCAAGTTAGTAACATTATTCTCCTGGTATATCTTTGTTCTCAGCCAAATCGTGAGTTAGTGCAGTTGTTTTCTAAGAGTTTTTATATCCAATTATTATGTTCTTGTTGTTTACAGGATGTCTGTTACAACTAATGTGGATTTAGGATTTCCTTTACGTATGTTCTTACTTGGTTGCCAGCCAAAACCCAAAAAAGTATCAATCATCACAGTAATATTAAGTTTCTAGACGAAGCAGAAAATTCAGCTGGAGAAGACGTATGGAACATTATCCGCGATTCTCCATTGGGAGTGATTATACAGTTTGTAGAGTTGGTCATCTAAGATCGTGAGCATCTTCTTGTGAATCAACTCGCTTGCAAGAAAAACCAGGAGATGTTGTGCTTGTTTGGAAATACACCGGGTCGACACACAGTAGACAAGTCTACAAAATTAACATGTAAAGTCCGCTAGTGGACGTAATGTTATCCACTGATTATCAGTGGACAGTACACTAGTATGTCGATCATCGGCAGACAACGAACTAATTTACGAATAATGAATGTCATGTCTATAGAAACATGTAGTCATTACGCAAGTCTACCAACTTCACACGTAAAGTCTGTTATACACATGTAGAGCTTTCGCTTATCTACTGATTATAAGAAGACAACACACTAATCTACAGGTTTTGAGATTCATGTCTGTAAAATCAAGTAGACACTATATGACCTTAGACAAGTCTACCAATGCACATGTAAAGTCTACTATACATGTGTGACTTTATGTTAATCTACATATTATGAGCGGCAAGAAACTAATCTACAAATTTTGAATTTCAAGTCTGTAAAATCATGTAGACACAATGTTTCATTACACAAATCTACCAAATACACATGTAAAGTCTGCTATACATGTGTAGACTTTATACTAATCTAAGCAAACAACAAACTAATCTGCAAGTGCGAATTTCATGTCTGTAAAGTCATGTAGACACTATGCAAGTCCAACAAGTGGTTGCAGAAAAATATGTCTAGCAGTTTGGATATTCGTGATCTACCATCTAATCCGTGAGTATTCAGAACAAAATATAAGTCTACCGATTTCTAGTCCACCATGAACGCCTATTGGTTATAAGTTTCTAGTCTACCAAAAGTTGACAGACTTTATGTTCTTTCCATCTTCTACATATATAAAGTTATTTCAGTTACATGGATCCTTATATATGTTAAATCTTGAAATTCCTTTCAGATTTTACCATGCTTTTAAAAGTAATTGTTCTACAAAAAAATTAGCAGTATTAGAAACAAAACATACAACAATATTACATGTGATTGATATTATAAATTCTAGCACTGATATAAAAAGAGAACATAAGTGCATAAAAAGTTGTTACGTTGTTACGTTGAAGTATAAACTTCTGTTTTGATGAAAAAATTGTTTTAGCATAAAAAGATGTTTTGGAAGACGAATGTCTAACAATGGTGATTTTTGTTAAAGCGTTGTTTTTAATGTTATATTTATCATTAATATTATTTCCATATAATTGAATTCAAATTTTTATCAATTTATTTAAGGAAATTAATTATACTTTTAATTTTATATGGCAGAATCAAGAAAACAAATTTTGTATATTTAAGGGTAATATAGTAAAAGTGTCTTTGGAAAATCTTGAAAAATCTGTATGAGTTATTCTAGTTATTTTATATATTTTTAAGGTTATTGTAGCAAATGTATAATAATTTATAGTACTAATTGTGGATGTTTACATACGAAACTGCACATTTTTACATCAAGCATACTCAACCAAGTGGACCCTTGAACCAGAGTCATCTTCTTCTCATGTGACAGTAGCTCAGATATATGGCGTATGGTTTTCTCACGTACAGGCGGACCATTGCAAATGTTTATTAATTGGTTAGTACTGCTAGCATGGATCAGAAGTAACCAAGCCAACAATTCTGACTCAGATCGCCGTGTTTCATTTTGGAAACAACGCAACAATGTTCTTCACAACATCATCTCACTTACCACTGCAACTATTTTTCACACTATTCATCGTGAGATAGAGAACACTATCTCTGCAAGGAAGAACCGAAAGCTCTTTAGATAACACTAAAATTAGATTATCTTAACGTAAATCTTTTTTCATGTTGATGATATGAACAGTAGCAAAAAAAACAGTTAAAAATCAAAGGCCAATCCAATTATAAGTATGTTTTTAATCTTTGCAAGCTTGTAGAATTTTATAACAAATCTTGAGCTTTCAGATGTTTAACTAACAAATGGATCCAATAGTTTGATCAGAGATTTCTGGATTGTAACTTTAGAAGTGAGATGCAGAAAGGTTTAATGGTTTTGATAACGTTAGACACCTGAGTAAATAGATTACTTAGCTGGTTGTGTAAATTTTGCTTCAAACACTGATCGCTCTTATGATTCTCTTGAATTCTTCTTGGCTGTCATTCAAGGCCTGCAAAAGTGGAATCACTATTTAATATTTGAGTCGTCTTGGTAATAGATTGATCTTTCAATCGCTAGAAGTTTAAAGTAATCCATTCTTAACAAAAGGTGGCCGCTTCCAAAAATATGAAAATAAACAAACATTCAGAGTAAGACTACGCCTAAGAATTCATAAATAACATACAATCAGGAATCTAAGAACAATACTCAAACAAAGAGCATTAGATCTTGACATTTACCTCAACTCAAAACCGGACAGCCTAACCCAGACATGTATGGACTTGACACATCTTCCTACGAAAAATTCAAGCTATATGGAATCGGGAAAATGCAATCGTTTTTCCTAGAACCTTAGATAATCAATAAATTCACAGCCACAACATAATTAAAAGCACAGACGCCTCTCATCTCCACCTTTTTGCAAGGAGATCGACAACTGGACGCACCAGCCACCTGAACCCACTAACTAACCAAGACTATCAGATAACACAGCTTTAGTTTATGCCTGCAATTTTGTGCCTGCAATTCAGGGGATGAAGCCTGACCTTTTTATAGGTGGAGAACAACCTCCTGGAAAGAAAATAAGAATAATTGTATGAGTGATCGTGGTTGTAGTGGATCGTAGGAGTTAAGAAGTCATTAATGACACTGAATCAATGTAACTCGTAACGGGTCAGAGGAGAAGAATCGCGAACGAAACTGATGTACTGAGATGAACGCATAGATTCCACGCGAAGACACACCTCACACAACCTTTCAGAACCTCCATTATTGGTTGACCTTTTCAGAGTTTGCCGTTAATGATGAACCCTAGAAATCTATGGCGACTATTCATGAAGAAGGTAAAGTCTGAGATTTTTTTTTTGGGTAACAAAAGGTAAATCGATTAATAGGCAAAGTTTGGACTGTTTACAGACCTAAATATGTTGTTCAAAGGTCCATACATAATTCAATTGGAGAAAGCCCGTTAGACAAACCAAACGAAACCAAATTTTTTTTGTGTAATGAAACATAACGTTTTAAATAAGGCAACACGTGTCACGCATACAGAGACATAATTTCTGACCTGGAATCATAGGTGGCATCACCAATAGAGACCAATCTCTACTTTATATAATTAGATATACTAACTCATAAAAGCCAATAGCATAAAATAGAAGAAACATGAATTTCATCTTTTAATTAAAGTAGGAGATGCATCATGGAAGCAATTAATAAAAATGTGTATATCTTTTACTAATTTAAAAAAAAAAAAATCCAAGTAATGATTGGAACCCTATTGAGAATATTATCCAATATATATACAAAATAGTATCCATATATAGTTTTATACACATCTGTAAGGCTTTTAACACCTGCAGCTTGGTTTTTTTTTTAAGGAAAACTACAATCAGGTAAAAATGAAACAAATAGAAAAAAAACGTATATTTGCATGTCAACAAGGATGAGACTTTGTTGGTCTTGAAAGCAGGAGTGGTCGGACACAACGCAACTCCAAAACAAGACAAGTTAAATAAACCTTGTTGGTTGCTGTCTTTAGCAAGCTTCAGATTCTTCCTGCTTTGGCCTCACTTCAAGTTCTGGTGGCAGAAGTTTCAGAAAGCTTCCCTGAACCACCGGAGGAACAGGCGGAGGTCGATCACCAGCCGATCTCGTCATTGTTTCCTGCGAATCCGATGTCTCTGATGATCCACCATCTATGTAAGGGGTTTAAAACATAAAATTAGTAAAAAAGAAAATGATCAAGGTTGATATTTCAAGATGCAAAAAAAAAAAAAGAAGTCTGTACCGAAGAGTGATTTAACCATTGGTGGTCGCTTCGACTTGTTCTTCTTTTTTAACTCCGCTACAAAATATCATCCATTAGTCGTAACATTCAAACTCAGAGGCAAAGAGACCAGTGATCAAGTATGTGTACCCATTCCAGGAACTTGGTAATCATTAACAATCTCGAAGTTCTTGTAAGTGTACCCTACGAAGTTTATGTCCTTTGACGACAACATCTGCAAAAGTAAAACCATAACTAATTAAGTGAATGTAATAAGAAAGCAATCTTGAAGAATATTTGCAGGGAGGGAGTAGCTTTGCCTTCCTCCATGGACCAGACTTGGAAGATGTCTCAGTTTGTGATTCGGACTGTGTATATTAACCAAAAGATTAATGATCAAATACAAAACTAATGAGTAACCAAAGAACTTATGCTTTTATCAAATTAAAGAAAAAGGATAAGAGAAGATGAGTTGTTACCTCATCAAACTTCTCAAAATTCTGAGTGTCTAAATCGTCATTGACCTCTGGAACAAACGCTGCATCCATATCGAATATCGTATCCCAATCAACAGTTTCAAACCATGGATGAGCCTGCAAATAGAGAAAACAACTCATACAGCTTACATTAGAAAAAAAAACACAGTAACTAATAAAATCTTTTCATGCTTCTAGAAAGGAAAACAGTATTAAGAAGGGCACACCTTAATTTCATCAGCACCTTTGGAACCAAGCCTACGTCTGACACTGCACAAAAGACTGTTGATCAGATCTTTTGCTTCCCGAGACAATACTGCTTCCTCTGGAAACTTCAAATGACTTTTCCAGTTTACTATCTGCAACAAGAGTTTGATGTCAATGCAAGTGGAGATTCTCATTATCATTCTTGTCTTATATTTATTTTGGTTTTTCTATTAAATTATGAGAGCGTATATATTACCTTTCTACAGGTTGACATAGGATCATCTGCATAGAAAGGAGGATACCCTACTAGCATTTCATACATGATAGCTCCAAGAGACCACCTACACATCCATTTTTATTGAGAAAACTACATTAGTGTCCTATGCAATGTGCAAAAAAAAAAAAAAAACAGACAGCTTCAATATTTTTACCAATCACACTCCATTCCATAGCCTTTCTTCAACAGAACTTCTGGGGCTATGTAATCTGGTGTTCCAACTGTTGAATAAGCCTGTTGTTGTTGTTTCGTGTGTAAATCAAACACATAACAGAGAGAGAAACCAAGCAGCAACAGTTAAAGTCAAAATCTCAAAGGGTGAAATTGAAGCCTTACTAGCTTTCTCCTGTTCTTCTGCCAATGTTCAAGCTGCTCCTGTTGTGTTCGTTTAGGAGCACCTGATCCAGCTTCTTTCTCATCCGTAGTAGATCCATTATTTGGATTGTTTGAAAATTCGTTTTCTCCGATGGCACTGCAGTCCAACGGTTTACACAATCCGAAATCCGACAGTCTCAAGTGCCCATATCTGTCAAGCAGCAAGTTGTCCGGCTTTATATCCCTGCGAAGAAGAAGATAAGCTCTCATCAAGAGACAATGAATGTTTTTTTTAAAAAAAATTATACACTGACAGAACCTGTGGATGTAATTGTGCCTGTGGATGGACTCGATAGCAAGAACTGTCTCAGCAACATAGAACTTGGCTTCTTCTTCTGTCAAAGTATCTTTGCGCATCAGTAGAGTCATCATATCACCACCAGGTAGATACTCCATCACAAGGTAAAGGTGGTCATCATCTTGAAATGAACAGTAAAGCTTAACTATGTAGTTACTGTCCACTTCCGCAAGTAAGTTCCTCTCTGCTCTCACATGCTCAACCTTATTTTGAATTATTTATAATTTTAAGAGTCAGGAAAGAATGATTGGTTCAGATACAAGAGACCAGCATTATTAGATAAAGGAAGTCTCATCACCTGGCCTCTGCGAAGCATCTCGGCCTTCTTGAGCTTTTTCATTGCATAAACTTGACCTGTCGTCTTTTCTTTACAAATTCTAACCTACAAGAAACAGTTACAACAAGCAAGAACAACATATCGTTTAACAACCACTTGGAGAAAATAAATTTGTATTCCCCCAATGAAAGATGCAATGCATTATTACCTCTCCAAATGCACCTTTCCCAATCATTGTAAGCAAATCAAAATCAGCAACGCCTAGCTTATGGCGCTGTAGGCGCATGTACTCTGTCTCTTTCTTCTCTAGAAACTTGAGAAGATTGTTTTGATCTTCTTCAGAAACATCAGCATCTGCCAGCTTCTGCTCTAGCATGCTTCGCCTGTTTAAATATCAAGAAACAAAAACAAAACAATCACGCAATGGCATTAAATAAATAAAAAAAGAAGAAGAAGAATTTGTACATTTTGGTTTAGAACAAGAGATATAAGAATATACCTTTCTTTCCTCTCTTGGAGAATCTTCATCTGCTCTTTGTAATGATTCTCAATGTACTGTTTAGCAGCTGCAACTTTCTGTTTGGTAGTGTTTGAGACAGCTTCTTCATCAGTTTCCACGTTTGGTTGCTCATCTGCAGAGCCATTACTACCTCCACCACCTGAACCACCCTTATATCTGGATCCTCCACGCATCTGCCGCTTCTGAAACCAACCCTTTGCAGACTCCATACCGATACTCTCTTTTTACCACACCCCACAAAAAAAAATCAAATCACCATCATCTACGGATTGAAACACCTAAAGAATCGGAAGAAGAACAGATATTCAACGTGAAACGTGAGGGATACAAATCAAAGTAGGAAGAAGAAACAAAACTCCAATAGGGAAGGAGAAAAGGAAGAATGGAATGAGCGTGAATGTCTCTGGAGGCCATGAATTATATTGGCATACCATCCATTTTGTAAGTAATAATGCATTTAGATCCAGTGTATGCCTTTATTCTCAGCGTCATTTTCTCTCATTCTCTCATGCACTTCTTTCACTTAAAATAGAGATTGGCTTAGTTATTATTTACCTTCACTAAAAAAGCTTTGACTAGTTTTGGTAGTCGATAGCCAACCCAGAACAAGACATATCTGCTTGGAAAGTAGTAATTATATTGAATGGTGGTTAACGAATGCACCTATACACGATTCAGAGGAAGACCATTTACTCAGTTCAAGGATTCCGTGTCACACTTAAGTTACAGTAAAACCATTTATAAACTCTTTTAAGTCACTCCACGTGATGAATTAAAAACCCCATCAACAAACCCCATGAAAGCCATTACGTTTTTGTTTTTGCATGAAAGCCATTACGTTTTTGTAATGTAGGGGAGAAATGAATGGTTGAGAGTTCTGGTAATGAAAACACACTCTGGTCTGATGACACAAATACTAAACACTTTTTTTTTGGCTCCTAAAGAAACCTATAGTCTCCATCTATCAATAACATTGGAATCTAAGCTAAGCTCATCAAGCAGAGATAAAATCATCTTCTCGGCATTCAGAATACAAGTCAGATGGAAACCTCTTCTCTTATGATTCAGATGGTCTCATCACCGGAAAGGGGGCAGTCTCAGGACAGCTTCTTCTGTCTCCATTGGGTCCGATCTCAGAATCTAAGCCAAAACAAAACAAAACAAAAAGTGTTATAACATAATGATCATTCAAAATAAAGTGTACTCAGAAACCTAAAGGAACCATCGGAATACAGAATCAGTCTATTCCTTAGACGAATGGTAGACTAAAAACAGATGTTACATGGATACTTGAAACGATTGTAAACAAAAAAAAAAAAAAAGAAAAATCACAGAAACAATAAGACCCGCACACGAAAAAAGTAAGTATATGTGTTTTATGGAAAGAATAAATGGTCTTCATCGTCTTCCTAACAAGAATGTGTTCAAATGAAAGTTGCTGATGGCTTCTATATGAAGAGTGAGGTTTACTATTTGGGCTTTACAATTATTTTGTACACCAAAACTTGAAAAAAAAACTGCCGTTTTCAGTCTGAAGCTCTAGTTCTATGGGTATTCAAGACACAGAAATGTTATGATGGTCTCGTTGTGTTCTTTCAAGCTAACATATCTTCACCCTCTTCAATGAAGCAATCACATTCTAGACATTAGAAAATTGACAAAAGGAGAGGCTTGATCCATCTTATAATATCATCAAATTCAACACTTTTTTTCTGTGATCCAACAAACCTCATCACTAAATTTCAGTTCATTTTCAAATTCGAATTCCAAAAGAGAGCTCAAATTGCAACAGTAATCAGGGGAAACAATGTACGGGGGCTATAGAGAAACTATTTACCGGGTCCTGAAGAACAGGTTTGGTGTCATCCACGGCAAGTCTGAAAGGAGGTTTCTCAGTTTTCTCTTCCGATTTAACAAAACTCGAGGCGTTCGCCGGAATCTCTGAAGACTTCCTCATCATTTTCTTCGCCGGAGACGGAATTCTCGGAACAGTTATCTCATCTTTAGCAGATAAGGAGATCGTCGGTGAATTTGGACACACGTGGCGGCCTTCGTAGTCGGACCTTATTGGGCTTGCCAGTTTTTTTATTGAAAGCCCACACTTTTTTTAACTCGACAACTTTATATAACGAACGTTGACGGTTAACCTATATTTCCGCTGCTGCTGCTGCTCTTGATAAACCCTAATCGTATTCTCAGGAAGGAGGAAACATCTTGGAGGTAGGTCCGATCTTGTTTTGTGAATATTTACTCGGCCTTCTTTACTTGGCTGATGTTCGTTTTCTTCTTCTGCACAGAGATTAATTGACCGACCATGTATCTTCAGTGCTATATCAACGAAAAGGGCGAGAAGGTTTACACCACTAAGGTTACCCCCTTTCACTTTCCTAATTTCTTCATTATTTTAGTATATGCTTTCTTTCTATGTATAATTTCTTTGTCTTTCTAGATTTCGAAACAAAATCTCTGAGGCAGAGTTAACAGATTTGTTTACTTCTTCCTTAGATGAGAGAGTAACTTAGTTTCAAATGCTTAAGTTCTCAGATATTAATATCAAAGCTTGGTTTTGTTTGCTTTTAATCTTAAGTTAGCTGATATAAGTTTATTCTTTCCAAGCTTGTTTAGTCTCAACGTACGTTTATCAGATCGTTGTTCCTTGGTTTTGATTGCTTTTTTCCGGTTTTCCTCTACTCACTGTTTATTATTTCACTAACTGTGTTGTTGCTTTAATCAAACTCAATTATGCAGAAGGAATCACCGCTCGGGTTAGCCACTGAATCTGCTCATCCAGGTTAGCCTTCTTGCCTTTTTTTTCAGTATTTGTTTGAAGGAAAGACAAATCTCTTTTGAGTTTAAAAGCAAAATCTTTTGTGCTGTTGCAGCCCGATTCTCCCCGGATGATAAATATTCAAAGGAGAGAGTTACTTTGAAGAAGCGTTTCGGTCTCTTACCCATCCAGGGCGCACCTGTCAAGTACTGAAAGGCCCAAAACTTCAGCTTCCTTTGTTTTTTTTTTGATGTTGCTGCTTAATGAAATGTTGACTTGAACCTGTCTTTGTAATTGTATTGTCTCCAAATAGTGGAGTTAATCTTCGTGAACATTAAAAAGAAGGAAGACTTGGAGAGTTATTTATTATCAAGAGTGCTAAAATCAAAATATTATTGAACAAACAAAACCATTTTATGAAATAGGTATACCATTTAGCTATGCATATTTGCGCACCCCTCAAACAGAGAGAAATGAACGTCTTCTGTAATTAGTAGGCCATTAACATTGTAAGTAAGCTTTGTGTTAAATAAGCAGCAACACTCAGCTTCCTTTTGTTTTGATGTTCTTTTGTTGCTGGCTCTCTTAATGAATTGTTGACTCGAACTGTCTTCGTATGTCTCCAGATAGTGAGTTATGAGCAATTTTCGTGAAGTGTTATTTAAAATCGAATTTGATTTGATCAACGTGATGTTAATATCTATGCCAAATATATATCCATATTTGCGCACCTCTCCTTCTCAAACAGAGAAAATGGATAGTCTGTCATGAATGTATTAGACCATTCACACGGAAGAAGGAACGCCGTTCTGACGGAGGCGCTAAAACAGAGTTTAGCTTTCAAATGGAGCAAGGTTAGAATTGCGCCTCTAATCCCCTTTCCGGCCAAGAAACCTTGACACAATCATCAATCGCCCCCTTTCAAAGAGGGAGTGTGGTTTGCATAAAGCAACAGGATTAAGATTTTCATTTTAACCGATAAAATGAAAAAAAAAAATATAAACCAGACTTAAAAATATTTTAGCGGTAGAACAAACAATTCAACAGAATAATAATAATAGTAAATAAGTATTATCTAGTAAAGTGGGGCATGCACTCGAGCTTCTTTTTCTTCTTCTTTCCTTAGGCTACCTCTTCATTCTTTTTTTTGCTAAATTGTAAATGTCATTATTTCTAATGAATATTTTGGTTACAAGATGACTTGCAGCCATATTCTGCTTTGACATTTGGTTACTTAGAAGCTGCAAACAAGTTTAAAAAAACTCCTAAGAACCTAAGAACTTAAATTCAAGTTTCCAGACAATAGAAGGCTCGAAGTTAAGATATCAACTAGAGCAACAAACAACAATATATAACTCCTAGACCTAAACGCTTCGAGCTCAGTCAGAAACCTTCATAAGCACGAGAATAACTCGTAGGAAAGTTCAGTCGAACACTCACCGAAGTGGCTCCAAGCAGCTTCAACGGAGGTGGCTGGCTCCCACCCCGGAACACCACTGGAGGAGGACGCCGATAGAACAAGACCCCAAGGCTATTTCGACAGGAATCAAAGATCAGTTCTGACTCAACACCGCAGAAAACAAGGAAGCACAGGTTACGGTCAAGCGCAGGCGGTCTAAACATGCCCCATCCGGCCACGCGACACAAAAGGTGCAGTAGAGAATCAGAACTTCAAAAAGCTAACTGTCGGAGCAGAGGAACACGGGAAGTGAAGCGCAGAAAGAGTTTCGCAACTCCTTAAAACAGATGACTCAACCAGGAACTAAGAAAGCTCCACCTGAACGCAAGCGACGCCGTAACAGAGGGTTGTCCTCAAAACCCAAGCGAACAGCATCGAGAAGCCACACGCTTACTATGAAACCACCATGGCTATTGTCTGTTGAACTAAATAAAGAGATCATCGGTGCCTCACCTCCAAACCACCTTTTACTCTAGACAGAGAGGAGAAGCTCTACAACAAACCTTGGAGCACGCCGATAGAAGAAGCCGATTGAAGCGAGACGACGGTGCTAGAACGGAGATGGCAGCGACGCGTCAGGAATTCCAGCAGGTCTCGGATCTCAGATCCGAGCGCAATCGACGACTAGCAGCAGACCCAAGGTGTTACAGGATGAGGTTTAGACTGAACTGATGGTCGAACTGAAGGTGGTTTCTGGTCGATCTGGTGCTGGCCGGCTGGGACTGATCTAGAGAACAAGAGTGGCCGATTGATACCTGAAACAAAAGAGAAGATTTTTATAAGATTTTATGGTTTTTATATGATGCAAACAAGTAAAAGAAATAAGAAATGAAGATGAACAAATATGCAAGATGAATCTAGAACTAGATGGCCGGTTGATGGGATGATGAAGGATGATATGAAAATGAAAGAAAAACAAAGAAACAAGAGATGGAGATGGCGGATGGGATCTGTTGTTGGATTTGTATCTCTCTCAACAGATCAGTGTATGGAAAATGAATAGAAGATGGGATTGGCCTTTCTGGATGTGTATCTCTCTCAAGGCAAATCGTTGGATGGATGGGTGGAGTGAAGAATCGCCACAAGCTGGGTGGTTTGAGCTTGATAAGATTCAAGAGTGCTTCTGGCCGAATCTCTCAACTAGAAGGCTTAGGGTTTCTTTGCTAGGGGCAAACTGACTCATATATTTCATAAGCTAAAAAAAATACAAGGCTGCTTATAGTGGGGATTAAATACCCTGCAACTATGGTACTTGAAGCAAAGCAACATAGACTCAACTTGGACTACTAAATCGTGAAAGGCCTAAGACATAATGGGCCGACTCAAAATTGGATTCTAAAGCAAGGCTAAACAATGACCTGAATTATTGGACTCATAAGAAATAAAAGGCTTGACAATTTGCCCATACGTTTATTGAATTAAAACAAGAAAACCAACACAAACCAAAAATAATAAACCGGTTAGAAATCAAATTGAAATCTCGCCTGCTTACCTTATTTGGAATTGGCACACTTAAATTGGACCGGATGGGATTGAGGCTGGGATTGGACCGAGATCACTTGTGGAGATGGTCTGTCCAGTTTGGTTTTGGGCGAGCAATTGGAACTGGATTGACCCGGCCTGATCTTGAACCTCTATTGGACCAGACTAGTCTTGAATCTTCAATCGGACCATCTCTTCAATAAGCAACTAGTTCTGGTCGATTCCACCGTCTTGATCAAGGATCTCTTGGACAGCCTTGGAAAATCCCTCTCTTAAGATCTTGGCTCCGTTCCGGGTGGTCGGACCTCGTCGAACTATGAGAACCTCAACTTGGATGGCCTCATCATTCCCTCCCCCTTGAAAAGGTTCTGGCCTCAGAACATCATCATCTGCAAGAAAGGGAGACAAATCTGACACATTGAAAGAGTTAGAAATTTTAAACTCTCCTGGAAGGTCTAGCTTGTAGGCGTTGTCATTGATCTTCTCTAGGACTTGGAATGGGCCAGTCCCACGTGGTGATAGCTTGGACTTCCTCTTGTCTGGAAACCTTTCTGGCCTCATATGTAACCACACCAGGTCGCCTGGTTTGAACATAACCTCCTTCCTTTTCAGATCAAGCCGTGCCTTGACCTTGGCCGCCTTGGCTTCTAGTCTCTCCTTGACCTTCTGGTGCATGTTCTTAACGAACTCGGCTTTAGTGGCACCATCTCGACTGCGGTAGAGGGCGTTGGGCAGCTCAGTAAGATCTAGTGGGGTTTCTGGATTAAAACCATAGACAATCTCAAAAGGAGAAAGGTTAGTAGTCGAATGCCTAGCATGGTTATAAGCAAATTCAATAAATGGCAAACAAGATAACCAGTTCCTTAAGTTCTTACCGACCGTATTTCTCAATAGCTGAGAGAGAGTACGGTTCACTACCTCAGTCTGACCGTCGGTTTGAGGATGGCAAGTGGTTGAGAACAGCAGCTTGGTACCAAGCTTTCCCCAGAGTGTCTTCCAGAAATGGCTTAGAAACTTGGTGTCTCGGTTGGACACAATGGTTTTGGGTACTCCATGTAGACGGACCACCTTTTAAAGAATAGATTAGCCACTTGGGTAGCGTCATTGGTCTTGTTACATGCAATGAAGTGAGCCATCTTGGAGAACATGTCCACCACTACAAAAATGGAATCTTTGTGGTCTATCTTGGGCAAGCCCAGCACAAAGTCTATAAAAATATCTACCCAAGGGTGGTTAGGAATGGGTAATGGCATGTATAAACCATAAGGATGTGACCTGGATTTGGTCTGGAGACAGACAGTGCATTTGGCACATAGGTTCTCAACATCTCTCTTCATGCTCGACCAAAATAAATGCTCGGTTAGGACACTGAGAGTTTTTCTCGACAGAAGTGTCCCATGAGGCCGCCACCATGGGCCTCCCGAACCAGTACTCCCTCATTGAACCTTGAGGTATGCATAATTTCTTTTCTTTGAACAAGAAGCCATCATGCTGGTAGTAAGGGCCGGATGCTACTTGGGTAGTGTTCCTGAAAATCTCTTGAAAATTAAGGTCAGTAGCATATGAATCTTTAAGAAACTCAAAACCCAAGACTTTAGCTTCCATGGTTGAGATTAAGGGTGTGTCGCCTGGATAGTGCATCGGCCACCACATTCTCTTTGCCCTTCTTGTACTTAATCACATATAGAAAGGTCTCCACAAACTCCAACCATCTGTGTCTCCTCTTGAGATTGGTCTGACCTCTCAAGTGTTTAAGTGTCTCATGATCTGTATGAGTAACAAACTCTTTAAACAATAAATAATGTTGCCAAGTTTCGAGAGACCTCACTAGAGCATAAAGCTCTTTGTCATAGCTGGGATAATTGAGGGCAGCTCCACTCAATTTCTCACTGAAGAGCTACTGGTCGACCTCCTGGGTAAGCACAGCTCTATTCATGTCCTTGATGCATCAAATTCAATCTCAAAAGTTTTATCAAAGTTAGGAAGGGTAAAACTGGTGCATGAGTCAAACTATATTTAAGCTTGTTGAAAGACTCTTCTTGGGCTGGTACCCAAGTAAAGGATACATTCTTCTTGATCACTGAGGTCATTGGGGCTGAAATGGTACTGAAGTCAGACGAACCGTCGATAGAAACTAGCCAGTCCATGGAAGCTGTGGGCGTGGCGATTGTGGTCGGTGTGGGCCAGTCTTGGATCGCCTTGATCTTCTCATCATCGACCTTTAGACCCTGCGAGCTCACAACAAAACCAAAAAGACCAATTTATCAGTGCAAAACACACACTTCTTAAGGTTAGCAAAAGTCCTTCTTCCCCAAAGCCTTGCGCTTTGTTTCAAATGCTCAACATGGTGGGATAAGCACTGACTGTAAATCAATATATCATCAAAATACCGACCACAAACTTACTGATGTATGGCCTTAGAACCTCATTCATGAGTCTCATGAAGGTTCTGGGAAGTTGGTGAGGAAATGGCATCACAAGCCACTCATACAAACCTTGTTTCGTCTTGAAGGCGGTTTCCATTCATCACCTTCCTTCATCACGAACTTAGTGGTATCCTCCTGAGATCAATCTTAACGAACTCGGCTTTAGTGGCACCATCTCGACTGCGGTAGAGGCGTTGGGCAGCTCAGTAAGATCTAGTGGGGTTTCGGATTAAAACCATAGACAATCTCAAAAGGAGAAAGGTTAGTAGTCGAATGCCTAGCATGGTTATAAGCAAATTCAATAAATGGCAAACAAGATAACCAGTTCCTTAAGTTCTTACCGACCGTATTTCTCAATAGCTGAGAGAGTCACGGTTCACTACCTCAGTCGACCGTCGGTTTGAGGATGGCAAGTGGTTGAGAACAGCAGCTTGGTACCAAGCTTTCCCAGAGTGTCTTCCAGAAATGGCTTAGAAACTTGGTGTCTCGGTTGGACACAATGGTTCTGGGCACTCCATGTAGCGGACCACCTTTTAAAGAATAGATTAGCCACTTGGGTAGCGTCATTGGTCTTGTTACATGCAATGAAGTGAGCCATCTTGGAGAACATGTCCACCACTACAAAATGGAATCTTTGTGGTCTATCTTGGGCAAGCCCAGCACAAAGTCTATAAAAATATCTACCCAAGGGTGGTTAGGAATGGGTAATGGCATGTATAAACCATAAGGATGTGACCTGGATTTGGTGGAGACAGACAGTGCATTTGGCACATAGGTTCTCAACATCTCTCTTCATGCTCGACCAAAATAAATGCTCGGTTAGGACACTGAGAGTTTTTCTCGACAGAAGTGTCCCATGAGGCCGCCACCATGGGCCTCGAACCAGTACTCCCTCATTGAACCTTGAGGTATGCATAATTTCTTTTCTTTGAACAAGAAGCCATCATGCTGGTAGTAAGGGCGGATGCTACTTGGGTAGTGTTCCTGAAAATCTCTTGAAAATTAAGGTCAGTAGCATATGAATCTTTAAGAAACTCAAAACCAAGACTTTAGCTTCCATGGTTGAGATTAAGGGTGTGTCGCCTGGATAGTGCATCGGCCACCACATTCTCTTTGCCCTTCTTGTACTTAATCACATATAGAAAGGTCTCCACAAACTCCAACCATCTGGTGTCTCCTCTTGAGATTGGTCTGACCTCTCAAGTGTTTAAGTGTCTCATGATCTGTATGAGTAACAAACTCTTTAAACAATAAATAATGTTGCCAAGTTTGAGACCTCACTAGAGCATAAAGCTCTTTGTCATAGCTGGGATAATTGAGGGCAGCTCCACTCAATTTCTCACTGAAGAAGGCTACTGGTCGACCTCCTGGTAAGCACAGCTCCTATTCATGTCCTTGATGCATCAAATTCAATCTCAAAAGTTTTATCAAAGTTAGGAAGGGGTAAAAACTGGTGCTTGAAATCTTCTTGGGCAAGTAAAGGATACATTCTTCTTGATCACTGAGGTCATTGGGGCTGAAATGGTACTGAAGTCCCAGACGAACCGTCGATAGAAACTAGCCAGTCCATGGAAGCTGTGGGCGTGGCGATTGTGGTCGGTGTGGGCCAGTCTTGGATCGCCTTGATCTTCTCATCATCGACCTTTAGACCCTCGAGCTCACAACAAAACCTAAAAGACCAATTTATCAGTGCAAAACACACACTTCTTAAGGTTAGCAAAAGTCCTTCTTCCCCAAAGCCTTTGCTTTTGTTTCAAATGCTCAACATGGTGGGATAAGCACTGACTGTAAATCAATATATCATCAAAATACCACGACCACAAACTTACTGATGTATGGCCTTAGAACCTCATTCATGAGTCTCATGAAGGTTCGGGGAAGTTAGTGAGGCCAAATGGCATCACAAGCCACTCATACAAACCTTGTTTAGATCTTGAAAGCGGTTTCCATTCATCACCTTCCTTCATGCGAACTTAGTGGTATCCACTCTGAGATCAATCTTAGAAAACACAGTAGACCCACTTAGTTCATCCAACATATCATCTAATCTGGGTATTGGGTACAGGTATTTGATGGTTATGTTGTTGATGATGGCTCGGCAGTCCACACACATGCGCCATGAACCGTCCTTCTTAGGCACCAACAAGAAAGGAACGGCGCATGGACTGAGGCTCTCCGGATGTAACCCTTGTCCATGGCGTCTTGGACCTGCCTCTCCAACTCCTTGGCTTCCTCAGGGATGACACGGTAAGCTGCCGATTTTGTAGAGGTGCGCCTGGCACAAGGTCGATCTGATGTTCTATGTCGTGGATGGGGGTAAGCGGCTGGGATCTCATCAGAAATACATCCTTGTACCGTTCCATGAGGTCTTGTACCTCATCTGGTAGTCCTTGGACCTCAAAACCTGCAAAACATCCTTCCTTAAAGATCATTAGTAGCACATCGTTTCTTGATGTAAGCACTTAAGACCGAGAAGTAAGATATAGGTTAGTCTTACTTACCTTACCAGTCTGATCCATAGCCTTTTGCATGTCATGAACCTCTTGGGGGCTGAGTGGTGCTAGGCTATGCTTCTTGTTGTTGTGGGTGAAACTGTAGATGTTGGTCCGGCCATGATGAATGGTCTCCTTGTCAAACTGCCATGGCCTGCCTAGTAGTATGTGGCCGGCTTGCATGGGGACAACATCACACAACCTGATCCTGGTATTTTCCAATACTGAAGGACACAATAACTTGCTCGGCTATCTTAAGCTCAGTCTCATCATTGAGCCATTTGAGCGGTATGGCGTGGATGGGGAGTCTTGATCGGACCTAGCTTATCAACAAGATACTTGCTGTACGTTAGTACAAGAACCACCATCAATGATTAGGCTACATACCTTTTGTTCCACGCTACATCTTGTATGAAAGATGTGCTCTCTTTGGATAGTTTCTGGGTCAAAGATGGCACTTAGAGAACGCCTAGTCACTAGTAGCTCACCAGTCTCAGCGTAATCAACCTCCTCGTCAGAATCAACTGGTTCCCTGCGGCCTCATCTTGGGATTCATACTCACCATTGGCCTTGAGAACCATCACCGTTTGTTCGGACAGTCTCTTGCATAGTGTCATTTTCCTGACATTTAAAACAAGTAATATCATGAGTGCGTTGAACTTGAACTTGACTCTTACCTTGGTCGGATTGACCAGTTTTGGCGCCGGTTTGGTTCTTCTTGAACGGTTTTCTGCTTCTATGGATTTGCCTTTGTCAACACCTCTGGAACCGGACTGTGTCCAAGGAGCTTTACTTCTAGCAGTTGACACGTTCTTCCTCTTGATGTGTTGCTCGGCCTGGATGGCATAATGGAGAATGTCATTAAAGTTCATGAACGACTGCCTCTCCACCTTGCGGGATATCTGGTCTTGTAGTCCATCTAAGAACTAGGCCATCAATGACTCTGGGGTCTCGCTTAACTAGGAAGTCTACTTGACGACGATCTAAAGGAAGCTGTCGAGCCCAGAGAACTGTGCTTTCTCCTTCGGAGGGAGCAGGATGAGTTCTAGCTGCAAAGAAACACACAAAGAATAAAAGGACGGCTAAATCGTTGGAAAGATTTAACCTTGGCCTACAGCTACCTATGAAGTTTCACTGATAGGTGGACCCCGGAAGCGACATAAAAGCATATCTCTCTATCCATTTCTTGTTGAAGGCCGGTCTTTTCCGGTCAGCTTTGGGTAGTTCCTCCACTGTCGGCATGCCACTGCGAGGACGAAGATATAAACGCCCCTCTCCTCCGTTAAGGGGAGCCAGATGATAAGAAAACAGAACCTCGTTAATACCAAAGAAGAGGTACTCCAGATCGCCCAGGTTCTGAATGGCTATCAAGATTCTCCAAGCCGGAGGGTTCAGCTGGGAAGAGGAAATCTCGAAGAAATCACATAAACCCACAATGAGCGTCGGAACCACTCCTCGGAATCTAGTCTCGAAGAAGGCCTCATAAACGGCAATCTCCCCCGGAGCATGGATGGAAGCCGGCTCTTCAGAAGCCGGAGCCCGCAAAGCAATATGAAGAGATAGGGAATATTTACTTCGCCACTCTAACAAATCGTCCTCGACGACCGTCGAAGCAGGACTCACCAATGGAGGAGCGATGTAAGCATAGGTTAACGGCAAGGGGGCAAGTAGGTCTCCATCGAGCTCCACGCCAGGATCCGAGGAGCTGCCAGACTGGGAAGCCGGAGAATCCACTCGCTTTCTTAACCGAGCCCCGCCGGCCGACAAAGAAACAGATGAGATGGAACGCTTAGACATGGGTTCGGATAATTCCTATCCAATGAATCACGAGGATAGTAAGGAGGATAGCTTATGGATCTAACGAATAAGAAGGTCAACCTACCTATATAACCTCAAAGGTAGAGAGATCAAGAGGGCAGTACCTGAATCAAGACGCCAGCGAACGAGCTGGATGATGGGAGAAGAAAAGCAAGAGTATATAAAGAAACAAAGTCGCGTGCCTCGGAATATTTAGATCCCGAGGAGATTTGAAATTCGAATTCTCCCCCTTCTTTTCAGGCGCGTCAACCGTAATCCGATAATAAAGGAGAAAATCTTGAAAATCCGGAGAGAATCTCCAATCTTCGCCAACAAGACTCCTCAAGAAGAGATGGCCCCAGCAAACGATGTCGCAAGAAGACTGAAACTCGATCCCTTCTCCTAATGAGTCTCGAGCCCAGGAAACCAAGTCCCGCCAAAACTCTGAACACGGTCCAACCAGAGAAAAGACTCTGAAATACAGAACTACTAAGAGCAAGGTCCTGCCTAAGGGAAGCCAGCTGAGAAAGAGCAACTCTGGTTTGACTCGAGTGCACAGGTTATTCCCCGAGTTTGATGATTAAATCGAGAAATAAGGGGCAAACTGTTGAGGAAAAATACTCAGGTATCCTTTTTCCTCCAGGCTCCAAGCAGGACCCAGGCCTCCGGGTCCCCGCTACAGAGTACTCCGGGTCCTCACTGAAAGGAACTCAGGAACTCAGAACTCAGAACTCAGGAACTATCCCTTCCTCCGGGAAAATGGAAAACTTCCGATAAAGAGAATTTTCCATATTTCCGAATATGGAAAAGTTCCTCTTACTCTAACCGACTAAAATCGCCTCAAGGACAACTATATAAGACGAAACAAAGCCCTAAAGCAGGGGATCGACTCATATACACTCGAAGACTTAGAAATTAGATCTAGGCGGCTAGGGTGAGGGTTCTTACCACAATATCTTGTAATCCCGGTCTCTTGGATCTAAGAAAACTTCTCTTCGAGTCTTCTTTGCTGTTCCTCTCTGTAAATATTCTCAAATCTATACGAACCTTTCAATTCTTCTTCCGTTCCATAGTACTCAAAAAGGACCTGCACAAAAATCCCCTAACACTGGTAGTAAGGGCCGGATGATACTTGGGTAGTGTTCCTGAAAATTTCTTGAAAATCAAGGTCAGTAGTATATGATTCTTTAAGAAACTCAAACCCCAAAACTTTAGCTTCCATGGTTGAGATAAGGGTGTGGCGCCTGGAAAGTGCATCGGCCACCACATTCTCTTTTCTCTTCTTGTACTTAATCACATATGGGAAAGTCTCCACCAACTCCAACCATCTGGCGTGTCTCCTCTTAAGATTGGTCTGACCTCTCAAGTGTTTAAGTGTCTCATGATCTGTATGAATAACAAACTCCTTAGACAATAAATAATGTTGTCAAGTTTCAAGAGACCTCTTTAGAGCATAAAGCTCTTTTTCATAGGTGGGATAATTGAGGGCAGCTCCACTCAATTTCTCACTGAAGAAGGCTACTGGTCGGCCTCCCTGGGCAAGCACAGATCCTATTCCTGCCCCTGATGCATCACATTCAATCTCAGAAGTTTTATCAAAGTTAGGAAGGGTAAGGACTGGTGCATGGGTCAAACTATATTTAAGCTTGTTGAAAGACTCTTCTTGGGCTGGTCCCCAAGTAAAGGATACATTCTTCTTGATAACCGAGGTCATTGGAGCCGCAATGGTACTGAAGTCCCGAACGAACCGTCGATAGAAGCTGGCCAATCCATGGAAACTGCGGACATGACCGACTGTGGTCGGCGTGGGCCAGTCTTGGATCGCCTTGATCTTCTCATCATCGACCTTTAGACCCTGCGAGCTCACAACAAAACCTAAAAGACCAATTGATCAGTGCAAAACACACACTTCTTAAGGTTAGCATAAAGTCCTTCTTGCCTCAAAGCCTTTAGCACCTGTTTCAAATGCTCAACATGGTCGGATAAGCACTGATTGTAAACCACGATATCATCAAAATACACAACTACAAACTTACTGATGTATGGCCTTAGAACCTCGTTCATAAGTCTCATGAAGGTGCTGGGAGCGTTGGTGAGGCCGAATGGCATCACAAGCCACTCATACAAACCTTGTTTCGTCTTGAAGGCGGTTTTCCATTTATCACCCTCCTTCATGCGAACTTGGTGGTACCCACTCCTGAGATCAATCTTATAAAACACAGTACACCCACTTAGTTCATCCAACATATCATCTAATCTGGGTATTGAGTACAGATATTTGATGGTTATGTTGTTGATGGCTCGACAGTTCACACACATGCGCCATGAACCGTCCTTCTTAGGCACCAATAGGACAGGAACCATGCATGGACTGAGGCTCTCCCTGATGTAAACCTTGTCCATGAGGTCTTGGACCTGCCTTTCCAACTCCTTGGCCTCCTCAGGATTGACACGGTAAGTGGCCCGGTTTGGCAGAGGTGCACCGGGTACAAGATCAATCTGATGTTCTATGCCTCGGACGGGGGGTAAGCTGACTGGGATCTCATCAGGAAATACATCCTTGTACCGTTCCATGAGGTCTTGTACCTCAGCTGGTAGTCCTTGTTCCTCAAACCCTGCAAAGCAACCTTCCTTAAAGATCATTAGTAGCACCTGCGTTTCTTGATGTAAAGATTTAAGTACCTGACCAGAAGTAAGATAAAGGTTAGTCTTACTTACCTTACCAGTCTGATCCATAGCCTTTTGCTTGTCGTGAACCTCTTGGGGGCTGAGTGGTGCTAGGCTATGCTTCTTTTTTTGTGTGTGAAACTGTAGATGTTGGTCCGGCCATGCTGAATGGTCTCCTTGTCAAACTGCCATGGCCTGCCTAGTAGGATGTGGCCGGCTTGCATGGGGACAACATCACATTTAACCTGATCCTGGCATTTTCCAATACTGAAGGACACAACAACTTGCTCGGCTATCTTGAGTTAAGTCTCATCATTGAGCCATTTGAGCCGGTATGGCCGCGGATGAGGCGTCTTGATCAGACCTAGCTTATCAACAAGATACTTGCTGGATACGTTAGTACAAGAACCACCATCAATGATTAGGCTACATACCTTTTGTTCCATGCTACATCTTGTATGGAAGATGTTCTCTCTTCGGATAGTCTCTGGGTCAAAGAGGGCACTTAGCGAACGCCTGGTCACTAGTAGCTAACCAGTCTCAGCATAATCAACAATCTCTTCATCAGAATCAGCTGGTTCTAGCTCGGCCTCATCTTGGGATTCGTACTCACCATCGGCCTTAAGAACCATCACTCGTTTGTTCGGACAATCTCTTGCATAGTGTCCTTTGCCCTGACATTTAAAACAAGTAATATCACAAGTACGTTGAACCTGAACTTGACCTTTACCTTGTTCGGTTTGTCCAGTTTTGGCCGTCTCGGTTTGGCTCTTCTTGAACCGGTTTTCCACTTCTATGGATTTGCCCTTATCAACACCTTTGGAACCAGATTGTGTCCAAGGAGCCTTACTCCTAGCAGCTGACACTTTCTTCCTCTTAATGTGTTGCTCGGCCTGGATGGCATAGTGGAGAATGTCATTAAAGTTCTCAAACGGCTGCTTCTCCACCTTGCGGCAATGCGGTCTTGGAGTCCGTCTAAAAATTGGGCCATCAGTGACTCTTGGGTCTCCCGTGTCTTGAGCTTGTTCTTGAGGGATTCAAACTCTTCAAATACTCCTCCACGCTCCTAGTTCCCTGAGAACACTTTCGAAAACGTTTTTGTAAGTCTCTTTGATAATAAGATGGAACATACCTGGTGCGGAGCTTGGACCGCATCTCGTCCCAAGTTTGGATTCTATGGATCCTCCCAGCATCCGCAACTTCTCTATCCCACCAGGTTAGAGCGTTTTCAGTCAGCTGAGAAGCAGCCAAGGCTATCCTTTTAGCCTCGGAGTAGTTGTAGTAATCAAAGATGTACTCCATGTGCCTCTCCCATTCAATGTAGGCGTCCGGGTTGACCTTGCCAGCAAATGTAGGCGGATGTAGCTTGAGTTCTTTGCCTCCCTGCCAAGGGATCTCATCCTATCGACCTCGCCCTCTCCTCCGGTTTGGACTGCGGTCTCCTTGGACCCGGTACTCGCGCCTGCCTGCCCTCTCGGTCCGGCCTCGTCCATTACCTCCATGGTCGGGTGGTTCAGAGTCGGAACTGTCTTCCTCAGATTGAGACCGCGGATCCTCCAAGTAGGGATGGTTCCTCCCAAATGGCCGTTGCTCTTGGCCTTGGTTCCTGCTCTCCAGTCGAGACAGTTGCTCGGTTATAGCAGCCATGGTTGAATTAAGCTGAGCTTGGTCGGCTATCAACTGAGCATTGATGTCAGCTTGGCTCGATGTCTGACCTAAGTCTCCCATGGTTTCCTGAAACACTTAGAGGAAAGTGATCAAGTGCAAAAGAAAATAGAAGAAGAAAGAAAGAAGAAAAGAAGAAATCTCAAACTTATAAAGGAATGAGAAGGTAACTAAATGCAAATAATTAATGACAAATCTTTTTTTTTTTTGATTTAGGAAATTGAAATTTTGAATTTAAATTGAAAAGGAAAGTTGAAATCTTTTTTTTTTTAATGAAATTCGAATTTGAAAATAAGGAAAGTTGGAATATTTTTTTTTTTTGAAAAGTTTGAAAAGAAAAGTAAATCAAATCAATCTTAAACAAAAAGGAAAGTTAAGGATTAAATGCAAATCGAAATTTAAAGTTGATTGAAATATTTTTTTTTAAATATGATTGAAATCTAAAAGGAATGCACTAATCAGATATGAATGCAAACTAATCAACTTAAATGAGATTCTAATTAATCTAAATAATTGATGCAATTATATATCAAGTTTAATGCAGATCGGCCAATCAATCTCCAGATATGGAAAGTAAAATTCGATCAATTTCAAAAAAAAAACAAGTTGACTGAAAGGAATGATGCACAAAAATGATCTAGAAAATATGCAGCAAGAACAATGATGAACTAATCAA
The DNA here is from genome assembly GCA_016771965.1 of Brassica carinata. NCBI lineage: Eukaryota > Viridiplantae > Streptophyta > Magnoliopsida > Brassicales > Brassicaceae > Brassica > Brassica carinata. Next base: position 55,470,231 of record CM028689.1, read on the forward strand.
GAACAGCAAGAACAACAATGCAATTTTTTTTGAAATTTTTTGATGCAATGCAAGAATGATAAAATCAAAATGCTAGAAGATAAAGAGATGGATGCAACCGATTTTTCAGGAGCCTTGAGCTCTGATACCAAATGTTACAGGCTGAGTGAACTGATGGTCGAACTGAAGGTGGTTTCTGGTCAATCTGGTGCTGGCCGGCTGGGACTGATCTAGAGAACAAGAGTGGCCGATTGGTACCTGAAACAAAAGAGAAGATTTTTTATAAGTTTTTATGGTTTTTATATGATGCAAACAAGTAAAGAAATAAGAAATGAAGATGAACAAATATGCAAGATGAATCTAGAACTAGATGGCCGGTTGATGGGATGATGAAGGATGATATGAAAATGAAATCAAAACAAAGAAACAAAGAGATGGAGATGGTGGATGGGATCTGTTGCTGGATGTGTATCTCTCTCAACAGATCAGTGGATGGAAGATGGATAGAAGATGGGATTGGCCTTACTGGATGTGTATCTCTCTCAAGGCAAATCGTTGGATGGATGGATGGAGTGAAGAATCGCCACAAGCTGGGTGGTTTGAGCTTGATAAGATTCAAGAGTGCTTCTGGACTAATCTATCAACTAGAAGGCTTAGGGTTTCTTTGCTAGGGGGCAAACTGACTCATATATTTCATAAGCTAAAAAAATACACGGCTGCTTATAATGGGGATTAAATACCCTGCAGCTATGCCCTTCTAGGGGACTTGAAGCAAAGCAACATGGACTCAACTTGGACGACTAAATCGTGAAAGGCCTAAGACATAATGGGCCGACTCAAATTTTGGACTCTAAAGCAAGGCTAAACAAAGGCCTGAATTATTGGACTCAAAAGAAATAAAAGACTTGACAATTTGCCCATAAGTTTATTGAACTAAAACAAGAAAACCAACACAAACCAAAAACAATAAACCGGTTAGAAATCAAATTGAAATCTCACCTGCTTACCTTATTTGGAATTGGCACACTTAAATTGGACCGGATGGGATTGAGGCTGGGATTGGACCGAGATCACTTGTGGAGATGGTCTGGCCGGTTCGGTTTTGGGCGAGCAATTGGAACTAGATTGACCCGGCCTGATCTTGAACCTCTATTGGACCGGACTGGTCTTGAATCTTCAATCGGACCATCTCTTCAATCAGCAACTGGTTCTGATCGGTTCCACCGTCTTGATCAAGGATCTCTTGGACAGCCTTGGAAAATCCCTCTCTTAAGATCTTGGCTCCGTTCCGGGTGGTCGGACCTCGTCGAACTATGGGAACCTCAACTTGGATGGCCTCATCACAAGGCCCCTAAGATAACCCAGACTCGTCTCACCTTGCCAGAGCTCCAGAAGAAACTAAAGACGCCTCTGATTTCCGACGATTTAACGGATCCAGAGACACTGTGCAAGGAGGAGAGACAGAGGGAGAACAGCAAAGGGTTGAGGCGGGGAAAGATGGACTCGCTGGGAGGTTTGTGAGCCCTCTCACGACGCAAATCGGTGCCGGAGAGGCTAGCTGAAACCAGAGATTCAAGCTCAAGAAGACAGGGTTGGGAGAGAATATTTTGGGGCGCGTTGGGTGGACGCGCCGTTTTCGGCTACCTCTTCTTGTTTGCCTCGTTCAAGAGATTGCTTCTTGTTTCTCTCGTAAAAGGGATCCACCTTCTGGATTTCTCTTCCAGCTCTCGCAAATTGCAATCCTCTTCTTGAGGCATGCACGTACTCTAGCTTCTTCGCAGCCAGCTTCTTCGCAGCCAGCTTCTTCTGCTTGAAAACAACCAAATGGGATCAAATATTATTTGATATAAAGTAGTTACAATGTATAATGATTATAAGCTAAGAGGCAAGGATGTTGTTTACCTTCCGACTATGTTCTTCACTTTTGTTATGAAAGAGCAAGTTATAATTTGTAGGCGGGATAATTGCAAACTTGGCAAAAATGTCTAGGCTTACCGTGTAATAGTCGCCGGGCACAATTTCAAACAACTGCGCACACACAAAGGTACATGACAATTTTAGAAAAAATGTATAATATCATAAATGAAATATTATTTTCGGTTTTCTACACTAAAAATTATTTTTTAAAAAAAAATATAAAACTAAAATATAAAATTTTCTTTAAATTAATAACTCTATATATTAATAAATTTTTAAAATCCCAACATTATTAATTTATAGAGTTTTTTTACTGTACAGCACAGCAATAAAAAGATATAAACTCAATAACTTTAAAAGTAAAACAATTAAAAAACAAAGATTTTAGAGATAAAGTAAAGGCTTCTCTCTCATACATACTCTACTTAATTTTCGTCTTTGTAATTGTATGTCTCCAAATAGCGGAGTTATGGGTAATTTTCGTGAACCTTAAAAAGAAGGAAGACTTCGAGAATTATTTACTTTCAAGAGTGCAAAAATAAAAATATTACTGAACAATCAAAGTCAAACGGAACCATTTAATGTAATAGGTATACCATTTAGCTATGCATATTTGCACCTCTCCTTCTCAAACGGAAAAAAGGATCGGTCTTCTTTCATCAGTGTATTAGACCATTATACATTACAAATAAGCTTAGCTACTACCTCCGTGTAATAGACACACTACCGAGAGCCAAAGTAACGCTAATCTACCTCTGCAATTTTGGCGCACTTAACTTGTATACGTGCTCTCTTCTTCTTGTTTGTCTTCAAACTTGAATGATCATCTTCCTTTCTCAATTTTTCTTTCTTCGCAACTATTGTCTCGTCCTTGGTAGAATAAGACTTGATCCTAACAGCTCGAAATTGCTCTCTGGTGGTGTCAGGCCTCAAAAGCAGCAACTCTGGCGGTAGGCTAACACCGCAGATACGCCCAAAATAGTAGAGAGGGTCAACGTAACATGAGGATGAAACCACAATTCCTTTCATGCTCTTTGGCTTGACAAGTTTGATAAAATCTCCAATCTCCTCGTAGCATGAGTGATCAGAGTAGTTCACCGAATACATATTGTGATGGAAATGATGAACCGCCCCTTGTAGTAATTCTCTCTGTTGAGCTGCAGTCTTCTTCTTAAAAGTAGTTGCGGTCAGAAGAGAACCAGAGAGATTGCCATCTCCATTGAAAGGAGGTCTTTTGAGCCATGGGAGACCTGAGGGCATGATGCCGATGGTTGGGCACATCAGATTCAGCCCCTCGAGAGTCTGAATGCTGAAACTATGTCGAGGGACAGCACGGACTCTTGTAAGAGATGTATCAGTGGTGAAAATGTCTTGGAAGCCAAGAAGGTGCATGGTACGGAGTCGCTCTGGCCAGACCCAAATCTAAGAGGAACACAAACAAAGCAAGAGAGGGATGATGACTAGAGTATGTAAGGCGCAACTTATCAACACAAACTCAAATAGTGGATAAGAAAAAACAAAAACCTTGATGTTGAGAATACGGGAGACATGAACAAGAAGGTCTTCCTTGCCCAGAGAGTCAACTCCAATGACGATATCATGAGAAGGATGAGAGATGATTATGTCAGCAATTAGATACGCAGCGACTTGACGAGAAGGGAAGCTGTAAATGGGATTGCAGTAGGTGTTATCTAAGTAGAGAATGTCAACGGGGAAATCGTTGATAGCAGCGACGAGAGTGGTCCTTGCTTCCTCTGCTGCTGCTGCATCATCACATTCCCAACGGAAGTCACCTGTGTAGAGAAAACATCCGAAGTCTCCACGGAACATGAACATCACCGATCCTAACCAAATCCAAACACACATCCCACCATCAATTGAGCAAAGGAAAGCATCTTATATGTTAAAATATTGTTGATTATAATCATCAGTTGATACCGGGGCAGTGGTGGGCGTCGATGGCCATGAAATGGAGGAGAACGGGGGAGCCGGTGGAAGGAGAGCGGAGGGAGAGAGATTGCCAGGATGAGAGGGAGACGACGCGAAGCAAGGAGAGGTCGAAGCCGGGGAATCGTGAGGGGAAGAGAGAGGCGGTGGTGCGGGAGCAGAAGAGAGGAGCATGGGACCATACGGCGGAGAGGCCGCGAGTGTGGTCGGAGTGCATATGAGTCAGGAAGTAGGCTTGACTCCCACTCTTCCACCGGTCCACCGATATCAAACCGCTCTCCATCTCTCCCAATCTGATTATGATTCTTTCTTTCGCCCCTTTCGGTTTCAAAACCTCGCTTCCTTTTCTCGACTCGACAACATATTTTTATTGGGCCACACAGGTGCTTTTAATGGGCTTACGTAATGTATAAAGGCCCATTATAATTGTTTCCCCCTTCTAGTCATATTAAGAGACAAAAGTAAAATCTCTTCCGGTTCTGGGAAATCAAATGAAGAATAATTGCTCAAATCCGGAAACCTCCGCCGCCCGAGGAAAGAAGCGTCGGCGAGAGGAAGAGGAGGAAGTTGGTTGCAGTCAAGCTGCAAATGAAGATGAATGTTTTTCTCTCCGTGAGTCGAATCTTTCCCCTCGATTTTTTTTTCTTTTTTGGTTATTATTATTGGAGAGATTGTATGTATGACTTGGGGATTGGGAACTAGAGGATGAACTTACCTTTAGCGACACTTCTGTGGCGCTTCGGATTATTCGTGCTCAGTTTCCTCGCATTGACCAGGTATCTGTTATCACATTCTCTAATGTCGAGTCCTCTTCTCCTTTTTTTTTATTTTTGTTTCTTCAATTGCCTCTTTTCGTCTTTTACAGGCGGCATCGGTCCCGCCATTCATATTACAGTCGCAATTATACAGTAGCGTCAGCGATAGAACCCAAGTCGATAGAGAACTTGAGGTAATGCTTTCCTTCTCTAATCGCTGTTTCTGATTTTGTGTTCATTTTTTTCCTTTTGAAAAGTTCTTATTTTTGTTGTTGTTGTTGTTGTTGTACTAATCAATTTTAGTTTGGTGCAGCGGTTACGAAGGGATAAAGTTGTTCGTGTTTTCAAACTCAACACTGGACAAAATGATCATGCGGTAGTCTTTCTGGATGACTATCTTAACCAGGTTGGTTATGCTGTCCTTCCTTCCCGTCTATTTTTCATTTGCAATAATCCTTTTTTTTTCTTTCTTTTGTAATCCATCCAAATATGTTTTAAGGTTGATCGAATAGCACAAAGGATGGAAGATAAGAAACACAATGATACTGAAATTTTCAAGTGGTTCAAAGAACATGTCCTTGATTCTAAACTCGAACCCAGTATTGGACATCATGAGCTTGTGAGTCCTCTCTCTCTATACTACTACTAATTTGTCTTTTGTCCTGTGATTCTTACATGATGGATGTCTAAAGATTACAAGTAAAATTCAATGCAGTGTACGCTCTTGTCATTGGGCGGAAAGGTGAAGGATGCGCACATCACTCTCTTAATTAACGCTGGCCTTCTCGTATGTACATAATATACTCCTCCATGTATTCTCTTTTTTTTTTCTCTCTCTATTTTTTAACACTTGATACCATTTTCTCTCTCTCTCAGACACGTCAACTTATCGATCCAGACATGTACTGGTTTACCATTCCCAGTATTGGCAAACTGTGGAAGGCTCTGCTGCAGGTAACCTCCTTACTAAAAACAAAACAAAAAACTTTTCCTTCTCAAGTGAGTGAACAAAACCTTTTTCCTCTAACTCTGATGATGATCAGGGAAGAAAGGAGCTACTCTCGTTGCTAAAGCGAAAGCGACATAAAGAGATGTTCTTGTCCGAGCTTGAAAAGAAACGACTCCGCTATTCTCCTCTTGATATGAGATTTCACATTCGAGACCTCATTGGCTCCGCTCACCTCAAAATTTTTCAGACCACTTCTGGTTTGGTTGTTCGGGTTTCCAACGACTAACCCCTCTCCACACCCTGTTTCAGGTCTCTCAACAGAACAGACAATCAAATCAGAGACTCAGTTTGACCTTTTTTCATATATATATATACATCCATTTATGTTGTTAGTTCACCCGATTTAGCTCATCATCTTGTTAAGTAAAATATATTTGTTCAAAAGGAGAATGGATTTATAAAGAGTAAATCCATACACGGTTTCTTTTATACAGAATAGTTGAAATTTTACTAAAAGTTATCAAGCCTGCTTTATGAATAGTGTGTAAGTTGCGTGCAGCGATCATCTCTGCTTTCATTCTGTTGTTGCACTCTTGGACTCTCTCTCGTCTAATTATTCCCTTCTCTGGAACCAGTTCTTTCTCTGGCTTCCACTGTGTTGCTGGAATCTAGTCGGTTTCTCTGAAGAGCTTATGTACGTATGCAGCACAGATTTGCGTTTCTTCTTGAACAACCAACCTCTCGAAGACTCTTCACCGGTTGGTGGCGGAAGCGGATGCACTATGCAGGGTTAGGTGTTGGATCTCTGGCGGTTAAGCTCTTCCAAGCTCTTTTGGCTGGGAAAAGCTTAATTCTCAGGCAAGACATGAGCGCAAGATGGTAAAGATTCAGAGGAGAAAAGAAACTCAAAACTCAAAACTCAAAAGGGAGTGAATCAGAAAGGAGAAAGGATAAATACAAGTCGGTGTTGAGCTTAGTTCGAAAGACAAAAAAAAATATTCCACTTTGCTGTTGCTTAAGATACTCATTAGTAATATAAAGTCAGGTAATCAAAACCAATTCTGTGTCTGTGCAGAGACATAGAGGGGTGTAGTTAACCGTTTTTCCTTTGTCTAAATTCGAGATAAAACTGGAAAGTGGGCCATAATAAGTCACAGCGAACTGATAAAATTGAAGAGAAAATCATAATGCAAATTAATCACGGATCGTAAATGTTACTTATTTTCCAAAGAGGTGTTTTCTCCCCCTTAGGACTGACTAACAGAAGTAAGAACCTTCAGAAAAAGAGACATGGGGGACTAGTCAAATACATGTCAAAACTTATACCCCAGAAACAAACATGGGAACCCAATTCTTCACCGAGAGAAGAAGACAACGAAAAATGGAGGGAAAAGAGGGAACAAGATTTTAAGTAAATCATTCTCTAATGGTGCATTGCAGAGAGCGACAGAGGAAGAATGATAGGAAGAAAAAGGCTTAGCTTTTAAGGTATAAACCAACCAACGATTTTAAATAAGAGCTTGAGCAGCACCAAGTTTACATATATCTCTGAGCCTCCAAATGGGATACATAGATTCCTCCCCTGCCTCCACTTGTTGCATTGCCCACTTGTAGTACACCGAGTGTATAGTGTCCTACATCCATCACAAACCACAACAACAACATAATCTTAGAGCAGTGTAGAAGATTATATAATGTTTTTTTCTGGTTTTGATTTATTATCACTAGTACACGGTTTCTATTTACCTGGCCTCCTTCTTTGATATTGCCCTTCTTGTCGCGCACACAGAAGATTTCTTGCGTTTGGAACTGTCATCAAAGATGATATGATACAATCTATCACATGCAAATCTTAACTAAAGTATGACCTCCCATAAGAAAAGAAAAAATGGAAGATCATTTACCCTAACGATGATTGTGGGCGTAGTTCCCATCATCTTTGTCTCTTCAACTTCTACTTCCGATATATGCAGAATCTGAACAACACAAAAACGAAGCCAACTGACTCACGGGCTTTACATGATCTCGTGGTGTGAACCAAGAACAAAAACAACCTTACCTTGTGATCGAAAAAAAGATCATGGCCTTTTAAAGCTGCGAGCTCTGCCGTGCACCGTTCAATCACTTCTGCGCTGCAATACTTCTTCAAGGTCTCAGCATCACCCTGGCTCGGAGATGGGAGACTAATTAGAGGCAACCAAAAAGTGTAGACAATCCATTTCAAAACTTGAGACTAACCTTGCTATATGCACTCAAGACTGGTTTAATGGCTTCATGAACTTCTGCAGCAAAGTCCGTCAAGGAGAACGTTCTGACCATGAAAAAGATAACATTAGCCGAGAGGGGAACACATTTTAAAACTAACCAATCAGCCTCTACCACTTACGGATCTCGGCGCCGTATCTCCTTGTAAGTTGATCCAGAATCTGTTTCGTTAAACACTGCCTCATTTAAGCTGCCAAACACACATAATAATAAGTTGTTGTAAGTACGTTCATTTTTAAAGGAAGATAATAAGGGAGCATACTCCTGAATTTTGTGAACAATGGGGTTGTCACTGGTTTCCCATCTTTCCACAACATCTTCTGCAATCTACAAGTACAAAACAGTATCATCAAAGAGATTCTTGCACGATAAGATCTTTGAAGGATATGAGTAAAGAGAGGAAAATAGTTCATATTACCTCTTGGCTCTTGTTGACAACAGGCTCACTTATTCCGCTTAGACGTTTAAAAGCAGGATGAGCTTGCATCTAAACCCAAAAATTCAAAGTAAACAAGAGCCTTACAAAACATGGCATAAGCGGAGAAGACAAAAGAGGGTCGTCGCTGTTACCTTTTCTCTTAAAGATTCCCATTTCTTTTGCCATTTAGAATGTTTTGTTGGAGTAACCACCAGATCCGTTCTCGTACTTTTCACGCCTGTAAATGGTGGGGGAGGCGTGTATTCCAGGTGCTTCTTTTTAGGCGAACCTCCACGCAATTCATCCTTCACAATGTCAAGTCCCTTCCTCGCTAATTCAAGGGGCGAAGAAATGCTTGACTTAATTTTTCCAAATAATGTATGTTGTTGACCCTCAGTAGTGCCTGATTGCTGCTGCTGCTGCTGGTTTTCCTCTTTAGAGGTTCCTGTGCCTGATGAACTCGCTGACTCTGCATTCTCCTCCTTACCAAGCTTGAATGACTCCTTGACCTGATCACAAAAAATGCATAACCAAATTTAACCCCAAAAAAATGCAACAATTGACCACTGAAAGGGCTAAAATGAGCGGGATTCCAGCAAAAACCTCTTCAGTGGCCGCTGAGAACTTGACTTTTACACTTGAAGATACCTGCACCATCAAAGCTTTTTGGTAAGAAACAATTCTATAGCTTTGAAAAAATGTACAAAGTCGGGTCCTCATACATATTAAATAATTTGCATGAGTATAGTATTCAGTTACCAAACAACAAGCGATACTTGATAGTTCAGGTACAGCAAAACGCTTTCAGAAAGAGAAAAACAATAAGCACATTCTTAACACAGACAAAACCAAAAAGATGAAAATCCAGCAAAGAAGAGACAATCCATTTTAGGAAATATTTGCAGTAATCATATATTTATCGATAATGCCTTTCGAAAGAAGAAGAATACAGATATGGTGGTGGGAGTTCCAGGGTCTAGTACCTTTTTAGCAACAGATTCAGCCTCGGTCCAGACACCATCAACTTGCTTGTAGAGCTGCTCAGTCTTTTCTTTAGTTCTGCGTTTTCCATTTCATTGATAAGCTTCCTTTGAAATACAAAATGTGTATCTCTATAAGTAAGTGGAATTGTAGAATTAACTTACTTAACTTTGAGGTCCTCTTTGACACCTTTAAGCTCTTCTGCCTTTTCCTTGAGCTCCTTCACTGTTCGTTGAAATTCAGGATTGCTGCAACAACAACAACAACAACATGGACAAACTAAGAACATCACCCACTAACTTAGGATTACAAATATACATAAAAATTGCTCAATCAAAAAGAAGATACCTTTCAGCTTCTCCTCTAATTTTCTTGGAGAAGTCGCTGAAAATGCTGAACCGGCGATTAATCGAACACCCAATGGCTGGCATAAGCCCTAGCCTTGCGCCCACTCTCTACAAAATTACCAAATCGATTAATCCCAGTTCGTAATCCACAAACAGTAGAAACAAATCGATAGAAGACGCACGGACCCGTTGATGCAGGAAGAGAGGCTGCTTTGTCATGAGTAAATCTCGAATCACCTTTCTACTCGCCATTATAACGATCCTCCTAGTGATCAAATTCGGAAAGGAACGATGAAAATTTTGCCTTGAGAAACAAACCAATCTGGAGCGTTGCCTTTAAGCCCTAAAGATGCATTCGCTAAACCTTCTTCTGGGGTTTCTCTTTCAGACCGACTTGTTTGGTAACACGGACAAGTATATTCCGTGTGGGGAATGTGAAGACTGGTTTCCAAACAATAAACTCGTCTCGTCTCATAAGTATTTGGGCCATTAACCTCATAAATAAGTTGAAGAGGCCCATAACATTGTAAGAGCCGAATGGAACGATTGAACCCCCTAGAACTTTACGTATTCCCCCCTCAGACTACTTTCACTAAACCCCCAAACATGTAAATGTTCACTTCAAACCCTCACCCCAATGTATTTTTATTAACTAGCACTTGTTCTTAGTTATAAACAATAGTTTAGGTCATGTAACTATTGTTTATTCAAATACCAGAGAAATACATTCTATAGCGAACAAGTAGAAGAACCGGGGTTTATTAGTCAGAAGAGAGTCAAGGCATACAGAGCTGCAGATCCTTGAGCCGGCAAAAGTTTCAAGAAACCTGATCACCCACCATGAGCAAATGTTTTCCAAGACAAGGACTGGCCAGGGGCTAGGGATGTTAAAATGGTAAAACCTACTCCATTTAAACCCACCCCGTTTAAAACCTATTCCATTTAGAACTCATATCCGTTTAGACCCATATAAAAATAGGCCTATTAGAGCTACACATTTATAAACCGTTAAATTTACATGTACCCATTTAAACTATTATTTTGATGATTTAATTTTGAATTGTTTTAACATTATCATCTCTTAACAAATAATTAAATAAAACCCAAAATTAAGTTTTTTCACCCAAAAACGAAAAATCAAGTTTTTCCGACAAAACCTTAAAATCGAGTTTTTCCGTCAAAACCGCAAGATCGAGTTTCCCGCAAAAAAACGCAAAACCGAGTTTTCCCGCCAAAAACACAAAACCGAGTTTTCCCTCCAAAAACACAAACCGAGTTTTCCCGCCAAAACCGTAAAATCGAGTTTTCCCACCAAAACCGCAAACACGCAAAACCGAGTTTTCCCGCCAAAAACGCAAAACCGAGTTTTCCCGCCAAAACCATAAAATCGAGTTTTCCCGTCAAAACCATAAAATCGAGTTTTCCCGCCAAAAAAACCAAGTTTTTCCGCCAGAACCATAAAACCGAGTTTTCCGCCAAAATCGCGAAAACCGAAGTTTTCCGCCAAAACCATAAAATCGAAGTTTTCCGTCAAAACCATAAAATCGAGTTTTCCCGCCAAAACCAAGTTTTTCCGCCAGAACCATAAAACCGAGTTTTCCCGCCAAAACCGCAAAATCGAATTTTCCCGCCAAAATCGCAAAACCGAGTTTTCCCGCCAAAATCGCAAAACGAATTTTCCCGCCAAAACCGCAAAACCGAGTTTTCCCGCCAAAACCGCAAAACCAAGTTTTCCCGCCAAAAATGTAAAATCGAGTTTTTCAGCCAAAATCGCAAAATCGAGTTTTTCCGCCAAAATCGTAAAACCGAGTATTCCCGCAAACACGTAAAATCGAGTTTTCCTGCCAAAACCGCAAAATCACATTTTCCAACAATAAGAATTAATTTATTATATTAAATTAAATGGGTTAAAAGGGTCCCCGTTAATTTTTAGTAGAACTCATTTAATAAATGGATCTTAATAGAACTACCCATTTAAAATCCATTAAACTAAATGGGTCTAAATGGACATTTATTTTTTTAAAAACCCATTAAAAACCCGCAAACATAAACCCATTTTAACATCCCTAATCTACATGCACATGAGGGGGTCAGCTGATCCCGGTAAAATACTAAAATTTATATTTGTACGCTTAACTACGTAAAGAGAAAGTGCTCAGCTGGTATAAAATCCCTTGTATTGACCCCCCTAAACTAGTTCGATGCCCCTACTACATCTATGTTTGATATTTTTCACTTTTCAGTTAAATAGTTTGGGCCTAAAAACCTGATTTTAAAATGAGTCAAACCAGCATTTTTATTTTATTTTCAAACTTCACACGTTTACTATTGCTTCTTTGATATTTCAATATTTTATTTCCTTTTTTTTAATAAAAACATTTGATTTTTTATAGTTGTTTGACCATAATTTTGTTTCAAAACTCTATATAACAACAATTAAAAATATTTTTAGAATATCTTTTTAGCATTACATATTTTATTGGGGAAATTTTACAAATACACTTGTTTGATACCACAATTCACTTTTACCATCACTTTAGAGACATTTTTACAAATACCACTTTCATTAATGAGCAAAAGACAATAATATCCTTACCTAATCTTCTTCTCCATAATCACCTCTCTTTCCACGCCGACATCGATCTCCTCTCTTTCTTCATGGATCTTCTCTCTCCGTCGATATCCATCGCCGCATAAACTACCTGAGATTCAAGATCTGTAACATTTGATTTGGTTCTGCTATATCTCGGTCATCATCAGTGGTATTAGATTTCTACATGGAGTACGGTGAAGGCACCAGGTACAGAATCAAGGAAGTCATCGGCAAAAGAAGCTACGGAGTCGTCTGCTCCGCCTACGACAAGATTGAGACAGCAACGCGGATCGACGGCGGCAGTGAGATCGAGCGACGACGGCGGCGAGATCGGCGGCGGCGGCAAGATCGGCGGCGAAGCGATGAGATCGGCGACGGCGGCGACGAGATCGAGCGACATCGGCTATGAGATCGAGCGATGGCGACGAGTTCTCTTACATTCAGGTTGGAGACGATTTCAAATTGGGGCGTTGGAGGAGCTCTCATTCTCTTTCACACGGTAGTGAATCCAGATCCTATTTCTATGCCATGGTGGAGCATCTCGGGAATGGTATACATTTTGGCCATTACTCAGCTTATGTGAAATCAGCTCCTGAGACATAGCATCATTTTGATGACGCAAAGGTAATAATATAAGCTGAAGATCAGTGGTTTCGTTTTGATATTCATAGACTCTTATTAACCTTCAGTCATTTCTCAGAATAAAACTATTCATGTATATTTATAAAGGTTTATAAAACCAATCATATAGATATATGAAATAGTTTTGTATATAAATCATTATAAGAGTTTATAAAACCATTTATAAATTTTATAAGAGCTTATAAAACCTTGTATCAACCATCTAAAAAGTTTATAAAACACATATAAATATCTATATAACTATTTATAAAAGTTTATAAAACTATTTAAAAGGGTTTATAAAACTATTTATAAGTGTTTATAAATTAATTTACAAGGTTTATAAATCTGTTTATAAGAGTTTATAAATCACCAAATTAACCAACTTTCTACCATTTCTTTGTTATTCTCTAGATATATGTACTGATCTCATCACCAGAATACATCTCTTATACCAATGGCATATTTAGTGTTATCTGATTCTTTGGTACTCATTTAACACAAGAGGTATTCAGAATCCAGGTTTTGCATAGAAGAGCACGATAATAGACTGCCTTTATTGATGTGAAAGTGTCAAGCACTTGCTCTTTAATAAGCATTTTTGTTGTGCATGTTTGTTTAATGTGGCGAGGAGGTGAATCATCTACATGTTTTCTCTCTCTTTTTATGCAGTTGGTGAGTTAAACCATTTGATATCTGCCACGATGTCTAGTGTCACATGCTGTCTGAGATTCCCTGGTCAGCTCAACTCTGACCTCCGTAAGCTTGCTGTCAATCTGATCCCATTCCCTCGTCTTCACTTCTTCATGGTTGGTTTTGCTCCTCTCACCTCAAGAGAATATCAGCAGTACAGTTCCCTCACAGTCCCTGAACTCACCTAGCAAATGTGGGACTCCAAGAACATGATGTGTGCTGCTGACCCTAGGCACGGGCGTTACCTCACAGCCTCAGCCATGTTCCGTGGCAAGATGAGCACAAAGGAAGTTGACGAGCAGATGCACAAAAAGTCACTGTGTGATCCTATAAAGAATAGTTCAAGATAATAGGAGAAATCTCAGCTTTGAAACTCTGGAAATGTGATTATCTTGCTGCAGCTTGGACTCTAACTGATCTATATTATCTTGCATGTTAGAAACCTCTTATAAGGGTTTATAAAACCATTTATAAGAACTTATAAATCATTTATAAGGTTTTATAAATATATTTATAAACGTTTATGAATCTGTATATACGGGTTTATAAAAATATTATAAGAGTTTAATATTCTTTATAGCACAATTTATAACAGTTAATAAATCTTTTTCAAGAGTTTATAAATCTTTTATAAGAGTTTACATCTTTTATAAGAGTTTATAAATCTTTACAAAACTTTAGAAGTAAATATTCATAAAGCTATTATAAGTGTCTATAATTCTATTATAAATGTTTGTAAACTATTTATAAGAAATAAATTATTATTTATAATGGTTTATAAAATAATTAATAAGACTTTATAAGAGTTTATAAAAACAGTCTATAAGGTTTTCTAAATAAATTGTTAAATATACTTCATTTATAAGAGTTATAAATTCAGTTTATAAAGCTTTATAAGGATTATAAATGTTTATAAAGGGTTTAAATACGTTGATAAAAAGTTTATATAAGATTTATAAGGGGTATGTATACTATTAATAAGGGTTTATAAAAACTTTATGAAAGCTTATATTCAATTTATAAGGGGTATTATAAGAGTTGTATAGGTTTATAAATCAACTAAAAGAGTCTAACCATTTAGAAAGCCTTATAAAACAATTTATAATGGTTTGTATGACAATTTATAAGGATTTATAAGGGTATGTATATAATGATTTATAAGGGTATCTAAATAATTTATAAGGGTTTATAAAAATAATTTATAAAGTTTATACACCATTATAAAGGATTATAAAACAATTTATAAAGGTATGTAAAATTTCTGAAGCGGTGGAACCTTGCTTGCTGTCCGCATGTGCCTCAGAATCTGCCACGTAACATCATCCCTTTACAAAGCCTGCACGTGTTCTTTAGTTTTATAATATATATATATATATATATATGAAGGTTTATAAAACAGAAAAGAATATCTCTTCTTAGACAATTTATAAGGGTTTATAAAGGTAAAATAAACCAGCTAGAAGAACTCTAAATCATTTATAAAGTTTATAAAACATTCGTAAAGTTTGTAAGTCCGACAAAGGAAGTTTCCTCGTTTGTGGAGCTGAAGGCGGTGGGGTCTGAAGCGGTGGAGCATTGTTTGCTGTCCGCATGTGCCTCAAAATCTGCCACGTATCATTATCTCTTTACAAAGCATGCACGTGTTCTTTATTTTTATGAATTTAATCTTGTGTATGAAAGTGTTGGGCTTTAAGCCCAAAGATTTGTACACATAATTTCAGCCCATGAGGCTTAAATGAGAAGAATGTTGACAAAAATGATTTATAAGGGTTTATAACCATTTAAAAAGAATTATAAGATAATTTATAAGGTTTGTAAAATAATTTATAAGGTTTATAAATGTATGTAAATAATTTATAAGGGTTTATAAAAAATTCTTCATTTTCACATCTTCATTACTGAAGTTTGCATCATCCAAATCCATGAGAACACCCGAAGACTCGGTGACGAAACAACATAATTTGAGAGGCAAAACTTCAATGAACTGTTCAACATGTCTAGAGCAAAAACTTCGTTTCCTTCTCCATACAGGATGAAGCGTTGTCTTTCATCCCAACCATCTCCCTTCCTTTCAACGCTGCTTCATTTGCATTCAAGCGCAGGTTTATCCCTTCAGATAAGTTGAGGTTAGTTCTGTAGAACCATCTTATCTGCTACGTTTAGTTCCATATTGACATTGTGAAAGTTATAAGTATCATGATGATGATTTTCTATGCAGCTACTGGTACAAGTTTGATTCAAACATGTGGAGTGCTGTTTACAAACGCACATATGGTAAAGACTACAAATTCAAAGCTGGCTATGATTGTGAAGTACGCCTTGGATGGGCTTCTATCTGGATAAAACACCAAACTTTAGTCTTCTTTTCTTTCTCTCTATTATCTGTGAAATCATTTTTCACTTTATAAAGTAGTATTTGAATAATATATATATATAAAGGTTTTTTAAACAGAAAAGAATATCTCTGCTTAGACAATTTATAAGGGTTTATAAGGGTTGAAAGAGATGATAGAACGATTTGCAGCTGGATCATCTGCTTTCATCCTTGTAGTGAAGTTATGAAAATTATGCGACCCAACATAAAAACTCAGTATCCTGTTGAACCTCTCCTTCTCCTCCTCGCCCTAACAAAACTTACTCGTCACCTCAGTCAAAGCTTCGATCTTTACATCAGCTATCAACGCACTAGAGTTGTTCGACAAAATGACTGACTGAACATTCAATGATTTAGCATCAAAGTAATCGACTTTCAACTTGCCCATAACACCAGTGACCTAGTTCTTACGACCTCGCTCAGAGCACTCGAAACACTTCACATACTCCTCTCCTGAACCCAAACTAGCCATCACCGCTACTCTATCACGATGCGCGAATGGATCAAGAGCAAACACAGGGATCAGATACACATACCTCCTCCGATCACAAAACTTATAGGAGCTAAACGACGGAGGAACCCGCTTGTAATCAAAAACCCAGATCTGATCAGGGAGATTAGCATTGAGCCGATCCACGAAACCAGGTGGGTCAACGGAGAACCGACCGGAGACAACTTGCCCCATGGCACTCACTCCTTTATCAGTCCGTGCGCATCGTATGAAGTCCGTGTGCATCGTATGATTCCGGCACCGGCGTTACTCGCCACCACCGGAGAAGCTACTCGTCACTACCGGAGAAGCTCGATTCTCACATCGAAGAAGAAAGGAAGAAGATACAGTCATCGTCGTTCTTAGTTTTAGGTTTAATTAACTAGGGTATAATGGTCATTTTCCAATTAAAAATCTGGTGGTATAGTTGATTAGTGTATAATTGAAAAGTGGTACAAGGGAAATGGTATTTTTGGCAATTTCTCTATTTTATTCTGTTGAATATTTCAATTCTCAAATAGTTTATATAAAATATTTGAACTAATATTAATAAATTATTATTTTTTATTTGTTTAATTTTAATTAATTAATTAATTATGACCCCGGTATAATTATTTCATGGCTCCATAAACTAAGGACATTGTTCTGCTTATAAAATTTTTCCACTGTATTTTTGATACTTTGCTTGAAAGGTATCTAATGACACTGCCATTCTATCTACGAGCCACACCACATACATGAATTAACATATTGCACTTAGGGATCATCAAACTGATAATAACATGGAAAGCAAATCACCTGGAATATAGACACTTAGACAGTACAGTGTCAGGGTCCCTAGCCGATACCACTCAACAAGTGTAAGTTTATTCATGAGATACATAGAGAGGTAGGGGTACAACCGTACAAGACAGGCGAAATGCAATCAAACAAACAACGAACCTATTAGAATATGATCCCTACCCTAGACCACCCACCCTTCACAACTGAAGAGACAGAAGTTCCAAAGGTAACAACGGCTCCAAACAATGATGTCAAGGAAACTCAAAATTCTGCAGAGCAAATTTGGGGATCAAATTGCAGATATATGCTGATACTAGTCTAAGTGTAAGGAGAGATTAGCAAGTACACTGACGATTCAAAAGTTTCCCGTTTGTGAATTAAAATAGCATTGGAGTGGAGTAGAAACAATAAACCGAGTTTAATAATGTAAAAGCTTTGCATAAGAGTCAAGCAAGTACAAGCTTAGAAGCATATCATATCACATACCACCACCAATCCAAGCATTTACACAACTACAAATAGGCTTCAAACTCAGAGACACAAATGTAGTAAATCACCTCATCTTTGCAACAACATCATAATATATACACATACCAAATGGCTGCCTCTGTTGAATTTTTCCCCGTCTACCCACCACCCTCCGATCAACATCCCCACCCTTCTCCCTTCCCGGCTCCACCGCATCACCCGCTTCAACCACCACCTCCTTCCTACATTTCCCCACCTCCTCCCCATCACCCACTTCAACCTCCGCCTCCCTCCCACTTAGTTCCTCCACCACCACCTAGTCCTCATTTCCCACCGCCACCATATCCTCGTCCCCATCATCCACCGCCTCCACCTCACGTTCTTCCACCACCACCACCGCCACCGGGGCACCATTCAACAGTTATAGTTGTGGTTGTTGTCTCTCTTGGCAGTTTGTTTTTTCTTGCGTTCCTCGCTGCTGCTCTGTTCTGCTATGTCAAGAAAAGAAGAATGTCTTCCGAGAAGACTGAAATCACCAAGTTTGATGAACACCTCAAAGTCGAAGAAGTCATAGTGCCAGGACCCCATGGCGAACCAACGAGAGTGGTCATGCTTGAAGAAGACATTCATTTGGAAGCTGATATTCACAAGACTGAAAAGTTTAGCCGAGCTCATCACATTAATTCAGCTGGAGGACATGCCATTGATATATCAGAGCCAAATCATCACCTTATCGAGCACAAGTCCTAACTCAGGAGCTGAGATATGATCATTCTTAAATGTAATCAATCATCTATATCTATATAATAATAATGGCAATATATGTATCAAATCCTAAAACTCCAAATTAAACTTAATAGCGCTCTGCTTTTCGCCCTGTTATTGGATGCATAAACGATGTCCTTCCAATTAAACAACCTTTATGTCACTACTATAGCACACAGATAAAAAGAAAAAGTACACACTGTACCAAATACACTGAACCAACCTTGCCTTCTCCAAAATATTTACAAGAACTAGGTCAACTCTGACTACAAGAAACCTAACACAGAAAGTAACAAAAACAGTTATTATTGCAGGAAAACTGACAAGAGTGGGGGATGAGGCATCGACATTGGACAACACTTATCATCAGTATAAACATAAAGCAAAAGTTCCTACATGACCGATCCAAATGTTACAGACCATAAGAAAAACTTATGTGACATAACTTTTATTGTACCCTCTAAAATACAGGATAACGAATCATCTGCGACATTCAGCAAACAAAAAAAAATCATCACCATCTTCTGCTGCTGCTTGTCTCTGTCATATCTCGTACAAATACTTCTCAAACAGTTTCATGTGTTCAGTTTGGAGAGCAATGGCCACAGATAAGCTACCATCATTCGTAGGACTTGGTAGCACAAACGACAAACCCTCGTATGGAATTCCACCAGGTCCCATAAATATGGGGCGGCCCCAACCAAAGTCTGCATCGTAAATGGGTAATCTGACCCAGCTTGTGATTCCCAAATTTGGACATTTGTAGGTATGCGCACCGCGGACCAAAGCTGAGAGATCAGGCTGCATCTCCAGGTAGTCGAGAGCAGACCTCAGATAGTTATCGTCCATCCGAGCTAAAACATCGTGAATCAGTCCTGCCGCATACCACGTTGGCTTCGATAGCAGATCCCCCGCAACTGCCAGTGGTGTGGCAGTGAATATGACGTTGCCAAAGTAACCAGGAGGCAGCTGCGGACGCAGTCTTGATCTTCCGTCGGTAGCAATGTACAGTTTGGTCTCTTGATCGTCTGCAAGCCCGCGCGCCTTACCCACTGACCTCCACACATGACCTGCCAACATCTCGTAGGAGCTGTAGCTAACAGTGTTGCCATCCTCCTTGGCTTTAGCCTTGAGAGAAACAAGCTGGTCGCGCGATAATTTGAAGATGGAGACGGTGGTATCGTCAGGGGAAGACTTAGAAGGATCGAGAGGGATCTTCATGGAAGGGGCAGGCTGGTATTCGACATGATCGAAAGCAGGCTGAGGAGGGTCCCTAGCGCGGAGGAGGGTGCGATCAATGAAAGGAGGAATGGTAAGGTCAAGACCGCGAGCCATATCTGACCAGGTGTTGATGAAATGGAGACCAGAGAAACCGTCGGCAGCATGGTGTTGCATGCCAACACCAAGGGAAGCTCCACCACATTTAAAATAGGTCACCTACAGAAACAAAAGGACCCCAACTTTCGCATCAAATTGTTTCTTCCATCAACACAATAGTAACGCATCAACAATTGTTCCCTCACAAAACTAAACTATTAATAGTAAAAAAAAGGCAGGCATGTGGGCTTAATAAGAGAACAAACAAGTGTAGATTACAAAAACTCACATAGCAAACCAAAAAATTAAACAAAAAAAAAAAGAAGAAGAAGAAGCAGACCTGGAGAACGAGAAGAGGGAAGGAATGAATGCCAGGGGAGTGATCAACATCGGGGATAAGCTGGCGGAGCTGGAGTGTGGGAGCGAAGTCTCCGAAATCATCGATGACGGAGGGAGTATCAGCGACGACGAAGAGAACACCGGCGGCGTTGCAGTCGATCTCGATACGACCATCGTCGTCTCTCTTCAAGCGACCAGCCATGGGGTAGAAAGGAACCAAGGCCTTGGCGAGGGCTTCCTTCATGACCTGAGGATCGAAGAAATTGGAGGCGCCGGTGGGTCTATAGAAGTAGACGCTAGGAGTGTGGAACCTGGGGATAACAAGGTCGACGTTGGAGTTCCAGAGGTAAGTGGAGGGGGTGTCGGCGGCAGGCCGGACCATGGTGGAATCACGAATGTTAATAATCATAGTTTTTGGATTACAATAAAGAGATCTCGATTTCGATATGATTTTCGAGAACTGAGTATTAAGGAGAAGAATGATAGGATATATATATATATAAATAATAAAATGGGGTGGATGGCGAGACGTCTTAATCCTTCACCTACCGCGCCCGCCTACTCTCTCTCTCTCTCATTTTCCTTTTTCCATCTGTCGATCGACTCCCTATCCCCACCAACTCTCTCTGTAATGCGATAATTCTCTTCTTTCTTTTTTTTTTTCCATTTCTGAGTGTTGGGGTTGGTAAACCCCACACTTTGGATAAGTCTTCCATCTCCTCCACCTTCTCTGGGTTTCTGTTCATGTTTCTTTAAGCCCACTTTTATTCTGGGCCCACAAACAGAAATTGGCCTTTTTTAAAAACCACCGACTCCTACATCATCGTGCTTTAAGCTTTGTAGACCGATTTCAGTTGCAGTTTTTATCTTTTGATTATTTTAAACTGCTGTCTAATTTTAAATGTTAAAAGCCCATTTACGACGTTGGGCTCAAACTGGGAATATATTCTACGCAAAGTCACTTTCAATTGGGTTCTTTGCTAAATCAACTACGTCATAACACACACAACAAAAATCGGAAATAAGCCCCGCATCTTAAAACATTAACATTATTAAAAAAATTTTAAAAAATCAAAGAGTCTGGCCTTAAGTCTTAACAAGGGATGGAGTGGGTGAACCAACGGAGGACTTTGACAGGAAGTTTGATGAGATCCACGGCGACGTTAGCCAACCCAGCGAAACAGCAGCAACATGGGCATAAACAACTCAGTATCGTCCTGCCCCCAAATATATATAAAATTTTATCAAATTTACATCTTAAAAAATATTCCATTTTAAAAATAAAAAGTAGATCTGAGGGATAATTTAGAACAGGAACATAAGCGAGCGAGATAGAGCGAGAGGGAATTGAATCTTCACTAGGTAATGAATTAACATAATAATATAAAGATAAAAGGGTAATTTAATTACCCGATGATCCAGATGACAGCACCAACAAGAGATAGAAGGAGAGCGACAAGTGCAAATGGTAGCCCCAATAAGAAACCAAGTGGCCTACATTCTCCCATTCTTCCCCTTCCTTTCCCTTTTTCTCTCCCAAATTCAGGAGCAAGCAGACAAGTTTTGTTACGCATAGAATGGGATTAGAGAAAACAAGAGATTAGAGAGGTTTAAAATTAAATCAATGATTAGTTCCACGCGACTCTGCTTAAGACTTTTTGTATAACCGCTGTGACCACGCGGCAAGATTTAAAACTACGATATTAGCCCTGCGGCTTCTTTTTCTTTATTCGGATATAATTAAAGTCAAGGGGGGCTTTTCGGATAGTCAAAAGTTTGTGATTCAGACTCTTGACTCAGTCTTTCTGTCTGTCTCGGAAGTCGGAAGCTTCCTTCCTTTTTTCAAAGAGCAAAAGTAGAGTCAACGATGTGCCTTTATGGGAAAATTCTAATTCGTCAACTTTTCAAAATACCTCATTGGCTGAATGGTGTTGATGGAGGTAGGGGCGGAACCAATCAGGTATCCCGGGTATTTCAAGGTATTCGGATCCGGATCCTTATCCGGCGGATCCATGATTTTATTATACTTATCCGGATCCGGGGTTCTCGGGTATCCGGGTGTCGGATATCCTTCTAAAATTTGTAATATCCGGCGGATATCCGTATCCGCATTTGGAACCTTAAAATAAATAAAAAATAATATTAAATTATATAAAATATTAACAATAATTTAAAAATAAAAATGTATATAATTTTTAATTATTTTTATGTATGCTATTACAAATTTTATATATAATTTATATATAATATTATAAAAATGAAAATATAATAAATAAAATTAGTTTTTATATATAGGTATTACTATTTTTAAAATAATTATTAATAAAAATTACGGATCCGGACTAAAAAATTTAGATATCCGAATTCGGTTTTGACGGATCCAACATTTTACTATCCGGATCCGGATTCGGCCCCTCCGGATATCCGGATTTTCGGAGCGGATCCGGATCGAATCTCGGATCGAATCCGAATCTCGGATAATAAGTCTCAGGTCTAGATGGAGGGTACTATTAAACAATACAGTTTTTTTTGTTCAAACAAACAATACAGTTTTAATCCATCATTTTATTGTTATTTTCCAAAGTCTATCTCACAGTTGCGTAACATTTAGGGGATGTTTGTTCATTTCCTTACGGATGATTTGGGTTTTATTTGGAATTATTTATCGTCCACTTAAATGGTTCATATGGATAAATCATCTAAATAAATGAGAAGCATACTTGATCAGAAATAGACACAAGCGGTAGAGAGGTCTCGTAAAAAAAAAAGGTCTCGTACTTCGATTCATGCTCCGTTCGCTAGGACTGGGCATTTTATTTGTTAAATTTGATTTGATTCGTTATTCGTTTTGATTCTATCCGAAAATTCCGAATATCCGTAAATTTTCGAAGCAAAACAAATACTAAAACTCAATATCCGTTAAAATCGAAACAAATCACAAATACTAAAATTTTGGAAAGCGGATATCCGATCCGATCCGACAATATATAAATACATGTATATCTTGATTATATTTGAAGTTTTAAACGTAGAAAATTTTATAATTATTCCAACATATGATTTGACAAATTCTATTCTCATTATTACTTATATAAAAGTATTACATAAAAGGAAGAGAAAAATTTATGACAACTATAATTTAAGTTTTGCGTTATTATAATTGTTAACTAAGTTTAAAAAATTTACAAAATATGTAGATTCGCTACTTCTTTTAGTTTTTGTCTTATATATCATGTAAAAAAATATTTTACAAAATAAATTTGTATCAAATTTTAAGATTATTTGTATTAATCCAAACATATGAAATATCCGTAAATATTCATAAATATCCGCAAATATCTATTTATTTTTCGAATATCTATTTTTCCGAAGATCCGTATTTTACCGAAGCAAAGCAAATAAAAAAATTAGATATCCGTGACATACGAAGCAAATCACAAATACCTTCAAAAACTCGGATATCCGATCTGTGACCAGGCCTACCGTTCACATCTCCGGTCCAATATAAGGGATTATTTAATTAGGTCTTTTTGGTTTAGAATCAGACGGTGATGGATTTATTTACGTTGCTTGTGTTTTTTAACTCATTTTTATCTTGATATAAATAAATTTATTAAAAATAACAAAAATAATTTTATTTGATTTAATTTTAATATTACTAATATTAAATGTATTATGATCTAAATTACAATTTTCTGGTCATGAAAAAGATACAATTCTAATAGTTTTAGTGGAAAAAAATTACGATTATACCGAAAATATAATTTTGTTAGAAATACGATTTATGGTTATGGAGAAAAAATTGATTTTGGAGTTTTAATGTAATACATGGTTTTGCAATTTTGGCATAAAATACAATATTACATTTTTTGTAGGAAAATACCATTTGACAGCGTTGATCGGAAAATACATTTTACGGTTCTGGCAAGAAAATACTAGTTTACGGTTTTTGCAGAAAACTACAGTTTTACTGTTTCAGGGGAAAATACTGTTTTACGGTTTGACGGAAAAATAAAGTTTTATGATTTATGAGGGGAATTATGTTTTTACAATTTTAGCGAGAAAATACAATTTTGCGTTTTAGTGAGAAAAGCAGTTTTGCGTTAAAGTGGGAAATTGTGGTTTTGGTGAGAAACTAGGCCTGGGCATTTTACCCGGACCCGACAACCCGGACCGAAACCGACCCGAAAATCCCGAACCGGGTCGGGTATGGGTATAGTCATATTACCCTATCGGTTCTTACACCTTAGGACCCGTGGGTCGACGACCCGACCCGACATTACCCGATACCCGATAGGGTTTTTTAAGACCCGAAAGCTACCCTACACTATTTACTTTTCCCCGATGTATGTATCATTCATTATAGCCTCTTTTTCCTTTATCGGTTCCACTCCCCAAAAACAATTGAATCGAAGAGTTTGTTTGTCGATTTATAAACTTTAAATCCGAAATAAACATCATCAAACTGGAATCTCATCAGAATCAAGTTCTTCATCAAAGACCCCTAACCCTAGCAGTAGCCGCTTCTTCATCAGCGACCGCATTGTCTACAAATCAAACTAGGGTAAGTCTCGGTTTTGACTCTAGATTCTTGTTTATGTTTTTGGTTCAATCCGATTTTGATTCTTGATTCTTGATTCTTTTTTATGGTTTTGCTTTCTTGTTTTCGTTTTGATCGAAAGTGAACTCGTGTTGTTTGATATGATTAAACCCAGCCTTCTTTCCTTGATTCTGTTGTTCCTTGATTAATGTTGTTGTTGTTTTGTACGTGTGTTTGTAAGTAGTTAATGTTCTTGTTGTTGTGTTTATCATTCTTTCTAGCTAATTCTTTCTTAATGTTGTCTTGTCTATAATGCAGATGGCATCTTGTGATGATGGTTCAGATTCAGATAAATCAGCAGAAGAAGTTCAGACTCCAATCTCTGGTAACAAAGCAAAGCGTAAGAAAAGAGAAGGTGGTAGTGGTTCAAGGTCAGAAAAGAAGAGGACATCAGATGTATGGGAACACTTTACTATAAAGAAAGAAGATAATGATCGAGCCATCTGCAACTATTGTGGGAAAGAGATGGCTTGTGCAACAAAATCAGGAACAACAAGCTTGAGGAAACATTTGAATCTTGCCTGCAAGTCTTACCAAGCATGGCTGGCTGTGAACAAAGACAACAATCAAAGTGCTTTAGATGGCGAAGATGGTAATATGAGAGTCTGCAAAGTATCTGAATCTGTCTTCAGAGAAGCGACAAATGAGATGATGGTGGTTGGAGAGTTGGCTTTATCTTGGGTAGAGAGTGTAGCTTGGAAGAATTTCTGCAACAAGACTAAGCTTTACGTGCCTCATTCTCGAAGAACAGCAACCCGAGATATTGTTGAGACCTATGTGAAGAAGAAAGAGGGAATGAAGAAGATTCTTAACGAGAACAAGCAACGGCTTTCACTGACGACTGATATCTGGAATGCTCCTCATACAGGTTCCAGTTATATGGTGATTACAGCTCATTTTATAGACAGCTCGTGGCAATTGAGGAAGCTCATCATTGGATTCAAGAATGTATATGATCACAAAGGATCAACAATATGTAAGGTACTTCTTGATTGCTTAGAGGAATGGGATATCAGAAGACTGTATGGCATAACCGTAGATAATGCTACAGCTAATAGTTCTGCATTGAGAAGGTTTAAGGAAGCTTTTGTTCAGAAAAATGGGGCTGATGCATTGGTTCAAGATGGAAAGTTTCTGCATTTCAGGTGTGCTACTCACATTCTCAATTTGATCGTTAAAGAAGGTTTGCTGGAAATAGAGAGCAGTGTCAATGCCATCCGTAATGCCATTTATTTTGTGAGGTCTTCAACTCAGAGGCAGATTTCTTTTGAGCGACATGTAGAATCAGGAAGAATTCAGAGAGGAAGCTTACCTTTAGATGTGAGAACTAGGTGGAATTCCACATATTTGATGCTAGAACAAGCAATTAAGTTCAAAGTGGCTTTTCAGAAGATGGAAGCCGAGGACAAGCCTTACAACGACTACTTCACTGAAATTGTGGAAGGACAAAAACGAGTTGGCCCACCAAGCAAAGATGATTGGGAAGCAGTTGAAAGGTTAGTAAAGTTCTTAATTATTTTCTATCAAGCTACTTTGGTGCTGTCTGCAACAAATTTTGCTACTGCACACAAGTTGTATCATGCGATCGTCACTGTAACGAGGAACATTACTGCGTTAAGCACTGCTCCTGGTCCAGATGAAAGTTTAAGGTGTAAGGCAGCAAACATGTTGGAGAAACTAGGCAAGTATTGGAATCCATTTGGGTTAATAATGGAAAGTATCCGGTTCTGTCCCGGTTAGCTAGAGATGTACTTGCAATGCAAGTGAGTTCAGTTGCATCTGAATCGGCCTTCAGCACCAGTGGCCGAATTTTAGAACCAAGCAGAAGCTGCTTGACACACTATATGATAGAAGTGTTGATGTGCACGGAGCAGTGGCTCAAATGTGAGATTAGACTCAAAGGAAAAGGAATCCCAGCAAAAGAACAAATGCTCAAGCAGATAGAAGAGGAAGATGCTCTTATGAGAGGTATAATTTCGAGTTTCTAAATCTCTTTAATCTTTATGTACATTGTCATTATGTTTTTTAGTTTGGTTTACAGTTTTTTTTAATGATCTCCACTATTTCTTTTCAGAATTTACACCTGTGTTTCAAGGTTGAATGTTGGTTTGATCAGTTGGTGCATGCGGCTCAGTTGGAGACTGAGTGAGTCAGTGAGAGTTGGAGACTGTGTTTCAGTTTGTTGTTGTTGTGTTCGTCCCTTTTGGTTGCCTAGTCTTATGTTTTTGAATTTGCAGTTGATCACTTTAAACTTTAAAAGTTTTATGTCTACTTTATGTCAACAATTTCTGTTTTTTCATATGTCCTAAAACTTATGTTAATGACTTTGTTTTGTTGTTATGAAGTCTTATGTATCAATCTTTTGTTGTTATTAAGTATGAAAAAGTGATGTATTGCAGGTTTTGAAGCATTGCAGGTTCTTGTAAAGTGTAAAATATCGGGTATACAGGGTAATTAAGACCCGAATATAGTAGAACCGGACCGAAAACGTATAAATCCGACCCGAAAAATGTAAACTTGACCCGAAAACGTAAAAATTACCCGAAAACCCGAAAACCGACCCGGCGTAAAAAATTACCCGAAAATTATCGGGTTTTACCGGTTCTTGAAATCTAGAACCGACCCGACCCGGACCCGGTATTACCCGAACCGACCCCGAACCGAGATTTTGAAATTACCCGAATGGTTCCTAAACTCGTAGACCCGAAAGACCCGAACCCGAAAGGACCCGACCCGAACCCGACCCGAGGACCCGAATGCCCAGGCCTATGAGAAACTACCATTTACGGTTTTGGGAGAAAATGCGATTTTGCAGTTTTGGCCGAAAACTTTAAACGAAAATATTTTTTTGAAGTTTGGTAAGAAAATATGTTTACAATTTAGTATGAAAATATGATTATATGGTTCTGTGGGAAATGCATTTTACATTTTTGGGTGAAAATGTGATTTTACGAATACAATTTATTGTTTTAGTGGAAAATGTAATTTTACTTATTAGGAGAATAATGTAATTTATGTTTTAGCAAAAAGTATTATTTTTAAGGTTTTGGTAAGAAAATATATTTTCTAATTTGTTGGAAAATTTCAATCTAAACTCTTCATCTAAAAAACTAAACTCTTCATCTAAAAAATAGTAACTTTTTATTTATTTTTATTATGTGGTTTCTTGTTTAGCCTTTGTGCTTTTGCTTTACTGAATTATTCAGTTGTTATCAGATTATTCAGTTGCTATCAGATGTTCAAAAAAAAACCACTATAGCTAATGTTGCATCAATTAGATATATCTTGATAATCTATTTAGATGAGTTTTATTCTAGCTTCATTTTCTAAAACTTATTTAGATAGACCATTTGGATGATGTTTGTTATAAAAGAAAAAAAAATATTAATTCTTATTTCTATAAATGATTCATTCTGGAAGGACAAACTAACAAATTCTATGATTATATTTTTACCTTATTCACTAGTACTTTGTGTAAAATCAAAAAGATTAAGGTGCTTAAGGAGTTAGTTTGCCGTACAGCAAACGAAAAAAATTGTGACTTTGGAAAAGTGACTTGGTACCAAAGATGAATTTCAGATCTGTGATGCCAAAACATCGCTAGACGGATGTCGTCCTTCTCCGAACTTCGCTAGACGGATGTCGTCCTTCTCCGTGAACCATGTAGCTGTGAGTTCCCAGAAGATGAATTTCGGATCTGTGAACATTGATGAATTTGAGCATCATTTCCAAATCAGTTTGACAAGGAACGCTGATTTTAAACATGAAGTGTCAAATCCAGCCTTAAGGGCTTTGTTTTCTCTGTTGGTGATTGATGATATGAGGGCTTTGTTTGAGAAAAGAATCGTCTCCAACTTGGTCACCTTTCGATTCACAACAAACCAAAGCCTTGAGGACAGGTTTTGACTGTTAAAGTATCAATGGTAACTGGTTTTGGGGATGTTCAGCTCTCACAACCGTCAAAGATCAGCAACAGCATCTCACCGCTTCCAACCCTTGTAGCCAAACTGCCTCGCCTGCTAATTACGTTGCCAAAGGTCCATGTCATACACTTATTTTTGCTTGTCACTGTTTGTTTGGGTAAGTCGATGCTTGTCACCACTTCCAACGAGCCAATAACTGTCACGATGAGTCTCTTCTTTTCGGTAACTGCATTCTTTGCCTCCGGACGAGGTCTCTAGAACCGGAGTTTATGGATCAACTCTCTTTGACCAAGCTACTCTAACGAAGTCTCTGACCCCGGCTGCTCAAGCTCCGACAATGTTAACCATGCTTTACGTTTTAGTGTCAAATTTACCAATAGTTTTGGAGAATAAAATAGTTTCAATTGCCTCACCATATTGCGTACCGATAGTTTTGCTCTCCAGATTACTTGAGATTCACCTAGTCTCCCGGGTCAACATAGTCGGTTTTAGAGCTGATCTCATTCGTTTGATGGGTTCTTTAGCGTCAATCAGCTTCTCACCCCTCTTCCAAACCCTTTCACTAGGATATTTCAACGTCGTTTCCGACTATTTGAAGCTCTTCCGAACTGTGGTTTCAAGGACTCAAGTTAAGATTATCTGCGGATCTTTCTACTTCGAGCAAGTCTCTCCTTGTAACACTTCTATCCCATGCTTTATTGTTTTAGCGTTTTTGTTGTTCATCTCACCGTCAAGCTTACCTCCGGTTGTTATCGTTGTAGCGCCTTATATTTTAATTAATAAAAAGGAAATTGTGACAAAAAAAGACTTAGTACCAAAGAAAAAGAAAGATTATATCAAACTAATATAATTAATAGAAATATTTGAGTTGAGTATTAATTCAAGAAAACCTAAAAGAGATTAGGTTAGGCGTTTTACAGAGATTAGAGCACTTGAATTAACACGAGTTTAGGGTTTTTGGTGATTGAGTGTCTTGTGAGAGAAGCAATTGTTGTTGACATAAAATATCTTTGGTAGTTAGAAATTAGTGAGTCCATGATACACAAATTGTGTATAATTACATAAATTTAAGTTTGTCAAATGATTTGTAATAAAAAGTATTTGTCGAAAAAAAACTAATATCTTAAGAGTTTTCGTATTATCCATGTTATTTGTTTTTCACGTCACTATTGCTGCTGCGGTAACATATCCGACAAATCTTGCCTTAACTTCCCTCAAATGGGACTTAATGGGCCGTTAGTTAAGCAGTTATGATTACAGATGCAACCATGTTATGCTTTTAACATTTTGCTATGACCCCTATTCTTTGTGGCCCTAAATTCGTTTTTACAAGTTTAAGTTTTTTGAATGTTAGACTGTCAATATTCATATCGAATGAGAAACTCGATCGTACATAACCGTTAAGAAATCAGACGAAGATATGTTTTTATGGGAAAGAGAAAACAAAACGAGTTGAAGAAAAGTGTATGTAGCTTTCAAGCTCATGGTCCCCAACTAGTTGAACACAGAAAGACAAATATCTGCTCACCACAAGCACATCCACAACAAAATTAGATTTTAAATTTAACACATAAGAAACAATTGAAATACCAAAATATTTGTATATTAATTATTGGACAGAACAGTGATAAAAATCTTGTGGGACTATATAGTTTTATTAAAGTTTACTCACGCAGTTGCACTTGTTGTCTCTTGCCACCGCCGAGATGGACCCGTCCGTCGTGCAGCATGACTTAAATGGTCCTCAAATATTATTGGCTGTAACACATTTCTTCCTAACATGCAACGAATCAAAACGTTTGTTTGCTCTCTATTTTAATCGTTGGTTCGTGCCATTGAAACGTAAACGTGAACGTAAATAACCAATAGGAGACGCAATCTAGTGAAAAATAATGATAACTGTAATTCAGAATTTTCATTTCATGATGAATACATGATGAACTCGAGTTTTAAACTAGCTCATAGTTCATTGCAAGATTTCTTATCTCTGGAATAAAAACTTTTTGCCAATTTAATTGACAAATTCATTATATGAATGTGTTTAAAACATGTTTTCACAAGAAACTAAAAAAACTCATATGGCCACCGTTGGAGGTGGGTTTCGCATCTCCATCAATGCTCGGCTGAAATTGATATACGACACATACGGATTTAAAACCTATATACATTGCTAAAAGACAAAACCAGAAAAGAAAACATATAACTTGGAAGCGAGTCCACGTACGCCATGATCAAAGGGAAGCGTTCTTAAGCCAGTCAACGAGTACATATAGGTCCTGTTCTTTTCCTGGACGCAGCGTCAGCTGTGTGCGTCACAAAATATAAAAGGACTAAAAATTGACACGTCAGCAGCATGTTAAAACAGAGAGTTGAAGGATACTAATAATTGACGCAAACGACACTTTAACGCAGAGTAGGAGACGCTGGTAAATACAGCGACAAGGAAAGCACGAAAAGATCAGTTATGCAGTCGCCGGCGAAAGCTGTGTATTGAAGCTGGACTCAAATTTCTTTTTCTTGTTTGTTAATTTTTTGTCGCCGCGTCAGACGCAGCGTTAAAGAAACGAACAAGCCTATAATGCAGCTAACCCACATTCAAGGTTTTGAGACGAGGTGAGATGCATCCGCATTGCAGGGAATATGTGATCTCACCATACAAGACTGAATATATGACATCAACAAAAAGGATGGCGAACTGTTTTTTATATCATTTGGGGCAATCGCCAACTATAAAAAAGGTTCAATCGACGGAACAAATGACCAAATTTTTCTAGAGCTTGTAGAGAGATTTTAGAGAAATAAACTAAGCGACTTCAATACTTATTGTATACTCGATTCAACAATCGAACTCGTCGTATTTATTATCTTATTTTTATCCCTATTTATTTATAATATAAACAGAGATTTGATTTGTCCATTATTTACTTACTAGGTGATACAGGCTGAGACTCAGATTAGCTGGCTGGTCGAACTGGAAGTGAATTCTGTCTGAGATGCTACTGGCCGGCTGGAGATTTCCAAGATCCAAAGGTGACCGTAGGGTACCTGATGCAAGAGACAAGAGAGTTATGAGTTTTTATGGGTTTTTATATAAGAGAAGCAAGCAAGGAAATTATGAAAATGATAAGAACAAATATGCAGGAAGGATCTAAACTAGATGGCCGGTTGATGGATGATGGATGATGATAAAAGAAACAAAGTAAAACAAAGAGATAAGAGATAGAGATCGAGGATGGGATCTGCTGCTGGATGTGTGTCACTCTCAACAGATCAGTGGGTGGATGATGGGTTGAAGATGGGATTGGCCTTGCTGGATGTGTATCTCTCTCAAGGAAAATCGTTGGATGATAGGATGGAGTGAAGAATCGCCACAAGCTTGGTGGTTTGAGCTTGATAAAACCTTATCAGTAAAACCCTGTGGGATAAAACCTGATGAAGGAAAAAGAGTATATCCCATACTACTCTCTCTGATGGTTGGCTAGATCTCTGAACCGGAATTAAATTGGTTGGATGGAATAAGGATTGGGTTGGAGTTGAGGTCGGATATGGAGATGTTGAGACCGGCTTGGTTCTGGCTGAATGATGTGAATTGGATTGGACCGGCTGAGTGAACCTCCATTGGACCGGTTGGGTCTTGGATCTTCAATTGGCACATGTCTTCAATCAACAGTTGGTTCTGGTCGGTTTGTCCATCTTGATCAAGGATTTGTTGGACAGCTTTGGAGAAACCTTCTCTTATGGCCCTTGTCCCACTCCGGGTGGTCGGACCTCGCCTAACTATGGGAACCTCTACTTGGATGGCCGCATCATTCCCTCCCTCTTGAAAAGGTTCTGGCCTCAGAACATCATCTGCAATAAATGGAGACAAATCAGATACATTGAACACGGGGAAAATTTTAAACTCACCTGGAAGTTCAATCTTGTAGGCATTGTCATTGATCTTTCCAAGGACACGGAATGGGCCAGTCCCTCGGGGTGATAGTTTAGACTTGCGGTCTTCTGGAAACCTCTCCGGCCTCATGTGTAGCCACACCAAGTCGCCAGGTTTGAACAGAACTTTCTTCCTCTTCTGATCAACCCGGGCCTTCACCTTGGCCGCCTTGGCCTCCACTCTTTCTTTGACCTGCTTGTGCAAGTTCTTAACAAACTCGGCCTTACTGGCACCATCTCGGCTGCGGTGCATGGAAGTGGGCAGTTCGGCAAGATCAAGTGGAGTTTCGTGCTGAAAACCATAAACAACTTCAAAAGGAGAAAGATCAGAAGCAGAGTGTCTAGCATGGTTATAGGCAAATTCAATAAAGGGTGACAAGACAACCAGTTCCTTAAGTTCTTACTGACCGTAGCTCTCAATAACCGAGAGAGTACGGTTTACTACCTCGGTTGGCCGTCGGTTTGAGGATGGCATGTGGTTGAGAACAACAACTTGGTACCAATTTTGCCCCATAGTGTCTTCCAGAAATGACTCAGGAATTTGGTGTCTCGGTCGGACACAATAGTTCTAGGCACTCCATGTAGACGGACCACTTCCTTAAAGAACAGGTTGGCCACTTGGGTGGCATCATTGGTCTTGTTACATGCAATGAAGTGAGCCATCTTGGAAAACCTGTCCACCACTACAAAAATGGAGTCTTTGTGGTTTATCTTGGGCAAGCCCAGCACAAAGTCCATAGAAAGATCTACCCAAGGGTGGTTAGGAATGGGTAAAGGCATGCGTAAACCATAACGATGTGACCTGGATTTTGTCTGAAGGCAAATGGTGCATTTGGCGCATAGACTCTCAACATCTTTCCTCATGTTCGGCCAAAAGAAGTGCTCGGCTAGGACACTGAGAGTTTTATCTCTACCAAAGTGTCCCATGAGGCTGCCACCATGGGCCTCCCGAACTAGCAGTTCCCTCATTGACCCTTGAGGTATGCACAATCTCTTTTCTTTGAACAAGAATCCTTCATGCTGGTAGTAGGGGCCGGTTGCTGCCTTGACAGTGTTCCTGAAAATCTCTTGAAAATCAAGGTCAGTAGCGTAAGAAGTTTTAAGAAATTCAAAACCCAAGACTTTAGCTTCCATGGTTGATATAAGTGTATGGCGCCTAGATAGTGCATCGGCCACCACATTCTCTTTGCCCTTCTTGTACTTAATCACATAGAGAAAGGTCTCCACAAACTCCAACCACCTGGCATGTCTTCTCTTAAGGTTGGTCTGACCTCTCAAGTGCTTAAGTGTCTCATGATCTGTATGAATAACAAACTCTTTAGGCAATAAATAATGTTGCCAAGTTTCGAGAGACCTCACTAGAGCATAAAGCTCCTTGTCATAAGTAGGATAGTTGAGGGCAGCTCCACTCATTTCTCACTGAAGAAGGCTACTGGCGGCCTCCTTGAGTAAGCACAGCCCTATGCCAGTACCGATGCATCACATTCAATCTCAAAGTTTTTATCGGTTAGGCAGAGTAAGGACTGGTGCATGAGTCAAACTATATTTAAGCTTGTTAAAAGATTCTTCTTGGGCAGGGCCCCAAGTAAAGGATACGTTCTTCTTGATCACGGATGTCATGGGAGCAGCAATAGTACTGAAGTCCTTGACAAACCGTCTGTAGAAGCTGGCCAAACCATGAAAACTGCGGACATGTCCAATAGTGGTCGGAGTGGGCCAGTCTTGTATCGCCTTGATCTTTTCTTCATCGACCTTCAGTCCCTGTGAACTCACAACAAAGCCTAGAAATACCACTTGGTCAGTACAAAACACACACTTCTTAAGGTTGGCATATAGCCTTCTTGCCTTAAGGCCTTCAAAGACTGCTCTAAATGATCAACATGGTCGGATAAGCACTGACTGTAAATCAATATGTCATCAAAATAAACAATCACAGACTTACTGATGTAAGGCCTTAGGACCTCATTCATGAGCCTCATAAAAGTGCTAGGGGCGTTGGTGAGGCCAAATGGCATCACAAGCCACTCATACAAACCTTGTTTTGTTTTGAAGGCGGTTTTCCACTCATCCCCTTCCTTCATTCGGACTTGGTGATATCCACTCCTGAGGTCAATCTTAGAAAACACAGTGGAACCACTTAGTTCATCCAACATATCATCTAATCTAGGAATAGGGTACCAATATTTGATGGTTATGTTGTTGATGGCTCGGCAGTCCACACACATGCGCCATGTTCCGTCCTTCTTAGGCACCAATAGGACTGGAACTGCACACGGACTGAGGCTCTCTCGGATGTAGCCTTTGTCCATAAGGTCTTGGACCTGTCTCTCCAACTCCTTGGCTTCCTCCGGGTTAACACGGTACGCGGCTCGGTTTGGTAAAGGCGCGCCTGGTACCAGATCGATCTGATGTTCTATACCACGGATAGGGGGTAAGCCAGCTGGTATCTCATCAGGGAAGACGTCCTTATACTTGTCCATAAGGACTTGTATCTCGGATGGAACGTCTGGTGCCTCAAAACCTGCAAAACAACCTTTCTTAAAGATCATTAGTAGCACCTGTGTGTCATGTTGTAAGGATTTAAGCACTTGTCCAGAAGTGAGATACAAGTTAGTTTTACTTACCTGGCCGGCCTGGTTCATGGCGTTCTGCATGTCATGAACGTCTTGTGGACTGAGAGGTGCTAGGCTATGCTTCTTGTTGTTGTGGTGGAAACTATAGACATTGGTCCGCCCATGGTGGATGGTGTCCTTGTCAAATTGCCATGGCCTCCCTAAGAGTATGTGTCCAGCTTGCATAGGAACAACATTACACTTCACCTGGTCTTGGTACTTGCCAATGCTAAAAGTCACAACAACCTGTTCTGAAATCTTGAGCTCGGTCTCATCGTTGAGCCACTTGAGTCGGTATGGTCGAGGGTGTGGAGTCTTGACCAAACCTAGCTTATCAACCAGATACTTGCTAGCCACATTAGTACAAGAACCACCATCAATAATCAAGCTACATACCTTGCCCTCCACGCTACATCTTGTATGAAAGATGTTTTCTCTTTGAAGGGTTTCTGGATCAAAAAGGGCACTGAGAGATCGTCTGGTCACAAGTAGCTCTCCAGTCTCAGCATAGTCCATTACTTCATCACCAGAGTCAGCCATCTCCACCTCGGCCTCATCTTGTGATTCATATTCACCATCGGTCTTAATTAAGGACCATCACTCGCTTGTTTGGACAGTCCCTAGCGTAGTGTCCTTTTCCCTGGCACTTAAAACAAGTAATGTCACGAGTACGCTGATTTTGAGTTTGAGACTTACCTTGTTTGGCTTGGCCAGTTTTGTAAGCTTCAGGTTGGTTCTTCTTGAACCGTTCTCCACCTCAATGGATTTGTTCTTTCAGCAGCTTTGGAACCCGTTGAGACCACGCAGGTTTACTCCGGCTAGTGGCGCGTTCTTCCTCTTGATATGACCTCGCCTGGACGGCAAAGTGCAAGAGGTCGTTGAAGTCTTCATAATGCTGGCGCTCCACCTTACGGGCGATCCGATCGTTCAGTCCTTCCAGGAACTGAGACATCATGGACGCCTCAGACTCGTCCACATCCAACCGGTTCCTGAGTGATTCGAACTCCTCAAAGTATCCTCCACGGACTTAGTTCCCTGAGACAGTTTACGGAAACGTTTTAGTAAATCTCTAGGGTAATGTGATGGAATATACCTTGCTCGGAGTTTGGTCCGCATCTCAAACCAAGTTTGGGCTCTCCAGGTTGGACCAGTCTTAGCAACATCTCGATCCCACCAGGATAGGGCGTTATCAGTCAGCTGGGCCGCGGCCAAAGCTATCTTCTTTGCCTCGGAGTACTTGTAGTACTAAAAGATGTACTCCATACGCTTCTCCCAAGTGATGTAGGCATCTGGATCCACCTTTCCCGCGAACGTAGGTGGTTTCAGCTTGATGTCCTTGCATCCTTGGAAGTTCTCATCATCGTTCCGGTCTCGTCCGCGCCTCCGGATCGGGCTACCCTCATCCTGGTTACGGTATCCTCGCGCTCCACCGCGTCTGGCTCGCACTGGTTCTCTACGGTCAGGCGGCTCATGGTCGGAGTCGTCCCCTTCGGATTGGGACTTTGGCTGCTCCATGTAAGGACCGAACCCTCTTGCAGGCGGTTGGTCATAGGGATGGTTCTCTTGGCCAAGGCGGTTCAGTTGGGCGGCTATGGCGTTGAGAGAAGCTTGAAGTTGAGCCTGGCCGGTTTGGAGTTGAGCAATGGCCTCAGCCTGAGCCGGAGCTCCATTCAAATTTAGATCTCCCATGCTTTCCTGTAAGTAAGAGAAGAGAAGAGATCAAGTGTAAAAGGAAATGGAATGAAGAGAAAAGAAGAAGAGGAGAAGACTTATAAAGAAAAGAAAAGAATCAATCACAAATAAATGCAAATGACTAATGAAATATATTTTTTTGATTGATTGAAAAATTAAATTCGAAATTTTAAAATAAAGGAAAGTTGAAATCTTTTTTTTTTAAAGTTGGGATCAAAATCAAATCAAAAAGAAAAAGGAAAGATTTAAAATTAAGTAAATGCAAGATAGAAATTTATGAATGATTGAAATCTTTTTTTAAAAAAATAAAAATAAATGATGATTGAAAATCAACAATGAATGCAAATGATCAGATTAAATGAGATGCTAATCAAATAAATGCAAAATCAATCAACCTAAATGAATTGTATGATTTCTATCTAGAATGAATGCAAATTGATCAACCGATTTCCAAGGAAGGAAAGTCGGACCAATCAATCTCAAAAACACAAATGAGATTCTAGTTGCTGCAAGAAAATGATCTAGCAAATTTCTGTAAAAAATAATGATGAACACTCAAGAACAGCAATAAGAAACAACACAAACGGATGCAGCAAATGATAGAAGAGATACAACCGTGTGTTTTCAGGAGCCTTAAGCTCTGATACCAAATGAACCTGGCTGAGACTCAGATTGGCCGGCTGGTCGAACTGGAAGTGAATTCTGTCTGAGATGCTACTGGCCGGCTGGAGATTTCCAAGATCCAAAGGTGGCCGTAGGGTACCTGATGCAAGAGACAAGAGAGTTATGAGTTTTTATGGGTTTTTATATAAGAGAAGCAAGCAAGGAAATTATGAAAATGATAAGAACAAATATGCAGGATGGATCTAAACTAGATGGCCGGTTGATGGATGATGGATATGATAAAAGAAACAAAGTAAAACAAAGAGATAAGAGATAGAGATGGAGGATGGGATCTGCTGCTGGATGTTTGTCACTCTCAACAGATCAGTGGGTGGATGATGGGTTGAAGATGGGATTGGCCTTGCTGGATGTGTATCTCTCTCAAGGCAAATCGTTGGATGATATGATGG
This sequence comes from Brassica carinata, assembly GCA_016771965.1. NCBI lineage: Eukaryota > Viridiplantae > Streptophyta > Magnoliopsida > Brassicales > Brassicaceae > Brassica > Brassica carinata. The sequence continues at coordinate 55,508,062 of CM028689.1, forward strand.
AGTGAAGAATCGCCACAAGCTTGGTGGTTTGAGCTTGATAAGATTCAAAGTTGCTCTCAAGATGTTTCTCACAGCTAGAAAGACTTAGGTTTATTTGCTAAGCAAACTGAAATTTTATTCCAAAGAAAACTAGCCCAAAATCGGCCAGGCTGATGGGTTTATATAGATAACCCTTATTGAACTTTAAAAGATAAAAGGCCTAAACAAAAGGGCCAACTCTTAACAGAAATAAAAGGCTGACAATTGCCCAAAGTCTTAACCAAAATAAAATTAAAATTAAAACAGTAAACCAGCTGCTGGTTTGAGAGACCTTGACCAGAGCTCATAGTATGTTTGCATGATGCCTCATTAAAACCTTATCAGTAAAACCCTGTGGGATAAAACCTGATGAAGGAAAAAGAGTACATCCCATACTACTCCCTCTGATGGTTGGCTAGATCTCTGAACCGGAATTAAATTCGTTGGATGGAATAAGGATTGGGTTGGAGTTGAGGTTGGATATGGAGATGTTTAGACCGGCTTGGTTCTGGCTGAATGATGTGAATTGGATTGGACCGGCTGAGTGAACCTCCATTGGACCAGTTGGGTCTTGGATCTTCAATTGGCACATGTCTTCAATCAACAGTTGGTTCTGGTCGGTTTGTCCGTCTTGATCAAGAATTTGTTGGACAGCTTTGGAGAAACCTTCTCTTATGGCCCTTGTCCCACTCCGGGTGGTCGGACCTCGCCTAACTATGGGAACCTCTACTTGGATGGCCGCATCACTAGGTGATTTTCCCGTGCTCATGCACGGACATAAATATTTATAAAATAAATATTTATAATAATTGATTGATATTTACTTTTAGTTTTAAATTAATTTATAATTTATATGTATAATTTCTATTAATAATACTATATTACTTTAATTATACATATGATTTTAGATATTTTATATCTAATCAGTTTTGTTGTTTCTACAGTCGATTTAGTTATCATTTGAACATATTGGATTCCATCTATTTCTTTGAATTCAATTATAATATTTTTTATTCTAAATATCTTATTTTTTATTAATTTTTCTTATTTGCATTTAGGTTGATTGTTGTCTTAGATATATAAGTTAGTAAGATTATGTATAACTTAAGATATATTGTGCTTAGAATGAAAAAAAAATAAACTAAGATGTCTGATTCCAAATTACTTAAATTAATATAATGATAATATTCTAAAGTCCACCCGTAACGCGGGATTTAAGTAAATCCTTAGCATTAATCCTTAGTGTTATTTGATTATAATAACATTATATTAGATGAACCGGCTAAGAAAGAGTCCTTAATCAAGGCGTTTTAAGGAGTAAGTCCTAGACGATGTGGCAACACAGGATTGGACCGTGGAACCGATGTGTTTGACAAAAAGAAAAAAAAAGTTCATTCTTCGGTCTAGAGACAAAAAAAAACACACACCTCTAGCAGCGAAAGGAAAGGCGATTTGGCGATCCTCGCCGTCGAAGGTAAATCGGAGTCTTTTAGTTCATTTTTTGCATATCGAGTTGATGCATGTTAATTTCATTAGTTTTTATGGTTCGATTGTGGGATTTAAACAGATTTAGGGTTTCAAATCGAATTGGAGATTTTAATCGATTTAGGGTTTTCGTCTCCGACTTGCTATTTTCTTCTTCTCGATTCGCTTATCTGTTGTTTTTGTCGCGATTAAGGCTTCGGGATTGTCTTCTACTCGCTATTTTCTATTTTCTTCTCCTCGATTTAGGGTTTCAAATCGAATTGGGGATTTTAAACCTCGTTGATATTTTCTTCTTCTCGATTTGTTCGATTCGCGTCTTGGATTGCTAATTTGGGGATTTTGATTCGCTTTTATATGTATGTAGATACAAATTTACTTTAGCTATCCTTATAGTGATATAGCGAATCTGATAAGTTATTTGTTCTTGCAGGTTCTGAAACGGAGGAAGAACTGCGAGATATGAAAGCACACAAAGACTACTACAACATGCTTTATTTCGTTTCAGATGCCCAACAGGGAATTCCCAAATTGTGCCCCTGTGGATCTATCACGAAGGAGTTCGTCGACGAAGAGGATACATATGACTACCTCCCTGGGAAAAGATACTTCATCTGCAAAGACTACGAGGTTTGAAGTTTCATGTCTCTTATTATCTATCTTCATATTGATTAGCTGTTTGACAATAGGGGTTAATGTTTTGGCAGAATGACGGGTTGCATTTCAGGCAACCATGGGTTATGGGTATGCAACAAGAGGTTGAGAGGCTGAAAGAACGTGTTTACGAGCAGGAGAAGCTTCTGAGAGAGTGCACGGCACTTAAGGTTAGTTCATATTTTAAGCTTCCGTGAGATAGTTGTTTGTTTGTACTCGTATTGATTGGTTTCTCTCATGTGTGTTCAGGACCAGGTGAGGATGCTACTTATGCGTGTGACTGAACTTGACAGAGAGAGACAGAGTCCTCTGAGGTTAGTGTATAAACTTTTCAACTAGCTGTTTGAACTAGTTTAGTCCGTAACTATGTAGTTAGAAAACATTAACTTCTGCAGTTTGAACTAGTTAAGTTTGTAGTTTGAAATCGAAAGTGAAATGATAGGTTATAAATGCACACCAAACCACCATTAACTAGTTTAGTCCGTAACTTTGTAGGTTGAAAACATTAAATTGTGCCTATCTGCTTATTTAAAACATCATAAAATTGTATCTAGTTGTTTTGATAAGACATATTTCTAGTAGAATTCAATCCTCCTGATAATCTCTTATTTAATCTTCTCCGTTTCTACTAGAGAAACGGAGAGACTTCTTTCTAAATGGTAAACACGGGTAGTTATGTTAACCTATTAGCCAGCCAAGGGGCAGTTGACCTTGACTCATCGGAACCTCTTTGGTTTACCAGCCAATGTTCTGATGAGTCTACTGTCAAAGAGAGGAGAAAATGGTCACCCAAGGAGGATTTAATCCTCATTGGTGCGTGGCTCAACACCTCTAAAGACCCAATAGTGAGTAACAACCAAAAAGCTGGTGCCTTCTGGAAGAGGATTGTAGAGTACTACAACTCCAGTCCTCTCCTGGTTGGGACAACCCCACGAGAACTCGAGCAATGCAAGCAGAGATGGGCTAGGATCAATGATTTGGTCTGTAAGTTTGCTGGCTGCTACGACATGGCATTGAGGGGGCAGAGAAGCGGGGAAAATGACAACGATGTGATGAAGGCTGCCTTCGATATCTTCCACAATGACCACCAACAGAAGTTCAACTTGGAACATGCGTGGAGGGAGCATGATGTCAAATGGTGCTCCACCTATATGGACAACTCAAATCGCAAACCAGTGGATTATGTTGATGGTAGCGGGGCAGTGCCAGAGCCAGAAGAGAGACCAATAGGGGTTAAGGCTGCGAAGGGTGCTAGCAAGAAGAAGAAAACAGCAAAAGATGAAGAATTGGCAAAGCTAGAAGGATTGTTGGAGATCAAAAAGCAAATCTCAAGGCAAAGTTTGCTTGCAAGTTTGGTTGCAAAGTCCGAGCCACTGTCTGAGATGGAATTAGCTCTCAAAATGAAACTTATGTCTGAAATGTTGTGAGGGTTTGTTAACTTTAGTGATGTTAGCAATAGGAATTAGTGTAGTTGTTATGTTAACTGTTGTTTCCCATTTGCTTATCTATTTACTTTCCTTTGTTTCAGGTGAAGTACAACGAGCATGTGCCTGATGAAGACAAAAGCTGATGTCTCTTCCTTCTTCAGTCACGGGTTGTTTGTTTCCATCTGAACCAAGTCACGGATGGTTTATGTAGTAGTCACGGATGGTTTATTTCTTTTTCCTTGTTTTTCCTTTGAAGTCACGGAATGGTTGTTGTTTGTGTCCATGCTCTTTCTCTTCTTTATAAGGCTGTTTGTAGAACTTGGCTAAGAGCTATTTCCTTTGCTCTTTTGTACTCAGCACATGTAATAGCAATCTCTCCTAAATATTCTAGTGGATTCTGTTTTAGTATTCTACAAGCTCTATTTCTACAATCTCTCCTTATACAATCTATCATACTAGTGTCTTCAAAACAGGTCTAAGGTAAACATAAATAAGCTTTGAACTCGTTCTAAAGTTAATGGTTTCTTTCTTTCTTAACAAAATTAATCTTAGCTTTATGAGTTCGAAATCTAATGATAACACCTAACATATGTGATGAAATGTATCATGAGACTATACTTTAAACTAAAAATAATAATTGAAACAATTTCATGACAAAATTAATCTTATGATTCCAAATTTATCATGTAATAAAATGCAATTTCAAAATTTTTTTTACAATGTTTATATATATATATATAAGTTTTAAGCTAGTTCATCTTTTAAACTAAAAATATTTTTCTCAAAATTTTATTTACAATGTTTATATATATATAAGTTTTAAGCTAGTTCATCTTTTAAACTAAAAATATTTTTCTCAAAAATTTATTTACAATGTATATATATATAAAAGTTTTAAGTTAGTTCATCTTTTAAACTAAAAATATTTTTCTCTAAAATTTATTTACAATGTTTGTATATATATAAAAGTTTTAAGCTACTTCATCTTTTAAACTAAAAATATTTTTCTCTAAAATTTATTTACAATTTTTATATATATATAAAAGTTTTAAGCTAGTTCATCTTTTAAACTAAAAATATTTTTCTCTAAAATTTATTTACAATGTTTATATATATATATAAAAGTTTTAAGCTACTTCATCTTTTAAACTAATAATATTTTTCTCTAAAATTTATTTACAATGTTTATATATGTAAAAATTTTACTTCACCAAATAAATATGATTCAGATTACTTATAATAAAGTATATGATTCAGTCTAAAAAAATTGCCTTGATTTTTTGAAGGAAGGAAGGCTAAATATGGCAGATGAAATCGATCAAAGATTGGAGGAGGCTTTCGATGATTGTTTTGAAGATACATACAACAGCATCGTGGAGAATCGAACAGATAAACATAAGAAACGTGCATATATCGAACGAAACCGTGAAGCGGGCCACAACCGTCTATGGAACAACTACTTCAGTGAACAACTGACATTTCCGACTCATTTATTCAGACGTCGTTTCCACATCAACAAGTCAGTATTCATGCGTATTGTCGATAGCCTATCACAAAACATTTCATTCTTTCAGCAAAGAAAAGATGCACTCGGAAGGTTAGGTCTATCTCCACTACAAAAGTGTACGGCAACTATTCGTATGCTTGCTTATGGCTGTGCGGCTGACGGCGTTGACGAATATCTCCGACTTGGTGAAAGCACAGCACTTTCATGTTTAACCAATTTCACAGAAGACGTAATACAATTATTTGGAGATGAATATCTACGAAGACCCACTCCAGAGGATCTTCAACGACTATTCGATATTGGAGAGGTACACGGCTTTCCGGGGATGATAGGAAGCATCGACTGTATGCATTGGGAGTGGAAGAATTTCCCAACCGCTTAGAGAGGACAGTACACACGTGGATCAGGAAAGCCGACAATTGTCTTGGAGGCTGTAGCTTCACATGATCTTTGGATATGGCACGCTTATTTTGGTTCTCCAGGTACCTTAAACGATATTAACGTCCTTGATCGATCACCTGTTTTTGATGATATTTTCCAAGGTCGAGCTCCAAGGGTAACGTACATGGTCAACGGACACCAGTATGATTTGACGTACTACCTCACGGACGGTATATATCCAAAATGGTCAACATTTATCCAATCTATCAGACTCCCTCAAGGTCCTAAAGCAGAGTTATTTGCTAAAGTTCAAGAAGCTACCCGGAAAGATGTGGAGCGTGCTTTTGGAGTATTGCAATCTCGATTTGCGATAGTGAAAGCCCCGGCTCTTTCTTTGGACAAGGATAAGATAGGGAAGATTATGAGAGCATGTATCATACTACACAATATGATAGTCGAAAATGAACGACATGGATACACTCTCATCGATACATCTGAATTTGAAGGAGACTCGACCAGAAGTTCACATGTAGAGCATACTAAGAGTATCTCCAATATATTACTCCATAATTTACTCCAAAATTGTGCAACTCCAAAGTGGAGTAGGTTTTACTTCAATGTATTACTTCATTTTTACTCCAAAAATAATATTTTTTAAAGTGAAACACCTTATACTTTTAAAAATTTACCAATTAACCCCAACTATTTCATGTTTACAAAAATTTCTTAAAATATAATTTATTTAAATTAAAACTTTTTATTAAAGAATACAAAAATCATAAATATAAAATAAAGGACAATATATAAGTTGGTTCATTAATGAGCATTAGAATATTTTCCCCACGAATGATCAACTAATGTATTTTGTAATGAAAAATGAGCTTCTTTATCTTTGATATTTCTAAATCGGGCAAGAAAATTTCGAAATCAGACATTTTCATCTTCTGCAATTTCGATATCTGGAGGTGGAGCTTCTCTTCCAAGGCATCGAGTTTACTCTCATATGGAGATTCAAAAACAAAATCATGCACGAAAAGAAGAAAACAAAGTTTTATTTTATGATTTGAATTCCACACAAGATCCAAATGTATGTGCGTATATTCAAGCTCAACAAGTGCAAATAATATCAAAGAGAAATGCTGATTCACACGATCAACAAGCTCTTTTTCAGTCTTCTCTGTTTGGGAAATACTTTACCGGTCTTAGCGGAAACGATTTGCCGGATTATTAAATAATTTTTTTATGTTATATTTATTTTATATTATTTATGTTTTAATAATGTTATGCATTTATCTAAAATTATTAAAAACGGATTATCTTGTTTTTTCATGTTATTGTATCATTTTTAACATAAAAATATTATTTAAGTAAGAAATAAGAACATTAAAGATTTAAAGGACATTTTCATAAATATAAAAAGTTCAACTCCAAAATAGAGTAGTGGGTAAGATTACTCCATAAATGGAGTAACCCTAGCCATTACTCCATTTTTGAGTTGAAAATAGAGTGGGGTTGGAGAAGATTTTACTCCAAAATGATGTTTGGAGTAGAAAATGGAGTAGGGTTAGAGATGCCCTCACAACATGCCTTCACATTTTGGTAATATGCTTGACCTACGGAATCAGATTCGAGATAGGCGTACACACGAAACATTGGAAAATGATTTAATTGGAAATATTTGAAACAAGTTTGGTAATGATGAAGATGTATAAATATTGTATGTTTGCTTATAATCATTGAATAAATAAAAAATTTAAATTTAAATGTTTTACAAATTTAATAATTTTTAATTTCTAATGACTCCATATTGGATAACACCATTAGACATATATTTTAGAGTAAAATCCTTAGCTATTCAAAAATCAAAAAATAATTATATAATATTGTTAAGGATGGATAACACCGTTGGAGTTGCTCTTAGTCACCTATTCAAAGTTCAAACTCCAATCTCATCAGCCACCTGTAGACGTTTTTGCCTTGCAATTTGCGAACTATATAACCGAAGAATCGTATCAGTACGTAGACATATGATATGATATGAATATGATATGCGGCATATGCCAAACTACAGCGACAAAGATGATGATTTGATTGCATCGTAATAAATGACAGTAGATGCCAATCCTTTTACGAAAGTTGCACTTCTTTTTTATAAATAATTAATTACAAGCACACATGATATCTCTTCCATTGTTGTCGTTATCAGTTCACATGTGGGTGTGGCCCTTTACATCCACTGATCGTCAATTCTCTGATACCAAATTCAAAATATATGTACATGTATAGATTTTCTTCTCCAATCTCTATATAGATTCAACCCTCAAATTCCTAATCAAGCTGTGTTCGTTCGATATATATTATTATCGTAGAATACTGGAGTTCTGTCTTACTGACATCTGCCAATATTATAAGCTATACGTAGTTTTTAATACACCTAATGGAACCTATATATGTATACATATATATAAAACATTGAAATTTCATATCATAAAATGTTTTCTTTGCATCGGGGAGGAGACGTCGAACTCCTCGCCAACGAGTGTAGGACCATAAACTGAACTAGTTGACTATGAGGTCTTACATCGTTCCAAAAATGCTAGCTCCAATAATTACTGGTTTCCCCTTTCTAAATTAACAATCCAAAATATATACAATTTGAATCAAATCAGTTACGTAGAAAGAGTAACTTATTTCTTTTTTAACATCAAATTATTATATTAGATTAAAGGTCTAGAATTGGTGGTAGTTGATTAGTGTTCCTTATTAAAGCATCAAGGAAACGTTCAATTCCTTACCACTCATATATAATTTCATCATTTATAGGAATAATTTATTATTTCTATTCTTTTTCATTTTTCTTTCCGTAGAGAATAACAAAACAGAGTTATTCCTCACCAACGGAGATTGTACTTAGTTGATTTTATGTGTTTGTGTTTTATAAAAAAGTTACACTATTTTGGTTTTGAGATTTTACTTGTTTGTGTTTCATAAAAAGTTGTGTGTAAAATGAAGTTATATTAGTATAGTTATGATATACGTAATGCAGAAAATGGAAAATAAAATGGAAGATAGAAAATATAACTTTTTGAAGTGAAAACATAAGTATACAAACGACATATTCCAACTGAAAAATGGAAGTTGGTGTGTAGAATATTGTATGATGAAAGTGCTTATAAGACAATCTGTGTTATATGTCTATATACCTATGTGGTTTGAGACAAATATAATAACTTTTGGTTAAGTGCTTATAGTTTATTTGAGAAATTTGTGTTATACGTGTTTGGTTTGAGATATTGATTTTTTTTTAGAGAAAAGCTAATAAGCCAAATCTAGTTAAAATAACAAGGTATAATTCAATATTTGTTTCTTTGTATTTTACTCTTAAAAATAATTATAAATCTATTCAAATTCAAATTTAAATTCAAATCAAATGTTTAAGCAAATCCTTACTATTGAATAGCATTTAATTTTAAAATTTATTTCGAAATTATAGAACCAATAATAGTGAATTTGAATATAGATTTTAAAATCATAAAACCAATAACACTAAATTTTATTTGGATTTCCAAATCCATTAAAATATACAAACCAATAACACTCTCTAAAAGATATAAATTATTAAGAAAAGAAGAATTCCGTGAAGAAACTTCACTTGTATTCCTAATGTCGGTGCTCGGAAGAATACAATAAAATCGGATTCTAAACCAACATTTTAATATCTAACTGGTGATTTGAGAGCTTGACAACAGTCTTTGGCTATTGTAGAAGAATAACTCATTTAGAAACCAATATATGGCAATCAACAAAAACACTGTTCAAACTAGCAAAAAATTGGAACTCACGACGAGATAACTTGGCTTTGAGAAAGACCTTAACCTAGATAGTCGGTAGGGGATGCGTGCAGTAAGGCCTTGACCATAAAAATATGTGGGGCTTAAACTATTATTCTTGTTGGATTAAGCTTGACTTAACTTAAGGAGCAAGTTATCTAATCCTAGAGTGTCATGTTTATCTATAAGGATTAGGAAATATGTTTAGATAAACCTAGAGAGTTTAGGAGTTTTTGTTTAATATATAATGAGATGCTAAGATGTAGCATTACTCATAAGTTCTAGAGATTGAGATTGTGAGAAGCTTAAGTTTTTGAGCTAGTTTTCTTAAGCTAAATAAGAAGATATATATTCTTATTACGTGTGATTCTTGCAAGGTTGATTGAGAACTCGAGAACTAGATTTGGTATCAGAGCTTACAAACGATCATGGGAGATATCGTCGTGGAAACGGACAAAGGGAAGGAAGGACCAGGATCTCCATCGATTAAGTGTCCAATACTTACCTCAAGCAACTACACCTTCTGGGCACTTCGAATGAAGATCATGATGAAGGTTCACAAGGTCTGGGAGGTGATAGAATCAGAGCAACCAGGCGATAGTGCTGATAAGAACGACTGGCGCTAGCCTTATTGGTTCAATCAATACCAAGCTCTTGCATTACAAGTCGGAGAGCTAGTGGACAGCCAAACAAGTTTGGGAAGCCATTAAAACAAGACATGTCGGAGCTGAGCGAGTAAAGGAAGCAAGATTACAAACTCTGATGACTGAGTTTGATCGTATGAAGATGAAAGAAACAGAGAATATTGATGACTTCGGAGGGAGAATGTCGGAATTAGCATCAAAGTCAGCCGCTCTAGGAACATCTATTGAAGAAGCAAAGCTTGTCAAGAAATTTCTTATGAGTCTTCCGGATAAGTATATTCACATAGTTCGTCACTAGAGCAGGTGTTAGACCTTAACACGACTAGCTTTGAAGATATAATGGGTATGAAAGCTTATGAGGAACGATCAAAACCGTCGAAGAAAAGGAAGAAGAACAGGAAATTGATGTATGCAAGTTCAGAGAGAAATCAGAATCAAGCTACTCAAAACTCACAAGATCAATCATACCGTAGCGAAGCATCAAACCGCTGATTATAATGATGGTTATCGGTGGAGAGGACGGTGGTAGATCCTACAACAGAGGAAGAGGTCGTGGACGAGTCAACAGTATGAGAGATATGAGTAAAATCACATGCTTCCGCTGTGATAAAGTAGGACATGTCGCCTACAACTGTCCTGACCGTCTCTTAAAGCTACAAGAAGTCCAAGAAACGGATAAGATAGATACACAAGAAGCCGACGAGCTAATGATGCATGAGACAGTATACTTAAACGAAAAGAATATCTTACCCGAGAAGTATGAATCAAGTGCTGTAGGAGAAGACATGTGGTACCTCGATAATGGGGCTAGTAACCATATGACGGGGAATCGACGATATTTTTCTACACTTGATAATACGATCACTGGAAAAGTTAGGTTCGGAGATGATTCAAGAATAGATATAAAAGGCAAAGGCACAATCTCGTTTGTAGATATGAATGGAGACTCAAGAAGAATGACTGATGTGTATTTTATTCCTGATTTGAAAAGTAATATCATCAGTTTGGGGCAAGCTACAGAAGCAGGGTGCGATGTACGTTTGAAAGGAGAACAACTAACAATGCATGATCAATACGGGAAGCTTCTTGTTACAGCCACAAGGTCAAGAAACCGCTTGTACAAGGTCCGGATGGGTTTAAAGAATACAGAGTGCCTCCAGTTAAAGACAGAGAACGAATCTAGCAAGTGGCATGCACGTCTAGGGCATATCAACTTTGAGACTCTAAACTCTATGATTCAAAAGGAGCTCGTTGTTGGTATTCCAAGAACTAATATTGAGAAGAAGATATGTGGATCTTGTCTACTTGGAAAGCAAGCAAGACTGAGTTTTCCAAAAGCTACACCATATCGGGCATCAAATCCATTAGAGCTATTACACGGTGATCTTTATGGCCAATAACGCCAAGCACTCTTGCTGGAAACAGATATATTTTGTGATTGTGGATGATCATCACGAGATACATGTGGGCGATGCTTTTGAAAGGAAAAGACGAAGCATTTGAGAGATTCAAAGGATTCAAGGCGAAAGTGGAGCAGAAACAAAGAGAAAGATTCAAACCTTCGTGACAGATCGAGGAGGAGTTTGTGTCTAGGGAATTCGATGCATACTGTGATGGTTGCGGGATTACTCGACATTTAACAGCTCCATACACGCCACAACAAAACGGTGTGGTGGAGCGTAGAAACAGAACTCTAATGGAGATGGCGAGGAGTATTTTAAAACATATGGAGATGCCAAACCATCTTTGGGGAGAAGCCATAAGACACTCTACATACCTCCTCAACCGCATAGCTACCCGTTCTTTGAAGGAGAAAACTCCTTATGAAGCACTCCGAGGAAGGAAACCAAGCATGAGTCATCTTCGAGTATTCGGTTGTATAGGATACACAAAGATCACTGAGACAAGATTAAAGAAGCTAGACGACAGATCACGGATGTTGGTTCACTTAGGAACAGAACCAGGGTCAAAAGCTTATCGCCTATACGATCCTAGCGCTGGAAAGATAGTAGTGAGTCGTGATGTAATCTTTGATGAGACAAGGGGATGGAAGTGGAGCGAGAAAGGCATGAAACCGAGTAACAACGATAGCTTTGTCATATCCTTGGGAAACTATGGAGATCAGTCAATGAGAGAAAAGAAAACAGAGTCCACCGCGGTTAATAATGAAGAAACAGAGAGCTTACATGATGAGGATGAGAATGTTGAGACAATACATGATGATGAAATAGAGGACGCCCCACTTCGAAGATCAGAAAGACAAACCAAGAGACCTGGTTATCTTGATGATTATATATTACTAGCAGAAGAACTTGGAGAAGAAGTACTCCTATATCTCAACAACGAACCTAGAAATTTTGGTGAGGCACGAGAATCAAAGGAGTGGATGCGAGCTTGTGAAGAGGAGATTGAATCCATTGAGAAGAATCAAACATGGGTGCTCGTGGATCTCCCAGTTGGAGCTAAACCTATTGGTTTAAAATGGGTCTTTAAAATCAAGCGCAACTCCGACGGAAGCATCAACAAATTCAAGGCTCGGTTGGTCGCAAAGGGATACGTACAACGCCATGGGATAGACTTTGATGAAGTATTCGCTCCAGTTGCAAGGATTGAGACAATACGACTTCTGGTTAACTTAGCAGCAGCAAATGGATGGGAAGTGCATCACCTTGACGTGAAGACAGCATTCCTACATGGAGAGCTAAAGGAAACAGTATACGCCTCACAACCGGAAGGCTTCGGAGACGAGGGATCAGAAGGAAAGGTTTATAAACTAAACAAAGCACTGTACGGACTAAGACAAGCACCTCGGCCTGGAACAATAAGCTGAACCAGATATTGTGCGAGTTAGAGTTTGTTAAGTGTGCAAAAGAACCCTCTGTTTATCGAAAGGTTGTGAATGGCGAACTACTCGTGGTTGCTGTGTATGTTGATGACCTGTTTGTAACAGGAACAAGCAGAAGCGTTATCGAGGAGTTCAAGAAGAGAATGGCGACAAAATTTGACATGAGTGATCTTGGTAAATTGACTTACTATCTCGGGATAGAGGTTTGTCAATATGATGGTGGAATCTCCTTGGTACAGAAACGTTATGCAACAAAGATTTTAGAGGATGCAGGTTTATTGAAGTGTAATCCGAGTCATACTCCGATGGAGCTTGGTCTCAGGTTGTCAAAAGCTAAAGGAGAAAGAGAAATAGATGCTACCATGTACAGAAAGAATGTGGGCTGCTTGCGTTATTTGTTACACACAAGACCGATCTCTCCTTCTCTCGCTGGAGTGTTAAGTCGATATATGCAATGTCCAAAGGAGTCACATGGAATTGCAATGAAACAGGTATTAAGATACTTACGTGGTAGTAGCTCGTATGGACTCGTGTTCCAGCACTCGTCGAACAAGATACCGAAGCTCCTGGGGTATAGTGATAGCAGTTACAACGTTGATCCGGATGATGGCAAGAGCACTACTGGTCATATTTTTTATCTTGGTGAAAGCCCTATTACCTGGTGTTCACAGAAGCAAGAAACAGTCGCCTTATCATCGTGTGAAGCTGAGTTCATGGCTGGGACAGAGGCAGCAAGACAAGCGATTGGCTTCAAGATCTTTAAGTGAGATAACCGAAGAATGTGTGAAAAGGTGATAATTCGCGATAGACAATCAGTCTGCGATTAGCTTGACTAGAATCCGGTGTTCCATGGGAAGAGCAAGCACATACATAGAAGATATCATTTCATCCGCGAAAGTGTAGAGAACGGGCAAGTAGAAGTGGAATACGCTCAAGGAGACAAGCAAAAGGCAGATATCTTAACGAAAGCGTTAGGAAGGATCAAGCACAAGGAAATGAGAGAGTACATTGGCATGAGGGACTTAGCAACAGAGAGTTACAAGATTAAAGGGGGGAATGTTGGATTAAGCTTGACTTAACTTAAGGAGCAAGTTATCTAATCCTAGAGTGTCATGTTTATCTATAAGGATTAGGAAATATGTTTAGATAAACCTAGAGAGTTTAGGAGTTTTTGTTTAATATATAATGAGATGCTAAGATGTAGCATTACTCATAAGTTCTAGAGATTGAGATTGTGAGAAGCTTAAGTTTTTGAGCTAGTTTTCTTAAGCTAAATAAGAAGATATATATTCTTATTACGTGTGATTCTTGCAAGGTTGATTGAGAACTCGAGAACTAGAATTCTTACGATTCAAATCTGTTTAGATATGTAAGAATTCGATTAACACATGTGACATGGCAACGAGCAACATCTATTATTGTACATAAACGAGACGAGTCTGTCCTTTTTGTAAGAGCATCTTCCACAACAACATCATCTGCGGACTTCGGAAAAGGGTACAACGGTAAATGAATATCTAGACTTTTCCATTTCTTGCATATCTATGAAGTCCCCCCATGGATATATTGTGGCTTTCGAAATGATATCCGGCCACCGATATATAAAAGAAAAAAACAAGTTGACCAGTAGATTATAATTATAAACGAATATAACAAGTCTAAAGAAAAACCAATTGAGTGGCATGGCTAAATACTGTTCAACTCCTGTAAATTTAGCAAATTTTTCTTTTCAGTTTAAATAAGCGGAAATATTATTTTGTTACACTTTAGCATCAGTTGGCTTTTCAAACCATCCGACCGACATGAGTTGCACGTGATATATACATATTAACCAGAGTAATTCTTGTGTGGGGGTATGTTTAATAATTAAATTCTATATGATTTCAAATACAGTATGAGGTTACGTGTTACATACAAATTCAAAAATTAACACTAACCACTAATTTTATTTTCGTAATTTAACTTGTTTCTTATATAAAAGTTAACTATATTCAAAATATTTTAATAATATGTTTATAGAAAGTTATACAGTGGATCAATAGTGTTTTCACAAAACAAAAATCTTAAAGAGACAAATGCAACATTTAGATATTGAACCTTAAAGTTGTGGTTCTGATCCAATCAGGCCACAGCTTCCTCCACTTTCAAAACAGACAACCCAATTTTTCTTGGTTGCAATGCCAACAAAAAAGACAACACAATTAGCTTTAGTAAATAAGTTAAATGCAATCTTTTGCACAATTAATTATAGAGGAATTCTATAGTATAACACTAAAAAGATTTTTTATCATAAATATAACATACAAGAATAATGATCAAAATAATTTATTAAAAAGTAAATAGACACTTATACCCCATAAAATTAATTAATCTAAAATTAGAGTTAAGATTTGAGGGATGAAATTTTAGGGATGTGGTTTATGATTTTTTTAAATAAAAATTATTATTATTAAAAAAAAATTTAGAGATAGTTTCAAAAATATTTTTTAGATTTCAGAATTAAAATTCGTAAAATATTTTTTTGACGAAAAATAAAAAATAAGTAAAAAATGTGCGAATTAAAAATGTATATTTAAAATGATAAAAATTGTTTATAATTAATTATTTTTTATTTAAATAATTATTTATATTTAAATATTTATAAAATAAATATAAATGTATTTTTTACCTTTTTAATAAATTTTTTAGTCATTTTTCCTCGTGTGCTCTTTTGGTGAAAAAACTCATTTTAGTATTTTTGGAGATAATTGACTATAATTATATAACATAATTTATTCGCCTATTGATATATAAACGTACAGAAAATATATTGTAATGTTCTTATATCTAAACTAAAATCGTATCTTTGTATTTCCGATCAGGTTATTTCAAATGCAGTATTTGTGGTTTTCTAAAGAAACATAGTCATTTTCTATTATACATAAATATATTGTGATTTTGTAAAGAAACATGGTCAGTTCTATTAAACAATTGGTAAATATGCATAAAATATTTACACATAAAATATACAAGGAGACATAACCATTTTATATTAAATCAATGGTATATAATCATAGAATATTTACACAAAATACAAATGTATAAAGGAACATGATTATTTAAATGGCATATAAATATACAATATTGACTATGCTTGAGAATTTCAAATTAGGCACAACATATATCTAATAGATTTCTTTCTCTTTATATAAATACATAGCATAAATGACCGTAATCTTTTCTAATGTGGCAATTGTTTGATTATCATACTTATATTTAGCTTAGGGAGAGCAAAGAGGCTTATCAAACATGTCTCGCTCTCTATTATAATACCATCTAGCATCTACATAACATCTCTCTCTCTCTCTCTCTCTCTCTCTCAAACTATATTATTGGCTTCCTTTTAAGTTGGATCTAAAAGAAGTGAAGACTGATCGATGTTAGCACTCTCTCCGGCAAGGAACTCCACAAGAGATGATGGCTGCGATGGAGAGTCAGAGTTCCTTGCAACGTCGTGTGGGTTCACCATCAACCCCGAGGAGGACTTCCCGGAGTTCGCTGTCCACGGCGATCTTCTCGACATCATCGACTTCGATGATCTGTTCGGTGTCACTGGAGATGCGCTTCCTGACTTGGAGATGGACCCTGAGACCCTAGCCGGAGAATTATCCGATCACATGAACGCTTCGTCGACGATTACTACTACTACATCGTCCTCCGAGAAGACTGATGATAGTCAAGGGAAGACTAACAAAAACGGTATTTCGGGAAAAGGTGAAGAAGTCGTCAGCAAAAGAGACCATAACGAGAGTACTCCTGTGGCCGAGACGGTTGTGAACTATGACGGTGACAGTTGCCGTAAAAGGAAACATGGCTCTACCAAGAACAATAACAACGAAGGGAAGCGAAAGGTCAAGGTACTGACATTTCATTAATTTTTTTCAAAAAAAAAAAAAAAAAATTCATTAGTCACTTATGATTATATAAACCCTAGCTACATATACTCACTGTCCCAAATGGATTAGTTTTTCTTTTTTGTCAATGTGGAGTATTCATTCAGCTTTATGATATCATGCCAAATCTTATGCAATTTATTATTTTTCAGACATGTTTCGAAAAACTATAGTTAGGACGTCACGTGAATATTTATATTATTTCTAGCTAGTGGAGGAATTGAATCATATATTAAAAACAAAATTATCATGTTCATAACACTAGACCACCATTTACTTGTTAAAAAGATAACGCCACTTACAAATAAAAATCATATACTATGTTAAATATAAAAGTATTATTTGAACTTATAACAATCATAATCATTAATAATCGAGAATATTGGTTATATATTGATTGTTTGGATGTGTGTGAAGAAGGTGGATTGGACACCAGAGCTACACAGGAGATTTGTGGAGGCAGTGGAACAGTTGGGACTGGAGAAAGCTGTTCCTTCTCGTATTCTGGAGCTGATGGGAGTCCACTGCCTCACTCGTCATAACGTTGCTAGCCACCTCCAAGTATTTATATAGATACACTCTCATTTATTTATTTATTTCATTTTATAGTCAACCAGATTAATTAACGTGTTATTCCTATATTATATGTATACCAGAAATATAGGTCTCATCGGAAACATTTGATAGCTCGTGAGGCCGAAGCGGCTAATTGGACACACAAACGCCATATCTACGGTTTAGACAGTACCGCAGCTAATACTAATGGTCGGAATAAAAACGGATGGCTCGCACCGGCACCTATTCTCGGGTATCCGCCTCAGCCGCCCGTAGCTGTGGCGTCGCCACCTGTCAACCATCATCATTTTAGACCGTTGCATGTGTGGGGACATCCCACGGTTGACCAGTCTGTCATGCCGCACGTGTGGCCCAAACACTTGCATCCACCGTCTACTGTCATGGCTACTCCACCGTTTTGGGTCTCTGATACTCCTTACTGGCCTAAAGTGAGTTCTCTTTTTTTTTTTTTTTGAAACACAAAGTGAGTTCTCATATTCACACACCCTTTAATTTCTATACAATTTAGATACTTACCACATGTTTTCTGTTATTTTTCAACTCAAATTGACTTTATTTATTTTATGCCAGAATTAACGTAATTTTTAAACTCTTAATTTAGTCCAACGCCTCCAAAATCCTATACGAAGAAACTGCTTAAGTACTGACATGGAGTTATATTTTGTTTATCGGATGTAGATTCATAATGGGACGACTCCGTATTTGCCTACCGTATCTATGGTAATGAATAAATCTAAGGTTTTCTTCGTATATATACCGTTTTGGCTTTGCTCTTATATATATGTTTTAAGTCGCATTTTTTCTATTGCTGATTATGTAGAGGTTTAGAGCACCGCCGGTTGCTGGAATCCCACAGGCTCTGCCGCCGCATCACATGGTGTACAATTACAAACCAGATCATGGCTTTGGTGGTTCTCGTTCTCTGGTGGACTTACATCCGGTAATTAAGATTCTTATAAATAATGGACATTGATTGTTGTCGATATTGGCTTTCCGTATTTGCTAATCTTTTAGTCATGTTTATGTGTAATTTATATAGTCAAAAGAGAGCGTAGATGCAGCCATAGGAGATGTACTGACGAGGCCATGGCTTCCACTTCCGTTAGGATTGAAGCCACCAGCTGTTAACGGCGTTATGACGGAGCTTCACCGTCACGGTGTCTCCGAGGTTCCTCCAGCCGCGTCTTGTGCTTGAACCAGACAAGCACCGGAGGCAAGCTGAACAAAAAAATTCGACGACATGTCTTTAAATTATTGTTATCTTTTTTTTTCCAAAGGTTGTTTTTGTTAAAGCCCTTGTTGAGTGTTGAGAGCTTCGATGTCTTTCTTGATCGAGCCATGTAACTAATAAGGACATATCGGGTGCTATGTACACGATCTCTCTATAACGCAAATAAATGACATATATTGATGTATATCCTCTCTAGCCGTCTAGTGGCTTTCTCGTCGACTGGAATTCAACGAATATGAAAATTGTTAAAAAAAAGCGTCACCAGATGCTCAAAATAGCTTCACGCCGTATAAGATCTTGAAGCCATGATGGACCTCCTAAAGAGACGCAAGACTGTCTGCAGCCTGGTGGTTAGAACCTGGTTTATTTTTAATAGTTTTGAAACAGAACAATTTGTTATCCAAATGATACGTAATGACGGAACTCATACGAAACAAGAAACTTCATGTCCTGGGGTCGACAATTTTTAAAGGACATAATCTGACTATATAAAACATTAATTCATGTTTGTGACTGACCATAGAAAATATTAACTTATGTTAGATCAGTGACAAAATAATAATGATAAGGAGAGAGGGAGAGGACCACAAGATAAGAGGAGAGGGGGGGAGTGCATGGAGGCAACGTAAAATCCAACGTAACGACCTCTTCTTTCTCCAATTGTGACCACTCTCTCTCTCTCGTCTCCTTCAAAATCTGTATGGTCAGTCTCTCTCTCTTCATCATTCATATACATGCGGTATGCGGATACTATTACTAGCATCTCATTTTATACTCGCATATGTAAGAACATCTTTTATTTTTATTTTTGCCAACAAGCATACATTTCTATGTTCACATAATACTATATATAGTTTTTCAACAACTATATTACAAACGTGAGCTGGTTAAATTAATATATCGTTTTGAAGGAGTAATTTTGAATTTTAAAAGGACCATGTAATATTTTCGCAAGGGCAATGCTCTTAGAAACACACTAACATGAATTTTTTTTTTCACCCAAGGAGAATGACCAAAAATATTTCACTAAAACTATAGAGGTAAAATATCTTGGTATCCTAAATTTATAGATACATAAATATACAAAATTGTTTAAGTAAATAATAATAATTAAAAAAATATAATTTTGAATAATAGGTTTTTCAGTTCAGTTTTCTTAATACTTTTTTCAAAATTTTATTTTTGAAATCCGAAAATTCCTTTAGAAACAATTCTTAAAATTTTAATTTTAAAATTAAATATTAGTTTTTTAAATCATAAACTTTACTCTCCAATATCCCACAAATCAAATCTAAACCTAAATCTAAATTAATTGACGCTAGTGGTATAAATATTTATTTACCTTTTTAAGAGAACGTTTTAGTCATTTTGATCATTTTGTGCTATATCTATGATAAAAACTTTGTAGTGTTATCTTAAAGAATTTCTAGTGGTATAAAAACTTCTTGCTTTACCTATCTTCATGATCTAAATAGTTTAATTTTTTTTTTTTCTGGGATTAGGATAAGTTTGTTTTTTAACAAAGAAAAATAAAAGCATCATAAATAAAATAATTGGAACTAAAATGAGTCCAATAAGTTTTATGGGCTGAATATGAGAAAGAAAAGAAAAGTTAGAATGGGCCGAACCGACCCATCATAGAAATCTTGATGGAGGGGTTATCTACCCCTGCCTTGCACAATTTGCTTGCTTAAATGCTTTAATTCCTGCATAGTTTTTTTGTTTTGCAATTAGAGAGTTTTGGATAGTAGAAACAAACAAGCTGCTCGATTCAGATTGATCTGGTGCTAGTTTTTCAACTGAGAGATGGGTCCTACTCCCGATCCCACCGGAGGCGGTGCGAAGAAGGATGAAGCCTCCGTCAAGGTCCCGTCAAAGGATCCCAAGAAGAAAGACGACAAAAAGGAAGACGACCTGGTTAGTTCTTCGGACTATTTGGTATCTAGGTACATCACCAAAGGGATTCAATTTCAAATCTGTTGGTATCTCCAGTTAGTTATTAGTTGTAAATCGGTGTAATTGAAATAGGATGTTGTAGAATTAGTTTTTTTTTTTTTTTTTTTTTGGGCAAGCTATTTGTGAGTAAGCTTCATCAAAGTTGTAGAAACTTTTTTGTAGCTAAGAGGTATTTAATGACTCTCGACTTACATTGTAGTCTGAAGAGGACTTGGAATTAAAGCAAAACCTTGAGCTCTATGTCGAGAGGGTTCAGGATCCCAATCCCGACTTGCAGAGGGCTGCTCTTGAAAGCATGAGGTACGCGTTTGTGTTTTTTTTTATGGATGTTCTTAAGTGTACGTGTTTGTGTTCTTAACTACCCTCCGTAACTCTTATGTTTGACTCTTTTTTTATTTTGTCCCGTAGGCAGGAAATCCGAGCTTCAACAAGCTCTATGACTTCAGTTCCCAAACCACTAAAGTTTCTCCGTCCCCATTATGGAACTCTTAAAGCATTTCATCAAACAATGCCTGATTCTCATCTCAAGGTATCTCATCATTCATTTCACCTTCTTTGTTCCTTTTTCTCGGTAGATTTACTTTTTTTCTTTCTTTCTTTCTTTCTTATGCGTGTTTCAGAAATACTTGTCGGATATCCTCTCTGTCTTGGCCCTTACCATGTCTGCGGAGGGTGAAAGGGTACGCTTCTAGCTACTGAATGTCAAACATGATTCCCTCTATAATATATATATATGCCTCTGGATTCCTTTTCATTTCTACAATAATTTCCAGGAGAGCTTAAGTTACAGGTTGATTGGAACAGAGGGTGACATTGGATCGTGGGGTCACGAATATGTTAGGAATTTAGCTGGAGAGATTGCGCAAGAGTATACAAAGCGTCAGGTCAGAAATTATTCTTCCCTTTACCCTTTGGCAATTCTCTACTTGTTTGGATTATCCTTCTGATTGTTGGTGTTTTGAGGAGTGACTATAATGTTTCTTATCCAATGAGAAAATTTACTTATATATATATGGTTATCGACTTAATTATCTCAGAGTGAGGAGGCCCCTATTGATGATTTAATGGAGCTTGTGCAGCAAATTGTTGCTTTTCACATGAAGGTCAATTCCTTACCAAGTTTAACATTTGTAATTTATAGTATTGAGGCTAGTACCTTTGTTTTTTTTTCTTCTGTCTAACAAATTTCATTTTATTCCTTGCAGCATAATGCAGAAACTGAAGCTGTTGACCTTCTAATGGATGTTGAGGATCTGGATCTCTTACTCCAGCATGTAGACAAAACAAATTTCAAGAGGACATGCAACTATCTCACAAGTGCAGCAAAGTACTTTCAACATAGTCAATCCTATTCTTTTTATTTTTCTTCACTCTTATTTGTGGTTTTAGACCAGTCATATTGTCATTTTACTGTTCTTGATAGAAACAAGTGGTGCTTAACTATATTGCTCATAAAAGTCTCTTTAACGTCTTATATATTTGAATTTTCAGGTACCTTCCTGGACCAGATGACATGTTGGTTCTAGATATTTCCTACATGATTTACATGAAGTTTGAAGAATACCCAAACGCTCTGCAGATTGCATTATTTCTTGATAACACGCAGGTAGGATTCTAATCTTCCTGTGGACCTCTATGTTTAGTATTTCCGAGTATATGTGTCAAATTTTTTGATGTTAAGTGTTCTCTTTGATAACTTTCTTTTTGTATTGCAGTATGTTAAACAAGTATTTACCTCATGTGCTGATCTGCTGAAGAAGAAGCAGTTCTGCTACATGATTGCTCGACATGTAAGTCCTTAACTATCTCTATTTTACTATATTTAACATTTCCATCTCTCTCCTTTGTTGTAAGTATGTTTTGGTTTTGGATATGTTCTCGTATATGCTTTAAGAGTTGGATGTGTGTTTATTGGATTATATGTATATATATATATATATATATGTTTTTTCTCAGCTGTTACAGTACTAGATAAAAAAATGAGAACAGTGCTTGAAGTTGTTATCGAGCATTATCTAGAGGGAGTTTGAATTTTAAAAGTTTTGATTAGTCATGGATGTTGGGCATGTTACTAGTGTTTTCTCTTGTCTTAGAACTACTTGGTATTGTTTACCTGTGAAGACCTCATTCTTTAGCCACATGGCCTCCTATTCTCTTCTAAGGCAGACACCAACGAAATGCTGCATCGGTGCTTAAAATTTCCTTCTATATAGAGTACAATGCCCGCACTTTCTTATTCTTCTTTTCTCTTCATATGCCTCCCTGCAGGGTATAACCTTTGAACTTGACGATGAGATGGTTGCAGATGAAGATGACCGAGAAGCCCTACAGGATATTGTTAACAACACTAAGTTAAGTGAAGGATATCTGTCTCTTGCAAGAGATATTGAGGTTATGGAAGCCAAAACGCCTGAAGACATCTACAAGGTAAATCAGTTTTAGTGGATGTTAAGCCTGCTGCTCGTTTATTTAGTTGCAAATTATGTTTTCCTCAGTCTTTGACCTGGAATTTTTGAATTCTGTAGGCTCACTTGCTTGACGGCAGGGCCAGCTCTGGTGCAAGCGTGGATTCAGCTAGACAGAACTTAGCTGCTACCTTTGTCAATGCATTTGTAAATGCTGGTTTTGGGCAGGTATGGTTGCAGATTGTAATATTATAGAGCTAGTAGCAGACGCATCCTCTTAATATATTTTCTTATCGCAGGACAAACTAATGACAGTACCTTCAGACTCAACAACCGGTTCTTCTGGAAATTGGCTCTTCAAAAATAAAGAACATGGCAAGATTAGCGCAGCTGCTAGCCTGGTATGCCTTTTCTTGCCTGTTGAATTTATTTACTGTGCTCAGATCATGAAAGTAGAAATTGTAACCTTATCTTGTTGTTTCCCTGTCATAGGGTATGATTCAACTGTGGGATGTAGAAGCGGGACTCGCCCAACTTGACAAATATTTTCATAGTAACGATAATCCTATCCTTTCTGGAGCACTGCTGGGAGTTGGGATTGTAAACTGTGGTATAAAAAGCGATTGTGATCCTGTGAGTTGATATCCGGTTTGACTTTGCGGAAATCACTAATGCATAATATTCCAAGCCATTTTTTCATCTTACTCAGCTTTATTTCTCAGGCATTGGCACTTCTTGGAGACTATGTAGACAAAGAGGATTCGTCTGTCAGAATTGGTGCTATAATGGGTCTTGGAATTGCATACGCTGGTTCCCAAAATGACCAGGTCACCGACATTTTCTTTTCTTTTCTTTTCTTTTTTTGAAAGAAATTTTTTTCTCTTCTTTTCTTTTCTTTTCTATATTACTTGTTGAATGTTTTGCGTGTTCACGAAACATTGACATGCTCACTGCTCCGACAGATAAGAAGCAAGTTGTCGCCGATACTGAATGATGCGAAAGCTCCTTTAGATGTGATTGCATTTGCTTCTCTTTCTTTGGGGATGATCTATGTTGGTTCCTGTAATGAAGAAGTAGCACAGTCTATTATATTTGCTTTGATGGATCGAAGTGAGGCAGAACTGGGTGATGCTCTCACGCGTTTCTTGCCCCTTGGTCTTGGGCTTCTATACCTGGGTAAACAGGTTGGCAATGTGTTGTACTTAGTCTTGCTCTTTATACGTAAATGGTTATTTACATTTCTTTGATAGCATCAACCTGTTCCGATATCTACCAGGAAAGTGTAGAGGCTACGGCTGAAGTTTCAAAGACATTCAATGAGAAGATTAGAAAGTACTGTGATATGACACTTCTTTCCTGTGCTTATGCTGGGACTGGCAATGTCCTTAAGGTATCTAGTCGTGTGTGCTGGTGGTTGGATGACATAATTCATTACTTGCTATTTTAATTGCTGACCTCCCCTTAATATGTCCAGGTCCAAGACCTTCTTGCTCAGTGTGGAGAGCATCTTGAGAAAGGTGACATCCACCAGGGTCCAGCTGTGCTTGGATTAGCCATGGTTGCTATGTCCGAAGAATTGGGCATTGATATGGAGATCCGGTCTTTGGAGCGGATGCTACAATACGGAGAACAAAACATTCGGCGTGCTGTGCCTTTGGCCCTTGGCCTCCTGTGTATATCAAATCCAAAGGTGAATACTTCTGTATATCTAGTTTTGTTTCTTCTACTTACAGAATATCTCTGTTGGTTGTGTAGAGTAATGCTGGATTTTAATTTTTCTTTACCACAATTCCAGGTGACTGTAATGGACACCTTGAGCCGGCTTAGCCATGACACAGATTCAGAAGTTGCCATGGTGAGTAATCATTTTGTTTTACAGTGTTCAGTAATTTGAGAGGGGACTAATTTTCGTCTCACTGTTACAGGCAGCAATTGTATCATTGGGACTGATTGGCGCTGGAACTAATAACGCAAGGCTAGCCGGGATGCTTCGAAACCTCTCCAGCTATTATTACAAGGACGCCAGTCTTCTCTTTTGTGTAATGTGTTCATTTTTTTTGTTCTTTATTCCCCCGTGAAAAAAACTCTTTCTTGTTGAAATTATTGTGTACTCACGTGGTAAGTCATTATGCAGGTGCGTATTGCTCAAGGGCTGGTGCACATGGGAAAGGGCCTCTTAACACTCACCCCCTTCCACTCTGAACGATTCTTGCTATCTCCGTAAATTGGCCATTCTCTTTATTTCCATGCTATAGCGCTCGAGCTTTTGATAGTTGGATGTTCAAAGTGAACCTTATTGATGCAGAACCGCACTTGCTGGTATAGTGACACTCTTACATGCATGCCTGGACATGAAGCCAATCATACTCGGGAAATACCATTATGTGCTCTACTTCCTCGTTTTGGCGATGCAAGTGAGTTCAATTTCAGTCCGATGTTTTATAGTTTTTTATGATCTTTATGATATAATTGATTTTGATCCAAGTTTTCTTTATATAAAAAAATAAAAATATATATTGTAGCCGAGGATGATGTTGACCGTGGACAAAGACCTGAAGCCACTGTCAGTGCCAGTGAGGGTAGGACAAGCAGTTGATGTGGTTGGACAAGCGGGTCGGCCAAAGACCATAACCGGATTCCAGACACACTCCACACCTGTTCTCTTGGCTGCTGGTGAAAGAGCCGAGCTAGCAACGGACAAGTATGTTGTTCTTCGCTTGTACCCTTTCGTTTTGATATGAAAAGCTTCGGTGTCTGATGATATAAATGGGATTATAAATGGCAAACAGGTACATTCCTTTATCGCCGATACTAGAAGGGTTCATCATTTTAGAGGAAAACCCAGACTACAGAGAAGAGTGAAAAAAGCTCATGAGTTGGCGAGAGAGCTGAAAGAGATGCATTCTCACTAGTTTTTCATATGTTGGTTATTTCGTCTATGTTCTCATGTTTTTTTGTTTCTTATAAAAAATGTTGCATCTTGGTTTGATCTTATTTCATTATCTTTGGATCTTTGTAAAACACTATAATTTACGTCTTCCTAGTCTCTTTTCTGTTGTTGTACGTGCAAGTCCGCAGATGCGCCTGCCTTCCTGAATCAACTAGATGACATTTTTTTAAAAATGACCGTCAAACAATTCAATAATTTTCGAATAAAATTGATTTACATTGCAATTAGATTTATTTTTGTCAAATTCATGATCGAGACAAACTAAAGCCAAGGAAAAAACTGATCCAGATTAATTTTATAGTACTGATTTTAGTAAAATACTTTGTATTCTGCATCCTCTAATTTAAAGCGAACTAGATTTTGACCCGCGCTTCGAAAACACGGGTTTTGTTTCACAAACAAAATTGGATATGAATTAGGATTTTAGGTATTTTTTTTTTGTCTTTCGGCTTTTCGGATATTTTATACCTTCTTTTACTTCTAAATATCTCAACCGAGACAGATCTATTACGTACCCAAATTACATGTATTTGAATTATGGACTCGGACTGACTCGGTTCCAAAAGGAACCAAACTTAACTATTAACAGAAAATTTTCAGTTACCTAATTGGATCCAAATGTCGAGGATCCGAAGAATTCAGATCTTAAAAGAACTGATTTTTACCGGACCTAAACCGAAAACTGAATGAGTATCTTAAGATTTCCAGGATATAAATATGTATTAGTCATATTTTAAAATTAGGCCCAGTTCAGGTAATACAAATATGACAAACATGTTTTAGATACATTGGTTATTTGGTTATTTTAAGGTTCCTATATATCAGAACCAAACCTATCCGTATCTCGGAGGACTGACTCGAACTCTACCCAAAAGCTCAAAACTCTTATACCCTAAAGGACTGACTCATACCCAAATGGATACCTAAATGCTCATGCATATACTTAGGCCTTGACGTTAGGTTCTTCGCGTTGGGTTAGGTCCGGTTTCTTTCGGTCGGATCCTTCGGATCCTAGAAATTTGGATCCAATAGGTATTTGTAAATTTTTGGTTCGAATCGGTTCTTCTCGGGTCCAGGTCGGTTTTTCTCGGGTCCAAATCAGTTCGGGTCTATTATTAAAATACATGTACAATACCCTTAATTTTCGGATCCGAATCAGATTCAATTATTTTCAAATCTTTAAAGTACATGAAATACCCAAACCCTATCAAATTTAGCTGATTTTTTTTTATATATTTAAAATTTAATAAAATAACAAAAATAAACTATTAATAATTTAAAAAAATGTTTTTAAACTCTGAATTTTACATTTAAAACTTCATATTACTTGAAAATGTTACAAAATTATAACAAAGATTGTTAGCAAAAAGATATTTTAACTAAATCATAAAATAAATATAGAAAATAGAACACAAAAAATCATAGTTTTGGATATTCATGTTTCTAATTTAGGTATTAATCGGTTTTTATTGGGCCGAGTCTATTCGGTTTGGTTTTTCGGTTCCAGTAATTTCGGGTAGAAATTTTTTTGATCCAATAGATACTTTAAATTTTCAGTTTGGTTTCGCATCGAATATTTTCAAATTGGTTTGGGTTCGGATTTTCGGGTCCAAGTAAAATGTCCAAGCCTTTTTGATTTTGATGATACAATAACTTCTTTAAAGTTTATACTAAACCGCAGCAAATCTTCGGTAAATAATTATAGAAAAATTGTGGTACTTTGAAATTTATATGTGGATATTTGGGATATTTCATTTATAATGAATATGAGACTATATTTCACATAGATTTTATGCTTCAGTATATTGAAAAATATTTTGAAAAATAATGAGATCATGCAAGTATATTATTAGAGTTACGGTTTACCAAAGTTGTTAGATATTTGGTAAGATCCACTAATCTAATTTTAAATAAAATCCAAATCATATCTAAAGATCTCAATTAAATTCAAATATTCAATCATCTGAAAATTTTAAGAAGTATTTGATCATTAGGTAATAGTAGATTTTAAGCTTTATATTAAATTATTGTAGTTAAATGGTCTGTTACGATTTTTTTCATATCATACCAACATGAACTTTTTTACAGTTTATTAAAATCATCTATGTTGATCTCAATTTTTTTTAGAGGTTTTCATTTTTTTGTTAATTTTTTTAGAGTTTTATCATCGTTTAGAAAACAAAGCAAACGTAATAATTACAGTAGTTTGTGTTATACCAGATAAACCCATATAGTACGATGATAGTATGTTGAAAATATGGAATTAGAAATCTACTTATATAATGAATCAAAATGTGATGAAAATGTGATTTCAAATATGCATTTTCTGAACGTAAATACATTACTAAAGCTGCTAAAATGACAGGTGACAGAATAATTTATTGGAGAGCTGATCCAATTATTGTTTTGGTTCGTGTTGTAGTCGACCAACTATTTTGTATAATACGTTATTAAATTGATTAAAGTAATGATTTGATAAATTATATTGTAACTCACTAAAGGAAAGGAGTAAAAAGCGGTAAATATATGGTATAATATTATTGACTAACTTATTGTTATAAACATATAAGATAATACCAAAACAATATTTAAATCTAATGAAAGAGTTCAAACAATTTTGTATATGTAGATTTATTATCTTTTAATATTATTGATTCAGAATCTAATCAAAGCGTCTTGATTTCTCTAGTTCAAAAGTAGGGTGAGAGTAGTAAAATGGGCTGAAATATGTAATTGGGCCTTAGTTTCGACGAACGTTTATAGAGAGAGGAGTTTGAGCACCACCAGGTGACGACTTTTATTATAGGGTTTATCAGTTCCCGTAAAATCCTCTTTTCTTTGGGAAGCCATCGTCGATTCTCTCCAGATGGCCGCCTCCGCCGTCGCCAGATCGATGCTTCGAGCTGCTTCGTCTCGGGGAGTCGCTGCTGCTGCTGCTGCTTCCACTGGCCGCTTTGCCTCTCAAGCGAAATCAGTTCCGCCGATGTTTAGAGCCACCGCTAGAAGAAGCTCACTGCTTTCACCTCTCCGGTTAGTTTATTTTTAGATCTATTTTCATTCTTGTTTTGTTTGTGTTGGACTTTCCCGAAGATAGCTGATCGGAAGTTATTATATGTTTGAATGAATAATTTTATTTTATTTTATTTTCCGGCTTGTTCTTTGTGATTGATTTTTCATCTCTTTATTTTGTGATTTGATTCGATGATGGTAGAAATCCGGTGGAGATGAGCTTCTGTGTGGAGTCAATGTTACCATACCACACTGCCACAGCTTCTGCGCTAATGACTTCAATGCTTTCTATCTCTGGACACACCTATGCCTGGCTCTCTGACGGTACTTACCTCTCTGCCTGAATGAATCTCTCCTAATTTACTTAATGAGGATATATATATATATTCTTTGTTTGATCAGTGTTCTGTTTCTTGAGAATTGGTTCTCTGTATTTTTATTCGCCTTTGTGTATGCCTTAGCATAAGTCATCCCGTTTTAGATTTGCAATTTTGAGAAGCTTCGATCAGTTTAGAACCTTTCCTGGTTACAATGTGCGAAAAACTGGATCAGTTGTTGTTGTTGTCTTTCTGCTTTGACCTTGTAAAGAGATGATGGCACCCTCAATTGGTCTAGTTTTTCTAATCCTGTAGGCTGACTGAAGATTTTACCAAGACAATGAAGCCAAAGAGATGTGTGTTTCCTGCAAATAACAGTTTTTTTAACTTATTAAAAAAAAAAAATAGACTAGATAAAACGAATTCGTTGATGCATTATGTTTCAAAAATATCTTCTTGTCAAGAGAAAACATGTACCCGACATTCGTTAATTAAGAGTGTCTTCTTTTCATGTTGGTTATTATTTGCATTTGAGTTAATTTTGTAGAGAATTTAATGAAAGAATCATTAATGGTTGGTCTTATACTCCCAGCTTGCATTGATGATGTGTGATGAGTTAGCCAGAAGATCACTGAAGCTACCGTTTATGTACAAAACTCTACCTTTTCCCAGAAAAAAAACTTAGGAACTAGAGCCCTCTTGATTTTCTCCCCTATTTTGGCTCAGTTTCTTGGAGAGATTTTGTTTTGTTTGTTTTTTTTAGCCTAATTAAGACCTGTTGTATTTCATTAGACTGGTAACTGATGTTTCGTATAATTTACCAGCTTGCAAAGAGGACTTTTGATGAAGTCTACAAGTATCCAAATGCGAATCTGAAAGAAGGTTTTAAGAGAGTTTAGGAAAAGAATAATTGTCGTACTTTTCAAACAGAAATGATCTGTGTCTTTGAATTTTCCATATGAAAGACAGATCCTCCATCTTTTAAATCTTCTCTGTTACATCAACAATTTAATACAGTTAAAATTGCATCTCTGTTATTAAAGAATCTCCTTATCCTAAATTCTCATGTGAAAGTAACACAAATGACCTGTCTTCAATTTTTCTATTGTCAAGACGGATATAATCAATCTTTTTAATATTCTCTGTGATCGCTGGTACATCAGCACAAACTCGAATTTGCATGTTCTCTTATTGTAAAACATTTCTCCATTTCTTTATCATATCAACTAGAAATTTGGAAATGCATCTTTATTGAATGTTGTTACAAACTGTTGAATTTCCTTGATCCTTTAGTTTCTGTAACCACCATAACTAACACTTGCTCTTCTTGTGGATGCGTCTCTTCTTGCTTCTCAGAGCATCTCCAACCGAACTTCAAATCTTCAAATTTTGAGATTTTTGTCATTCCAACCCAACCTCAAATCTTCAAATTTTGAGTTTTTGAATAGTGACACTTCAAATTTAAGATTTCACTACTCAAAACTTCAAAACTATTATTCATTTTCTTTTTAATCCTTACAATTATTTTCTTTCACAAATACATCTACTAACTTTATTTAGAATAACTTAAATACACCAATATAAAATAAAATAAAATACATATTACACAAAATTAAAATAAAATTCACACAAATAGAAAATTACATTAAATAAAGCTCACACAAAATAAAAATACATTAAATAAACTTAACATAAATTAAAGGAAATGAGCACAAATGGAAGCATTACGGAAATAATACTTGAATAATTTGGTATTTTATATGTAATTTTCTAAAATTTGTGTGTATGTATGTTGTTTTATTATATATGTAATTTATATTATTTTAATTATATAATATTATAATATTGTGTGTTATATGTACCCGTGCACGGGTTTTATTTGATGTTTTAATTTCATGAATATATAAAAAGAATAAAAATCTTTTTCACATTAGTTCTTGGATTTTTCAGTATATATTGGTGGCTTATTTTAGTAATAATGATCTTTTTCCATAAATTTTGATTAATATTTCAATTTCAATAATCACAGTGTTTTAAATAGTATATTAGTTTTTTATTTTATTTTTAACAAATACTTCACTTTTAATTATTTTTCAAAATAATATTAGTTTTAGTTAATTGAAACATATAAAAATGTGAACTCTTTATATTGTTTATATTGTTTTATGAAAAACTAAAATAACACAGTTCAAAATATTAATGTTACACAACACCAATCATATTATTGATAGTCAGCTAAATATCAAATATATTGCTAGATAAAACATCAAATTTGATTACTTTAGCATTCATGGGTGTGACTTTAACCTCTTTTTTTATATATCATGTATTATTGAAAACTTCTTGATATATAATATTTTGTAGAACACTATTGCTGTTATGTTTTAAAAATCTGAAGTTCTATAGTTGTTTGACATTGCGGCGTATAATTGTAAGACTGGATTTGGCAAATATAGACCAATTTTTTTTTTTTAAGTTTTGACCTTAACTCTTGTTGATAGTCATTGGATAGCAAACTCGTATAGGGAATTAAGATCTTTTCAGTTTGAATGCCATCTTGCATCTGTTGGTATGAGATTCTAGGAATACAAATTCATTTTCCCGCATAACTTTCGATTAGGATTTCTGCTTCAATAATCATGTTGCCTAGGTTTTCTCGTTGATTTAAAAATTCCTTAGTAGCATGACCTACAACAGCATAACAATTTTCTTAGTAGCATCTGTTGGTATGAGATTCTAGGAATACAAATTCATTTTCCCGCATAACTTTCGATTAGGATTTCTGCTTCAATAATCGCATTGCCTAGGTTTTCTCGTTGATTTAAAAATTCCTTAGTAGCATGACCTACAACAGCATAACAATTTTCTTAGTAGCATGGAGAAATCCATTTTCCACATAACTTTCAGTTAGGATTTATGCTTCAATAATTAGTATAACCTTGTTTCATTGCAAAGTCCTTCTCTTTGATTTAAATTTCTTAATAGCATGACCTACAATAGTGTAACCAATTTTATATGTCAATAAGAACAAACACACATAAACATAATCATACATAAGCACAATAGTTGCATTAACTTCCCCCATTAACTTACGTACAACACATAATATCTACATGTACAAATGTTTAAGTATAAAACTGTGGCAATAACTAACATATAGTAGCATGACAATTATAATTTTTTTAAAAATAAAAATCAACATCAGTTTAATGCAAAGATCGGAATACGTTATTTCTTCAACATGTGACACACAAAAAAAATACGCGAAGATGTAAAAGAACATGCAGAATTCACCTAATATTTTTCTTTTATCTCTTATTATGTTTGGTATTATTTGATACATGTGTTAAAATATAAAATGATTAATACGTGTCAAAATTTTTACTATCAAATAATATTTTACAATATATTTTCTTTAGTATTTTAGGAAAGGAAAATTAATATTAAAAAACAATATTTTACATATATTTTTTTCTTTAGGATTCTTTTTAAAATTAACTATTCTAGAAAAATTACTATTAAATAATTTTTAAAATTTATTTTTACTATTAAATAATTTTAAAAATATTATTTTCAAATTTGTTTACCAAAATCATTTATTATTGTTGTTGTATATGAGAATTAGTAACTTTAGAAATGAAAAATTACTATTAAAAATAATTATATTTTCATTGAGATTATTATTAAATAAATTATGTTGTCAAAACTTTTTTTTTTGTTCAGGATTTTGAAAAAGGAAAATTTGTAAATAAAATTATTATTAAATAATTTTTTAAAAATATTTTTGCTATTAAATTATTTTTAAAATTATATTTTTTTCTAAATTCGTTTTTTATCATCTAAGTATATATATTTTTAATCATTATATATTTTAACACATGCAGAAATGTTAGAAGGAAAATTACTATCAGATAATCTTTTGAAATTATCTAATATTTAGGATTTTAAAAATGGAAAAATTACTATTAATAATATTAATAATTACTTTTTTAAAAAATTCATTTTTGTTATTATCTTAGTATAACACATGAGATATTTATAATTATGAGATAAATTAACACATGTCACATTCTTAAATATATAATTGACATGTGTCGTGATCATGTTAATTAGTAACTTTGAAGAATCAAAATTTATATAATAATATTTTAAAAATTTATTAAATGTTGTTTTTAAAGAATTTGATGATAAACATGATACTAAAATCTATTTAATTAACAAATACACTTTATAAAATAGTAGTGATTTTAAAACACGAATTGTAAAAAATATCAATTTTTTTAAAAAATTATTTAATATTAACTGAAAATATTATTTGATAGTAATTTGTTTTATAAAGTTCTTATTTTATATTTTTGACATATGTAGAAATCTTAATAATCTGTTGACACATGTCACGATCATGTTAATTAGTCAATTTGAAGAACCAAACTTTATATAATAAATTAAAAGTATGTTTTATATGTATTTGTGAAGTTTTGTCATTATTGGTAAATTTTGTTAATGTCAAGGACTATAATGTAAATAAATAAATTTTTTAATTTTTTTTTTGAGGTTTCATGACTGGAGCAACCAAACCTCAAATCCTTATTTTAAGGTTTTGTTCCCCTTGAAATAAGGCTTTGTTCCCCTTGAAATAAGGTTTTGGGTTGGAGATGCTCTCACTCTCAACACGTTCATTATGGTGTCTTTGTTCCCAGGACGAAGCTAGGAAGGTCCAAGGACTCTGTCTTAAAAAGTATATTTTTCAAATAATAATAATGTAATGTTCAAATTTAAATCTAAATTTAGTGTATTTCACCAAAATTTCCCTTTAATATAAAGTGTCCAAGACTAGGAATCAATACTATTAAACCATAAATCCTTTTTTGACATCCCATTACTTTTCTTTGAATATTATATCTTTATGCCACTCCTATAATAACAGTAACTATTATTTTCCATATTTTATAACATTTTATAAATTTTTTATCAGTTCGTTAAAGATATTTTTGGAATCAATATTTTAATAGGTATACTGTGGGCCACAGTTACAAATGAAAATTTTCTATTTTTATTTGTAGATTTGCTCCTAAATATATGTATCATTATATAGTTTTGGACACTAAACAAATAACAACAATTATCATTTAGTATTGAAATTTTAAATTTCAAAAGTTTGTTGTCGACTTAAAACCCTGAGCATAAATTATGTATTCCATTTAATATTTCCCCACATATAAAATTTATTATTGGTTACCAATAGTAACAACACTCTATAATCAAAATCATGTGCATCATTGTATTATTCCTGGAAACCAAACAAATAGAAATAGCCCACTGGCAATAATCATCATTTCATATTGAAATTTTAAATTTCAATAAGACTGTTATTAATTTAACCCCCGTGCATAATATTATGCCTTCATTTTATGTTTTCCAAATATGAAATAATTTTTGGCTATCAATAGCAACAACACCTTATTATTTATTCACTATCCAATAAATAACGTTGCATGAACATATTTGTATATTCACATTATATGACCTTATGACAAATTTATTTTATATATATACCGCTGAAATAACTTGAATACATCTACTCTTATGCTTTGTTTCATAAATACTTACATCACACTTGATATTTTTACTATTGAAATTTAATATTATTTAATTATTTGGTAGATCTAGATATAGATATAGGTGACTATTGGTTGGGGATTAACTTAGTACTTTATCTTTATTTAATTTTAAATCACTAATCTTAACTAATCATGGCATAGCTATATTTTTAAAGTTAAAGCCTAGGAGATCATATACAACCTTATTTTTTGTTTGTTCATGCTTTATTTTTTTTCTTAAAGCAAATAATAAAATGTCTTAAAAATTATAGTATCTTTCTACAGCAAAATAACATACAGCTACAACAATAAAAACTATAGAGTAAATCCTACAGCCAAACTTATACGTCTACAGTCAAACCAATCATTCAAGTAGTTGATATTTTATGTTACAATTTTGAACAGGTTATTTTATCAAACATGTAAAATATTTATCAAGCACGAGATGATTCAATTAAATATATAATTTATAAAAATAAAATTTAATCAATTTAAATTGAATTATAAAATTAATTATTATATTTTTTATAAAAGTATATTTATATAATTTTATATAATTATCTATACTACTAAAATTAAATAAGTTAGAAAATAGATTAATTACTTTTAGCGACATAAATAAATAAATTTAAAGATATAATCATCATTATATGATGTTTTAATTAAAAACTAATTTCGTTTTTTAAAGCGTGAGTCAAAATCTATGTACACATTATTTTTTGCTATATATACAGCCATTGAAACACTTGTTATACTTAACAACAAAAATTGTATCACCTATCTCTTATTTATCGAAATTTCAAACGCTAAAGTTTAAATAGTAATTATATTTAACATTCTATCAAATAAAAGTTTTACTGCAACTAAAAACTTATTCCGCTGTAAAAGCGCATGTCAAAACCTAGAACAATGGTGAGCATGTTATTATTTATTTACAAAAAATTAGCGGCTGTATTTATGAAATAAAACTCCAATATAATAAAAATAAGTCGGGTTTACAATCATATCATTCTTTAGACTATGATATAAATATAGCGTAAGAGAAATTCAATTTCAATATAACCAAAAATATTGTTATCACATTTCACTAATGAAAGCACATGTTGTCTACTTTAGAATGTCAGCACTTATTAAATATGCATATAAACTTTAAATATATTTTGTATTAGATTATATCAAAAAAACAAATCACACACTTCTGATTGAAAATCTGTATTTTGTAGTACTATAGAAACAAAATAACTTATAGACATTTAAACTTAAATGTTAAAATTCGAACCAAAAAATGTTGTTGATTTTAAACAAAAAATATTAAATCAAAAAGTTATCCCACAATTTCAAAATCTAATATCACATAATAAATTAAGGCTAGGTTCAAATTTTGCTTATGTTTTAATAATATAATTTTATGTACAATGATTATGTAAACTCTTTGTAATCATTATATGTATATATACAATTTGAGGGAAAAGTATGTTTCAGTTTTCAATCTTTTCAGCCATTTTCATTTGTGTTGAAAATTTGTTTTCTTTGTAAGTTTTTTTCTCCTTTTTCTTTATTTGTTTACTTAGGAAATTTAAATACTATGTTTTATGATTTCTGAAATTTTGGAAACATAAAATTATCATTTTATGATGAAAGTTTCTGAAAAATCATTAAACTATGTAAATGAAATTTATTGTGATTAGGTTAAACTGTAATTATCTTTAAACTAATAATTATTCTCCGGAAAAAATAATAATGAAAAGTTATATACATTTAGTTATATCTTATGAGCCATTAAATAGATTATCGATGATACAATAATACGTGAAGCAGTTAAAATGTTTAATTATTCAAAATATATGAAGCTGTTAGTGCTAATGGCTCCTTTGTTTCCGATCTCAAAGACTCGTTTCTCTAATTCATGTTTTGGTTAATCCTTGTGATATACGTGTTTGTTTTTTGTTCACTTTTGATAAGTCTAGGTTGCCGCACATGGAAGCTAAACTTAGTAACAAGATAAACATGTCCACAGCCATATAAATGCAAGGATAAATGGACACCTAAACTTCTCTAAATTGGAGAAGAGATAGGTAGAACTTCGTATTAAATTTCAGTTTGATCAGGTCACACGTGAATATACATATAAGAAATTTATTTATAATTAAATATCATCCATATCTATAACTGTTTTTATTAATTTAATTGTAATTTAAATATTAATTTCGATATCAATATTAAAATTAGTGTAAATTGTTAATTAGGTTAGTTTAGTCATCTATATTATTAAAATTCAAGTACAAAATTGGAATGTTTGGAGACATGAATTGCAGTTTAAAAGGAGGTTTGTTTAGAAACATGGATAGCAATATTAAATGAGAATTGTTTGGAAACATTGATAACAGTATATTTACTTCCTTTTATTTACACATTTAGTCATTGCACTTATAATAAATTAGGTATTTTCTTTTTGTAATTCTTTTTATTTATAGATTCTACCACTGCATTTAAAATCAATTTAGATTAATTAATTACAATTTCAAACTTATCTAAGAAAATTGATATTCATATATTGATCATTATTAATATTGTAAAATTATTACTAAATAAAAAATTTTCTATTTCACTTAATTTAGCCAAACACATAAAAATAATTTTTTTTATTTGTTTACAGAATCAGTTAGGCATAGACATTCGGGTACCCATTTAGATATGAGTCGTTTCTTCCGGGTATAGATTTTTTAGGTTTTGAAATTTCTTTTTAGGTACTTCCTTTTTGTGTTTCTTTTTATTTACAGATTCTACCATTGCATTTAAAATCAATTTAAATTAATTAATTACAATTCCAAAACTTATCTAAACAAATCGATATTCATATATTGATCATTATTAATATTGTAAAAATATTAGTAAATAAAAAAAAATTCTATTTAACTTCATTTAGAAAAATACATAAAAATATTTTTTTTTATTTGTTTATGAAATCAGTTAGGCATAGACATTCGGGTATCCATTTAGGTACGAGTCGTTTTCTTCTGGTATATATTTTTTGGGTTTTGAAATTTCTTTTAGGTACTTCCTTTTTGTATTTTTTTATTTACAGATTCTACCACTGCATTTAAAATCAATTCAAATTAATTAATTACAATTCCAAAACTTATCTAAACAAATCGATATTCATATATTGATCATTATTAATATTTTACAAATATTACTGAATAAAATTTTCTATTTCACTTAATTTAGCCAAACACATAAAAATATTTTTTTATTTGTTTACGGAATCCGATAGTCATAGACATTTGGTTACTCATTTAGGTACTGGTCGTTTCTTTCGGGTACAAATTTTTTGGATTTTGAAGTTAGGCCATGTTTGGATATAAATTTATGTGTAAGTTTCAAGTTGGATCTCCCGGGTCTGTATGAATTTTGTTTTGATGTATAGGAAACTAAAAATATTCAAATAACGAATGTATTTGAAAATGAATCGGATATCTGAACCAAAAATAATGGCTGCACATAGCAAAAAATCAATATAAAAGTATTGTACATTTGGATTCAAAATCATTTCTTTTAACAACAAACTACACAAATATGTTGATTTTTATAAAAATTTAAATTACAATGTAAATATTTAATTAATATAGAAATATGTCACATTGTTTAAACAAAATATCAATATAAAGTATTGTACATTTGCGTTCTAAAATCATTTATTTTAACAACAATCCAAATAAATATGTTGATTGGAGAGGAAATAAAATAAAGCCAGAAAAATACATAGTCAACCATAGAGACTTTATGTGTCGAATTTATTATAAAGAAAGTTTTACTAAGATAAATACATTCAATAATTACAAACAAATAATATATTTCATAAAAGTAAAAAATAAGGTCAAAATCTAGTTTCACTTACATATAAGTGTAGTTTTCAAAAATAAGAATAAGTGATGTAGTTTTCAAAATATAAACTTATTGGAAGATATTTTTCCAATTTTTCTCTAAAGAATATCAAATATTTGTAATCTCTGGTTGACCTGAACTAATATTCGATATGACATTTCATAAAAACAAGGAAATAAATATATTTATACATTGAACTGTAAAAGAAAATTAAATATTGAACATAGAAGCAAATGAATAAAGAAAAATCATTTAATGCTGTGGAAAGACCAAACACAATTTTGGGAAAAAATCTACTCAAACTTAGAATGATGCATCAGAAGTATTATAAATAGAGGTTGATTTCTTGAAAATTTATATAACAATCATAAGATAAAAATAAGAGAGAAAGGATTAGGACAGAGTTTATATTTAGGATCTAAAAATGGCAAAATGGAGTGCGGTGGTACTAGTGATAATGATGTTGGTGACTGTTATGGTGGTTACCGTAGAATCAAACGAAGCAACTGGATGGTTGCGTTGTTTCCGCAGCTGTTCTGCACCTTGTGAAGATCATGATGGTAATTGTTTTGAATGTTGCAAAATCAAATGTGGTGGTCCAAACCCTCCTCATGGTCCAGGAGGACCCCCTGCTCATAGTTTCCGACGGTACAAATCTTTATGTTCCTTTCATCAACACTTCTAAATTTATGTATTATTATTTCACACAATAAATTCTAAACTTATATATGGTTTGTTTGCACAAATAGAGCTTCATATGGGATGGCATATGTGGACGTTTGCAAAAAGAAAGAAAGATAAGGAATGTTATCTGGAAGAATTGTGATCATTTTATTTTATGATGTAACGTTGAAATATTTGATCCTATTTCGTATTATAATATAAATAATTTAATCAGGGGAAATTTTATTTTACCTCAAATATGATACCAATTTTCAAATTTAATTTTGATAACCATTTTCGTAAATACATTAAGTTTATCATGAAAAGG
Organism: Brassica carinata; assembly: GCA_016771965.1. Lineage (NCBI taxonomy): Eukaryota > Viridiplantae > Streptophyta > Magnoliopsida > Brassicales > Brassicaceae > Brassica > Brassica carinata. Next base: position 55,547,702 of record CM028689.1, read on the forward strand.
ATAAAAATAAACAAGCTAAACTTTAAATGTTTTAAAATATTTATATAAGTTTATAAACTTAATTCCACCCCTAAATACCAATGTTTTGAAAACCGGACCGGACACCGACTCGGTGTAGCTACTGGTTGACTGGTTGGACCGGTTCAACCGGTCAAACCGGGTTTTCTATTTATGAAAAATTATATATATATATATATATATACATAATTATATATTTATATTACATAAACTTTACTTCTATATATAATATATATTCTCTTTCTTTTCTATAATTAACTAAATATAAATAATAAATATAAATCTAATTATATATAGTAAAAAAATTGAATAGTGAATACTATGTAAACTGGAAATGATAAAATCATATGATTTACAATTAAAGTTATCATATTTATTTATTTTTACAAATAACATCTCAAATTTTATGAATATGGTAAAATAAAACTAGTATATGAAAGTCAAAAAATAGAATTTTCACATTGTTTCTTAAAAAAATAAAAAATTAATTAAATAGTGATAGTTGAATACTAATTATACAATATTAAATTTTAGCTACTAATTATTAAAAATATTTAATTATATATTAATTTTTAAGAACCGGGTTTTAAAATTGACCCGGTCACCGGTTTGGCGGTTTTAGCGGTTTTACCGTTTTTCATAAACTGGTTTTAAACCGAACCGGACTCGGCTTCTTCAGTGAGTCACGGTCGGACCGGTTCGACCGGCCGGTCCGGTCCGGTTTTCAAAACACTGCTAAATACTAAACTTAAACAATAATCACTAAGCCGTAAACACAAACATTAAAATATTTTTTATTGAGTGTATTTTTGAAAAATGATATATAACTTAATGTATTTCAAACAATTTCTCCCTAATTAATCAGTTCTTTTAATCTGTTTTACAATTGATAAATTTTATTATTTGATCTAGTAATTTAATTAATCATGATATATATATATATATATATATATATATATATATATATATATATTTTTTTTTTAAATGAAAATTTAATTAATATTTATTTATAATAATATTAAATATCAATTACGTAATAATTCAAATTTAAAAGTTTTGAAAACTTTATTACATTAAGAGTATATAACTATATTTAAAAGGATATTACCTTTTTATTGAAATGATTCTTTAGAAAATATATAAGAGCATCTTTTAGATATTTTGTGACCAAATTTAAAATAATGGAAATAACCTTTACCAGATTCTATGCATGCTATAAAATTTCAATTGAATATTTTTTTTATAATACATCATGTATGATTAAGATCATTTTCAAAATTGTTCTTATGTTTAGTGGTATAGATGCCTATATCCAACATTATTATCCTTGTTCTGGAACCAATCCAATATTGAACCAAAAATTTACAAATACCTAGTTAGGTTCACAATTCCTTTCTTGAAAAAACCGGAACCGTAAAAACGACCCGGGTAGAATCGGACCTGAAAAGAACAACCCTAATAAACCTGATACGAATAGACCTGATTTACATCGACCATAGAACATGATATCAGACTATAACTTTTTGTGTTCAATTTTATATATTTTAATTTATTATTTGATTGTAGTATTTTTTTGTTTTTAATATTTATTTCTATTTTGTAAGATTTTCAAGTAATATACAATTTTAAATATCAAAGAAAGGGTTTTAAAATATTAAATTTCAGTTATTAATAATTTATTTTGATTCTTTTGTAAAATTTTAGATAAATATGATGGATTTCAGCTAAATTTTGATGAAGTTTTAGTATTTTGAATCTTTTTGGTCTTAAACATATGAATCTGACTCTGACTCGCTACGTATCTAAAAGCTAGAAGTATTTTACGGGTATTAATTATAAACTAGAATTGACTTGGATCCGAAAGGAATCGACCCAAACCTAAACTAAAAAGTTTCTAAATACTTAGTTGAGTCTTAATGTTTAGGATCGGAAAGACCAAAAACTGAAAAGAACCGACCCATCCAAAGACATAAATGCTCAGACTTAGTCAGTTTATGTATCTGTCTTCATGGGATGTCAGAAAAAAAAGTATTTGTCTTCATGGCATGACGTGTACAGAGACCCTTAAGTTTCTCAAGTGCATCCTCGATCATATAGGCTCACACTCCGATAGTTATCCACTTATCCTCATCCAGTTCTAGCCTCTCCTGCAAAACATCCCCCTCAAAATGAAATCCATTTTAGCATCGAATCCCATGTCAAGATTCTTGTTTCTTTTGCTTTACCTGGTAGAAACACAAGGCTTTAGTCTCTGATGAGATCTTGATGTTCATTTCGGATGAGAAAAGGGAGAGGAGGAGTCTGTTCTGCATCAGATATGCATTCCAGTCGGTTCTATATGCTGTTTGGAGAGAACGTAACAAGATCATGCATGGTGAAAAGTTGATGCCTTTACCAGCCTTAAAGAAGATGATTGATAAGGGAATTCGTAATAAGATCACTTTGATGAGTATACAAGGGATTAAAGGAATGGAGAAACTGATGCAATATTGGTTTCATACTAGAGTGTAAATAGTTTTTGTTTCCTTTCATAGATGGGTAGCTTGAATTATCCCTATATCTATAGAAAAAAGGATTCACTTGATGTAAATAGACTTTTTTGATGAATAAATTTAACATTCATTCAAAAAAAAGATGAGTATCACGCAGAAATCAACGTCTTCGTTGATGTTCCCCACCAATGACAGCTTAATACTTGTGAACTACATATAAGTACTTCCGAATATTTAAGAACAATTTATTGAATAATAATTTACAAGAAATGAACATGAGAGTTTATTTTGTTTACTCTCTAAAAGAAAGAACCAGTGCCGGACTAATTTTTTATACTGCCCTAATCAAAATTTTAAACTATGTCACTGTACAAATTTTATCAACATTATAAAACAGTATAAAAAACAACTTAAAATTTCACTAAAAAAATAAAAATCCGTAGTGTGTTTATTATAAAAAATATTGATATTAAGAACACTTATTGTTGAGATGGATCTTATTGCATATGTCATGCAAAATTATCTATTAGACTCATATAATCAAGTCTCTCAATTATAGCCCTTAGAATTAATAATAAAGCCAACCCATTTAATCTTTCTTGTAACATGATATACCACAAATAATTCTTTATCATCTTCAACTTCAAAAACCTTTTGTAACGACCCAATTTTGGTTACGAAATTCGTTAGCACGCTAAGGACCATCAAAGATCCGAGCCCAGTCCCAAAAGCCCAATAAATTTGTTTATAAATACCCACTTCCCAGCTCCATCAGCCTTGCTTTCTCCACCTGCAACAAGAAAAAGAAAATCAGAAAGTGAAGCTCAAGAAAAAGAAAAAGAAGAAATGGAGGTTTCATTGAGAACCCAAGTCGCCGGAGCTCGCCATCGACCTTGTAGCATCCCCATCCCGGGATCTTGACATAGGGCCTAGACGTTTCGATAGAAACGTGAACGTCTTGGTTCAGATCATGAGAATTGATCGTGAACAAGGGATGATGATGGAAATGGACGAGAATGATCATGGATGTCTAGTCTTGATTGGGAAAATGACCAAAGGACTTGGTCACATGGATCGTGACAAGTCAAAGAAACTAGTCGAGTAAAACGATAGCTGGATGATGTAGGTGGGTAGCTCGACCGAGCTGAACGAAGCTCAGTCAAGTCCACTCTAGCTCGGTCCAAACTATGTCAGCTCAACTAGCTGAGTTTCTAGATCACTCAGCTGGGTCAGCTGGGAGACAGCTCATCTCAGCAGGACGGAGTGTTCGGGTCAGTGGTACAGGTCCGGGCCGGTTGGTCCAGCCATGTGGCCTATGAGCCATTGAGCTCTTGTGGGCAATGTCATGGGCTTGGGTATCAAGTCTGGGTTTGGATTTGACGTGCCTAGATGGGTCTGGAACCTTCTATGGCAAGCAGGTACGATCTGGTCCATTGATTACAATCGATGGTCAAGATCTGTTCCGAAAGGATGCATGGAAGGGATGTGTCCCTTTGCACATGACCTTTGGTTGCCTATATAAAGGATGCACGACCAGAGATCAATTCATTCAGTCTCATTACGTTCAGAGAGAGAGAGAGAGAGAGAGAGAGAGAGAGAGAGAGAGAGAGAGAGAGAGAGAGAGAGAGAGAGAGAGAGAGAGAGAGAGAGAGAGAGAGAGAGAGAGAGAGAGAGAGAGAGGAGAGAGAGAGAGAGAGAGAGAGAGAGAGAGAGAGAGAGAGGAGAGAGAGAGAGAGAGAGAGAGAGAGAGAGAGAGGCCGATTGTGGTGGTGGTTGCTTTCCGGCGACTCCGATTGTCTGAAAGAGACTCCGGTCAGGAATGGGAGTATCTGGCAAGGAGAATCACGTGGTGAACCTTGACCAAGGCATGTGGTTGACCAGCGATCCATCAACCTAGACCGTCGGCCGCAACGGTCGAGTCTATGGTCCGATCGGTTCAATGGTTACATCCGTTCTCTCTAGTATGTTTCAAGTCATTCTCTTTTGTTCCTTCCCTGGGTATGTACGTGGTGGTGTGATGGTTGTATCAAAGGGGTAATAGTTGCCAAGGGTCAAAAGTTACCAAAGGGTACGAGTTACCAAAGGGTACGAGTGATCAATGGGTGCAAGTTACCAAGGCATGCGAATGTATCCTGACCCAAAGGATGCAAGTGTATTGTGGTCCAAGAGGTGAGATCATATCGTGATCCAAGAGGTGCGATCATATCGTGATCCAAAAGGTGCGATCATGTTGTGATCCAAAAGGTACGAACGTGTCGTGATCCATGAGGTACGAATGTGTCGTGATCCAAGAGGTACGAACGTATCATGATCCAAGGGATATGAACGGGTCGTGATCCAAGGGACGCTAACGTGGTGTGATCTAAGGGATGCGAACGGGTCAGGACCGAAAGGGTGTGAATGGTACGTGACCGAAAGGGTATGAATGGGTCGTGTCCGAAAAGGTGAGAACCACCGAATGGTGCGATTGAGGGAAAGGTGCCATATGCTTTATGTAGGGCGTGGACCCACATGATAGCAATGGAATGCCGATTATGTCAATACATGCTAAGTGGACGATGACTTATCATGACTAGTCGTCGGATCATGTTTCATGACGATGGTTTGATGGCCGAGCATTAGTATGGATGGTCATATTGCTGGAGGAAGAGTATTGATGTGATGATCCTAGATATAAGCCTAGGTGTGGATAACCTAAGGATTGGCTGAGATCCATGTCGATGAGTATGGCTAGTACTATGTTTTGTGGACCATAAGTACTGAGCCTATGTATGATTGTTCAAGTAAGGCCGTGTAAGATCTAATCATGGTTGAGTATGGACGACCTGACCCATATATAATGGATTAAGGTGTTAGAACTAACCTGATAAAGAATGCATCGGTTGGTATGAACAAGTCATATCTGTTGTCTGAGATATAGTCCATGGCTCTAAGTCATGTGAGGATGGTTGGTTGATTGACTTAGTGATGGGCATTACTAGTCCAGAGTATGGACTTGGTACTATCGCCTATCAGGCAAAAAGGATGTCGGATTGTGCATGAGCCGTCAAGGGCCAAATGCATATCTCTTATCCGTCTGAAGACTTCTCAAAGGTTACTTATGTGTGTAGGGATGGTTGGTTGAATGACTAAGTACCTAGGGGAGCTGTTTATTGCAGGAATCAATATAAGGACCATAAAGGGAATTAATGAGTTCAATGGTTCGGACGACAAGTAAGTGTAGTTCGAGTCAATGGAGGACCGATGAGCTAACAAGCTCCGTGGATGTGGCATAGGTAAGATCTAGCAATTCTTGCATAGATCTAGATAGAATGTGTAAGACCCCGACCCGGCCTCTCAGGCCGCGGTCGATGCCTCACGTCGCTCGGTCCATACCCTGACCGAACCTCTAAAAATTTCGCCCTTTATTTAAAACATCGCCCATAGGCAGGGCTAACTCAGATCCTAGCTCAAGACTACCTTAGTCAATTCCTAGCTTAGATCATTTCAACTTATGCACAGCGGAATAATATCTACATAACCATTGGTCTAAAACCAATCTAACACTTGTCTGGTCACATCACCTCACTAATGGTCAAGATACTCAACTACCAGCTAGCTCCAAGGTCGATGCTGAACCCAAACCAAGTCATACAAAATCCGAGGTTCCATTCACCTAACCATTCTATCTAGATCTATGCAACATTGATAGATCATACCTTTGCCACATCCACGGAGCTTGTTAGCTCATTGTCCCAACTGACTTAGTCGTTTAGCTAGCTCATCCAGCTAGTGAAATGAACCACTTAACTTGAGGTTCCATCTACTCTCCTCTAGCTGATAAAGCTGCAGGTAGCTTTGCCTAACTCCCCGCCCACTCGCCCAACTCTCCATATACCTGCATAAACTCTTCCCTTTGGTACTTAGTCATTCAGCCAACCATCCCCACTGCACTAAGTACCTTCGAAGTCTTCACCAAAAGCGACCTCAAGCAAACATGCTCCAAAAATTAGTTAAAATTCATGACAAATACTGATAATTCCCCACTAAGAGGAATCCACAATCAGATTGATCAGAACCGCCTAATTCACATAGAATTTGGCCAAATCCCACTAAACCGCCATAATCGACCACCATCAAACCGGTCTGATAAACCCAATCAAAATACATGATAAACCATATAATTCATCTTTAAGAAGAATCCATGGTCAGATCTCAATGAATCCCTCTGGATCATATAGATCTTGACCATGACCATCCGCCGATGGCCAAGGACTTCATACGAACCGCCAAGGCCTGGTTTAATACCACCATGTCTCAGGCGTGCTCCCTGGAACCAAGTCCTTTCATGGACTAACAAGGCCCATCAGATCCTAAGTCAATCAACCAACCACCCCACATGACTCGAACCGATGAGTCTTCACACTTCCTAACCGCCATGGAACCATGTCCCACCAACCTGATTAGTGTTGCTCTTACCACCGGTGCATCCTTTGATCAATCAGATCAGACACCTTGATCCACCATCCATGGATCAGGTCGTCCATACTTGCCCATGATCAGATCACACACGGGCCTCCTTGTATAAACGCACCAGCACAATACTTGTGGACCATACCAACAAGTACTAGCCTTACTCCTCTCCTTTGCTTGCTGTTGGATCCAAACGAATTGGACCTAGCACTCCACATGGTTCCTCTGATACTAGGACCCCCATGTGTCTCATCAATGGGTCGGATCCATGGTTCACACCATGATCAAACCCAACATCAAACCATGAACCATCATGGATCACTATCCAATGAACAGCATCTAACTATCACCCCACATGGATGAAGTAGATCAACAATGATCCGCCCCTCCTCTCGGGGTCCTGGATCCTTAGTTTACATCACAATATATGGTATTCAAGGGGCGTGCCTTACCTTGGCTTAACAGCACCACAAGAGACAGAAATATAAACCAGAAAGTAATCATAAACATGTTACCTCATCAATGATGATTGTAGATCTTGTGTCATCCCTTATCATGGACGGCCATGCTTCTACAAAGCATACCTCCATCAAGTCTTATCACATATCTCCAGTATTGGTAAGATCCAATCAAGGGTCGTACCAAATTGTCCATCCATGGAACTCCCATGAAATCAGTTTCTGCACTGCATCCACCTTCAAGGTTGTGTTGGCCTTTGGGAGTGGAGTCTGGCCATCTTCCTCCTCCTCTGACCATTTGCGTGTGTTCCCAGGACACAGAGGAAGCCCAGAGAATGATCATCCATAATCAAAATCCATCCAAAAGTCGTTCATTACTTCCCCCTCTGTTTCCCATGAAACTGCCTTTCCACACACATGTGGCTTCAAGGCTGTCTCTGCCCTTGGAAGTGGAATCCGGTCTTCCAAGTACTCTCCTGGCTATTTGCGTGTTTTCTATGGATTTAGAGGAAGCCCAGGGCGTAGCCAACAATAATCAAAACTCACCAGAGGGTCGTTCTCAACTCCCCTCTTGATTGCCTTCAAATCTGCCCCTTTGCTGCCTTCACATCTCTCTCTGGTTTGGATTGTTTAATCTGACCTCCTAACCTTTTCTCTCTGTTTTTCTTTGTGTTTCAGGGAGAAAGATGAATGCCTGTCGTGCCTGCAAAGGCACGGACCTGCCCTCTTTTTATAGAAGAAGGAATGGTTACTTCTAACCCTTGCATCCCTTCGGTTTCATTTCTGGCCATTGATTTAATCAATGGTCCAGATCACACCCATTCGCCTATGGCAGTTACCTGGACGTCCTGGGATCTTCAAACCACCCCTGGACATGTCCATATCAAGCCCAAATGGAATACCAAGCTCCTGGCCCCATCCCAAGAGTCCACCAGCCCAGCGGCACACATGGCTGCCCTCATGGCCCAACCACTGTCCGGACCCGGCCCAACTGCCCGAGACCCGAACACTCAGTCAAGCTGAGTTGAGCTGATCCCCAGCTGACCCAGATGAGTGAGCTAGTCCATCCAGCTCAGGGAGCTGACACACTCTACTTGAGCTCCAACTGAGCTCCGTCCAGCTGGTCGAGCTTCTTGCTCACATCACCCAGCTGTGATACACTTTGTACAGCTTGATTTCTTCATCTTATTCAATCATTCTAAGTCCCTTGGTCTATTTCCAGACCTAGACTTAGTTCTCCCATGATCCATTCTGATCATGCACCACATCACAGCTTCACCTAGCTGATCGAGCTTCGCCCAGACCTCGTCCAGCTACCGAAACACTTGACCAACTCCTTTAAGCTTGCCTCCATCCTATTTTGGTTAAGTCTCAGCTGTCTGATTCCCTTAACCACGTTTTTGGATCATGACAAGCTTGTTTTTAGGCCTTATGACCTGTCTGGTGCGTCTGCACGCACAATGGTTCATCCGGACGATCCTACCCAGGATCGGGGACATGACAGAATGGTTTAGGGAAATGTAACCTCAGAGTCGTATGACTTGGCTTGGGTTTAGAATCGACCTTTAAGCTAGTTGGTAGTTGAGAGAACTAACCAAGGCTGAGGTGATTCGACCAGACAAATGGTAGATTGGTTTTAGACCAATGGTTAGTTAAAGAATATTCCGCTGCATATCTGTTGAAAGGATCTAAGCTAGGAATCGATTAAGGTAGTCGTAAACTAAGGTCTAAGATAGTCCTCGCCTATAGGTGAAATTATGATTGGAGGGCGAAAATTAAGAGGTTCGGCCCGGAAGAGGACCGAGCGACTTAACTATTCATCTGTGGCCTAGTCGGCCGGGATTGGGTCTTACAGACCACCACACTCCGAGTTGACGTCGAGCTCATCACCACCGTTCGCAGCTCAAGTTAACCGCCGGAAACCGCAATGCAGTTAAGTGTAGTTTTGTGCGTTTTAGTAAATCAACATAACTTCCTAACCGTTAAGAATTTAGTGCATGGAAGACCACTTTTGTGTTCCTCTCGTCGATACGAATTCGTAGCCACCAACCACGCCTCCATCGGAGCTCGGACAAAGCCACACGCGCCACCGCAAGTTTTGCCGTTTTCGAGCGTGAGTTTCATGCGCTGTCGCCGGGAATCGCCTTCGCCACCACCGCGCCGCTGTCGGCCACCAGCCGCCGCCGTAATCCGCCGCAATCATCCGCCGTGCTCCACTTCCATCTTCCGCCACCGATAAGCTGCGCCTCCCGTTGCCTTAAGAGAAACGGTTAAAATTAATTCAATTTCGTTAGGGTAAACCGATTGATTTAATTAATTAGTTAATCTGAATTCGGTTAAGGATAAACCGGATGGTTCAATTAAAATCGATTTCGGTTAAGAAAAACCGGTCGGTTAGGTCAAATTGATTTCTGGTTAAGAGTTGACCGGTTGACCTTTGATCTCATGGGTTGACTTTTCCGTAAACTTTGACCAGACCGCTTTTAATCGCTCGAAGGCTTCTACTGAATTTTGCCCTGATTTCAGATTTGGAGTCTATTTGAGCAGCTGGAGTTCATAGACACCACATTTCCATATCTCTAAGGTGAGGTTCTATTCCGAACTTTCGTCGCGCTTAGAATTTTGAATAAATATAATTTAATTATAATATGTTCCGCCTGGTGAAACGAGTCTGTCATTGCTTGTTTAGTTATAGGTACTTTTCTTAAACCGAACTAGGCTTGATGGTTCAACATTGTTTGCTTCACTTAATGCATTTCTTAGTTAGATTTGTTTGAGACGGATACAGAGACGTACTTCTGTATGCCGGATTATATGGCGGTTACGGCCAGCTATTGTCGGCCGGCTGGACCATAACCTGGAAGTGTCGATAAATTGTCTACTGGCGGTGTCCGAGCACTCTCTCGAGTTGTGTATTTGTTGTTGGCCCGTTAGTATGGCGAATGTGCACACTCGCTAGACCATTGCTTGTTGCTTGGGTACTTTAGGTACCGTGTTTGTAACGTATTAGAATTAAACTATATTTATTCACTATGCTATGTCCAAGTCAATGGACTTCGGATTAGCTTCTCATACCTCACTCGAATGACTCGTTGCTCAACCCTATTTCTTCCCCATTTCAGGTGAGACAAGCAATTACGTGATATTTGGACGAACTTGGTGCTATTAGGCTTTTTCTTCGGATTTTTATTTGGGACTGGGTGAGAGTAGTTGGGCTTATGGGCTTTTATACTGCGAGATATTGTTGGTGGCCCGTTGTTCACAGTGAGGTAGAGACGGTGTCACATTGTTATATGATGACGCGGCCGGGATGACACGCTGTCCTCCGGATAGAGGTGACGGGTGTTACCATTTTGGTATCAGCGGTCCATTCCGGATGGCGGTCGGGATTTGGTTTTAAACTTTTCAAATAATATATATTATAAATAGTAATAATGAAAAGTGGTTTTGGAAAATTCTTTTAGCACCATTCTGTCCAGAATTACTAACTCAATTGTCTTTATGACGATGAGTAAAATCATCGCCATTCGCCCTTCTATCAAGGGTCTACCAGATGTCCATCGATGTGTGATGCTGCAGTTTTCAGATTGCTCAGGATTTACCAGTTTCTTCAGTCATTATTCTGAAATTGTTCCAGATAGGATATGTGATGTTTCGCCACCTCCGCTTTCAAGCCATCACTCCACGAGTTTCGATACATGAGTTTATGTGTTATGGGATACGAGCCATTGGTGGGCATGTGTTGTTTTGTGTATGAGTATGTTGGATACTTTGGATGTATTCTTGTTTTGGAATCGGGGGTTGAGCTGGGGTGCCAAAGGTTTCATTGTGTTGATATTGAGTTACACTTGGCATGATTGCCGCCTTTGGTGGTGTTGATTGTTTCGAGATGTGTCAGTTTGGACAGCTGGCACATGACATTGGGAGCTATTTATATACATCGAGTTACAATTGTGCTTGGAGAGATAGAGCTATTCGAGATTTGCCATAGATGGAGCTGAGTTTTTACCATGTCAATTTTGAGATGGATTGATCGTCATGTCATCAAGTAGTGGTTATTTGCCTGAAGGCAAAAGTTCATAATCCTGATGCATATCTCTTATCCGTCTGAAGATTTCTCAAATGTTACTTATGTCTGTGGGGATGGTTGGTTGAATGACTAAGTACCTAGTGGAGCTGTTTATTGCAGGAATAAATATAGGACCATAAAGGGACTTAATGAGTTCAATGGTTCGGACGACAAGTAAGTGTAGTTCGAGTCAATGGAGGACCGATGAGCTAACAAGCTCCGTGGATGTGGCATAGGTAAGATCTAGCAATTCTTGCATAGATCTAGATAGAATGGTTTAGAGAAATGGAGCCTCAGAATCGTATGACTTGGCTTGGGTTTAGAATCGACCTTTAAGCTAGTTGGTAGTTGAGAGAACTAACCAAGGCTGAGGTGATTCGACCAGACAAATGGTAGATTGGTTTTAGACCAATGGTTAGTTAAAGAATATTCCGCTGCATATCTGTTGAAAGGATCTAAGCTAGAATCGATTAAGGTAGTCGTAAACTAAGGTCTAAGATAGTCCTCGCCATAGGTGAAATTATGATGGAGGGCTTAAAATTAAGAGGTTCGGCCTGAAAGAGGACCGAGCGACGTAAGTATTCATCTGTGGCCTAGTCGGCCGGGATTGGATCTTACAGACCACCACACTCCGAGTTGACGTCGTGCTCATCACCACCGTTCGCAGCTCAAGTTAACCGCTGGAAACCGCAATGCAGTTAAGTGTAGTTTCGTACGTTTTAGTAAATCAACATAACTTCCTAACCGTTGAGAATTTCGTGCATGGAAGACCACTTTTGTGTTCCTCTCGTCGATATGAATCCGTAGCCACCGACCACGCCTCAATCGTAGCTCGGACAAAGCCACACGCGCCACCGCAAGTTTCACCGTATTCGAGGGTGCGCTTCACGCTGCTGTTGCCTCGAACGCCGCCGCCACCACGATCCGCCATCGCCGCCGCTCCACTTCAATCTTCCGCCACCGATAAGCCGCTGCCCTCCGCCGTCTGGTTGACTGGTTTAAATTGATTGCAGTTTGGTTAGGGTTGGTTAGAGTAAACCGGGCGGTTAAAAATTAATTCAATTTCGGTTAGGGTAAACCGATTGATTTAATTAATTAATTAATCTGAATTCGGTTAAGGATAAACCGGATGGTTCAATTAAAATCGATTTCGGTTAAGAAAAACCGGTCGGTTAGGTCAAATTGATTTCTGGTTAAGAGTTGACCGGGTTGACCTTTGATCTGCGGGTTGACTTTTCCGTAAACTTTGACCAGACCCGTTTTTAATCGTTCGAAAGGCGTTCTTACTCAGAATTTTGCCCTGATTTCAGATTTGGAGTCTATTTGAGCAGCTGGAGTTCATAGACACCACATTTCCATATCTCTAAGGTGAGGTTCTATTCCCGAACTTCTCGTACGCGGCTTAGAATTTTGAATAAATATAATTTAATTATAATATGTTCCGTCTGTGTGAAACGAGTCTGTCATTGCTTGTTTAGTTATAGGTACTTTTCTTAAACCGGAACTAGGGCGTTTGATGGTTCAACATTGTTTGCTTCACTTAATGCATTTCTTAGTTAGATTTGTTTGAGACGGATCTGAAGCGTGCCGTATGCGGATTATATGGCGATTCTGACCAGCTATTGTCGGCGGCTGGACCATAACCTGGAAGTGTCGATAAATTGTCTACTGGCGGTGTCCGAGCACTCTCTCGAGTTGTGTATTTGTTGTTGGCCCGTTAGTGGGCGGCGAATGTGCACACTCGCTAGGACCATTGCTTGTTGCTTGGGTACTTTAGGTACCGTGTTTGTACGTATTAGAATTAAACTATATTTATTCACTATGCTATGTCCAAGTCAATGGACTTCGGGATTAGCTTCTCATACCTCACTGAGCGACTCCCCTGTTGCTCAACCCTATTTCTTCCCCATTTCAGGTGAGACAAGCAATTACGTGATATTTGGACGAACTTGGTGCTATTAGGCTTTTTCTTCGGATTTTTATTTGGGACTGGGTGAGAGTAGTTGGGCTTATGGGCTTTTATACTGCGAGATATTGTTGGTGGCCCGTTGTCTACAGTGAGGTAGAGACGGGTGTCACATTGTTATATGATGACGCGTCGGGGATGACACGCTGTCCTCCAGATAGGAGGTGACGGGTGTTACCATTTTTGGTATCAGCGGGTCCGTCCCGGGATGGCGGTCAGGGGATTTGGTTTTAAACTTTTTCAAATAATATATATTATAAATAGTAATAATGAAAAGTGGTTTTTGGAAAATTCTTTTAGCACCATTCTGTCCAGTAATTACTAACTCAATTGTCTCTTTTTATGACGATGAGTAAAATCATCGTCATTCGTCCTTCGGCTATCAAGGGTCTACCAGATGTCCATCAGATGTGTGATGCTGCAGTTTTTCAGATTGCTCAGGGATTTACCAGTTTCTTCAGTCATTATTCTGAAATTGTTCCAGATAGGATATGTGATGTTTCGGCCACCTCCCGTTTTCAAGCCATCACTCCACGAGTTTCTGATACATGAGTTTATGTGTTATGGGATACGAGCCATTGGTGGGCATGTGTTGTTTTGTGTATGAGTATGTTGGATACTTTGGATGTATTCTTGTTTTGGAACCGTGGGGGATATTGGTGGAGTGCGCCAGGTTTCATTGTGTTGATATTGGAGTTACACTTGGCATGATTGCCAGTCTTTGGTGGTGTTGATTGTTTCAGAGATGTGTCAGTTTGGACAGCTGGCACATGACATTGGGAGCTATTTATATACATCGAGTTACAATTGTGCTTGGAGAGATAGAGCTATTCAGAGATTTGCCATAGATGGAGCTGAGTTTTTACCATGTCAATTTTGAGATGGATTGATCGTCATGTCATCAAGTAGTGGTTATTTGCCTGAAGGCAAAAGTTCATAATCCTGATGCATATCTCTTATCCGTCTGAAGATTTCTCAAATGTTACTTATGTCTGTGGGGATGGTTGGTTGAATGACTAAGTACCTAGTGGAGCTGTTTATTGCAGGAATAAATATAGGACCATAAAGGGACTTAATGAGTTCAATGGTTCGGACGACAAGTAAGTGTAGTTCGAGTCAATGGAGGACCGATGAGCTAACAAGCTCTGTGGATGTCGCAAAGGTAAGATCTAGCAATTCTTGCATAGATCTAGATAGAATGGTTTAGAGAAATGGAGCCTCAGAATCGTATGACTTGGCTTGGGTTTAGAATCGACCTTTAAGCTAGTTGGTAGTTGAGAGAACTAACCAAGGCTGAGGTGATTCGACCAGACAAGTGGTAGATTGGTTTTAGACCAATGGTTAGTTAGAGAATATTCCGCTACGTATCTGTTGAAAGGATCTAAGCTAGGAATCGATTAAGGTAGTCGTAAACTAAGGTCTAAGATAGCCCTCGCCTATAGGTGAAATTATGATTGGAGGGCGAAAATTAAGAGGTTCGGCCTGAAAGAGGACCGAGCGACGTAAGTATTCATCTGTGGCCTAGTCGGCCGGGATTGGATCTTACAGACCACCACACTGAAGTTGACGCCGTGCTCATCACCACCGCTCGCAGCCTGTTAACCGCTGGAAACCGCAATGCGCTTAAGTGTAGTTTCGTACGTTTTAGTAAATCAACATAACTTCCTAACCGTTGAGAATTTCGTGCATGGAAGACCACTTTTGTGTTCCTCTCGTCGATATGAATCCGTAGCCACCGACCACGCCTCAATCGTAGCTCGGACAAAGCCACACGCGCCACCGCAAGTTTCACCGTATTCGAGGGTGCGTTTCACGCGCTGTTGCCTGGAATCGCCTTCGCCGGCCACCAGCCGCCGCTGTGATCCGCCGCCATCGTCCGCCTTGCTCCACTTCAATCTTCCGCCACCGGTAAGCCGCTGCCCTCCGCCGTCTGGTTGACTGGTTTAAATTGATTGCAGTTTGGTTAGGGTTGGTTAGAGTAAACCGGGCGGTTAAAAATTAATTCGATTTCGGTTAGGGTAAACCGATTGATTTAATTAATTAATTAATCTGAATTCGGTTAAGGATAAACCGGATGTTTCAATTGAAATCGATTTCGGTTAAGAAAAACCGGTCGGTTAGGTCAAATTGATTGCTGGTCAAGAGTTGACCGAGTTGACCTGCGGGTTGACTTTTCCGTAAACTTTGACCAGACCCATTTTTAACCGTTCTAAAGGCGTTCTTACTCAGAATTTCGCCCTGATTTCAGATTTGGAGTCTATTTGAGCAGCTGGAATTCATAGACACCACGTTTCCATATCTCTAAGGTGAGGTTCTATTCCCGAACTTCTCGTACGCGGCTTAGAATTTTGAATAAATATAATTTATTTATAATATGTTCCGTCTGTGTGAAATCGAGACTGTCATTGCTTGTTTAGTTATAGGTTCTTTGCTTAAACCGGAACTAGGGCGTTTGATGGTTCAACATTGTTTGCTTCACTTAATGCATTTCTTAGTTAGATTTGTTTGAGACAGATACAGAGACGTACTTCCGTATGCCGGATTGTATGGCGGTTACGGCCAGCTATTGACGGCCGGCTGGACCATAACCTAGAAGTGTCGATAAATTGTCTACTGGCGGTGTCCGAGCACTCTCTCGAGTTGTGTAGTTGTTGCTGGCCTGTTAGTGGGCAGCGAATGTGCACACTCGCTAGGAACATTGCTTGTTGCTTGGGTACTTCAGGTACCTTATTTGTACGTATTAGAATTAAACTATATTTATTCACTATGCTATTTCCAAGTCAATGGACTTCGGGATTAGCTTCTCATACCTCACTGAGCGACTCTCCTGTTGCTCACCCCCTCTTTCTTCCCCATTTCAGGTGAGACAAGCAATTACGTGATATTTGGACGGACTTGGTGCTATTAGGCTTTTTCTTCGAATTTTTATTTGGGCCTTGGTGAGAGTAGTTTGTTTTATGGGCTTTTATACTGCGAGATATTGTTGGTGGCCTGTCGTCTACAGTAAGGTAGAGACGGGTGTCACATTGTTATATGATGATGCGTCGGGGATGATATGCTGTCCTCCAGATAGGAGATGATGGGTGTTACAACTTCTTTCATTTGTGGCGATCGATATTGAATGGTCAACAATTTGCAATAAGCAATTTCTGCTTTTTTAACAATACTCCATTTTTTTTAAAAGCCGAGCACTTCATTCGACTTTCAAATTTTTTGGGTATTGATTTCCGAAGAATCTTTAGTTCCATAAACAAATCATCATCAATTATGTCTGAATGTGTACCATTCATTGAAGAAGGTTCCAGATACAAAAATGATGTCCTCAATGTATTCTCTGCATCTGTTAACCTTTGTAAATCAAACAAAAAAAAAGTTGTTCATACTTTTGGAATTGTTCAAATTGGATTTAAAGGAAACTAAAACTTGATCCATGAGTGTGTTAAAATAACCAATTTTGAAATTCTTCCCACAAAAATTTATTTGTTTCTACTAATAATTTTTTTAAATAATATATCCCATTAATTTAGATGTCCTAATCCGCGGCTTAGATGGCTTATCCTCTGTACCAGTCCTGGAAAGTACACAAGATTTTTTTTTTCCTTTTGAATTTGATTGATGAAACTGAGAGCATACAAAGATGATATCCAAAAACCGGCGGAAACATATTATAATCTCCGGAAACATAGCCCACAAACGGGATTCTCAAACCCAAACAACGGGCAACACATACAACTACAACAAACACTAGATGAGACTACACTCTTACAAGCGAAATCGAAGACAATCCTTGCAAAGGATAATAGAAATAAGTCGTCAACAAGAGTTAAGATAAAGGAAATATTTATGCACATTATAAAAAAGAATATATAAAAACATGAATCTTTAGATATAGCAAATATTATTTATTTTTCACAACAATAAATTTTTTTTGTCTCTGAGCAAATAATGGATAATATCAAACCAAGTAACTAATATTTTTTGTACTTATTATCTATCATGTATTTGTAAGTAGTTAAATTCTAGTAATTGATACAATTTGACTGCTACGAGTACAGAACGAATAATAATGAGTGTAAGACGAGTAAATAATTGTGCCCCTAGACACTGGATCCTTAATGCTATTTAAAAAGTTTACAACAGTTTTTATTTGGTTTGAAATTTAATTTAGATAATTAAACAGAAGGGAATGGAAAGGCATTATATCACAAGAACATCCCCGGCACATTGTACGTACATCACAAGGCTTGGGGGCGTGTACAATACTTGTGATATCCAATATCAATTATCACTCATTTTCAACCCTTAAAGGCGACTCCGTTTCTGTATCTGTTTTCTTGGTATGACGTGTACAGAAACCCTTGAGTCTCTCAAGTGCATCCTCAAGCATATGAGCTTCCACTCCAATAGTTATCCTCATCCAGTTCTTCAAGCCCAGAGCCTCTCCTGCAAATGAAATCTATTTTAGTAACAAAATCCCATATCAAGATTCATGTTTCTTTGATTACATTTTGCTTTACCTGGTAGAAACACGAGGTTTTCCTCTCTGGCCAGCTTCACGCAGAAATCAATGTCATCCTTGATGTTATCCAACAATGACAGCTCCAGCTTTGTCTGCAGTAAGTAAAACCGTTAATATATGTGTGTGTACCAGAATGCTTATCGATTCATCAGTTGTAAAGTCTTACCAAGAGATAAGTGCAAGACTCGGGTTTCTTGGGACAGACGACGCAGGGAATATCCTTGAGCCTATCACACACCAAATCGACATTATGCTTGAGTATCTTGTTCTTCTTTGCAAAGAAGTTTTTATCAACTTTCTCCAGGATCTGAGGAAGTGCGGCCTATCAAAAAAAGGAACATATCGCCTAGTGTCATGAATTCAACGGCGACTAGTTAACTTAACAACAAAGCCATTATTCTATAGTAGCATATACACAAACCTGAATGATGGTGGAAGGGTCAGGAGTTATGTCAAGATTCTGCTTGATGGATTGAACCACCTGTCAGAATAACTATACATATTGAGATGACTTGGTTACAAAGCAGCAGCAAAGAGAAGAAACTAGCAAGAAGTAAAGAGACCTTGGTGGATTCGAAAACTCCTTCGGGGTCATTCAAGGCGATCCAGCCAATCTTCCATCCAGGAACAACCCATCCTTTAGATATGCCTCCCAGCGTCAGCACAGGGACGATGGACGCGAACTTGGCCATTGGAACGAAAGGATTGTCTCCGAAAATAGTCTGGTCGTACACTTCGTCTGTGATCACCATTATTCCCAGCTTCCGAGCCGTCTCTGCCACCTAAAAAAATGTTCAAGATTTAGCAACTTACCAATACGAAAGAACTCAAAGTTTCAACCTTTTGGAATCAAACCTTTTGGAGATGATCGTGAGAGTAGACGTTTCCACATGGGTTGTTGGGATTGATCACAACAATGGCCACAGTGTTGTCGTCTGCAACGGCTTCGACGCCTTGGAGATCAATCTCCCATTCTTTGTCGGGGAGAAGATCGAACTTGCGGATCTCGAGACCACTGTAAACAGCACGAGCGTCGTAGTGAGGGAAACCGGGACGTGGTAGCAATATGTTTGCGTTTGGTCGAGCCAACGATTCGAACACGAGCTCTATCCCTTGGTTGCATCCGGCGGTCAGGAAGATGTCGTCCGGCGTCAGCTTGTTCGGAAGATCTCGGTTCAGATAATCGGCGACGGCTCTGTTCGCGCAAAATCAACCAAATGAGGATCGATCTAGTACATTTTAGTAGTTGTTATAAGAAAACTAAACTATAGGGTCTTCAAAGTCAAATTTCAAAAATTAAAGACAAATTGTGTTCTGTCTGTCGAGTGAGTGAGTGGATAGAGCTCAGTAGATAAGCTGAAGCTCGAATCAGATCAAAACTGATTCAAAAGACTACGAAATTGTAAGCATGCACATCAAGATCGAGAATCGACTTGATCGGATTAATAAAATTTTATATACCTTCTGGCCGGGAGAATCCCAGCTCCGGGACCGTAAGAATTGCCTTTTCCGGAGCGGAGGACGTCGACGACGGCGTCTTCGGCCTCGATACAGGTGCGGAAGCAAGGATAGACGGAAGGATCTCCATGGCCGAGGGGCAAGACAGTCTTGTTGACGTCTTTGCTGCAGTTGTCGAAGAGCATGTAGATAACGCCTCTCAGCGTCACGGTAGAGGCTTTCGCAGCCTTGTCTGCTCCACCGAACCGCCAAACGGTACCGTGGCCATTCTGAGTCTGCGTTTGCGTTTTCGGCACTTTCTCAGTTCGAAACGCTGGAACGGCAAGGTTGGCGTGTGCTTGTTCTTCACTCATCTTCTCTGGTTTGTGTGTTTTTGGTTGGTTGCTCTGAGATTCTTCCTCTATATGAAGACCCAAAAATAAAATAAAGTATGTGGAAAAAACTGTAACTGATGAAAGTTCAAAGGGCTGGGAATGTTGAATAAAGACATATCAAAGGTTGAATTGTGGAACGTGTTTATAAATCTTGGTGAGACCTAACAGCTTAGCCAAAACAAAAACCACGTGCCTAAAACTAATAAATAAACCAATCGGCAATCGATATTGTAGGCTTTGTTGGTAAGTTAAACCTAACCGAGTGATGAACCGGGAATTGACGGGTTCAGTTCATTTTTAAATGCGTTTTTGAACTTCTGACACCAATTTGTAACCACGAGTTAGGGTTCAACAACTAACTTTAAAAAGTGTTTTTTGATGTAGCAGAACTTCTATGGATAAAACTAGATCCGTTGATTCTAAAAATATCCGGAAACTAAAATTTGTGAATATTTTTCACAATACTTAATCAAAAGCTCTCTAGAGTTTGAGAATACTTTTCTTAGTAGTTTATGAAAACCTCTTCAGAAAAATTTCTTTTATTAATAATCAATCAACTTAATACAAAAGTTAAGTCTAGACGGCTATATATAAGAAAACCATAAAAATCCTAAAACCTTAAAGATAATTATCTAAATAATTAATAAGTTAATGATAAACTATTTAAAAATATTCCAAATATTTATCTGCGTCAGTTTTGATATCATAAGAGAAAAAAGATATGATGCTCAAACCTCAAGATGAAGCAAATTTTTCTCTTTATCAACTAACTTTAAAAATTGTTTTGATATCTTGTAAGAAAAAAGATATGATGCTCGAACCTCAAGACGAAGCAAATTTATCTCTTCATGTTGAAATACTTAACTGTATTCTGTTTTGGCCATTTAAAATCCTAAATAATTTTATTAGACGTTCATAACTGCAACTTGTGTTGCTTAAGCCACTTTCATCCGATATGGTTCTTCAAACCAAAGTGAATGAACCTTCCTCTCAAGATAGGCCAAAAGCCTAAACAAAATTGGGTCATGGTTTGGTGGTGTTGTTTGAGCCAAGACTAATCTTGAAATAATATAAACCTCAAAAGATGTGAGAGGTAAATGATTGTTTGTATATATTGAAGAATCCAAGGGTTTTGCTGAAAAATGATCAGAAGCGCCAAATGAATATTGCACTAAAAGAGATTGGTTATCACACAATTTCATTCTTACAAAATACGTCTCTACAAATTATATCCCTGTTTTGTACTAAAGATGGAAATCTCAGTGCAAAACTAAAGCTAAAGATTGATATCTCAATGCAAAAGATCAAGAACTCGGATTTCTACACAAGACTCATAGAACAGATCAAATCTCCTGATGTATTAAACGTTTCCATCTCATGTTAGGATCCGAAACAGAGATGCATATAGTGATTTACGGTATAGGAAGTATCGAGTCTTACGAAAATCTGAGGTTCCAGCTGAGAATAGCAATCTTGATGAAGAAGAGTTTGATTGGTTTGGTAATGATAACAACAAGATTGAAGTATTTGATCCGATTCTTTCCGCGACTGAAACTACCGTCTTGGAGTCTTTGGAATGCAAAGTACTATCAGTTAACAAAGAAGCGATAAGGGAAGCTTTAAAGCCTACTTTGTTCTTCATGCCACATTCTGAAGCCAATATATATATATATATAACAATCTATTGCAAGCGAATTGGAGAACTGGTCGGTTGTCGAAAATCTTATTGTTTGGGAATAGCTTTCAAAGCAAGTTTTGTTTGGGCCGTGAAACGAATTGTGGCTGCACATAGAATTGCGAACAAGTTTTCAATTGAGACGGTTTCTGATGATTTCTTTGCAGTTTTCCATGATTCAAGTTGGCATTTTTCAGTTCTTGTTTAGATTCTGAGCTGCCACTGTTGGTTTAAAACTTTAGATCATTGTTTTTTTTTTCAAATTGTTGACTTTTGTTATTGAAGTCAAGTGGAATATAATTTTTGTTTGGTCACAGATATTTGTTTGATATTTAAGTAATTTCATGGGAAACTATAGAACTGAAAAATCAATAGTGATAAAAACAGATCATGATAGTTTGCTTGTGGAATTTGATCTTAAAAAATCACAAAAGATCATAGAAACTATAGAAACTAGCGACAATAGTTTGTTTTTAACTTCAGCCTAGCATAAGAAATATGGCTGTCAATATCATGCAAGTTGTAAGATAGATAATGCATATCACAATATTTGACAGATAATGCATTAGGAAAACAAAATTAATATGAGAACAGTGAATATTATGTCAATTAGGTCAGACCAATAACCTGTAAAACATAGGTACAAGTGGTTGAGCGTGCTTCAATTGCAATGGAGCCAAATTTGTATCATCAAGCATTGTTGAAGAGACAAAAAGAATTTGATTAGCCAAAAGTGAGATTGTATGAACAATTATCAAATGAAACATGCAATAGAAAAATATCCCAATGATTCCCCTAACATCTTTTTCCTCAATTTTTGTTTCATGCCTGGTTGTTCTGTGGTTGTAGACACTTCTATGCTGCTAGTCTAGCTTTTTCTCTTCTAATTTTTTTTCACTAAAACCAATTGTCAGTTCAGATTTTTTCCAATGATTTTCCTATGTTGACTGCAAAGCTGCCACTTGTAAGTGGACCATGAACGACATCTATTCCAGGTTTAATAAAGACAACCTTCATCCCATTAGATCTCAGAGAATTGATTATGGAACGGAAACCTTTATCACCTGAGTGAACACAAGTTGGCGACCTTGGTATGCTCCCATAATCATTCTTTCATAACAGTTGTCGAGACACTCCATAATGCATTTATCTGCAACCTGAGTTTTACCTAACCCTGGAACATCTGGAATCTCTTCCTCGTGATCATATACCTTATGATAAAAATACCCAGGGGATCCATGGTTTTCGGTAAAGAAATTATGATGCATGAGTTTGATTATGTCATGTCATTGCTAAACATTGTAAATTTTGACTGATTTTTATATGTATATGCTAAATTTTATTGAACTGAAACTGTACCAATTATTTCCTATCTCTCTAGATTATTTCCTAGAGATTAAAAGGGTTAAATAAACAAATATGTAATCAAACGAACAAGAACGAACATTTTCTCTGGTTACAAATCACCAAGATTCCTTAAAAGTCTGGTACCAAATAGGATTTCCTAACTACAAAAAATCTCTTGGAAGAAAAAAAATGTAGAAAAAGTGTTTACCCGTTCAATTTTTGTTTGAATTCCATTGGGATGCACTCAATTAACACCAGATTAAATTATTCTTAGGACGGTTTGGATGATTGAATTTAAAAGAATTGAAATGAATTCAAAAGTTAGAGATTTTAAAGTATTTTTATGAGATTTTAATGAATTCCATCAAAATAACAACTAAAATGTTCAAAATTTGGCGTTAACATTTTTGCTTTTGAATTCTATTAAATTCCATTGAAGTAACAATACTATAAAAGCCATTGTAAGATTGAATAATATTGGAGTTTAATGGAATTTTGAAATCTGTAAATTAAATAATACTGACATTTAATAGAATTTATAAAATTCACAATAGAATAATACTCCCTCTGTTTCTTAAAGATGTATATTTTGGAGTTTTCACACATATTAAGAAAATACATTAATTATGCATTGTTTTTAGAAATTATCAAATTCCAATGCATTTTAACCAATAGTCTTTTAATAAATTCAATTAATTTTATTGAAATTTGCAATTTTTGTATAGAAAACATAAAAAATACATCTTTTTGAAACAAATTTTTTTTCCAAAACATACATCTTTCAGAAACAGAGGGAGTAGTAGGATTGTATCGAATTCTCTATTCTTTCAAATTATATTGAAGTCTTCAATTGAATGATCCATCTTTAATTGGATTTTCAAATTCTCTTTTGTTATTTTCTTTTTCTTTTTTTTTTGAATTTGAAAGAGTTGCACAAAATTACATGGCTGCTTCGAAACTTGAATACACAAACTTTATTGACAGAAAAAACAATAACATTTAGAAATTAAATTTGAATTTTTAGCAATGACATGAAAATTATTACTCCATCCGTTCCATAATATAAGATATTTTGCTTGAATGCACAACAATTAAGAAACTTACTTTTTTTAGAATATAATATTATTAATAATATAAATTGAAAATAAGTTAACCAATCATAAACAATGCAGTAAAATGTTATTGGTTAACCAATTTTCAATAAAGTTAAAGTACCTTAAAACTATCAAAACATCTTATATTTTGAAACATCCAAAAATCTCCAAAACATCTTATATTATGGAACAGAGGGAGTAAAACTTTTTGTAACCACATCACAATTTGGATTAATAGTGTTTGTATTATTTTCTAATTTTTAGTTAGTGGTTCAAAATATAGTCCAACAAAATTATTCATGTTAAGAAAATCAACATAAATAATTTTGTTGGACTATATTTTGAACTAAAATAAATTAGTCAAAATTCAAATCCCTAAAAATCGTAACTTTCTAAATAACCTCTTGATTTGCTATTGGAGCGGACTGGTGAGAGAGGGAGAGAAATTTGTTGAAGAGGCAGAAAGATTTGGGCGATTCATTGATTTGGGGACAACATAAGAGATTTGGAGCGAAACAATTATTTGGCAGTGGTTGAGAGGGTTTTAAAATCTTAATCAAAATTGCATATAAGTCCCATTGTTTTTTCTTTTGATGTTTTCCTACCCAAATAAATTAAAATCTATGATTAGACCTTTTTATATTTAACATATTGAGTTTAAAAAAAATTAAGCTTCTTTTAGGCTTCACTATTACACTAGGTTTTAGACTTTCTATTATTTGATCTTTCGTTGTGTGTGCGCTAATGCTCCAAGATCTCAATTTGGATGCATGTTTAGATTTTTATTTAGAGTTTATGGGGTAAAAGGTGAAAGAAAGGTGATTATGTTACACACTAGACATTTAATACAGTAAAAAAAGGAGTCTTCCTCTGTTCTGATCAAGTAGCAAATTTATAGTCAGAATCGTTCAAGAGCATAATCACTGGAAAGATCTTGGCTTTTATCCAATCATAGCCCGTTTTCGTTCTCGTCTTTGAAATAAAAAGGGAGGATCTTGAAAGATATAGAACCTTGCGCGACACCATTGCTTCGAAAACTTTCTATACGATGTTGGTATACGATCCAACTACATTTAGAAAAACAAAAACGCATCATTCGAGACATACAAAGCAAAAGCTTGAAGATTGCACTAACTAACTTCTACCAAATTATCACATGAAGAATGGCATTGAGGGCAATGCTCTTCCGAAAACGGGAAATGTGTAGCACAAGTTCCCCAAAATTTCCACGAGTTAGGGTTCAACAACTAACTTTAAAATGTGTTTTGATATATCACAAGAGAAAAAAGATATGACGGCTCAGGCCTCAAGATGAAACAAATTATCTCTTCATGTTCAAGTATTCAACTGTATTCTGTTTTGGCCATTTAAAATCCTAAATGATTTTACTAGACTTGGTAACTGCAATTTGTGTTGTCTAAGCCACTTTCATCCGATAGGGTTCTCCAAACAAAAGTTGAGTGAACCTTCCTTACAAGAGAAGCCAAGAACCTAAACAAAACTGGGTCATGGTTTATGGTTTGGTGGTTTTGTTTGAGCCAAGACTAATTTTGACGTGTTGGTAGAAAAAAAATTAAACCTCAAAAGATGTGTGAGGTAAATGATTGTTTGTATATATTGAATCCAAGGGTTTTGCTGAAAGAATGATCAAAAGAGCCGAATGAATATTTGCACTAAAAGAGATTGGATTGGAGATTATTACACAATTTCATTCTTACAAAATACGTCTCTACAGATTCTATCCATGTTTTGTATTCTTCTAATCTCTCCCCAAGACCTGAAACCAAAGAAGCACCCCCGACGGATCTTTCAGTTTCCAGAGACATCCAAAAAGACAGTGAACAAAAACAAACCAGATTCAATAACTCTGGGATTTCAACAGTTACCTGTAATTAATGTGGGTAAAGTTAATAGAGGAGTCCCTAGGGAAACCGAAGCAGAGATGATCCTCTTAACTCTTAAGCTGGAGGAAGTGTGCGACGACATGTTGGGCACTCCATCTTTATATCCATCCATCTCTGTAAGCAATCCGAGTGGAATAAATGCTCACACGGCGTTACCATGCAATCATTGGTGCGCCGCCTGAGATCAATTGTGGCCATGCATATTACGCAGTCCCTGCTTCTGTTTACATCATGATCTAATCTTCTGTAGTAGTTGTATTTCTCAGGTAGCATCTGCCGCATATGAAGCAAACACACATGAGCTCTTGATTCAAAACAAATAAACAATTCACTAAAGATACGAAAAAGATATCAGAATCACCAACATATACCTTCCGAGGAACAAAGCAACGCGACCCGAAATAATGCTGAAGAAGAAGAACAGCAGCTTGAAACCCGATGAATGCGCACAGGCCTATACACCAGGCATTGCTGGCCTCAACACGCATGAAGTTCTTGGGACATCCAAATACATACAACGGTATGGCAAGCCGTGTAACCGTCATCCCCAAGATATAATAAGGGTGCAGAGGCTTTCTAGAATCACGAACAACGTTTGCAACTATCTGCGGAATCCAAAATGAGTACATGAGAAGGAGGATCCACCGCATGTAGTTGTGGAGCTCGTACATTATCAATATGCCTCCAAGAAGGATTCCATCTGTTGAAAACCATTACAATGAAATGAGAGAAACATCAAAAAACTGCGAGAATCCGAAGCATTTAAATTGTTAAACAAAAACCAAAGACACTAACTAAAATACTCACAGAAACGGCTGTACAGAAAGGAGAGCTCACGCCTCATTGTCTCCCAGCCCTCACCGCTGTTTGAAGGCCGAGTTGCTTTCCAAATGGCCAGAAGATATCTCATCTCAAATATGGAGAACACTACAAACTTGAAGAACGCAGCTGTTGCAAACGCGTTAAATAATGATTCTGCATACGGAGAAGAGTGAAGTCTAAGCTTGCAGAATGACTAAGAAAAGCATGAAAAGGCCAAGAAACAGATACTATAATTTTCACTGGTATATACACATACCAACTAAAATCCCGGCCGTGAGATGCAAAAGGCATAGATAAGAATCCATGTTGGCTTGCTGCCCGATCATTACAATAGAGACCTTTGCAGCACCCTTGTATACAAGAAGAGTTATCCCAGAGTTAGGCAGGCATCATTATTTTCCTTTAACTATCAGATCAACAAACAATTGAGAATCTTACGGATTGTGTGTTACTGTGTTCCATTTGCCGGATCAACAAAAGAACCTGGAGGAAGGAGACCTAAGAACAATAACAAGTTAAGGAATCCACTAAAACTGCTATGGTGTTTGTCATTCTGTGATGGATTGGAACAAAGGATACAAAAGTGACCATCAATGTATAATTGACAGCTTTGTTGTAGTAGACATCAACGTTTATGGAGGTTGCATTCAGCAACAATGGGGAGAAACAATCTCCGTCGTCATCTACTGCAGGACTTTCCATCAATCCTTCAATGTGATAGTAATCTTTGTCACCACCTACCAAAACAAGTAAACTTCTCTCAAAATCCGTTCAAATTAAAGGCAAGAAGTCAGTCATTTGAACGAGTAATGTTAGAGAGGGCATACATACTGTTTTCAGTAGAAGAGGCTCGGGATATCTGAGCTGCTATTTCGATATTACAATGCTTCTCCATCTCATGTATTGGAGCTGGAAACACAAGACAAAATTCGAAGGTGAGATGTGGCAGGAAAGCACATATCAGATGGAAACACATTAAGTTGCTACTAACAAGCCTTTTGTTTCGACATTCTGTCTCTTGGAGATTCTTGAAGAACTTGAGTGGAAAAAATGCCGAGCTGTACGACAATACAACTAGTAAGCTCGCTCGCCAAAGATTTGAGTGAAGATAGCAAAGGAATCGGGTGGATCATATTACCAGATGATAGGGGTTGGAGAGAAGATAATCATCTTCAAGGCCTGAATCACCATTCTTTCCGCTGAAATGTAAAAAAAAAAAACTTATCGATATCGAATCTTAAAAATCGCAATTAGAGAAATCAATACAGATGATATATATAGACACCTGTTAGCAACAAGACGGAGCTGACGGAAGGGCCAGATGTAAACACCTTCGACTTTAATTTGGGCACCACCAACATTGTGTTCATTGTCAAAAACGTCATGGAAAACAACAGCACCCTGTTCCCCCGTTCAAAGTTAAATAATAATAATAATAATCATACCATTTCTGATCAAAAAGCAAAAGAGTCTATGAATGACCTGAACATAATGGACACCAGTAATCTTAGTAGGACTAGTGACTAACTCGATGACAGAGTTACCATTTTGATTTCTGAAGTCAGGGAACTTGGAAGAGCTATTTACAGTATCTTGAAACTTCCAGGTGCCTGCAAGACAAGACAAGAAAAAGGGACATGAGAGATTTGTGATTCAAAATACGTCGCAGCTTAAGAAGAAAGGCAGAAAGAAAAACCTCTGTATGTTCCTGTTATATTCCAGGCGGAAAATGGTCCGGATGATCCGCTGCTTAGCTCTTTTTTACCAAAGAGCCACTGCAAAGACAATCAGAAAATATGTTGCAAATTCTCGATGATCCTAGATCCTAGGAAACTACCACTACCACTACCACTACCACCTGGTGTTGTATGTAATCTCAACCAACAAGGGGGTATGTGATGAAGTCATATATATATAGAGAGAGAGAGAGAGAGATCGGGATTCAAGTCAAGCAACTCAAAAGACTAATAACATTTATACCAAAAAGAAAGAAAGAAAGAAAAGGAGAAACCTGGTCACCACCCCAGGATCGAGAGCTCTCTCTAATGGGTCTGAGTCCATTGGCTTGTTGCGAAACGAGAATGGATAAGCACAACACAAACCCTAATCCCAAATTCGACTTCATATGGTAGATTTCTTTTTAACAAATTACAGAGCGACGATCAAATGCATCATTCAGGACATAAAAGAAGAAGAAAGGAGATTGCTTCAAGTGAAGTCAAACCAACCGAAATCGGAACTGAAGAGAAAGTGAGAGCCCAACAAACTGACAGACGGAAAGAAGAAGAAGAAGAAGAAGAAGAAGAGGAACCGAATTGATTTGATTTTGATGCTTTCTTCTAACCACAACAAATTAGAAAGAATAAATTTTATTTATTTATCGTCTGCACACCAAACCTAGCCAACTAGACACATAAACAACACTTTTATTTCTTCTCAGATTCCAACCCCCCCCCCCATTTCGTATGATCTATCAATCATACAACTCCAATTGACTTTTGACATATTCAACCAATTTTCTTTAAAAAAAAAAAAAACCCAACGCTGGTGTGGTGTGGTGTGGTGAGGTCGTTCGAGATTCTCTATCGACTCTCCGATTCCACCCTCCTTCCTTCCTTCTCACGACAAAGTTGATGGGAAGGTCAGTGCACAAAACTGCAAAAACTTGGATATAGGAGGTTACTTCAACTCTCTCTTTTTTTTTTCCCTTCTTATTTAGTTATTTATTTAATATAGATTTCCCAAAAAAAAAAATCAAATAAACCGAGATTTATGCATAATTCATATGCTCCCGCTATTCAAATGTCAACTTTATTGCATATCATACCTTGACCATAACAAATATATAACCAGATTTATATTATTTAATGCTAGACCATCTGTTTCAGTCCAATCCGCTATATATATATATATATATTTATTTATTTAAAGAACGATAAATCATATATAATTATTATATTTATGTAAGTTTTACAATATTTTTATTCATTAGATTTATTATTTTAGTTGTAAGAGTTTAAAATAAATATATTTTATTTTTAAAACAGAATAACATTATTTTATCTTTTCTTATTTTTTTCTTTTATTTAAACAAATAAAATTGAATATTCAGTTAAATATATGTAATTTAGGATATATGGATGACTGTAGATCAAATTGGATCATAAAATTAATAATATAGACAAAAATTGGATAAATACCTTAAAAAAATAGAATATTGGATTTGTATCTACTCCTAGTTACCATAGAAATATTTGAATCATTCACTCTCCATTACTTTCTCAATTTGTTTTGTTCTTAATGATGAGTTGTGTGTGAAACATAGAAACTCTTTTATCATCATCTCAACGGTTTTGTTTAGAGCTTTTGATGGAGCGGAAGTAACGATAAACAGCTCGAACCAAGGGGTTATAGAACCACGCTTGGGACCTGCCAGCTCAATCAAAGGAATCTTCGCTTGGGACATGCTTCTTGTGTTGATGAATCTAATCAAATCAATACAAGAAATAGAGAATAGTATTCTCCCAAAAGCCAAAGTTCTTTTATTAATCAAATCAAACTGAATACAACTTTAAGCTTATATGCCTATTTATAATAAATTCTTAAATCTATAAAAACCCTAATCTTAATTAAAATAAGAAAACTAGTAAAATATAGAAAATACAAATAAAAGGTAATTATCTATGTAAACTAATGAATAATAAAGATATTTGGATAATTTCCAAATATCTTGCTGCATCAGGTCTCGCCAGCCAAGAAAGATTCGTCCTCGAATCTTCAACCGATTTTCCACATAGGATTCTGCACAAAATCTTCACAAGTCGAATCTGTAAAAATCTTGTATGAGCCGAATTCTTCATAGAACTGTCTCTGCACGAATATTGCACGAACCTGATTATGCTTGAAGTCTTCTGCATAAACGGGATTTTGCCCTATGTTTGCACGGACGAAGTTATCAAAATCATATTCTTCATAAACATCATACACTGGATCTCCACAAATCTCTTTGTAGATCTTATCATCTCCATAAACGTCGTAGATTGGATCACCATGAATCTCTTTGAAGATCTCATGGTCTTCTTCTCTTTCGACAAAAGGACTTTCGTCCACGAAAGGATACAAATTGCAACTGCTAATCAACATGACATCCAGAATCGTTCTTCGATTAAGAAACCAAAGCAACCAGGCTCTGATACCACCTGATAGAGCAGAAGCAATGATAAACAGCTCAACCAGGGAGTTATGGAATCACGCTTGAGACCTGCCAGCTCAACCAAGGGATTCTAGGGAATCCTCGCTTGGGACATGCTTCTTGATTGATGAATCTAATCAAATAAATACAAGGGATATATAATTATTCTCCCAAAAACCAAAGCTCTTTATTAATCAAATCAAAACTAGATACAATTCTAGGCTTGAATACCTATTTATAATAAATCCTTAAATCTAGAAAACCCTAATCTTAGTTAAAATAGGAAAACCATTAAAATATAGAAAATACAAATAAAATGTAATTATCTATGTAAACTAATGAATAATAAAGATGTTTGAATAATTTTCAAATATCTTGCTGCATCAGCTTTGATCCATTTTCAATAGGTAAAATGTGACTGTTGCGTGTTTGTGTTAATTGCATCCGCGCCGCGGTGGATAAGAGTTGATTTTCAATTTGAGTTGTGGGAAATAGGTTTTTAGAATTGGTTCACCACGAGAAGCTACCATCACATTACTCTTGGTTTTGTAAATTGAGTATATGACCTTTTAAAAAAATCTGTTAGAGACAAATGTTGTATAAAAACAACGATTTTTTTTTTTTAAATTGAATTAGTTTTTTAAGCTAAAATAATATTCCATATATTAACTCATAATTTCCTTAATATACGAGAAGAGATAACCTAACAAACTTAACAAAATTATACATACATATTTTATTATTATTCACTTAATACAGAAAAAATTACTTAAGGAAATAGTCATAAAAAATAGATTAATATCAATGATATTGTTTGGATGCTACATAGACAATCGAACATAATACAAACATTTGATGTATACCTTTGCAATACAAACTTAACATTATTCATTGTACTTATTAAGTGATATGTTATTCATGTATTTCTTGAATCTATTTATGAAATATTATCACAAATTTAATATCTGAAATTGAAAACTATGTCAATAATAAAAATAATTGGTTTTATAATAATGTAAATTGATAGTTTTATAATAATCAATAACCCTCTGAAAGAGGAAGTTTGGAAGGTGTTGACTGTTCCAAAGATTAAGATTTTTCTGTGGAAGTCTCTTAGTGAAGCGTTCCCGGTTGTTCAGTTAATTCTAAAGAGAGGGATGAAAGTTGATCCTAGATGTCAATTGTGTGGATGCGACGAGGAAGACATCAACCACATACTTTTCACCTGTCACATTGCTCGACAAGTATGGGCTGTACGGAGATTCCATCTCCTCAATTTGGTTTCCATGCTTCTTCGATCTTTGAAAACATGAATTTTCTTTTTGGTTTAAAGATATTGAGACGGTGATAACCAGAAACTCTAAGGGCTTTGTAAGACCCCGACCCGGCCTCTCAGGCCGCGGTCGATGCCTCACGTCGCTCGGTCCATACCCTGACCGAACTTCTAAAAATTTCGCCCTTTATTTAAAACATCCCCCATAGGCGAGGGCTTACTCAGATCCTAGCTCAAGACTACCTTAGGCATTCCCTAGCTTAGATCATTTCAACTTATGCACAGCGGAATAATATCTACAACCATTGGTCTAAAACCAATCTAACACTTGTCTGGTCACATCACCTCAGCTAATGGTCAGTATACTCAACTACCAGCTAGCTCCAAAGTCGATGCTGAACCCAAACCAAGTCATACAAAATCCGAGGTTACGTTCACCTAACCATTCTATCTAGATCTATGCAACATTGATAGATCATACCTTTGCCACATCCACAGAGCTTGTTAGCTCTTTCTCCCAGCTGACTTAGCTGTTTAGCTAGCTCATCCAGCTAGCTGAGCTGAACCACTTCACTTGAGGTTCCCCACTCTCTTCCAGCTGTTCGAGCTGTGAGGTAGCTTTGCCCAGCTCCCTGTCCACTCGTCCAACTCCCTTATACCTGCATAAACTCTTCCCTTAGGTACTTAGTCATTCAGCCAACCATCCCCACATACTAAGTACCCACGGAAGTCTTCACCGCAAAACGCCTCAAGCAAACATGCTCCAAAATTAATTAAAATTCATGACAAATACTGATAATTCCCCACTAAGAGGAATCCACAATCAGATTGATCAGAACCGGCCTAATTCACATAGAATTTGGCCAAATCCCACTAAACCGGCCATAACTGACCACCATCAACCCGGCCTGATAGACCCAATCAAAATACATGATAAATCATGATATTTCATCATTAAGAAGAATCCATGGTCAGATCTCAATGAATCCCTCTGGATCATATAGATCTCGACCATGACCAGTCCGGCCGATGGCAAAGGACTTCATACCTGAACCGGCCAAGGCCTGGTTTAGTACCACCATGTCTCAGGCGTGTGCTCCCCTGTAACCAAGTCCTTTCATGGACTAACAAGGACCATCAGATCCTAAGTCAATCAACCAACCACCCCACATGACTCGAAGCGATGAGTCTTCACACTTCCTAACCGGCCATGGAACCATGTCCCACTGAACCTGATTAGTGTTGCTCTTACCATCGGTGCATCCTTTGATCAATCAGATCAGACACCTTAATCCACCATCCAGGGATCAGGTCGTCCATCCTTGCCCATGATCAGATCACACACGGCCTTCCTTGTATAAACACACCAGCACAATACTTGTTGTCCACACCAACAAGTACTAGCTCTACTCCTCTCCTTTGCTTGCTGTTGGATCCAAACGAATTGGACCTTGCACTCCACATGGTTCTTCTGGTACTAGGACCCCCATGTGTCTCACCAATGGATCGGATCCATGGTTCACACCATGATCAAACTCAACATCAAACTATGATCCATCATGGATCACTTTCCAATGAACATCATCTAACTATCACCCCACATGGATGAAGTAGATCAACAATGATCCGCCCCTCCTCTTAGGGTCCTGGATCCTTAGTTTACATCACAATATATGGTCTTCAAGGGGCGTGCCTTACCTTGGCTTAACAGCACCACAAGAGACATAAACATAGACAGGAAAGTAAGAATCAAATTTGTTACCTTATACTTGATCTTATTAGATCATGTGCCTCCTCTTATTAGGTTCGGCCATGCTCCTCCAGAGCATGCCTCCATCAAGCCCTTATCACAAAAAAGAGGAGTGGTAAGATGAGAGATGACAAAATGCAGTTAGTTTACATAGCATTACCTGAATCAATATGATGGCTCAATTATCGAGATAAAAAAGAGAGCGGTAAGTTTCCACTTACTGTTACCAAAGACCAATTATAAATTATTTTGACGTGATTACTATTATATATAGAGGTGAAATTGAGGAAAATTAAAGATTATGATAGAGAGAGAGAAAGACTAAGAGAGATATAAAGAATATATGAAACAAGTGAAATATAGAGAAACTAAAGAAAGAGAAAGTAGATCTTGAAGAACAAATTTAGTTTTTTAATCTTTTAAACTGTAAGTCATCACATATGAAGTAATGTTTTTAGGATATTTATTTTATCGATCAAAACAATAAGTTTAAAACGTTAAAATTTTATTTATGAAATTCGTTTGTTTGAGTGATTTTCAAAATGAATGTATATAGTTTATGTATTTTGACAATAAAGAAGAAAAATATTATTCTAACGATTTTGTGTTTTTTGAAGGGAGAGACAGAAATAGATGGATATGGAAAAAAGAGGTATTTAGAGATAGATAGAGAGAGTGGGACTGAAAAAGAGACTGGATATGTATATATATATATATATATTGAGAGGTGAAATAGAGAGAAACAAAAGATTATGATAGAGAGAGAGAGGGAGACTGAGAGAGAGACCGGTAGAGATATAAAAATAGATGAAACCAGTGAAAAAAAGAGAAACTAAATGTTGAGAGATTTAGTGTTTAAGGTATATTCAAGGGTTTACAGTTTAGTGTTTAAGGTATACAGTTTAACGATAAACCGAGATGTATGGAGCTGACAAATGATGGGGTAGATCAAACGTCCATTATGCAACGTCTCTATATTGAAAAAGAAGTGCTATGGAACTAATATGTTCTTTATAATGCTACCAAGAATATGCCACTTCAATAATCCGGAAAATTGATGCATTGATTTTTATTGCTATAAACAAATGGAGAAGTTTTTAGAGTTGGTTTTACGTTGATTAACAAGTGCCTACACTCATCGACCGCTACTCAGTTTTCACATTTTCCAGTTACAACGCTTTTTATTTGATTAGCTTCACTTTACCTTCTTCGCATTCAATATAACATTCTACCTTTAATAAGAATTCAAATAATCACCACTTCTACTCCAATAACATGTCGAAAGACCATGATTTCAACATAAAAAATAATTACTCTTATACAAAACAATCACCCACAATCCAATACTTCCGAACCCAAAGTATTACAAATCTTTAATATAGAAACAACTATTATAAACAAATAAAATATATCTTATCACATATTAATCCTTCCTTACTTAAAACTTTCTAGAAGACAAAAATCATTAAACATCTCTTGCAAATGCAAACCTAAAATACAAAATACAAAATCATACAAAAAATAATAATGTAGATCATGATGCAGCAAGATATTTGGAAATTATCCAAATATCTTTATTATTCATTAGATAATTACCCTTTATTTGTATTTTCTATATCTTAATAGTTTTCCTATTTTGATTAAGATTAGGGCTTTTATAGATTTATAATTTATTATAAATAGACATATAAGCTTATAATTGTATTTAGTTTTGATTTGATTAATAAAAGAGTTTTGGCTTTTGGGAGAATAATATTCTCTATTCCTTGTATTGATTTGATTTGATTCATCAATCAAGAAGCAGGTCCCAAGCGAGGATTCCCTAGAATCCCTTGGTTGAGCTGGCAGGTCCTAAGCGTGGTTCCATAACCCCTTGGTTGAGCTGTTTATCGTTGCTTCCGCTCCATCAGGTGGTATCAGAGCTGCATCTCTTTGATTTCTTAATCGAAGACGATTCTGGATGTCATGGTGAGTGCGAACATCTATCCTAACCAGGACGAA
The DNA here is from genome assembly GCA_016771965.1 of Brassica carinata. Classification (NCBI taxonomy): domain Eukaryota; kingdom Viridiplantae; phylum Streptophyta; class Magnoliopsida; order Brassicales; family Brassicaceae; genus Brassica; species Brassica carinata. Next base: position 55,583,566 of record CM028689.1, read on the forward strand.
AGTCCTTTTGTTGAGAGAGAAGAGAACTTTGAGATCTATCGAGAGATCTACGGTGATCCGATCTACGACATCTACGAAGATGATATATGTGTTGTCGACTTTGTCTTCAGTGAAGATTCTTTTGCAAATTTCGTCTATGCAAAAATTGGGCCGGACGAGATTCGTGTGAAATTCGTGCGGGATGAGATCCGTGCAAAATTTGTGCAAGACGAGTTTCGTGCAAAATTTGTGCAAAAAGAGTTTCGTGCAAATTTCGGGCAAAGTCAGAAGATTCAAATTTGTGCAAAATTCGGGCGGGATGAGATTCGTGCAAAGTCCGTGCAGAACGAAATCCGTGCAAAGTTAGGGCAGAATCGTGTTGATGAAGATTTTTTGCAGAATCTTGATAATCTTCTGCGTGCAAATTTTGTGGAAAAACGGATTTGTGAAGATTCAAATTACAAACAGATCCGTGCAAAAATCGTGCAAAGCATGCGATTGAAGATTCGAGGACGAATCTTTCTTGGCCGGCGAGACCTGATGCAGCAAGATATTTGGAAATTATCCAAATATCTTTATTATTCATTAGATAATTACCCTTTATTTGTATTTTCTATATCTTAATAGTTTTTCTATTTTGATTAAGATTAGGGCTTTCATAGATTTATAATTTATTATAAATAGACATATAAGCTTATAATTGTATTCAGTTTTGATTTGATTAATAAAAGAGCTTTGGCTTTTGGGAGAATAATATTCTCTATTCCTTGTATTGATTTGATTTGATTCATCAATCAAGAAGCAGGTCCCAAACGAGGATTCCCTAGAATCCCTTGCTTGAGCTGGCAGGTCCTAAGCGTGGTTCCATAACCCTTTGGTTGAGCTGTTTATCGTTGCTTCCGCTCCATCAGATCATAAGTAAGGTATATTCCACCCTTCGGACGGGCCGATCCTAGTTTATAAATAAGCCGGAGTAATATGACTAGCTGTTACATGCATGTATTTAGAAATTAACAAAGTTTATTAATCCATTGATTACATATTATTAACTTTTTGTAGAAATGAATGAATACAATTTGAATACAGTCCGGGATTCAAAAAATCTATAGTATTCCCGAAAAATCTTATACTATTAATCTATTATTTCTCTCAACATTATTAAAAATATCGCAAAAATAGACACAAATTGCACCGATGACCTAATCGGTTTTTTCATCAAGGAAGAGCCAACGTCCTTGAGACATATTCCGATTAACTCCAAATCAGGAACACATAATTAACGTAACTCTCACTTCCCCTAATAAAAATCTATACTAATAATTACAAGTCTTTAATTTCTTGCGTCACACAAATCACACGACTGTTACAGCGGCAGGACGGCCCATCCCGGTCGACAAACTACCAAGCAGACCATCGTAGTTCAGCATGGAAACCCTAGGCTTCGCCTGGGGCACCCAATTCTCTGGCTCAGTCGTCTCCGAGACCACCGCTTCCAAGGAGGTCCATCTATCGCACGTACCGAGCCACTTGGCTTGCATGTACTTGTGTTTTCTCCAAGGACCCATGTGCATTTTCTTAACTCTCAAGCATCTCTTCCCGGCGATGCACAATATCTTGATCAGAGACCGGAGCCTATCGGTTTTTCCGACATAAACCTCTGGCAACCGGCTGATAAGCCTTTTGTACTCTTCAGCGCCTTTAGCTATCTCGAACTCTGCCCTAAATGATAACTCAATCACCACTCGCATCTCCCCTTTCTTCGAATCGGATCGGTCCAGGATCTCTATGTATTCGTGTTCCCCTGATTTGTAGATAAAATATAAATACACGAGTCAGTCCTAATGTTGGTTAAGTCACTCAAGATAAATTCATATAATAAAATATAATTTGTTGATCGAGAAAATCCGATTCTAAAGTAATAAATCAACGAATATGTCTAAAAAAATCTATTTTTGTTCTTGTGGACATAATATTTGTCCATTTTTCTAACAAAATGTTTAATATTATTTTAGATATTTGCATTTGACATGATCTTGGGGAGTGATGATAAAGAGGGCTGAATAGTTCAGAGCCACTAGGTAATTTGATTATAATAATTGAGTAAAAAGAAGGTGACCAAACCTGCAGGGATGTCTTGAGAGCTTCTCCACTTGGATTTGGAGATAACACAGTCGTAGCCAGCCACATCTCTAAGGTGACGAGAGATTTCACCACGTAAGCAGCTCCGGCAACCGCCGGCAACGGGTCGCCGGCAGACACAATGAAGACCCTTTGATTTAACATCTTTCAGTGCTTCCTTTGTCGCCTGTCTAATCTTTGTCTCAACTGAACTTGTCCTATACAGCGTCCCCTACACAATTCCAAACAACAATTTAGACCCCGAAATAATCGGCTAACTAAAATGAAGAAAAATATATATTATGATTTTGAATTTTTTGAAATAAAAAAAGGCACCTGAAGAAGTTGTTCTTGTTCCTGCCAGAACGCTTTGTTTTCTTCAGAATTACAATTGCTATTGCCATCAACGTCGTCTATATCTCCACCACCGTTGAGCTTACCAGAGTCAAGGAAGTCTTCCGGTGACTGGTTTCCTTCGTCGAGGAAACCAAATAGAACGTCGTCGGAGCTAGCCATTCCATCGAGAAATCTCATGATGTCATCGGAATTCTGCCGATCCATCGGGTTTAAAAATTTATAGAAGGGGAGAAAAATAATTTTTTTTTTAATTTTCTGTTTGATGAAAAATGAGAAACGAGACGAGAGTTTATATACCAGTGGTGAGGGCGGAGATGGGACCCGTCTGAAATCAACGAAGCAGATACAAGGCGCCGCGAAAGAGAGGATCGGTTGTGACGTGTCGAATTGTGGTTGGAGGGTGTGTCAGATCTAGGGGATGAATGATTGCTCAAGACAGCTAGTTCCTATGTCAGCATGACTAATCTCGTGAGCTTCTTCAGAACATATTCGGATATACTCTGATCATATTCTAATAATAAAAGATTCCCTTCTAGCGGAAAAAGGATAACCAAAAATGACTTTTATCACCCAGAACAAAAAATAAAAAGTTTTTTTTACTCATTCTAGAATTAAGCCTGAGACTTATTATCCGGGATCCGGATTCGATCCAAGGTCCGTTCCGGATCCGCTCCGAAAATAGGATATCCGGGATGCCCGAATCCGAATCTGGATAGTAAAATCAAGAACCCGTTAAAACCAAATTTAGATACGGATATCTTAATTTTTAGGTCCGGATATCTGGATCTAGATCCGTATTTTTTAAATATATTAAACTTTCTAATTTTATTAATAATTATATTTGATATATTAATATTTATTCATGTAATTAGTTTTATAATACTATATTTTAATTTTTTTAATATTATATTCATATTTATATTTATAAATCTTGTATAAATATTTAATTTATGTATTATTTTAGAATTTTGATATTTTTAAAAATATTATTTTCTATTGTATTAATTATTTTTACGAATCTGGATATCCGCGGATATTATGATATCTAGACGGATATCCGAAATCCGGATATCCGCGGATATTATGATATCTAGACGGATATCCGAAATCCGGATATCCGCGGATATTATGATATCTAGACGGATATCCGAAAACTCCGAAACCCCGAATCCGATCCAAATACTAAATTCACGTATCCGCCGAATCCGAATCCGGATCCGGATACTCCAAATTTCCCGGATATCCGGATCCGTCCCAACCTTCTCTAGAATATCGTGGGGAAAATCCAATTTGACAATGAAGTTATATAAAGTTTTCATTTCACATTTTTAGTTCCGTTTAACGTCTCAGACCGTTAATATACAAATATAAATGTTTGACGGTAAATATGAATATATATTTAATCTTAGCCAAAATGTGTATTTATAATTTAAGACAATGTCAGACAAGAGACAATGTAATAGTGCCGACTAAAAGAAAAAGACAACGGCCTAGATTAAAAAAACGTTTCTAAGCAGATGGAGTGATGTCAAAATGAGTCAATCCTCCACATTATTAGTTGGAAGTACTATAATATTACAGGTACTATTCTGTGTTAGTCTGGTTGCTAGGTCGGGGTTTTGGAGATTACATACACAAGTTATATTATAAAGTTTACAGGCAAACGAAAGTTGTATTAAAGATCCTATTCAACAAAAATCCACACATTAGCACAACTAATATGAGGCTACAACTAGACGATCATATAAAAGAGTAAAAGACTCTGATACGTATAAAGATATCCCCTTTTAGACTTTCATAATGTAAAATGATAATTGTTTTTTTCTACATATAGCATAGGAAAATGTTTCGAATTCCTTGCATCCTAATGTTTTAGGCGACATGTCTGTTTGTTGTGATCTCGTTGATATATATATTGGTGATAATTGTACCTCAAAATATCTTATCTTATCTTATCTTATTATTTGAGAATTGATTTTTCATGTCTGAATTTTCACGTTAAAAATTAAAGTTGTTTGTATTTAATGAATTATTATATAATTAACTATATATTTATAATATATTAAAATAATAAAAATAATAATTTGGCAAAACAAATAAATGAAACACGTAAATTTAAAATTTAATTCAAGAAATAGTAAAGAAAAAAAATATAAAAACATGTTTTAAAAAGAAAAGATAGCGGTTGCATATCAAAGTAAATCTATACTATCATATCAACAAAACACGTAGAGGAAAAAGTAGCCAAAGAGGTTATATTCTCTTTGGAGTTTATTAGATGGTGATCTGAGAATAATTGTTTTTTGGTTATTTAATTTAACGATCCTATATTTAACTAGGTAAAACCCCTCACTACGCCGCGGATATTATAACACGATTATTATAGATAAAGTTTATTTTATCTTGAATAAAAATTTTGTCAAAAGAAAAAATATTGAGTAATTCTAGCTAAGAAGTAAGACACACGAGTTACAAGAAATTGTAAATTTTGCATCATATTTATTATTAGTAGTGGCATAGCCTCCGCGCAAGTGCGGAGTCGGATTCGGAGTTGATATGTTAGGTAGTTTTGTGAACCGATTTTGTTGAGTTTTTTTTTTCTGAAATGTTTTTGTTTTCATGTTATATATAATGATGATGAATGGAACATTGTAATACACATATGTTGATTCGGTTGATATAAGAATGATTTAGAATTCATATCGTTTGAGTTTTTAAATTATGTTTAGTTATAATTTTTTATTGCCCAATAGCTTTATTAACGCATTCAACTTCATAAGATGAGGATTATGGGTTGACATGTGTTTACGTAGGTAGTTGTAAATGTATATCTATCTATATATATAATAGTGTTTCTCTCCCTCCTAAGCATGATACGTCACAAAGTCGTGATCTGTGAAGCCGACACGTGTCCAGTTTCTTTATATTCTGCGTTTCATTAAATCATCGACAGTTGTGGGTTATTTTCAGGTGTAGGCTTTATGTTAGGATCAAGAAATCCAGCCCACGAGAAACCCTAATGCTCTCATGCTAGATTTCGTCCTGATTTTCTATTCCGCCATCCTAGAGATTTAGATTCTTCGTTCGACGTGATGAAGAATCCCGTGATGAATCTCTTTGTAAGCTTTCAGTCTCGCGTCGTTTGATCTTCATTTTCATCAACTAAAACGTCTCAGTTACAGATTCATCGCTCTAAACTCTTTCTTAACTCCATCAACCACGATCTAGACTTCAATGCGATTTTCTTTTCTGCAAGAAGGTGCATCTGCGATTGCGAGTATAAATAGGTTAGCCTTCCTCCTCTCAAAACCATCTTCTCAATCTGTTTAAGCAGCGAAGTAAACTTATTCTTCTTTCTGAATTGAAGTCTGGTAGTTTTTCTTTCACTGTTCATGTTAGCTCGCTGCAATTCTGTGAGGCCTGGAATGTCAAACGCAGTAGAGACGTCTTCCTCGCCGATTTAAAGGTACATTCTCTCCCACAAAAATCATCTATCCAATCCTCTTCGATCACAAGTTTCTAAAAAATCAAGAGAAAATTGCAAACTTTGTGTCCTCCTCGCCATTAAATCGGCACCGTTGTAGCTCCTCCGCGGTTCGTCTCCCTCTTGCGACATTCATTGAAAACTGTCGCAACCTCCCTCCTTTGACGATCATTGAATCCCGTCGCAACCTCCATCTTGCGTAAGATCTCTATCTATCAGCTCATTATAATCAATATTTTTTAAAAACTTTAGTTTTTGGCCTGAGAAATTATGCTTATATGAGTTGTTCAATAGATGCTCACCAATAGCTTTGCCATTGACACAAATGCGGAAGCATCTGAAAAGGTAACACAGGTTGAAGCATAGAAACAAGGTTATTGTATGTTTCTGTAACTTTCTTGAATAAGTTATTAACTGAACCATATTCAATTTGAAATGGCTGACTTTTCTTGAAAATAAATCTGGAACTTGTGTGTTGGTACATGCTGAGAAATGCTCTTGACCCTTCACTTGCTAAGGTAATCTGTGTAAATACAGAAAATAGATGTCAAATTTTGATCCAATGAGTGTTGTTTTCGTTCAGGTGATCAAATATAAGTTCTCAGTAAATTTTTAATTCTCAGGGTGTTATGATAACAGTAAGCAAACCAGATTGAGGAGGTGGTGAAATTGATCAACGGAAGGAGATTGACTTTGAGGAGTTAAAGACGCAAGCATACCAAGCCAGTATTTAAAAGGTAACGTTTTGGTGACAACATTAAAAGAGCTTGGGATTTTCTCTCTCGGAGATGCCACTGATTGTTGCTGCACGCTATGCTTTGTAAAAGAAGACATCTTTGTCATCAAATATAGTTTTCTATGTGATAACTAACTTGGTCAATTCGTTTGGTAATTCTATGCATCGATGGGTTGTTTATTAACTCTTTAATTCGCTGTTGTATAATTTTATCAGACCAAGATCTTGCTCACTATGAACTGGTCAAGCCATTGACCACTGTCACTCTTGCGCTTAACTTTGAAACACGCAACAAGAAATACCTCATCTTTATGAACGAATAACTCAATTTAAAATGCGAATGAAAAAAGCAAGGTAAACTCTTTAGATAAAGTATGTATTGAGATATTTTTATGTCTTCTTTTTGGTTTTAGTCATTTATCCTGTCAAAGTTGCTAGATTCAACTCTAGAGCTTAAGCCGAGAAGTATCATTGGTGTGTAAATTTTCTTCCCTTTAATGCATCCTTAGCCGTTCATATGGTCAAATTATACGTGAGGTTCTCTGATTAATATGTAGAACAGGGTCCGAGTCGAGTCAGTCAACTAATGTTGGATATAAACATATAAAGAAACTAAAAAAAACAAGCGTTAGCGGTTGATAGAATCGCATCTAGGCATTATTTCATGGAACTAGAATAATAGACTTTAACGTCTTTTTTTTGGTAAGAAATAGACTTTAACGTTATTTGACAAATTTTAAAAGGATAAATGAAACGCTTATATGTCATTGGTGAAACAAAAATGTCATTGGTAATACGAATGACCATAAGAGATCCACCATATGTTCGCAAAAATGTGATGAAACTCGTTATGATACTAATCTAAGATTACAAGACTTTAAGTCTGTGAGTGAATACTGATACAAAGATGTTAGAGAAAACATACTCTATCTTTCATACAAATAGTGTTGTTTTGCAGACACTATGATGAAAAGTTTAGTAAAAGTACTATTAATTTTAATTTGTTTCACTACGGTTGAGTAATAGAAAGAGCTATTGAGAAGAAAAAAAGAATCACGTTTACGTTATTATGCTCAATTTCCTGAAAAGGGAAGACCACATTATTTTTGGAAGAGTGGCTACAAAAGTGGTTGTAGACGTTAATGTGGATATCGATATGGTCAAGGTAGAGCCCAATGAGTTTCTTTCAAGAAAAATATTCTCACATGAAGTGAGAAAATAAGGATGGTAGCAAATAAAAAAGATATTTCTCTTATCTTACAAGAAAAGAAACCAGTGTGAGTAAAATGTCTTGTACTATTAAATTCTTGAAAGCTCTAGAGAAGCAGATACATGTTTGACGGGATTCAATTCTAGATATATGAACTTGGAGTGTCATTATCTCGAGGAGGAGAATCAGAGAATCCCACATCCCTAGTAAGTGGAACATCCAGAAGTATGTTTACACTAGAAATAGACTTAAGGAGTCATTTATAAAATAAAACCACGAGATTGAGAATTTACTATTTGAGACAATAATTAAAGAGAAATGTTAAATACCTTCAATCATAAGTATTATCCAAGGCACTATTGTATTGTACTACACAATGATTAGAAAATGGAGATAAATATGATAGAAAACCAGAAGTTTACCGAAAACTTAATGTTTGGTAAACCGGTTATGCTATCCTGGTTTAGTATTGATGAGAAAGATACCATATGTGCATTTATTGAAGAACTAGAAGATTCTTATGAATGATCTGCTCTATGTTGCTTGCTTAAATGCAATATAAGAGTCCGGTTTTCACCAGTTAAATAGACAAGGAGATGTTTGTGGGCTTGATCACCCACATGTGGACTGATCATCCACCATATGTTTATAATTAATGCATCAACAAGAAGGTTGCATGTATCCTTGTCATAGATCCTCAACTTGATGTTTGCGAGACTAATTGGTAATACAGGTGAATTAATAAGCCTTTGATGATTATTTTATGCATGTGCAGCAGCATTAATTCGCATAATGCCAAGAGTAATTAAGAACTCTCCCCATCAAATTGGTTTTGGGCCAGGAACCAAAAATTCTCATCTAAAAAATTTGGATAAGTTTTAGTTGCTCCACCACACCGCTAAAATATAAGATCTCAAATGAGGTTATGAATATGTTGGATATGATCTCCATGATGATAAAATCTTGAAGATCTTATCAGATTTATTGAAAGACTCAAAGTTAGTCTATCCAACATTAGGGGGAGAAAATAAACAGCTGGAAAATGAATGAGTTCAAATGAATAATCATTGATCCTCGGTCTAAAGAGTGTAAATAGAATTCCAAAATGAATGTATGGAGATAATTATACTACAAAGATTAACATATGAGTTGCCAAACTCATTTACTGGTCCTAAGAAAGTGATTAAGTCACAAGTACCAGCTGTAAATGCTCCAATTAAAATAGATGTCCAGAAGGACAATATCCAACTGCTAATGGTCTAAAGAGCGTCTGAAGCGTGATAGACCTATCGGTTCTAAATATAATAATTCTCAGAAAAGAGAAGGAGCACGAATAAGAATGACAGAATTGAGGAACAAAATATTAAAGATCTCAAGAAGAGATAGAAAACATGACAAAAAAAATTAAGGTACCTGAGGATAAAGAAATCTCAAAATAGCTATGTCATGTATGGAAAAATATGGAATCGATATCAAATCGACATTGTTAATACTTTTGCATGAAATATAGCAGTTGATCAGAATGAGGATCATGAACCATCTATTGAAAAGTGTACACAAAGAAATGATTGGCCAAAATAGAGATAAGCAATAGATGTGGGACTAAATCTCTTGGAAAGAGAGTAGTATTCGGACCAGTAGTCCGTACACCTAATGGTGTAAAACC